>OZ005653.1:219801538-221036538 GCA_963930645.1 Salticus scenicus | reverse complement strand
AAATGAATTTCTATTTGATTAAAAAATTTAACTATTATCTTAAACATCTTAATTAATAACCTTACTTTTTTAACAATACAATTATTGTGATGCTATTTTAAACTTATGTTATACATGAATTATATTTCTAACCTTTATATTAAAATTAAAATATTTATTTTAATCCATAGATGTTGCATAATAGTGTTAATAATTTATTATTATTATTATAATTATTTTATGCTGTTATACTTGTTTCATATTTGTTATCAGTGTTGGCAGGATTTTGACACACTACAATTTTTGACGGTTTAAACCATGGTTAAAACCGTCACATCAAAAACCTATATTTATAATTTAATTGTCATATAAAAACTTAGTTTAATAAAATATAGTTTATAAAGATTTTTTGGAAAAGTAAATACATTGATGTTCTTTGAAAAACAAATTGTTACAACATTTTGATTAATGTAAAAAACAAAACTTTTGGCTTTTAAAATTTTATTATGAATTAGTTTTATGTTCATTCAAAATATTCGGTGATACTTTTATATATTACTACGAAATTTATTTATAACTATGCTTAATATAGTATATGTTAAACACAATAATGTTTTGGGGAAAACATTATTATAACATTTTGATTAATATAAAAACAAAACCTTAGGCTTCTAAAAATTCATGATTTATAAATCATTGATAGATAATTTTCATTGATAAATAATTTTATTTGCAATACAACATTGTGTATTTCAATTTTTTTAGTATTGTGCTTTTAGTATTATATATTTAACCAGTAAAATAAAAAAACATAGCCTAATATTTTGCATTTAAATATTTTATAGAAAAATATAACTTTTTTTTTTTTTTTTTTTTTTTTTTTAAATGACTGTTAATACAGCAAGTTCTTAAGAAAAAGCAATAATTCTAAATGTTAAGTTAATTCTAAATGTTGTGTCTGAAATTCTTATAATTATCGTGAAACAAGAGAAATAAGAACGCTCTCTGGACATGCGTAAATTGTAATAAATTTAATATTTACTCTTACAGATTTTTTAAAAATTTATTATTCTAAGCTGTAGAGCCTACCAGCGGCCAAGTGGTTCTACGCTCAAAGCTGGTAGACGTGAGATGCCGGGTTCGATCACAGGGCCTGCTCGTCGGCCTAGCGATTAAAAGCTTTTCGTGGTTTTCTCCGAAACCTGCATAAATACGGGCTAGGACCCTTTAGAAAGATCCCCACAGAGGGCACTACTCCTTAGGTTTGACCCTAGAGTAGTCAATCAGCCTTTCTCCCAAAACACCAAACAGTCCAAACTATAAGCAGGTACAAATATTTATGCAATCAATAATAATCAAATGATAAAAACTTATTAATAAATATAAATTATAAATATAATTATTTTTAAATTTATATTGATTTACTGCCCACATATATTTTGTTTTACTTCAAGAAAAAGAAAAAGAAAAAAAATCTCCAGTTTTCCTGTGTTTTCATGGCTTATGTTACAGTTTTTAAGTAAATTTGGAATTTTAAAATTTCATAAATATTAATATAAATATCAATAAACATAAACATACAAAATATGTCTATGCATACTTTGTATGTATTTCTTAGGTTACAAACCAGTATATTTAACTAAATTTTTTATAAATTATCTACAAATTGTTTTACGATTTGTTAATTTATAAACAGCATAATATTTAGATATTCACTTGTATATGGCAAATATTACTAAATCCTATTTCTAACCAGATTTTAGCTCACTTATAGATCTTATCAGCTTATCTATGACCAGAGAGGGGACATACCCAAATAAAAATGAGAATGACTGACTTTCAAAGTCCGAATTAATCATTTTTTTTTTCCGGACAACTTCTAACAAAACAGTTAATCCCTTCATAGATTAGGGGAGGGGAATTGGGCTCTCTGGGAGGGGAAAGAAGCGGAGGGGAAGCTAACAGGTGTTCTATTCGGAAAACGCACGATATCCCTCTCGTTCGGAAATCGCACATTCGCAAGTAGCACGACACCATTTTGTCATGTTAAGTAAATTGTAAATTCCAAATCTTAAATAATATTTCAAAATAGTCTGTCATCTTTACGATGAAATTATCCCTCAAGATTGATGTTTATGTGAAATTTTGCACTATTCTGCCATGTTAAGAAATTCGTTAATTTCCAATAACTTACGAAATTTTTATATTGAAATATTCATAATTAATGTTATTCATGCCAGTATGCTAAATAATATTTCAAAAGTGGTCTGACTACGATGAAAATATCCCTCAAAATTGATGTTTATGTGAAATTTTACCCTATTCTGCCATGTTAAGAAATTCGTAAATTTCCAATAACTTGCGAAATTTTTTAAGTAACATGTTTATTGTTAATGATGTTCATTCCGGCATCAAAACTGATTTTTTAAAACTGGTCTGACATTTTTACAGTAAAAAAATTTCTATTCTATGCACGTTTAAGTGAAAATTTCCCCTATTCTCCCACGCTAAGAAAACCGTAAATGTCTGATAACTTAAGAAGTTTTTTAATTCGAAATTTGAAAATAAATACAGTTCTTGCTAATATCGAAAGTAATATTTTGAAACTAATCTGACTTCTTTGCGACCATTTGTTCTTGAGATATCGTGTACACAATCTAACAAACTAACTAGCGGACTAACAAACTAACAGACACCCTACAGACGGACACCACACAAATTTTGTCATTTTCGGATTCTTAACATCTGGAAATGTGTAAAAAAAATCAAAAAGCTGAAGTCGGAAAATTTCACGATTACCTAAGTGCTTCATACCTATAGGATGTTGGGGAACTAAAATTTAACATTTATTGACGGAAAAGTGTTTGTTATTTTATATGTCTAAAACATCGCGTAAAAATGACATAAATATTTTAAAAATATTCGAGTTTTCGATTTAGATAGAAATGTTAAATACATCTTATTATTGTTACAAAGAAAGCTGACTCATAAATTGTTTTATTTCTCACAAATTTGCGTCTATATGTAAACTGTTACGCTTAGAGTCTTAGCATCTGATTATTTTTATCTTCATAAATTAAACTTTTGTGTGAAAACATAAAAAGAAAAAAAAAAAAAAAAGAAAAGAAAAAAAAATACATTGAAAAATAATATTGCCATATATATATATAAAACATTGAAAAATAATATCGCCATCTGTTGGGGATTTTATAAACATTTTATGTTAACTCTAATGTTGTTAGACAGCAACAGTCAATAAAATCAGCTTTCAAAGCTTGCCCTAGAAATAACTTTGACTTTGTGGTATGTTGTAGAAATGCAACACGGGGATACAAAGGGTTAAATATCAAAACCTGATATTTTTAAATAAAATGGGATAATATATATATATATATATATATATATATATATAGTAATACAAAAATATCAGTGCATAAAATTTAAAGACGATTCACTTCAGCATTAAACCAATTATGTGGATCATAAGCGAAGACCACCCAAATCAAACCACAAAAGAATTAAATAAAAATTGAAATGAATATTGGAAATTGGAAGAAGAATAAAGCATAATTTGCATTCTAACGTTTTCAAAGGCCTGGTAGAATGCAAATATGCTAAAAAATGGATGTTTTTCTGTAACAAAGAAAGCAAAAGCCAAGAATTTCTTTGTTCACAGGCCCGAAACACCCATAGAAAAAACAAAAAAACGAAGATCGAAATAAAACGATTACCTAAGAACGATGATCCAAAACCATTTAAAATAAAAATATAATTTTTTTTTTTTTAAATGGAGATTAAAATAAAAATACAAATTACTTTATAAAATATAAAAGAAACTGACACTTGAATAATCCATACATGTAGAAACACTCATAGAAAAAACCTAAAAAGCGAAGATCAAAATAAAACGATTACCTGAGGATGAAGTTCCAAAACCATTTAAAATAAAAATATCAATATAAATTTTTTATAAAATGGAGATAAAAATAAAAATACAAAATTACTTTATAAAATATAAAATAAACTGACGCTTGAATGATCTAACACACGTAAAAATTTAACAGTCAGTTAACGGTTAAACACACAGTTAATCAGAACAAAATTGCAGTGATCATGGAGTAAAAAATAGGATTCACAACGTTATTCAGGAAATAAGGATTGAAGTCCTAAAAATAATCAGATTATTCCTAAATTTTGTAACATATATTCTAATTTATTTTAAGATTTTCACTTGTATAAATTGAAATAAACAAATCTTGCCAATAATTGTACATCTTTATTTAAATAACAATCTATATAATATTTCTCTAACGTGGACCAGTTTGAATTATTTTTTGTCGAAACGATACGATACGCGAGGATAAATAATAATATTTATACATAAACAATATTTAAGCATGCGGACTTATCTCAATGGACTAATAAGAAAAATGACGACATATGTCTGATGAGATCATTTTACGAAAAAAAAATGTACTTTTAACAGATCTTTAAATGTACTTTCTTCAGAATCTTTGCAAGCGTCATTTTAAACCTAGAAATATTTTAAAGATATATACAGAATATGAACTTTGTGTCATAAATTGACTAAAAACACAATGAAAAATATTATCAAAATAGGAATTATTTTATTTTATTTTATATATATATATATATATATATGTATGTATATACCAAAATTAATAAAAAGTCATCGCCAACATGACGACAAAAATTTAAAAGGCGTCGTGGGAGTCCTGTATTAAAATTGTACTCCCTGTGGAAGTATGAAAATTGGGTCATGAACCATGAATTTTATTTGGAAATTTTTCTTTGAATGATTTTGGTTTCACTATTGTACAATTTTAATTGGTTTTATTAATGATTTGGCTTCTGGTAAATTAAAATTTTAATTAAGTGATGAAATTGGTATAACTTTTATGAGTTTCAAATGTTGAAGGTAAATAAGAAAAGAAATAAAATGCGAATATTTCGCACGGGTTTGCTAGTAGTAATAATAATAATAATAATTACTTTACATTTGATTTATTTCCAAAATATAATAAAATAAACAACACGTACATTTTTATGAGTAATTAGATTTATTTACTTATGTCAAACGTAAAAAAAAAAGTACCAGCAGGACTTTTTCTTCATATCGGTGCCTCACGGTATTCTAGATATTTATTTACAAAGCACTCGTTTGCACCTGGTTCTTCGGAGTCACCTAGCCGAAATATCTGATCACTAATGTACACAATATGATGGTTATTCTTTTCTTTCCAGCACAAAAAATAGATGATAGCGTGAACACAATAACATATCCCTAAAAGCCCAACAGCAAACATTTATCTCTTAAAAAGGCTTGACATCAAGATGAGCAGATGCCTATCACCTTTTATATTAGGCCTTACTTCACAATGATAGGCAGGGCTTTAACAAAGTAGGAGGTGAGAATACAATAAGCAAACAGGGGTGGTCCATTGCCTTTTCTTAATGCAAATAGCGTTGGGATCTGTGAGTGAAAAGTTGACTTACTGTAGGGAGTGACTTTTAAAATGCTTTCATAAAAATGTTTTTACTATAGTGTTTTTTTTTTTTTTTTTTTTTTATGTCACTTTTTTTTCCTTTTTCGTAAATAAAACATTCCTGGTTTTGAATGATTAGTTACAAGAGGAAACATGAAATACTGTGGAGCACCTTTTATACGTTTCTCATTTGTACGTTTTTCTCATTTATACGTTTTTCAACTTCGGTCCCAAATCATTCCATTGAATTCTAATGTTAAAATATTTCATTTATACGACACAAGTAAATTTTTAATTTCACTTATACTTTTTTTTTCCTCTCTCTCTCTCTCTCTATCTCCTTGTACAATCCCAAGTTTGAGTTTCATTTCAGTTTTTTTTTTTTTTTTTTTTTTTTTTTTAAAGATGAAAGCTTTTTATGTTTTATTTTTATCTTATCCTTAGCTTAGAACTATGTGTGTTTATTTGGCATTACGGTTGAAGAAACACTTTTTTTTCACCCTTCCTTTTAATCGTTTGAAAAAATGTCATCTTCGTTTAGAGAACGAAACGCTTTGACTTTAAAAGTTAAAATCGAAATCTTGAAAAAAAATTCTGAATTTCTATATTTTTAATTATCATTTGATTTTTATTCTACCTTTTAAAAATACTTTAAATTTAATTAAAAATATATCTTATTCAAATAAATGTAAAAGAAATCCTGAAAACTGATTAGACTTTTATTACTAATATGACACATTATTGTGTATTAATGTTAAAACGGATTTTCAGTTGAACGTATTTTTCAGTTATACGTTTTTTAGGAACAGTCCCTTGAAAAACGTATAAACGGTGCTCCACTGTACTTAGAGTTTAAGAAAAGTAAACAAAAAAGTGTTTAATTTAATGTATTTTCTATAACATTTTTTAACGAAATCAATCGTTTAAGGTTTTTCTTATTGTAAAGATTTGCGATGTTCTAGCTAGTCTACGCGGTGCTGCTTGGATTGAAGTAGTGCTTATAAAAATTTTTAATTAAAGGGGGGGGGGAAGTAAAGAAAATATGAAATGGAATTACAATTTAATTTAAAATCTCCCAGCTTTATGATACTGCAATTGAATGTTTTAAATAAATGGATTCCAAACCCAACTTAGATGGTTTGTACATACTGACGCATCTGTGGAACTTCCGTGTAAACAATAAATCTTTAAATGTAAAAGGAGTATTTTGGAGGCATTCATTTTATTATTATAATTATTATTTTTAAATACTAAACAGAGGTTTAAACAGAAGCTAGTTATTTATATGACGGTTGAGTTTTAGTATCAAAACTATTTAAACCTCAAAATTGGGAGAAAAATTTAATTGAGCAAAAAGAAAGCAATAAAACGAATCACAACGTATACCACCTCAATGAAATCCTAATTATAACAATTTGAATTCTTTGTCAGACCTTAAACATATAAAAATACAAATAAATAATAAAAATAATAATAATAATAATAATGCCAATCTTTTTTTTTTTTTCTTCATGAAAGAAATATGTTTACTCACACGTAAATAATAAAATCCTAAAAATATTTTTCTCTTTTTATGTAAATTTATATAAATATATAATCAATTATTATTATTATTTATTTATTTTTGGCATCAAATTTTTTTTTTTCCTTTTTAATAATTTCAAAGTAAAAATGGAATTTTATTTAATATCTTTGAACCAATTATCCGATTGACCAAAGAAATACAGATTTAGCTAGATTTTGTTTTGATTAATAAGTGTACCAATTTTCATAGTAATCAGTTGGAAATTTTCGTAGCTTTGTAAAATGAACTAAAACAGTCAATCAGCCTTTTCCCCAAATCTATCCAATCCAACTCAATCCATTTTTTCCCCCTCCTCTTTTTTTTTTTTTTTTTTTTAATCTTTTATTCTTTATTAATCTTTTTATGTTTGTTTATTTATTTATTATTTTTAAGATTACTTTTGTACTTATTTTTTGAAAATATTAATTTCTAGAAAAAAAAAAAAAAAAAAATGACAAATACATTTAAATAGGGTATTCAGGGAAATAATGTATTATACATCATTTAGTACGACATTTTTATTATTACAATTATTATTAAATTTTCTCGGTGTAAATCTAAATATTTTTTTTTTTTTCTTTTACGCATTTTAAAGTTTTAATGTGTTCTGACTCATGTTGTAGAAAATAGTAATTCTTTTTAATCATACATGATTATAATTATTGTCATTATTTGCAGTAAAACTTTGAATTTATTTATGATCAAATTTATATACATACATAATTATTTTTCCTAAACAAAATAAATAAATAAATAAATAAATAAATAAAAAGAAAAAAAGAAATAGAGCAACGATTTTTAGCAATATTATTCTAAAAGTGCTTAATTTTAATCTAAAGATCAAAATTCCTTTAATTTTTCTCAATCTGAACCAAAATATAAGGAATCCGCTTACTTGTAAATTTTTAATTTAATTCTGCTCCAAACAATTTCAACAATTTCTAGGTTCTTAATACAGTCAAAACCAAAAATTAATTTGTTAGAATAGGCCCAGATTTAATATTTTTCCAAATACACCGCAGCCTCTAAAATTAAGCATTGAGAATGATTTGTAACACTTTCAGCAATATGGAAAAATACCTATGAATTCAGTTTATCTGACGGTTCATCCGTTTGTCTCTCTGTCTGTTTCTTTTCCATCTCATTTCCTCAGATTATTTTTTTTCCCTTGAAATTTATGTATGTTATTCATTACAGCACATTTATGATCATGTTCGCTATAACATGGGATTGAAAATTGTATAGCTTTATTGATTTGTGTTACAAAAGCACCCATAAGAATTTTTAGACAATATGATCTATAATAAATATTTTCTTTAAAAAATATTTAATATATTTTTATTGCACCAAACGTAACAAATTTAATATACATTATTCAGCTTCACAAAATCAATTCTCCCATATAATAAAGCACGATTAGCATTTATAATTTTTTACTGTTCTGGATAAAATAAATAGATATGAATATTGTTGCGCACTCGGGGTTTATCAATTGTCTGAAAATGACAGGCGAATCTTGCAGAAGCCCAAAAGTTTATTTACAGAAAATTCTAGACGATTACAGGCCTATAAACCAAGTATCATCTTCAATTTCACTAGTATAAACCAGTGACATCTTAAACAACAGCTGACAAAATCAAATTCACAGCATAAACTGTATCATAGCACTATAACACAGCAATCGCCTGTAATCGCAAAGAGGCTCAGAGCTCTTTATGCAGCAATCAATGTCTTCCCGAAACTGACTCATTTGGCACGATTCAATTCCTTAAATACTCAGAAAATGGAGAAAATTCCAGAAACTTCCCAGCCAATCAAGTTAGAGCTTAGATATTTAGTGTATCAATAATAAGGATTTTCTCGACAAAGTCGCCAAGGAGCGAAAAAGGTTGCGAAACCCGACGCCAAAGCCACCGCCCGCCTTAATGAAGATATTTCAGCGCAAAACCATGCCAGAAATGCCAAAAGCCAACATTTTATCACTTGACTAAGCCGTTTTGAACGAATTTACACAAAAATAACTACTCTTATTTACAAATTCGTAAGAATATATAAGTGAAAATTATTCCAAGAACATTTGTAGTTAGGTTAAAAAATGCTTTGCACCCTAAATTTAATTTTTTGTACACGATATGGAGTGTATACAACTCATTTTTTAGCAATATACAGGGCTGAAAAAAAATCTATTTTGTGATTTCATTTTAAAAGTAAAGCTGAAAAGTAAGTTTAAATAAGGCTGCATGCTTTATAAATAAGACAAAATATTTATTCAATGTTGCAATAACGACTGTAAAATAGATTGGAAGGTTGAATGACCCATAACGATTAATTATTTTTGGAAACTTAATTGCTATGAACTCCATGATTTTCCTTTCTTGCTTATAAATCTATAAATTTTCAAGAAATTTCTTTCTTTCAGGATTTAGAAAATATTTATGAGCTATAAATTCTTCAGGGATGATTCAAGATCAGTGCTAAAATTTATCATCCCATCTCCTATGGGATACATAGATGGACTTCCTAATCTCAAGCGAGCACTCACAAGAAATTTGCCGAAATGTCGCAAGTCGATTTTTCTTCATGATTTTGAAACTCTACAAGATTTTACACTTTCGTTATTTTATTTTATTTTTATTTATTTTACCGTGTGTTACTATTTATTTCTTAACGATGATTCTTTTTTTTTTTTAAAGAAACTTAAGGAATCTCCAAGCCATTTCTCAAATGCTTTTTGAGAATTCAAAGTGTGTTCTAAAATCTGTTTAGAATCAAATTAAGTACTGTAACTATTTACAGATAAGTATTTATCAATAGTAATTAAACCGACATTTTGAAATCATTAAATTACTGCATAACTAATCATATTTCATGTATTTAAGTAAAAATATAGTATGTGTGAAATTTCTATACACGAATCTTCATAAACAGGAAAAAGTGGAATGATGTTATGATATTCAACAATATTTATGCAGATGCATATAGGAATCTATAAAATTACAATATTAATGCTAATTTAATGAAAAAAAATATAGAATTGTAAATCAAGATAAAATAAAATAAAATAAATAAAGCCTTGGTTAGTAAATTAAAGTTGAATAATATATTTGGGAGCAATTTAGATATCTATATGATTACGAAATAAAGTATCTTTTAAATTCTATTTTCCATGGTAATACTTCGTTAGTTGTTAGTTATATTTTACATACATGACGAAGATTTATAGTTTTTGGAAATTGGAAAGTGATGAAAGTGATGGGACACATAGATAAAAGGCATATTGCTAATTGCGAGCGTGCTGATTATAAACAAATTGGAATTGGATAGTTACCTTCCAAGAAAGCAACAATCATTTCTGTAGGCGAAATTTTAATCCTTTGTATCACTATATTGCATTTCTGCAGCATATCAAAAAAAGTCAAAGTTTCTTCTAAAGAAAGATTTGAAAACTGATTTTCAAATCTTTCTGTTTCAATCGACTGTTTCTGCCCTGCAACAATCGAGTTAACACAAAATGTTTATAAAAATCTAAAAAGATAGCGATATTGTGCAATGTTTTCACACCAAAGTTTAATTTATGAAAAAAGACTTCATGCGTAAACCTCTAAGCGCCAACAGTTTACATCAATGCAATTTTTGAAAAAAAAAAAAAAAAAAACAATTTATGAGTAAACTTTCGTTATAACAAAATTAAGTGATTTTTAAAATTTCTATCTAAACTGAAATCTCGAATAACTTGAAAAAAAAAAAAAAAAAAAAATATGTCATATTTGCACGACGTTTTAGACATCCAATACTTTTTCGTCTATTAATGTTTAATTTTTTGTATAATATTTTATAAACTATTTTTCATATTCTTCTGATAACATATTAAAGCATATAGGTAAAAATTTTTGAAATCTGAAATCTTCAGGTATGAAAGATTAAGTGAGGATTTGAAGGATTATAATGCATTAACTTTATTAGGATTTTCCTAAAGAAAATTCCATCTTTTCATTAGGAAAATTTCACTCCGATTTCATATTTTATAACTTTTCTTACTGATTTTTATTTATTTTTATTTATTTTTCAATTCACTGTAAAAAATTATGCCACTTTTTACGGTAGAATGTCCTGGCAAAAATGGGGGGGGGGGGGGGGGCTCCAAAATCTGCAGTTAAATAAACAAGCTGGAGTGACTCCGCTCGACTTTTTGAAAATTGAATAATTAAAAGTTGTTTAAATAAATTAAAATAAGAGACGTCCGAAATCAATCAGATCAACCCAATATTTAACGCTATTGAACACAAAATAATTGGAGCCTATGATACAGTCGGTAACAAAAGTGTCCGAACACTAGCAAAAATTCCTATGTGAAAAATTACACTTCATACGGTTTTGTTAAATAAATCCTTGTCGAATCTGTCAGTCTAAGAACATGATTCGACAAGGATTTATTTAACAAAACCGTATGAAGTGTACTGTTTTCATATAGGAATTTTTGCTAGTGTTCGGACACTTTTGTTACCGACTGTATGTAATGATAAAAAATTTTTAGTTGTATCCTGGAAAATATTTATGAGTTCTAGATTCACTAAAATTTATACAGTTCGTGATGCGGTGACCAATAACATGTACCTAAATATTCAGCTCAATTGAATGAGGCATTTAGACATTGTTGTATTTTAAATAATTTCAACTCATCGGCCATAATGATAAAGGAATTTCTGTCATGTCCCTTAAAAAAAAAAAAAAAAAAAAAAAATACTCTAAGTGCTAGGATTCACAAAAATCTCTACATTTCGTGTGACGATGACCTGCGATATGTATATAAATTTTCAGTTTATTTAAATAAGGCGATTAGACGCAATCGCACTTCAAATAAATTCAGCTCATAGGACATTATAATAAAGAGTTTTTCTTTCTGTCCGTCTAAAAACCTATAAATTCAACAAAATCTATACAAACCATGCGATAATGATCTATAACCTATGTGTATAGATTTTTAGCATAATCGGATAGGGCACTTAGACGCTACTGCTGAATTATAAATAGTTTCAGCCCAAAGACCATAATGGCAAAGGCTTTTTCTTTGGTTCTTTGTAAAAATACTGCAAGTGCTAGATTCACCAAGATCTATACATTTTGTACGTACGTATAATATACGTACCAACTTTCAGCTCATTCTAACAAAGCGTTTAGACGCTATCGTGTTCACCAACACGCATGCATACATATACACATATACAAACATCACGAAAAATCATATAAAAACGTAGATATCTCCAAATTAGTGCAACTAAAAAATATGAATTTTCATCATTCTACGACCATTCGTTTTTGAGCTATGCGTGATGCAAAATCCATTCCGCAATTTATAATTATAGCACATAATTTCACATAATTTCTCTTACCTAATATGTTCTTAAAATAAAAATCATAGCATAAAAATTTAGAAAAAGAGTCTCATATATCTATGTTTCTGTTGTAAAAAATAACGTAATTTTTAGTTTTGTTTTTAATTACTAAGACTTAAAATAATATCTATGTACATAAAGTAGAATATTATTAGAGTACTGCTAATAAAGATTATATTTCTTTGCAAAAATTAAATAATAAGAATAAAGAAAGTAAACAAAGAACGAAATAGAAAATTTTAGCCTAAAAAAATATTTAATTTTGTTCGAGAGACCTATTTTTACTTCCATTACCCGACTACCGTAGGCAATGGAAGTATTGTATTATGTCCAAAAATTTTGATGTGGAGTTTTCACCTGATTTACACGTTTTAAGGTCGCCTGTGTACAAAAAAGTAGTTTTTGACAGTTGATCAGTGTGTATGTATGTGAGAAATCTTCTGGCTATCATATCTCTGAAGCTAATAAAGATAGAACTACGAAACTTCAGATTTGAGACAGGACTGGTGTACAGATACACTTTCCAAATTTTGGTGAAAATTGGAATTCTGTACCTTAAAAATGGTTATAACGATTTTTTTCAAATTTGCTATATAAACACTTTATTAGATGTCCTTTCGAATGATATAGTAGTTGGTTAGTTCATGAAAATTGATAAGCGCCCTGTATAAATAGATCAATTTCAAGTCTCGCATATGCGTTCCTTTAAAAACAGCTGGACGAATTTTTTTCGAACTCGCCATATTAATTCCCTTTTAAATATCCTTTTGTATGTAATTATAGTTTCCAGTCAAAAATTGAGTTTATCAGCTTTCTCTAATAGGAAATTTTTTAGATGTCTACTTCGTCAGGTCAATTTTATGTCTTCTGATCACATTATTTCTAAAAAAATGCATATAATACGTGTAATGGGTAATGGAAGTTGTGTGGTTGTTTCACACCAGATTTCTTAAAATAATAATGTTCATCTACCACAAGAAATATTTGTTGTAGAATAATTTCATTTCCCCATACTGAATATTCTGACATATATTTAACTTCCAGTGAATGCAATTTTGTGCAGATATTCTGCAGTTACCTCTTAAACTAGTATATAAAGTAGCGTTTTAATTTTATTTGTTTTGTTTTATTTTATTTAATTTTTGTTATTGCCTTCTGATTGCTGAAACAGGGGAAAAAAATACACTTCTGCTTTAATTTGAAAAATTGTACGAAAATAAAGCGAAAAAGTGTATGTATATTCAGTTTAACAAAACAGATAAATCTATAAAAAAATAAAAACACACTATTTTGTTTTTTGTTATTATTTTTCCTTCGCGTAAATTGGTATGACACAATGCAGAGAATGTTTCCTTCCTTATATTTCTGGAAATCCGCTCAGTTTTATTGAGTTCAGATTTAAATAATTACAAGATAAAAAGATCTTTTTATATACCATCATGTTTTTAAATTTTCTGTTGAATCATATAAACGCTACCGAAGGCGGCGGGAACCCGGAGCAATTGGATAAAAGTGTTAAAAAATTCATTGCTCTCGTGTTTTGAGCTATTATAAAAGTTTCAAATGGCTATCTAGCCGGGAAGTTAGTTAAAATTGATTGCAAGCTTTGTAATGGTAATGCTGCCGAAGGCAGCAGGGTCCTGAAGCAATTGGTTAAAAATATTTAAAAATGCATTTTCACCGTATTCTGAACTATTCTGAAAGTTTCAAATGTCTAGCTAGTCGGTAAGTTAGTTAAATAAACTTTCTGTTGAATCATATAAACGCTTCCGAATACAGTAGGGACCTGAAACAGTTGACTAAAAGTATTAAAAAAATGTATTGTCACCGTATTCTGAGCTGTCCTGAAAGTTTCAAATGTCTGGCTAATCGGGAAGTTAGTGAAACATCGATTGCAAGCTTTGTACTGGTAACGCTGCCGAAGGTAGCGAGATTCCGAAGCAGTTGGTTAAAAATATTTAAAAAATGCATTTTCACCGCGTTCTGAACTATTCTGAAAGTTTCAAATGTCTAGCTAGTCGGGAAGTTAGTTAAATATATTTTCTGTTGAATTATATAAACGCTGCCGAAGGCAGTGGGGACCTGAAACCGTTGATTAAAAGTATTAAAAAAATGTATTGTCAAAGTGTTTTGAGCTATCCTGAAAGTTTCAAATGTCTAGTTAGTCGGAAAGTTAGTGAAAAATCGACTGCAATCTTCGTACTGATAACGCTGCCGAAGGCAGCGGGAACCCGAAACAGTTGGCTAAAGGTATTAAAAAAATGCATTTTAACCGTATTCGGAACTATTCTGAAAGTTTCAAATGTCTAGCTAGTCGGGAAGTTAGTTAAATAAATTTTCTGTCGAATCATATAAGCGCTGCCGAAGGCAGCGGGACTTGAAATAGTTGACCAAAATTATTAGAAAAATGTATTGTCACCGTGTTGTGAGCTGTCCTGAAAATTTCAAATATCTAGCTAGTCGGGAAGTTAGTTAAAAATCGATTGCAAGATTTGTCCCTGACAAACAAACAAACAAACAAGCAAGAATCGAAGTTAATAAAAACATGGTAAAATGGGGGGGTGTAAATAAATTAAAGTAAGAGAAGTCCTTAAATAAACAAAATAAAAAAAATAAAAAAAGTATTTGAATATTTTTCTCTGTATTGTATGTTATTAATTTTAACGATTTTGGTATTTAAATAAATTGAGCCCATAGGTCATAATGATATAGAAATTTTGGATGTATTCCTTTAAAAATCTTTAAGTACAAGACTCACTAAAATATATACGGTTTAAGCGACGGTGACCTGTAATATGTATATAAATTTTCAGCTCAATCGTATGAGGCGTTTAAACGCTATCGCATTTTAAAGGTTTTGAGCCCATGGGGCATAATGATAAAGAGTTTTTTGTGCTGTCCCTGTAATAGAACTGTAGGTATAAGATACACCAAAATCTACACACTTGGTGCAACGGTGACTAATATCATGTGTATAAATTTTCAGCTCAATCGAATAAGGCGTTTAGGCGGTGCCGCTCTAAAAAAATGTCGACCTTGAAACAATTTTTGTTTGTGTCCCTGTAAAAAAATTGTAAGAGCTAGGTATATCAAAATTTATGCAGTTTGTGTGATAATCACGTGTGTATAAATTTTAAGCTTAATTCAATGAGTATTTAGACGCTATCGTACTTTTAAAAAATTGGGCAGAAATAATAAAGAATTTTTCTTTGTGTACCTGTAAAAAAAAAAAAAAAGATAAGTGCTAGATTTACCATTATTAACAAGGTTCATTCTGCGGTGACTTATAACATATATGTACAAACTTTCAGCTCATTCGAAGAAAGCGTTTAGACGCTATCGTGTTCAATCTCATTCATACACAAATACATACACATATATTCTTAAACCACATTTCTTGCGACCATGGAAGCCTCTACACAAGTGCGGACTCAACGGGTCCACTATTAAAATAGGGGTGATAACCTTTTAGTTGAGAGAATATATGCAATAAGGGAACATCAAATGCGACTGGACATTTACTAAAACCTAACTTGTCGGTCAACCTCACATCCCTCCAAGCGTTTGGACTAGTCCTCACCGCTAGGCGTAGGAAACGTGGTTACACTATATTTACACACATACATATATGTATCGTCGTAAAAATAGTAAATATGAATTCAGAGGACTTCAAAATATGTACAATTAACAAAATCTCAAACTCGGATTTTTGATATGATTAAATACTTTCTTTACATATGCATTTTCGGAAAATAAAATTCGTTTCTTTAAATAAAGAGAAAATTAAATGAATACATAAATATTTTCAATTCTAATTTAAATTCATGACAAAGATTATGTAAATACTCTAGCCAAATTTAAAAATTAAGTTTATACCTCATATCAATAAAATAATACTTTAATTCATTGCCAAAATAAATCCTATGTATATATACACATGCATGCAAGGCAAAAAATAATAACAAATACTACAATTATTTTGTTCTGATGATCCAGCATTTTAAACACAAAACAAACAACAAGTAATCTTTGTTAAGTTTGCTTTAAATTAAACATTTATACATACATGTGTATATTATTTCGCTGTTTTTCGAAAAGATAACACTTACATTTTTAATGAAGTAATATATTGCAAAATAATACAAATTCCATATATATTATTATAATTATTATTATATATATATATATATATATATTGTACATTCATTAGAAGTAAGTACTGGATTCGTAAAAATTTTAGATTTCCGGTTTTTAGTGGTTCTATATGTTTTCGGATGCACTTAACCCGATTTGACCTTTGTTAGAAAATGCCTGTTTGCATTTGCATCTGTCCGCCTGTATATTAGTGTGCAGCATAAAATTTCAGTGAAAAAAAAAAATTTGCATGACCTTTAGAAACTAAATTGTGTGTCTAGAAAAAATAGTTTAAGTCATCCTTATAAATTCTAGTTCATTTTGCTAGCGAATTATGAAAGCCCTGAGAAAATTCTAGAGCATTTCTCTATATTATAGTAATCAATATCATTTAAAAATTTCTGAAAATAAATGCGAACACAAGGGGTGAGTTTTATTAACTATAATTTTGTTTTATTACCCAATTCTAACAAATCAAGCTAGAATTTCTCGCAATGCAAAGGATTCATGATATTCATATTATTCATAATATTGTTTCACCATTTAGGTAGTGTTGACTATAAATTCTCAATTATTTCCTTAGTCCAGGTTATTTGATTTCCTTATACGTATAACTAAGAAATCTAAATTTCTAGTATAAAGATTCAGAAACAGACTATTTATTAATTCTGGACGATGGCGTTATATTCTTGTTTCTCAGTGTTCGTCTAACTCTATCTAGAGAACTAATGCTACTTAAATTGATAAAATGTTAATTTATGCATTATTGTTGCATCAATTAACTTTTATGCAACTATAATGCATAAAAGCTAATTTTAGCAACTTAGTTGTATTAATGTTAAGTTTATGCATTTTAGTTGCACTTTAACATAAACTGTTGCCTGACTTTTAGTGCATATCTATTTACAAGTGATGCCATCACCCCGTTTTAGCATGTTATTTAATGTGTCGAAGTATAAGATATAATTTCATATATATATTCACACAATGATGTAAATTTATATGATTTATAGGATGAGGAAATTTTCAACCAACTCATAGTAATAGTGAACCAGGATAAAGGTTTTGTGCATGCAAGAACATCCTTTCACTCACACTCCTTTTTGAGGATGTGGGAGTGTAAATCTTCAATACGAGTGTTTTTCAAAAGCATTTAAAACATTACATGCATTTAAAACAAATGGTTGAACTATGAATCTGTGATAATTTAAAATAATGTTATCTTTTTTCTTTCTTAACAAAAAAAAAAAAAAAAAAGATTTAGTCTGTAGGAAACAAAATGGATTTTATTTAGTCATTTAACGTAATACTTTTTCGAGATGAAAGTTGACTGCTCTCAACATGGAAAATAATTTTAATAAATAATAATTAAGAAAAATATATATATATTATGCGAGAATTCGTTTATGAAACAATCGAAGAAAGTTTTTTGATACCCAAATTATACTAGTTTATGTTAGTTATTGCCAAAATTTACCTTGGCTCTATTTCTTTAAGAAAGGCTGCTCTAAGACCCTTAATTTTTATAGGTTCATCATTTATGAATTGACAGCTTTAATCCTCTGTGACAGTGCCCGAATTTGGCATAACCTTTTGTAAAATTGCCATGTTAAATCTACTGCCTCATATGCAATATTTATAAACAATATATATTTATTACTCATAAATTCTCTCTATTTTATTTCTTTTAACTCTAATATCACTTTTTCATAAAGTGTCTGGTCATGTGTTGCTGTGCAATTCTCAATCCTCTTAATGTACTGTACCTTCCCTTAAAGCTTGTCCCAATACTTTTGGGACATCTTGTAGAATGATTTTATACGATTTTTTTTATAAAGTGTATCCTTTAATGTACGTTCTGTGCTTAAAGCTGGTACATGGAAAGTGCCATGTTCGATCTCAGGTGGCGTTCATCGAACTAGCCTTTCGGAGATTTCCATGGTTTTCTCCGAAAATTGCGTAAATATGGTGTAGGAAACCTTAGAAAGACCCTCACGGAGAGCATTCCACATATAAGCCTAGAGCCCTAAAGTAGCCAATTGGTCTTAAGCTCCACAAGCAACTCTATAATGTACTTTAAAATACATGAAACGTGAATCAATATAAATTAAAAAAAATTTCAACAATTAAAAATGCAAATTTTGAAAATTGTATGCTGTTACAAAATATTTAGAATTATTCTTCATGTCCAATTTTATTCTTTATTTATGTATTTAAAAAAAATGTTTTATTTTTCTAATAGAAAATTTATCAGCTTTTTAGCTGATAAATTTTCTATTAGAAAAAGAAAAAAGGACAGTAAAAAAAAAATGCAAAATTTAAAGTCTAAAGCATACTATAATTTATGCTTTTTACCAGCAGAAAAGAAATTCATTGATAACTATTTTAATTTTTTTCATTGCATGAAATGAAAATTAAAGCACCTTTTGTAATATATCGTCTTTTAACAGATCAAACTTCGTAAAACTTAATGATGTATTTATCTCATTTTTCTCTGAGACCTCTGAGTCTACATGATTTGTTACTTTGAACAAATTTCCTTCTCCAAGAAATAAATCTCTATTTTAAATGTACTGGGTATTCAGTGTTCCTTTAATGGTTAAGCGATGTAGTCCCAGAAGTTTATGCTTGCCATCGATCTCTCCTATTATTGTTATATCCTGCGAGAATTCAATTTTAAAACAAAGAACTTTTTTTTCCCTGCTTAGTAACTCGCTGCTCTGGAACTACTTGACATTATAAATGATGCTAGTAGTTTATTTTTAGGTCCCGATGTGTTTTAACTTACTATCAATCGAGATATGGGATAAATTTCTCAAATAAATCAAATATTACCTACAAACTCTTTAGAATGAAAATTTCTGAATGAAAATTTGATGCCAAAAATACATAAACAAATAAATTCATATATTTCTCTTTTGTCAAAAAAAAAAAAAAAAAAAAAAAAAAAAAAAGAAGAAGAAAAGAAAAAGAAAAAGAAATAAGAAATAAGAAACTTCAATATAAAACCTTTTGGCGAAATTTGAAATTTAGCATAAAAATAGCTCTTACGTCAAGGGGATCCTATTCCTGTGCTAAAGCTATACTAAAGAAATGAACATAGTAGCTGATGCTAGGGAATGAAACACAGTTACCGCATTCGTTTATATGGAAGAATATAATAAAATAAATCCTGTCGTACTAAATTTTATTCTGTTTTGTACAGATTATTTTACATATTTCTTAGAAAACAAAAATATGCGTAAGGTTTTTCGTTTTATTATTACGTTTACTATTATTATTATTATTATTATTATTATTATTCGAGTTAAATACGTGAAAAATTGACAATGTAAATTCATTGCATCTTCCTCAAAATTAAATTTTAAATATTTGAGAAATCAGTTTCTGGTAAGAGTGAACTAAATAAACGGTCGTGAATTTTCTAAATATGAAAACAAAAATAAAACTAGTATGTTGTGGCCACCACAAGACTTTCTTCTATATTTTCCTATATACATATTCAATCAGTAACAATATTACTTACAAACTTTGAATAAACACCATAAAATGCAATAAACTCGCAACAATTGTTTCGGGTCGAAAAAACACACGACCCTTCATCAGGCGAATAAAGTAAGCACGAGTGCTGCAGTCAAAACGGCAACGGGTGCGTTGCCGTTTTGACTGCAGCACTCGTGCTTACTTTATTCGCCTGATGAAGGGTCGTGTGTTTTTTCGACCCGAAACAATTGTTGCGAGTTTATTGCATTTTATGGTGTTTATTCAAAGTTTGTAAGTAATATTTTTACAACGCCAGTTTATTGATGCTTCTTTATTAAATCAGTAACAATATTTAAAAAAAAAAAAAAAAAAACGATTTTTTTCTAAGTTTTTTTTTTTTTTTTTGTTAAAAGTAATACATATTCAACCAGTAACAATATAAAAAAAAAAAAAAAAAAAAAAAAAAAAATTCTTTTTTTGTTAAAAGTAAAAAAAATCGATAACTTTGTTTTAAATTATCACAGATTTATAGTTCAACCATCCGTTTTAAAGGTATTGACGAGATCTTTCGAAAGATACCCATCTTGAAAATTTACCCCCCCCACACGGGGGTACTTCCCCCCCCAGGGGGGGAAGCGATGCCCCCACATGCACAGAAATTTTTTCCTAGTTAACTATTACTATTATCAATAACTCATATTAATTTTACAATCACAAGTTAAAAATAACTCTCATTATGTACATTTATACGAAATTTTGTCCTATACTGCCATGTTAAAAATTTAGAAAAAATGCGATCACAGCGCCACCTGTTGAGCTATTGATCCCCAAATGTAATCAGCAGCACTTTATGTCGGGGACCAACTAAATACCAAGTTTGGTTATATTTCGCTAAAAAAAAAAAATTACGATTTTTTTTCTAAGTTTTTTTTCGTTAAAAGTAAAAAATTCGATAACTTTGTTTCAAATTGTCACAGATTTATAGTTCAACCATTCGTTTTAAAGGTATTGACGAGATCTTTCGAAAGATACCCATCTTGAAAATTTACCCCCCCCCGGGGGGGGGGAAGCGATGCCCCCCCATGCACAATTTTTTTTTCCTAGTTAACTACTACTATTATCAATAATTCATATTAATTTTACAATCACAAGTTTAAAATAACTCTCATTATGCCCATTTATACGGAATTTTGTCCTATGCTGCCATGTTAAAAATTTGCATAAAATGCGATCACAACGCCACCTGTTGAGCTATTGATCCCCAAATCTAATCAGCACCAGTTCATGTCAGCGTGCAACTAAATACCAAGTTTGGTTAAATTTCATTCATTGGTTCGTGAGATACAGTGTCCACAAAAAAATGATACAGACAGACACACAGACAGACAGACATTTTCTAAAAACTATCAATTCGTGTTCAGGACATCCCAAAACGTGTAGATCCGTCAAAAAACGGAGGTCGAAAATTTTCGCGAATCCAATACTTTCTCTATATTACATATAGAAAAAAGTAAAAAATTACTAGCATGTCCGCATAGAACATCTGCGTAATAACAGTACCTATGTGCCTAGCATGATTTTCAGAAAAATATCTTTTAAATATCGCTGGGAAATTTCAGTTATTTTCCCTTTTCCCTTTTTTCTTTCCTTTTTTTTACTTTCTCTTACCCATAAGGTAGAGAAAGTATTGTTTTTGGGTCAAATTTTCGAACTCGAGATTTTGTTATATTTACACGTTTTGAGGTCCCCTGAATACGAAAATCATGTTTTTAGCAAATGGTTGTGTGTCTGTGTGTGTGTGTGTGTCTGTGTGTGTATCTGTGTGTGTGTCTGCGTGTCTGTCTGTTATCAGCATATCTCAAAAACAAATTATGGCAGAAAGTTCAAACTTGGTATTCTAAATGTGTATCACATAGGGATGCTACAGTAAGCTTTTCGTTACGATCAAGCAAATGGTTCCTGTACAGGGACAATCAAGAGAATTCTAATACATTACGTCTATGGGGGAAATTGCAGGAAAATAGAGTTTAACGTCTATAGACTGCACTAAACCAAACGAAACAAATATATATTTTTACTTTCTTCTATATGTAATATAGAGAAAGTATTGGATTCGTAAAAAATTTCGACCTCGGGTTTTTGATGGATTTACACGTTTTGAGAGCTGTAGAACACGATTTGACCCTTTTTAGAAAATGTCTGTTTGTCTGTCTGTCTGTCTGTCTGTGTGTGTGTGTGTGTGTGTGTGTGACAAAATTTTGTGGCAACTGTATCTCAAGAACTACTGCACAGAATTTCATACAAATTAGTATGTAGTTGCACCTTGACATAAATTAGTGCCTATCAACTTTTGGTAAAAATTGTCTTACAGGTTGCGTTGCCATCCCGCTTTTTCTAAATTTTTAACATGGTGATATAGGACAAAATTTTGTATAAATGTGCATAAAGAGAATTATTTTTTAGTAATCATTATGAAATTTACAAGAATTATTTATAATAGAGGTAGTCAACTGGGAAAAAATTTTTGTATGCGTAGGAGCCTCGTGAACCCCCCTGGGGGGGGAAGTCCCCCCCTCGAAGGGAGTAAATTCTCAAGATGGGTATCTTTCGAAAGGTCTCGTCAATACCTTTAAAACGAATGGTTGAACTATAAATCTGTGATAATTTAAAACAAAGTTATCCATTTTTTTTACTTTTATTGAAAAGTAACTTAGAAAAAAAATCGTACTTTTTTTTTTTTTTTTTTTTAACGAAATTTAACCAGACTTGTTATTTAGTTGTCCCCTGATATAAACTGGGGCTGATTAGATTTGGGAATCAATCACTCAACAGGTGGTGCTGTGAGCGTATTTTTTCTAAATTTTTAACATGGCAGTATGGGACAAAATTTCGTATAAATGTACATAATGGGAGTTATTCTTAACCTGTGATTGTGAAATTAATATGAATTATTGATAATAGTAGTAGTTAATTAGGAAAAAAAAATCCGAAAGGTCTCGTCAATATCTTTAAAACGAATGGTTGAACTATAAATATGTGATAATTTAAAACATAGTTATCGATTTTTATTTTTTTTTTTAACGAAAGAAAACTTTGAAAAAAAAAATCGTATTTTTTTTTTTTTTTTTTTTTTTTTTTTTATTGTTACTGCGTGAATTTGTATAGGAAAATATAGAAGAAAGTCTTGTGGTGGCCACAGCATACTAGTTTGTAATAGAGACAGTTAACTGGAAAATTTTTTTGTGTATGTAGGAGCCTCGCCTCCCCCCTTGGGGGGGAAGTCCTCCCTCGAGGGGAGTAAATTTTCATGATGGGTATCTTTAAAAAGAGCTCACCAATACCTTTAAAACGAATGGTTGAACCATCGATCTGCGATAATTTAAAACAAAGTTATCGATTTTTTTACTTTTAACGAAAAAAAAAAAAAAAAAAAACTGAAAAAAAATCGTACTTTTTTTTTTTTTTTTTTTTTTTAATATATTGAGAATAAAATGGACTTTTTTTGGATATTTGGTGTTATACTACTTCTCTAATATGGAAATCGTCTACCTTTTTATAAAAGATAATTTTTTTAAATAATAATTTTAATAAATTATTTTTTAAAAAGAGAAATATTTTTTAATAACCGAATTAAATTCTATATAAATGTAGGCGCATTAATGAAACGGGGGGTTGAGGGGGCGGTAGCCCCCCTCACACAGAACTAATTATCATATAAAACTCTTCAGAAGCCTAATATGAATTGTTTAACATAGGTTTACATAACAGTACTTGTTATCTTACCTATTAATCTGCAACCTGTATTTATAGTATTAAATTTCAGGGTAAGAGAAAGTCGTGTGAGTGACACACCAGATTATTTTTCTTAAATAAAAGATATTTAAATCTCTATTTCCATAATAATTAAAAAAAAATCTGCTGCTAAGTTAAAATTCTTAGAATTAAATTAAATTATTGTTATATTATATAAATATATATATATATATATATATATATATAGTAATATATAAATGCAGAAATATATAAACAAATGAATGAAATTAAATGTAGAAATATATGTACACAAATGAATGTAATTATACCCCAAAAAACACTGAGATCTTCATCAGGGAGGCCCCTCAGTGTAGGGGTGAATGAGAAGTTTCTGAAAGGACAGTAGCTATAAGCTAATAACTATCCTTAGCCCCCAACTTCTCACCAAACAGAAAACCACCAATAACTGAAGAGAAATCAAACATACATATAATGTATAAAACTACTAAAATATTTTATAAAACCATCAAATTGTAAAAGTTATAAAACCACATCAATTCATTTAAAATTATATACAATACAAAAGAGAATTACCGAAGGTAAACAAGAAAGTATTAAAAGAAATAAAAATTACAACCTTTCAACTGGAACACAAACTATCTTCGGCCAACGGGGCTACTCGTTGGTACTTCAATATCGCCCTTAAATGAGGAAGTAGAACCAACCGAGACAGGAAAACTCTGAAAAGTCACAGTTAAAAATTGTGACGGGTAACAGTTAATTTGCAGGGTACTTTTTAGATCTTCAAGAGCATATTTTAAATCATCTTCATTATTGCAAATAGAATGAATTCTTTTAAGCTGTGCGAACATAATGTTTTTTAAAACTTTTCTACTCATATTTGAAAACCAATTAGTAAGACTATTAACTTTAAAATTAAAATCCTTTCTTTTATCATATAATCCAATTAGCCATTTATCTTCATTTCTCTTTATATTTAAATCAAGGAAAGAAATTTTATCGGTATCTGTATGGTTCAAAACCAATTCCTTAGGATATATTTTTTTAGCGATATTTTCGAAACAATTACAGTTAAAGACAATTAAATCATGAAGTACCAACGAGTAGCCCCGTTGGCCGAAGATAGTTTGTGTTCCAGTTGAAAGGTTGTAATTTTTATTTCTTTTAATACTTTCTTGTTTACCTTCGGTAATTCTCTTTTGTATTGTATATAATTTTAAATGAATTGATGTGGTTTTATAACTTTTACAATTTGATGGTTTTATAAAATATTTTAGTAGTTTTATACATTATATGTATGTTTGATTTCTCTTCAGTTATTGGTGGTTTTCTGTTTGGTGAGAAGTTGGGGGCTAAGGATAGTTATTAGCTTATAGCTACTGTCCTTTCAGAAACTTCTCATTCACCCCTACACTGAGGGGCCTCCCTGATGAAGATCTCAGTGTTTTTTGGGGTATAATTACATTCATTTGTGTACATATAATGAAGTACCAACGAGTAGCCCCGTTGGCCGAAGATAGTTTGTGTTCCAGTTGAAAGGTTGTAATTTTTATTTCTTTTAATACTTTCTTGTTTACCTTCGGTAATTCTCTTTTGTATTGTATATAATTTTAAATGAATTGATGTGGTTTTATAACTTTTACAATTTGATGGTTTTATAAAATATTTTAGTAGTTTTATACATTATATGTATGTTTGATTTCTCTTCAGTTATTGGTGGTTTTCTGTTTGGTGAGAAGTTGGGGGCTAAGGATAGTTATTAGCTTATAGCTACTGTCCTTTCAGAAACTTCTCATTCACCCCTACACTGAGGGGCCTCCCTGATGAAGATCTCAGTGTTTTTTGGGGTATAATTACATTCATTTGTGTACATATATTTCTACATTTAATTTCATTCATTTGTTTATATATTTCTGCATTTATATATTACTATATCAAAGTTTTGCATTTCCTTTCGCTGCAATCTTGCGCATTGGTTTGTAATTCTCCTGTTGATTTTTCTAATCAGTAAAACTTATATTTTTATATATTTTCCTGTCAATTGTTTTCTATATATATATATATATATATATATATATAATTCCTAAAACTTCGGGGAATTAAATTACCGTTTCACAATACATAACAGAAATTCCATAGTTAATAAATGTATTTAGAAAATAAATAAAGAAATAAAAATAAATAACATTCATTCTATTTATATGAAAGAAAAACCTAAATATATATTACTATTCAATAGTATTAAAATTCAATTATAAAAAATCCGTGAAAACAATTATAAATGAAATACAATCTCTTTTAATTTTGTAATGTTGGTATTTTTAATTAATTTTGTAATGCTGGTATTTTCATTTTTTTTTTTTTTTTTTTTTTATTGTTAAGTGTTATAATGGTATTAAATTAATTCAATATATACATATATATATATATATATATATATAGGATGATTAGTTTAATTAGTTCTTATAACCCTTAAATCTGACGGATGTGGCAACTATTCTAACATCGAAGTATGATTGTTTGAACCTTGTATAAGTTTGTGAGAAAATTTCTAACACTGTTGGACTGTTACAACTTTATTTGTGAGGTAAAACAGAAATGGAGACGAAATTATTTTTTTTTTTTTAAATCCTGTAATAATTTTATGGCATCAAACTGGGCAGTTTCTCATACCACTTTATTTTATTTTATATCTTACTTGTCGGTAATAAAATACATTGATTTCTCTCATTTTAAATTACATTAATATTTGCCCGTAAAAAAATGGGTTATTTTTAATTTTACAACTAAAGTACTCGATAATTAAACCATGAGTGTCAGAAAAATTTACTGTAAAAATGTACAAAATTTCAAAATCATCTTCTTAATAATAAAAGCCCAGATTTCACTCTGAAAGAAGCGTCATAGCTGCAAAATTATATAGAAAAAGTTTGGAGGAATGAATAAAATAATGGAAGAAGGGTGATTTAGCACACATACATACACATATATATATAAAAAAAAAACTATGGATGAAATTCTGTCTATGACAGAATTTCATCCATACTTGTTTCAGAATTTCATCAGGACAGAATTTCATAGACAGAATTTCATCCATTTTTGTCGTACTAAATTAAATTCTGTCTATGACAGAATTTAATTTAGTACGACAAGACTACTTATATTTATATTTTAACATCCTTTCAAATAATAATAATAATAATCTGAAAACACTGGTCTAAATAATCAGGAAATATTCAGTCATGGCACGTTGGCACTGTGGTCAGAGTACAGATCTACCAACCCGAAGGTTGTGAGTTCGATCCTCACCAATGGGGAATGAAAATAAAATGTGTGAAAGTTTTCTCGGATTTCACGAAATATTTTAAGATAGAGTAAGAAATTAAATGGTAAAATTGGATATTGGCAGGCATTTTCAAAATTGAACACTATAAATTGGTAACGAAGTAAAATGCCAGATTGAAAAAAACAGTCCTGTCGTACTATTAAAAAAAAAGAAAAAAAAAAAAAAAAAATAGTATGCTGTGGCCACCACAAGACTTTCTTCTATATTTTCCTATACAAATTCATGCAGTAACAATATTTAAAAAAAAAAAAAAAAAAAAAAAAAAAAAAAAAAAAAACGATTTTTTTTTTCAAAGTTTTTTTTTTGTTAAAAAAAAAAAAAAAAAAAAAAAAAAATCGATAACTTTGTTGAAAATTATCACATATTTATAGTTCAACCATTCGTTTTAAAGATATTGACGAGACCTTTCGAAAGATACCCATCTTGAAAATTTACCCCCCCCCCCCGGGGGGTACCTTCCCCAGGGGGGGGAAGCGATGACCGAGATTTTTTTCCTAATTAACTACTACTATTATCAATAATTCATATTAATTTCACAATCACAGGTTAAGAATAACTCCCATTATGTACATTTATACGAAATTTTGTCCTATACTGCCATGTTAAAAATTTAGAAAAAATACGATCACAGCACCACCTGTTGAGTGATTGATCCCCAAATCTAATCAGCCCCAGTTTATGTCAGGGGCCAACTAAATACCAAGTCTGGTTAAATTTCGTTAAAAAAAAAAAAAAAAAAAAAAAAACGATTTTTTTTCTAAGTTACTTTTTGTTAAAAGTAAAAAAAAAAATCGATAACTTTGTTTTAAATTATCACAGATTTATAGTTCAACCATTCGTTTTAAAGGTATTGACGAGACCTTTCGAAAGATACCCATCTTGAAAATTTACTCCCCTCGAGGGGGGACTTCCCCCCCAGGGGGGTTCACAAGGCTCCTACGCATACAAATTTTTTTCCCCAGTTGATTACCTCTATTATAAATAATTCTTGTAAATTTCAGAATGATTACTGAAAAATAATTCTCTTTATGCACATTTATACAAAATTTTGTCCTATATCACCATGTTAAAAATTTAGAAAAAGCGGGATGGCAACGCAACCTGTAAGACAATTTTTACCAAAAGTTGATAGGCACTAATTTATGTCAAGGTGCAACTACATACTAATTTGTATGAAATTTTGTGCAGTAGTTCCTGATATACAGTTGCCACAAAATTTTGTCACACACACACACACACACACAGACAGACAGACAGACTGACAGACAAACAGACAGACATTTTCTAAAAAGGGTCAAATCGTGTTCTACAGCTCTCAAAACGTGTAAATCCATCAAAAACCCGAGGTCGAAAATTTTTACGAATCCAATACTTTCTCTATATTACATATAGAAGAAAGTAAAAATGGTGTTACAATTGCAACAATGTATTCAGAAAAAAAAAAGTGTCCATGATTTAAAAAAAAAAAAAAATCATGTGTGAAAGATAACAAATGAAAAAGAAAAGAAAAGAACAGATCTAATGCTATATAAGGACCAGCACTTGGTGATTCCCTTTCTTGGCCCCCAATGAAAACCCCCATTCTCCATCGTTCATTACACCAATTTAATTATTTTGATTACATAGGGAGACTTAAAATTACAGCAACAGACTTTCAGAGAATATAGGACACTTATTTATATGTATTCAGATTTTCATAAGACCCATCTCATCTTAACTCTTTACTAATAGGGTGTTTTAGGGTATTTTTTAATAGGTATAGGCGTACAAAGGTTGACCTACAAACTTGAAGTGGGTGTAGGTAACATCTGAAAGAATGGGGA
This sequence comes from Salticus scenicus, assembly GCA_963930645.1. Taxonomy (NCBI): domain Eukaryota; kingdom Metazoa; phylum Arthropoda; class Arachnida; order Araneae; family Salticidae; genus Salticus; species Salticus scenicus. The sequence continues at coordinate 221,007,535 of OZ005653.1, read as the reverse complement.
ATATATAACAACACCTGATCTCAAACATCATATTAACCCTTTAAGGAGCGAATACATTATCGTGTTTTTTAATACTTACCACCACATGTTACTATTATCGACTGCTCATGTGTTGTCTAATTGTTTGGTTATTTTTAACTCCGCCTATATTGTACAATTCAAAAACTTGTATGATCCATCATTTCGCGAAATCATATCCAATATTCGTAATACAATCAGTGTTTTAAATTCGTCGATTAGAAATACCTTTATTACTACCTATATCTTTTTTATGTAATCATGTGCACGAAAAAAATGTTTGTTAAAAATTTAAAATTTAAAAGCCATGAAAACAAGTGTTAATAAATAAATAAATAAATAAATAAATAAAAATAAAGATTAAGATGACATCTGCGGAAATGATTTCCTATGCAATTCTGAAACCTTATGAAGCGCTCTATCTTCTCTTAAAGCTTGTCACTGTAATTTTGGGACACCCAGTATATATATATATATATATATATATATATATATATATATATATAACAGAGATCAATTTTAAATAATTGTTTTATTAATTTTACTGTTATTAGCAATTTATCACACCATTTGACTATTGTTGTCGATTTGACGAAAACGGATTTCCGGAATAACATGTCACCATCAAATTTGAAAATAAATGAAAAAATATCGACAGTTCTGCGGGCAAGGGAAAAAGGTTATGAAATATTATAAATCAATTCGTACCCTTAACTATAACAAAACTTTATTTTTTAATAGTTGAAAATTCCACACGTAATATTATATATATATGCAATTAGCTGCAATTTCCGTTATGCAAATACAAACTACTCTATCAAAAACAACTTCCACTTCTCCCCCTCCCCCCCCCCCAAAAAAAAAAAAAAAAAAAAAAAAAAACTTTACGTGATTAACCTTTTATTTATCATATATTAATAGTCAAGCAATTTATAATTGTGTCATCTGCCTTTATAAAACTAAAAATGATTTATTATTCACGAAATATAAAATTATGAATGTTTATTCGAAATATGTAATTACCAGGGCCTTTTACAACTGATTACAGCGTCTGATAATGGCAAACTGAGGAATTTATCGCTATATTCACTACAAAAGGAAACGAGAGAAAATGACGTATATTATCAATGACATTCATCATTATTATTGCATGATTCATCACGTGCCATAGAAAAATAACTGAAATGCAATTCTCGAAAAAGGGAAAATGCATTCAAAATGTGATAAGGTTGGTAATGTTCATTTATATCATAGTAATCATCATAGTATAGTGATCAATCTTCATGCTTTTAATGATATACTTCGTCTTCGTAAGTTATTGATTACATTGAAAGCTTTCTATAAATATTTTGCATTTAATAAACAAAATTCTTGTTTACCATTATTCGAAATCGAAAAGATTACTTTTTTTCTTCTTCTGTAAGGGATAATAATATCCCAAATAATAAATTGAAATAATAACTTGAAATAAATATGTAAGGTTTCAGTTTAAAAATATATAGTTATGAAAAATTATATTTAATTATCTTTTAACAGTTGAAATTAAGTATTTTAATAATAATAATAAAAAAAAAGATACATATTCAGGTAATATTTATTCTTCGTCAAGAAATTTTGCCGATAGACATAATGTAGTTGAATTCTATTGGAAGGCTCTGTACACGAACTATTTGTTTCATGTTAATGAAAAGTTTAAGGTAGTAGAATACAGATTTAGAATGCCGAGTTTAAACATCCTGCTAGTAGTTGTTAAAGTGATATGCTGATAATTGGCACGCAGGCAAAGACACAGACAGACAAACACATACCAACCTCTAAAAACATAAGTTTTAGATTCAGGGACCCTCAAAATGTGAAAATGAAACAAAAACTCAATTTCAAAAATTTGACCCAAAATAATACTTTCTTTACCCGTCTACCATATATATTTAGGTAAAAGAAAGTAAAAAGACCTTAAATTGTAAAATTAAACATCTAACCATTTTAACTATTCATATAATGCTTACTTTGCTGCAATATTTCTGCATTTTTTTTTTTTTTTCTTTTCTTTTTTTTCTTAAATGTATTTTATTTTATGAGTATAGAATTCCGATATACGTCTTTCCAATCATTGCATAATTTGTACAATATTAAGTAAACTTTACAAACATTTAAATTGCACATACCTTTAGTGTTTCATTTATATTTATGTTTTTATTTATTTATTTATTGTGGCTATATTTAAAGTTATTTTACTGTAGAGAAAGTTAAACTGAATTAAACTAAAAGACAAATCATGCAAAAGCACCACTGATAATACGACAGGTACACCATCTCCCCGTAAATGACCGAACGCTTTCTATTTTAGACTTTTTATCGAAAATCTCCACAAGTACTGGACGAATCATCTTGAAACTTGATGAGTGTAGAGTAATATGTTAATGTTATACTTCATATATTTAGTGAAAGTTTTTCCCTGAAAGAAAAAAAAGAAGAAGAAGAAGACCAGTAAAATATAAATAAAAATCTATAGTGACTCCACTCGACTTTCCGAACATTGAGTAATTAACAGTTTTGTAGATAAAGTAAAGAAAGAGAATTGTTAAGCAAACAAAAGAGAGAAAACCATGATAGAGTGTTTGAGTATTTTTCTCCATATATTACACGATGTTTATTTAACGCTAATGAATTTTGAGCCCATAGATCATAATGATAAAGAATTTTTCGTTGTGTACCTGTAAAAACCTATAAATGCTAGATTCACCAAAATGCTTATAGTTAGTGCAACAGTGATTTATAATATTCATATAAATTTTCAGCTCATTTAAATAAGGCGTTTAGGTGCTATCGCACTTTTAAAAATTTGCTCCCACAGGCCATAATGATAAAGAATTTTTTTTGTGTCCCTGTAAAAAACTGTAAGTTCTAGATTCACAAAATCTGTACGGTTGGTGCAACTGTGACCTAAAACACGTGTACAATTTTTTTGCTCATATTAATAAGGCGTTTAGACGCTATCACATTTTTAAAAATTTGGCCCCATAAGCCATAATGATAAAGAATTTTTCTTTGTGTCCCTGTGAAAAAACTATAAGTGCTAGATTCTCCAAAATCTATGAAGATAGAGTATCTGTGACCTATAATATGTGTATAAATTTTTTGATCAATTGAATAAGGCGTTTAGATGCTATCGCACTTTTAAGATTTTGGTCGCATAGGCCATAATGATAAAGAATTTTTCTTTGTGTCCCTGAAAAAAAACTATAAGTGCTAGATTCACCAAAATCAATAGGGTTTGTATAATGGGGATTTAGAATATACGCACCAACGTTCAGATTATTCGAACAAAGCGTTTAGACGCTAGCGTGTTCACTTACAGACATACACACATACATACATACATACATCATCGCAGAAAGAGTGAAAACGGACTCAGGGACCTCGAAACGTATAGAAACATCAAAATCTCAAATTCTGATATTTGACAAGATTACAATACTTTCCTCACTATAGTGTTCGGAAAGTAAAAATGAAAATATTTGGTATCACCTTGTAAGAAGTAATATTTGAAATACGATCTGGCTGTAACATGTAATTTTCAGGTTTCTTCTTATTGCTGTATAAAGTTTCATGAAACTACCACATATATCCATGAAGATATAACAGTTTCTTTAATAAAATGCCAAAAAAAAAAAAAGTCACTTTCTTAGCTATAATACGCAAGATATTGAACCCATTGCAAAGTTCTTTTCAGGAAATTTCACATACTGTACATTAGATAAGGAATACTGCAATCAGGATACAAAAATATTAAATATCTTGTGAAATATGCACATTTTTACTAAATAATTTTTAACTACGCATGCACCAGTTTTAACGGAATTTTATTTGAATAATATAATATCCAATAGTATTGAGCTACATATGTGAAATTCCAAATAAATATAGTGTAAGTTCAAAATACAGTACACTATAGATTGGAACTTCAGTTTTTTTAAAAATGAGGAAAATGATAGAGGCATTTTATCAATATTTATTTACAATCAATAAACACTGTATTATTCTTCGACCACATTTCTTGAGAGCATGGAAGACTCTGCGCAAGTTCTCACTAAACGAGTCCAATGTTAATATACGGGTGATAGTCATCTGATTGAGACAAAAAAAGCAATAAAAGATCTTCGAATGACTAGATGTTTTCCAAATCCAAATCTGTCAGTCAATTTGGCTCTCTTTCCAAGCCTTTGGACTTGCCTTCACTGTTAATCTTAGGAAACGTGGTTTCACTATACCATTGATTGAGTCAAAATAATAATGTGAGTAAAATCCCTCCAGACCGGCAACGTGTTTCCAGTCATCAACAGCACAATAACAGTGTTGGAGGGCCTAGGCGAAGCGTAAAGTTTTATTTCATGCAATCAGCAATGGTACAAGAGTAAGCCTGCGGCTCCGAAACCCCATATCAACGATGCTTCGCTAAACAGTTCGCACGTCGGATTTTGTTGATGCCCTAGCTCTGAAATTTGTAGTCATTTGAGGAAGGGTTGCACCTCTGTCACGTCTAATGTCTGGACAGTCGTCGTCGATTTCGTTCTTTCATGATCTTTTCCAGCCACAGCGATGTCGGAGATTTGGTATTTTACCGATTCTCGATATTTACGGTACACTTGTGAAATGTCCTTATGCAAAAAATCTAAATTTCCTCTCTTAACTTGGAGATGCTACCACCTCTCTCTCTCGTGCACCTATTATAACGTCACGTTCAAAGTCACATTAGTTTTGATGGCCTGCTATTGTAGCAGCAAGAATCAAACAGCTTTGCCAGAGACCTGTTATCTTATACAGGCATTGCAGACCCCCTACCTATCGTGTTATTCTGTTTGGTTCCATACCTGTGTTGTTTGCATACAAAAGCTTATACATTTTTTCGACTCTTCAGTGCATTACTATGTTGAAAATTTTATACGTCAAAAGAAAAGCAGAAGTTGTTTAAGGTGTGTCAAAATTAACAAATATTACAGATGAATAAAATCCTTGATAAATAATGACAATTTCGTGCATTATTCAATTAAAAATATTTAATTTTTTCCAAATATTTTTTGTAATTTCTAGCTCTAGCAAAAATTTAAATATCTTGTGTTAGATTTATGGGTACCTATAAAAGATTTCTCGCTTAAAAGATTAATAAGTTTAAGTCTGGAATCAATCGGACTGTGACATAGTAAGTTAACAAAACCTATCAACAAAATAAATTTGGTTTTCCCCAACAAAACATTATATATATGAAACAGGCCTAATCTGTCTGGTAATGCGAGTGTAAGACAAAGCAACCTGGGGCCTGAGGGTTTTTATGACAAGTAAGGATTAATGTATATATTATTTACTTTACAACCAATTCTTTCTACGACCAAATTTGAAAAGTATACATGAAGAGAGGAGCACTTTTAACTATATCAGAGCATAGCCTCCTAAACTAGATGCCTGTCGCGTGGCTCGGAAACTTGACAACAGTTAAAGAAGTTCCACCTGGTACAAATTGCGCAACTTTTTTATTCAACAGCCACCAAAAATTTTTTAAAGTGGGATTTGATATACATAAAAGGCGAATAGAATCGAAGAAATGTCGATTATATATATCATATATGACTTCTAAAAATCATTGGTGAGAGTTGAATAAAAAAGTCGCGCAATCTGTACCAGGTGGCGCTGTCCACCGCTTGAACTATTGTCAAGTTTTCGAGCAACGCAACAGGCATCTAGTTTAGGAGGCTATGATCAGAGTAACCTGAAAAATGTTTAATCTCCAAAAATTTAAATTTTGCATTATAAAATATGTGTGTATGCACTTGTATATTTAACCAAATATATATCGTATATATCAATAGACATATGTGTACATATGTATAGGGTCGTTAATGTAAGTTAAAAAATTAATGAACGGAAATTATTCCAGTAAGCATAAAACTTTTAGGTCGTTGCAAAAGTTCGTGCGGACTCGGATCATTTTATTGCCTCCAAAGACGAGAGCTTCTATCGCCGTGGTATACATTTGTTACTCGAAAAATGGACAAAGGTTGTAGAAAGTAATGGAGAGTATTTTGATTAAAAATTGTCATTTGATTTGATGTATTTTTATGAAATGAAGCAATAAAAAACAGCACGAACTTTTGCAACGACCTAATAATTCAAAATATGTAAAGTGTGTGTTCATAAATTTTATAAACATAATTAAATACATTTTAAACATTTATGTATGTATTCCATTTTGAAATAAATATTAAATTTTTATATTATATTTTATCTGGTGGTGAAATATTTGAAAGTATTTTCTGATCCCTAGTGAAAGGCAGACAGTGTAACCACAAATCTATTTCAGCAGACGTTTTCTATTTTTAATGCCTTAGTATCAATCGATATCTTGTTTGTAAGCATGGAGAAGGCGTTCGCCAATCCTTCGGCCACTTCTGGTTAGTAGGAGATTTCGGACGGCAACAAATGGACGAGAATGTTAAAAAGGAATTCTCGTCAAAATTCTTGGCACTCAGTGCGTCTCGAAAAGTAATGAGATGAAATAAAATATATATATATATATATATATATATATATATATATATTGAAAGAAATCGTCACAGATAGTTTGGTTTAGATTTTTTTTTTTTTTTTTTATGTATGATTTAATATACACATATATAATTATACCTTTTTCAACAAATCAGTTGCATTGCAAATATTTAATAACAAGACTTTAGTTTGTCGAAAAATCATTTTTTTAAATGAACATGAATGAGATATACTTCATAAAAAAAAAAAAAAAAAAAAAAAAAAAATTATGATATCAATTTTTTAAAAACAAATTCTAGCATAGATTTTTTAACAAAATGTTCTTGTTTATGTATATCGCTCCCTTCATTCTTTTATTATTATTATTATTTATTTAGTTATGACAAGTACAATAAATGTAAACTACACATAAATGCTTTAAATACTTACATACCAAACCTTTTATAAATTTAAAAATTACATACTTATACATAAACATATAACAATTATATTTCCAATTTTTATTAATTATTATGATGAGAATATTGTGGAAATATATATATATATACATAAACACCCACACCCGTATATATATATATATATAATTGAATTAACCCTTTGTTGGTCCTTTTTAATTTCACTTCTCTGGTCAGTGTTGACAAATTTAGGGACATTTTTATTGAATTTTGACCACTAAACTTTACCTATAACGGTTTCCTAAACACTTTAAAGGTTATTTGTCCATTAAATATATCAAATATGACGCCCCTCAAAATTAGTAGTGGTATTTAAATAAAAAAGCCCCTAAATTTGGAAACACTGTTTAGAGCGCTTTAAAACGTTAGGTCTGGCAAAGGGTTAACAAATATTTTTCTGAGTGAGTGAGTGAATGTGTTTTACGTCGCACTAGTGCTACACTATGAACAATTAGCACTGGACTTGGACTGAGTTCTAGGGATTGTCCGAGGACAGGCCATCCCAATTTTGACCCTCCACAGAGTGGATGACTGCTCTTCTTCGGTGATCCCCAATTGTATAATTTGGACAAATATTTTTCTGAGACAATCCAATATTTTAGAGTTTTTGTGAAATGAATATGGACCATATTCCCACTTTGGGTTCGAGGCTACAAGAATATCAGCTGGGTAGGGCTCAACTCTACCATAACAAAGCATTGTGGCTTGCAAATTTTTATCTTGCAATATTATTTATAAGAGTTACAGATTATATGAAATTGAAGTAAGAGTGATATAGTGATACCTTTGGTTTGTTTTTAATCCAGTTTTAGTAACATACTTTAATATTAATCAACATATGTAATATTAAAAGTTGCCATGTGAACTGTGGCGATGTTAACAAATTTAAATGGATGTTCCATTTAATAAATTCCTTTATTAAAGTGATTGAAATTCTAATTATTTAAGCTTTGATGTCTATATATGTGTGTGTGTGTATAAAATGTTCTTATTAATCTTTTATTCATTATATATATATGTGTGTGAATGCGTGTATACATAAAATGTTCTGCAATTTTACGATATGGAATAGTCTTAACTTTATCATTCGATTCAGTTGTTTGCATTCCTCTTTTGTTCTTGTTTGAACATTATTATTAAGTTTCACTGCAGAAATATTTAGGAAAATGTTATGCGTAACAATACATAAATTGGCATCTTGAATCTAATTTGTTTACAAAATATCAGCCACGTGTTCGGCGATTTTACCTACGGTGACGTCACAGGAATATTGTCCATTAGGAAGAAAGTGAATACAAAATTTCAGAGTGATTTCCTACAACGTTTTACATTGTTTTGATAAATATCAACGAGTATGAATAAAAAAAAAAAAAAAAAAAATATATATATATATATATATATATAAAAACTGCGTCGGGAGTGACATTTTCAAGCATTAATTGAGCTTGTTAATTATTTTCTTCATGTTACATAACACCACAGATAATAACTTACCATTATTGTGATGATCAAAAATTGATTCTTTTTTTCTTTTGTTGTTGTTGTTGTTTATGGATTTGAAACAGCATAATAAACAATTTAAATAGTCTTGCAATGATTATGTGTATAAAAAATATTTATGATAAAAAGTATTAATTAATTTTTAGTAGTTATATTTTCTCATCGCATTCGCATGCAATGATTTAAAGTAGTTTTTTACTTATTTTCTTTGCATTAGATCCTACAAACAATGCATCTTTTTTTGTAATAATCTTGAATTCAAAAATTTTGTTTATGCACAAAAGAAGCATTATAAAAACCATTATTATTGTTTAAAAATACATGTGAAAAAAATATCGATAATGAAAAGTATGTCTAGACTTTTAGAGCTATATTTTTATATTACATTCTGAAACATTGATTTAAAGGCATTTGCTATTTATTTTCTTCGCGATTTACAACTCTCCGCAAAATAATCCATGTTTTTTATAATGACTTAAAAATCAAAATTTTTTCCTATGTACAAAAAAAAAAAAAAAAAATCTAAATATTCTCACAAAAATGTATGAAAGAAATATTAATATGGAAAATATGTCTAAGTTTTTTAAACAAGTCAGATTTTTAAGCTCAGATATAGAGCTAGGTGTTATGTGACGCTAGTTAAATCTTTGAAGGACGTGAGATATATTATACCCTACCTAATTTTTACTCCCAACTGCAAAAACTAGTCTTGAAATTTTTTTAACAAACATTGACTTTTAAAACTTAGAGGGAAAACTATTTACCTCTTTTCTTCTAGATTATTCGTAATTCTGGTGCATTTTAATTTTAAATTAGCAAATTATTTTGCCTTCAAAAGTTTAAATTAAAAAGTGATGTTAAAAGCGTTCATTGTGAAGATTAAAAATCGGGAAATTTATTTATTTTTCATAAAATGTTAAACTAAAATCATTTAAATTTTTTTGCTATTAAATAAATAAATAATGCATTTTAAAAAGTTTTGTTCTCGTGTTTTAACTTAAAATCTTATATTTTATGCAATATAACATAATACAATATGTGAAAAAAAAAAAAAAAATTGTTGTTATGAAATTAAAAGTTTTTAACTATATATATATATAGAAACCATGCAATACACAATGTAAATAATTCTCCATATATTTAAAAAAAAAAAAAAAAAAAAAAAAAAAAAAATCAGAGAGAGAGAGAGAAAATGGCTAGAAAAAACAATAAATTTGAAGGACAAAAAAGGATCACAAAAGAAAATGAATGGGTGGCCTGCTAGTTAGAAAATCGAAAAACTTGGAAAACTTGCCGTTTGGGATTTGCAGGATTTTAAAGTGATAAATTTATTGGTAACACAAATGACAGACTATATGTAATAAAATTATTTGTTTCTTGTTTCCATGAATTGGATTTTCTATTTTGTGTTTGTATTCAACCTTTTTTTTTTTTTTCTTTTTCCAGAATTTAGCGCTATTAAATGCGTCTTACAGATAAACATGTGGGCGATTCTTCAATACATAAAGAATATATGGCCACTTGAGGGTTATATATTGTATTTTATCATTTATATATATATATATATATATATATTAGGTATAAGATGTATTCTGTTATGTTTTCCTATAGTTTCAAATTATATTATCCGTAAAATAGCGTAATTTTTATTACAATAAATTTTCTACTGTTTAAATTGCCTCATCTGACTCTTGCTCTCCATTTCATGAATTGCTCTTCTGGAACCTTATTAAGCATAATTAAATAATATTTTTACAAATTTCATCACTCGAATTGGCAATATGTACATTTAATTAAAAAATATATATATCATTATTGTAAATTTAAAAAGAGTTTTATATTGATTTGGGGATGGAAGAACAATGTTCTCTAATTTTTATTTCTCTACTTCCCTTTCTATAAATTTTGTAATACGACAACGGTGACTAGATGATTTTTTTTAAACATCTGTCATTTGTAAAAGGAACCATCTTGTTTGTTGTGAAAAGAACTTGATATAATTTTCTAGATTTTAAAAATTAGTTACAAGTTGGAAAAGGGACAGTAAAGTATTATTTTTATCATATGTCGCATGTCACTATTATCTCCTATTCAGGGACTGATTTAACGCAGGCATTCGAGGCACATACCCGGGGTCTTCGATTAAAACGAGTCCCAAATTATCCTTAACATAAAAAAAAAAAAAAAAAAAAAAAAAAAAAAAATCTGTCATGTGAACAAAAAAAAAAAAAAAAAAAAAAAAATTTATTTTTGATATTTTAGTATTTGACCAAAATTTGCAGTCGGTATATCTTTATACCACTCCTCAGTCATCAGGCAATAATTTATTTATTTATTACATATTATTAATTTTGTGCGTGTGTGGAGCGGGGGGGGGAGGTATTTTCGGGGTTAGAAATCGTTGTAATATATATATATATATATATTCTTCTTCATTGACACGGAATAAAATTGTTTGGGACGGAAATTATATTTTTTAAGATATGCATTATTCTGAATTGCAAATATAAATATACATTTAATTCCAGATTTTAAAATTACTCTTACAATATCGATTCTCAACAATGTTACTGAAAAAAAAAACAATCTTTGATAAAACCGTGAAGGTTTTAAAATGGGATTTTTGTTTGTGATTATCTTTTAGGTGAGATTTCAAGATTTCGAAATGTGAAAATTTTCTATACATTTTGAATTTGAAACTCAGTACCGGTAAGAATTTGAGGGGAGGGAGGGGGGGGAGGTTCGTAGGTTATTTTAAACGACATTTTCAATAACATGCCCTTTAAGTTTGCCAGTTTTGAGTGTCCCAGAGCTCCCATATACGTAAATTGGCCCCTTACCCTAATGGAATGTATCTTATTATTTTTTATAAATAATTATTATTGTATAACATATTTTTTCTTAAACCAAAATATGTTATATTATTGTTTCCCTAAGCCAAACAAATTTCTTAATTATGTCACTGTCCCCTGTCATTACTGTTCTTTTTCAGATTGTTTTATTTAGCTACAGAAGTGTCACTAGATGAACAGTTGAGATGTGTCTATCTTTTTTGCTTTTCTATTAGATATTTTCAATTTATTACCTATCTCTAACCTGTTTCTAAAGAAAGATACTCTATTTTTTTTTTCTCAAATTTTGAATAAAATTATGCATTTCAAAATCTTTTGTTCTCTAATGATTTTTTTTTTTACCTTAAATTTAAACAGGGAGTTTAAATTTACCTTTTTTAGAAGATTTTAAAAATTATTTACTGATTACATTTTTTAATATATATTTATTAGCTCGCTTTATTATTATTATTATTATTATTATTATTTCATTCTCAAGTATTTTAGTTATATAATTTTTACTCACTTAGAGATATTTGGAACATAATTTTTAACCCTTTAACGTTCATTGGTTTTGCACTAAAACCAAACGTTTGACATTGTTTACCTTTTTTTAAAGGAATATTTTTTTAATATTTTCCCTTTGTTTTAATCGATATATATACATACATATATATATATGATCCTTCTCTGTTCGGTAGTTAGCAGCACTACTCCGAAACTTAACAAATCTTGTTTCAGAAAAAGCCAAATTCAGAAGTCACTTGAAATTTTTCAGTAGGCGTGAGTACACCTTGCTGCTTTGATAACGCATTCGTGTCTAGTTTCATCACCTAATAAAGAGACGCGCTATTATTTTGATCAGAGACTCTGTAACAAATTTTGATAACTTATAACATTCACTTACAAAGTTATTTATGAATAAAAAGAAATATTATTTTAATTTAATCAGGTTAACATAGAGATGTTTCAAATCCAAAATCTCTTGATAATTAAAAATGCTAATTTTTTTCTTTCTACGTATTTATATGAATTGCTATAAGTCTAATAGTCGTTTCTGAAATTAGTTTAGCAATGTTCATGCTCTTATATACCGTAACATACTTCATTTATTTTGTGACTCTTGTACGAAAAACAGTATTTCGAAGCATTTTAATAAGAAATATACTATAGTGAACCTAAATAATGAATATCACTGTCGAAATATTTTCAATTTATTTACGGACATCGGAGCTCGGAGAGATTTCTATCGCTCGAAAGATAGAAGAACCACATTGAAATAATTTAAAAATGTATTGCAAAGAATTATTAACGTGTGCAAAGATTGCTTAACGTTAGTCAAACTATTTTATTTATGTTATTTATGAAATAATTATTAAGAGAAATCACAAACTGCAAGGTTTATAATATATATACAAGATCTGTCCCGAAAGTAATGCGCCCCATTTTATTTTGCCGCGACTATCCGTCGTACAGGTTTGCCGCTTGCACGGAAGGGTGGATGGAGTCTTGGGAACACAGCGCCACCAGCGTCAGTCGGCTCCGAGCTCCTACAGAGCCACATTGCCTGTTTCAGTGAACCCTTGTGTGAGTGCTCGGTGGAAATCAAGATGGAATCCGACTTTTTTTGGGCAATGTGAAAGTGGTGACGAATCTTGGATCTTCTTGTACGACCTAGAAACAAGAATACAGAGCGAAGAGTGGCACACGACGTCGCCCCCACGCCCAAAAAAGGCAAGAATGAGCAAATCGCAGGTCAAAGCCTGACAAAGGCCGACATCTCAAAGCTCTCCCAGCCGCCGCACAGTCCTGATTTGTTCCCGCCAGACTTCTTTTTGTTTTCAAAGATTAAAAAATCCCTCAAAGGGCAGCATTTGGGAATCCTGGAGAACATCAAGGCGGCTACGACGAGGTTACAAAAGGACATCCCTGTGACGGACTTCCAGGACACATATAAAGCATGGAAATCGCGCTGGAACATGCGTGTTGAAGCAGGAGGGATGCATTTCGAAGAATATTGAGTAATCATACGAATAGGTTCAATAAATTTCTTAAAATAAAAATGGGCGCATTACTTTCGGGATAGACCTTGTGTATATATATATATATATATATCATATGAATACATTCTAAAATATTATTGCTGTTCTTTAATTAAACTATTTACTTTATACATTAACTACTTTTATCTTTTTTTTTTCGGTTTAACTAATTTTTTTCGTCGAATTTTACTGAAAAAAATATTCTGTAAGCATAATTTTTATTATTTATTTATTTATTATTATTATTATTATTATTTTAACACGATTATATAACAGATTTTTTTTTGTGCTATTTTAATAACACAAAAATACTTCTTAACTATTTCCTATAAACTGAAACACAATATACATTATTCTTTTAACTAGTTAAACTTGAATTTTAAATTTTTCGTCAGAAACTTTTTAAATGTTTATTTTTTGGTTTAAATCTAATTTATCATTATTAGTTAGAATTAAAAATACTACTATAACAAATCTAATATAATTTATCACAATAAACTAATAATAATTGTGATAAATCTAATTTACCATAATTAGTTAGAATTACAAATACTACTATACTTAAAGAATACTCGTTACTTACTGCAGTAAATTTTTAAAAGTTTATATCTTTTGTGAATACAATTCAATATTAAAATGTCAAAACTTTGAGAATGTCGAACACAGAACAATTTGTCATCTAATGTGATTTTAGAAGAGCAAATTGTAAATAAATTTTAACTTACATAAAATAACAGCTTACACATATTTTGTTGTTATCCGTGTACTTTTGTTACATTTCATAATGGTGTTACCACATTTATTTCAGGTTAAACAAGCATAATAGAAATTTATTGAATTCATAATAATTTTCAATTTGTATCTTTGTGTTGTTACATACGGAATAGTTTGCGTCAAGTTAAAAATTATTTAGGATTTCATAACAGTTAGTATCAATCATTTACTTCAGTAAATATTGTTAACGAATATGGTAACAATCAATAATATTATTCTATTTAACAATGCAGATTATTAGTCGATACGAAAATATGTGTATTCATCATATTTAAATGAGTAATTATTTTAGAAAATATAATAAATTATGCATATTTATAATTTAATTAGATCGAATTTTACTATTATATATAATTAATAAAATTTGAATATTTTTTTAAAGTATAATCCTTGAAAGCATATATGTATGTATGTATCTGTATATGTATATAAATTACGTGTCACGATGTTTGTCCGGGGTAAACTCCTAAACTAAGGAACCGATTTTAATGAAATTTTGCACACTGTGTGCAGTTTGGTCCAACTTGAGAGATAGGATAGTTTTTATCTCAATTTATTGTCACAATATTGTTTTATTGCAATTATTTGTTAATTATAGACCTTTATTAAAGTTGCTCCAAAATATCTGTGAGTTCCATTAATTTAATAACACAAAAATACTTCTTAACTATTTCCTATAAACTGAAACACAATATACATTATTCTTTTAACTAGTTAAACTTGAATTTTAAATTTTTCGTCAGAAACTTTTTAAATGTTTATTTTTTGGTTTAAATCTAATTTATCATTATTAGTTAGAATTAAAAATACTACTATAACAAATCTAATATAATTTATCACAATAAACTAATAATAATTGTGATAAATCTAATTTACCATAATTAGTTAGAATTACAAATACTACTATACTTAAAGAATACTCGTTACTTACTGCAGTAAATTTTTAAAAGTTTATATCTTTTGTGAATACAATTCAATATTAAAATGTCAAAACTTTGAGAATGTCGAACACAGAACAATTTGTCATCTAATGTGATTTTAGAAGAGCAAATTGTAAATAAATTTTAACTTACATAAAATAACAGCTTACACATATTTTGTTGTTATCCGTGTACTTTTGTTACATTTCATAATGGTGTTACCACATTTATTTCAGGTTAAACAAGCATAATAGAAATTTATTGAATTCATAATAATTTTCAATTTGTATCTTTGTGTTGTTACATACGCAATAGTTTGCGTCAAGTTAAAAATTATTTAGGATTTCATAACAGTTAGTATCAATCATTTACTTCAGTAAATATTGTTAACGAATATGGTAACAATCAATAATATTATTCTATTTAACAATGCAGATTATTAGTCGATACGAAAATATGTGTATTCATCATATTTAAATGAGTAATTATTTTAGAAAATATAATAAATTATGCATATTTATAATTTAATTAGATCGAATTTTACTATTATATATAATTAATAAAATTTGAATATTTTTTTTAAGTATAATCCTTGAAAGCATATATGTATGTATGTATCTGTATATATATATAAATTACGTGTCACGATGTTTGTCCGGGGTAAACTCCTAAACTAAGGAACCGATTTTAATGAAATTTTGCACACTGTGTGCAGTTTGGTCCAACTTGAGAGATAGGATAGTTTTTATCTCAATTTATTGTCACAATATTGTTTTATTGCAATTATTTGTTAATTATAGACCTTTATTAAAGTTGCTCCAAAATATCTGTGAGTTCCATTAATTTAATTGTTGCCAAAAAAAAAAAAAAAAAAAAAAATACGAGTTCATTTTTCTTTCGACATAAAAATAAATACATTTAATCAAACGTGAACGTTAAAAAATTATAAAAAGTTAAATTATGCATCTCACGAAAATTGACGTCATAATCAATTTAAAGATTTTATACACATTGATAAAGTGCTAATGTAGTTCTATCATAGATATAGTAATATATATAGATCTCTCATCCCCATGTTATCGTACAAAGATTTTTGATTCCGAAAAAAAAAAAAATAAATAAAAGCTTTGGAAACAGCCATTAAGTGGTATTGAAAAAAAAAAAAAAAAAAAAAAAAGAAAGAAAAAGAAAGAAAAGAAAGAAAGAAATAAGAATTTGAAACTGTATCTGGAGTCTTCCATTCCCCTTTAGCAAATAAATTATTCATAAATTTTATTTGCTAAAATATTAGTATGTATTCCCGTGTGTATTCACTCGGGGAAAGACGGCCATATTTTGGTAAAAACGTCGTCTTTTCCCAAATGAAAAGGAATAACTTTTTTCTCCCCAATGATCACTCTATTCTATATATGCTATACTATATCTATGAGTTCTATACGCAAGCGAAGTGTGACTCACTGACCGTCTCTGCAGCCAAGAAAAAGATTTCCTATGTTAATTGCCCACTGGATTTTTTGTAAGAAATTATTAAAAATCGAGGAAATTTATTTCCCGATTTTAATCCTTATATTTAGGTATAGATATGTATTAGTTATCGCGGGTGTTAGATTGAATTATTTTGCTGTCAAATTGACAAAATTTAAATTTTAAATTTCAAAACTCTGTCGCCCTTGGCTTTTTTTATTATTATTATTATTATTTGGCGATCAAAAGCGTAACACGAAAATATACATGCCAGATGTATGCATTGTACGAAATGTAATATGTATTATTCATTGTACGTATGTATGACATGTAATATGTATTGTACGAAATATTGTTTCATATTATTCATTACTCTTTTAATATAAGTTGTTAAAATAACCATGATTTTTGAAAGGAATTAAATATTTTCGCCAGATAATTTGGCGATATTCTTTTTTTTTTTTTTTCGCCAAGGATGACAGAAATGAAATCTATTCCGCTGCAACATATTAGTACCTTATATCAGATATTTTATTTAGACATTTGAAAACAAATTTGACTTCAAACTATGATAGAATATTTATCATTTTCCTTTTAATTAGTATATTATTAGTATATTAAAATTTAAAAGCATGGTATATAAAAAGTTTTTTTTTTTTTTTTTTTTCAAATCTTATAATTATTCTTATCTTATCCTCAATGTTTCCCATCTTTATTAACTTGAATTTACTATTAAAATTTTAACATACTCAAAAACTTCTCATCACTTCGTTAAAATACACTAAACTTTTCCAAAATCTTTTTCTATTTTAAATGATACATGTATTTACTTTAAATGTCCAATATTTCATAAGATTTCCAATTTTAAGGTTTTAAAATATTTATCAAATTTACTTATTTTTCTGGTTTAGCCTTATTGTTTTCCTTTTTATAACTACAGCTGTTGCCCTCTTTAAAATATTTAAAATGATGAGGTCATTTTATAGTAAAATTATCCATTATAGCATATATTATATTTCACTCCTCCATAAAAATTAATTTTAAAATCGTCTGTTTCTTTTATACTTTTATTTTAATAGAATTTTAATAGAATTTAATTTATATATTAGTCATTTTAGCAATTTTATCCAAAGTAGCATTAGAAATAATATATATCACTTCTCCATTAAAATTTATAGGACCCTACAATGAAATTAATTTGTGCTTAATATCAACACTACGAAAATTTTTATCAATCGCTTCCAAATTTTGACCTAAGTTTCAAATCTCAACCCTGTGGGTTTTTACATCGGCTACAACGTTTTCGTCTTTATTCGTAAATAATCATTTGACTGTACTAAATAGTTTACAGCCGTATAATTCAACGTATAACTTAGTCACAGCAACGCGTGGCCGGGTCTGCTAGTGTATATATATATTGACAAAAAAAAAAATATATAAAAAAAATCCTATTATACGGAAATTGTTATATAGATTTATGGAAAAACAAATAAAAAAATATGTAAATAAATAATTATATACGTTTTATTTGTTTAATTTTTTTCTGGAAAAATGATGTGTTTCAAAAATAATACACCATCAAGTGCAAACGTAAATAAAATTGCTTTGTTGTTAAGAAAAATACGCATATATTTGTTTTTACTTAAATATTTTTAACAATAATAACTTGTATTCAATAAAACAGGCTCCATATTTTTTTTTTTTTTTTATATCGGTGCCCTATAGGAATAAAGCCATATTAAATAATAAGTATGTAACTTGATTGAAAATTTTAACACTGAATTGCATAGAAAATTGTGAGTGGCAATACATTTCAGTTTCCTGGCAAATATATAAGTAAATGGACTTAAAGATAAAATAGTAAATTCTAGATTACTTAAAATAAATATATAAATAAATAAATAAAATAATATATTATTTTTATGCAAAAAAAAAAAAAAAAAAAAAAAAAAAAGAGGGAGAAATCTTGTCAATTTTTTTTTACTATTAATCACTTTTTTTTTTTTTTTCAAACTCATTTACCAGTTAATGGTTGATGAGATAATACGAAATTAATTAAATATGGAAAACAGATAATTTAATAATAGAATATAAACAAGTTTGTTTTCAAAGAAGAAAACAACCATTTTAACTGAAAATTTCAAATAAATTATGAAACTATGCTTTTAATTTCGCCAGATTTTTTTAAGATTTAATTTATGACATCGAAAATTGGACTAAAATTTTTCAAATTATGCCGACAGACTCGTAAAATGAGAGAGACGTGCGAACAATAGTTTTGAAACAAATTAGAGTTTTACTTTTTTTTACTTTTAGAAATTAATTGCTGTTTGTAACTTTTCATGAACTCCAAAATCTATTTGGCTTTATTAAAACTTATTACTGTTTATTGTTTTTTTCTAACCACTGTGTGAGGAATAAGCGGTCTCCATTCCTCAATGATTAACTTATTTACTTAAGTATTAAATATGAAAGTAGCACAGAGACCCAGATATATAAAAATAAAACTAAGAGTTTATTAAACTAGAATAATGGGAGGATGATCTGAGTTTCGTAGCTCATTCAGCGGATTTAAACACTTTAGCAAATAAATATATAATAACTAATTTAGATAATTTGAAATATCTCTACTTCGATACCGTGAATTCCAAACAGATCCGCGGATTCCCGCCAGAATCTATTTTCCATTCACGAATACTCGCATTCAAGCACAACAACACTCATTAAACTACTTAACTTAAGCGCAACTTAATCTCAACTACCGAAATATAACTTTATCCAGACTCTAAACCTTAGACTTTTTCTTAGACAGACATCGGACAAGACTCCACTACACCACATCTTTTACGAAAACCATCTCCATCTTATACCACTTTCAATCAACTTCCTTTCTCTTCATTTCAACCAAACTTTCAAAATCGCTTCCAATTCATCTACCTCTCGCAACTTAATTCCTTCGTTGCAGCACCATGTCGACACAAAACTAAACCAACCGAAAATTTCGCCGAGTCACTGGCGCCGAAGCGATTTAACCATCCCAACTTAATACTTTGCTGAATCCAGCGTAATTTTAACAATCTGTGGTGATCTACTACAGTCTCAACCTCAGAACTGTATCTCAAAAAATAGTGTTTTTAATTCGAAAAAAAAACTTTATATTTGGAATGAGGTTCACGCAATTTGTACTGGATTAGTTCGGTATATATATTTCAACACATAATGTCCTTATCCTTATGGTGTACACTGTTAAAAATTTTAACCAAAAACTACTGGTAATCATTTATCTTAAATCTTACGCAAAATTACAGAGAAAGATAAAAGGACATGTTACAAAATCTATTTTATTTATGCATTTTAATGGGTAATATTAATTTAATTAATTATTGTCGAGAATATATTTGTGATTTAGAACGTTTTTTCCTAAAGTGGAAATATTCGTTTTTAAGTTTTATTGAGAAATTAAATAATAAAAATAGATGAAAGTACATAATAATGATTGAGAATATCGATTATTTTCTTTTAATTGAGAATTACTTTAAATTTACCTCTGGCTAAATATTTCCTTAAATTTACGCAATCTTTTTACAGTGTACATTCGACGATTTCTACGTATATTAAAATTAATGATGCCTATTTATACATATGTGAGTCGCTTAAACAAAAAAAACGAAGCTTATTCAATGTTGGTGCACATTTCACGAGAAATAGCATTTGCATGTAGCATTTTCAATAATTATCACTGCCTATACAGTATCGAATTGCACAAAACCTCATATAAAAGGCAGCTATTTAATGCAATTTCGCTAATAAATTTCTGATACATATTGCTTAAATATAATTTTTTTTTCATATAAATTAATATTTAACACATTTTCTGTTCTAAATATCGTCTGATAACTTAGAATTTATTTATTTATTTATTTATCATTATTACCATTTCAAAAAATACAACTGTTTGATTTTCATGTACAAAGTTTTAATCTTTTATGAGTATTATTATATTATACAATAAATCTTTTGCACTTTCATTCATTGGGCGTCAAAATTATTATTTCAAACTATTTATCATTCTGTAATGGGATAATGTTATCAACCATATTTAACTGTACACATTTATCAATAACTGTATTTAGATTTTTTAACTGTAACTAGAACTGTCGGCAGGGACATTAGTACGAAGATTCTATAGGGAGTGGTGGATGCTGTGTAAGATGCAGAGTAAACAAGACGTACTAATACGTACTGCTTAATTTCTAGACATAATTAAATCATTTCTGATATCATTAAGATGTTTATTATTTCTATGTAATCTTATTAAAACTAATATTTTGTCATAAGCCGAATGCATTTTCTATACTCTACATTCCAGAATTGTTACAGGAATAGTTACAGATATATATATATATTTTTTTTCTGCTATAGTTAAAATATGGACTGTAACAGTCCATATTTTAACTATATATAACATATATATATATAACATTAATATATATAACATTAATAATAACATTAATAAAAGGAAAGATGTTTGTTGAAACTTTCTGAAATTTAGAAATGTTGGGATGTATAAAGCCCAAAGTATTAAAAAGTTATATTTGAAATCGTAAATAAAAACATTTCCCATGAGTTTTTCTTTCTTTCTTAAAAAAAAAAAAAAAAAAAAAAGAAAAGAAAAAGAAAAGAAAAAAAAAAAAAAAGAAAAGAAACATGTAGCTGAAACGTGTGCTTGTGGCCATTTGAAGAGATATTTATTGTTTTATCTTCTTAAATTCCTAATGGATTCATGCTACCTTCTTAAATTCTTTATATATTCAATTCATACTTTAAAATTAATAATATAATAATAGTTGTAACAAACTCATGTTTTCCAAAACTATTTTCTACTTACCTTTTTTAACATAAACATAAAAATATTTTAAAAAATAAGAAAGCGAAGAGTTAAAAAAAAACAAAAACAAAGAAGGGGTAAGGAAAAAATACACATAATGAAATTTTTTACCAAATTAACAATTTTACTTTGATAATAACAAAAGCATCTTAACAATGCTTAAATTTATCATTTCCTCACTGTATCCGCATTGTTCAGGGCAAAGCTCTGATGTAATCACATGGAATTGATTCCCGTTTCATCGCTCTTAACACCCAGGGAATAGGGAAGCTCGAAACACAATCAGGTAACGAGCAAATAACCTTATATTTTTCTGCTTTTCTTTTATCCAACCTGTTTTGTTGTGGTATCACGGGATTTCATCAGTGGCTGGTCTATTCACCAGCCAATTAAGGTTAGCCAGATGCATCTTTTCTTTTTTTTAAGCTTAAGGTCTTCATGAGGATTTTGTATACATTTATCTTTCGTTTATCTTTTTTTTTTTTTTTTACTTTTATTCTTATCGTTACTCGTGATTTCAGAATATCGTGACTGGTCAGCCTAACGTTAACCACTTTTTAAGAAACTACTACATACTTCGGTCACAGTCTTGAACATTTTATAGTTATCAAAATTGAACTTCCGCGATATTTAAAGATCACTTGATGAAGATGAAAGGATGTGTAGATGATGAGATAATTTAAAATTACTTCCGATAAGCTGCGTCTATAATAAAACTCGTGCAGTTTGCTAACTGTTAACTTAAATCGTTCATTATTGTCGACATATATATACATAGAAGAAGCAAGCTTTGCCCGCTCCGCTGGTTATTATATTTAAAGGAATTTGCAAAAAAAAAAAAATAAATAAAAAAATAAAAATAAAATTACTGTTTAATTACATTACCCAACTACCATAAGTAGTGGAAGTATTGTATTCGGGAAATTTTTTTTTATATTGAATTTTCAACTGATTTACATGCTTTAAAATCTCATTAATCTTTTTTTTCTCTCTTTTTTTTTTTTTTTTTTTAATTAGTGAGTTTGTATGTGCGTTATGCATTTGTGTGTTGGAGTGAAGAATCTTCTGACTATCAAATCTGCAAAACGAATAATTAAAGAAAAAAGAAACGTTAGAATTAGGAGAGGTCTATCGAAGTGGGGCCGTAAATTTATATCTCAAAATTAGCATTAACGATTTTCTTCAAAGTTGATATATAAATACCTGCTAAATGTCCTTTCGTTTGTATAAGTTGATTAGTTCAGGAAAATTGATAAGAGTCCTGTGTAACTAGGTCAGTTTGAGGTTTTCTAAGTATATTCTTTTAAAAAGGGCTCTACGGATATACTTCAATCTCGCCGTATGATCATCCATTTAGATATCTTTTCGTATGTATCGTTAGTTTTCAAAAAACAGGTGAGTTTGCCAAGTTTCTGTGAAAATCAGATGTGGTACCGAAAGTTAGTATCTCAAGAATGTCTTTCTTCAAACTGGTGCATAAACTGTTTTATATATGTCCTTTTTTTTACTCGCTATATAAATTTCTGTTTCTTAAGGTAATTCGAGGGAAGACGCGAGTATATTCCTAGCACTTTTAGACACAGATGGTAATACTGACTAGCATGAGTGAGAAGCTTTGTCCCAGTGAACGCATCGATTGTGAATCTATCTTAATTTATCGCCTTTAATCGCCGTTATTTTGGATCTCGTGAGCATTTCATCTCGTGAGTAAAGCCCTTATAATATTTGGTTGCTCATATTTTAAAATTCATAGACAGATGATTTATTTTAAGCAATATATTAGCAATATAAGTGAGTTTCTTATTCCAATACACACACAAGGTAAAATGAAGTTGCTTTAACCTCGCCGCAGTGCGAAAATAAGCGTGTGTGGCATCTTCATCCATACGTAGGGGAAGATACAACATGGTTCAGAAATAAATTAAATGATCTCTAAATTTTATGTTTTATTTTATATACTGTATATTTCAAAGTAAAATATAAATGGAATTATTAATTATAATATTATAATAATTATCATTTTTACAATATTATTTTAACAAAATTTCAAGTCTTTCGTAAGGATCTTTCCTGAATACAGCTCGGAACAAGGCAGCCACAGTACAGCGTCTAGAATAAACAGTGTGGCAATCGCCTATAACCGTGATGTTAAAATGATGCTACAAAAATTAAGCTTACCCAGATGTCGCTGTGATCGAAGCTATTGCTCATATCGAAGGCTTTTCCCAGTTTCGTCAGTTTAATCACGTGATCTAAGCATATAATTAACCAATAGGGAGTCTCGGTTTTGTTGTCGTGACACTAGCTTCGATTACAATGACATCTGGTGACAGACTTAATTTTTTAAGTACAATTTTATTCGCCGCTTTCCACACTGTTTATTCTAGACGCTGTAGCCACACTATCAAATGGAACTTCTTGGTTTTCTGCTACTGAGATTTATCCTTATAACCCACAAGCAATCGCAGATCATACATGTTCTATCTCTCTGTTGGTTCCAGCAATAATACAGCTGTTTCTTTCACAAACGGCATATTTGACAATAGGCCTATACCAGCGTTTGCATCCACCAGCAGTACAAGAGTCAGTCGACTGTCACCAGTAGTTGACTCAACCGGCACAAAAAAGCTATTGCCTTCTCTTGCCTTGCTCATCGAATGTAATAAGTAGTAGCACGAAGGTTGCAGTATTGATCATTTGCACTAAATTAAATGTTGTGCATGCTAACATTCAAACTTGTACTCTTATTAGTTTTAGCAAAGTAAATTTCCTGGACCACCTCGAAGGGTGAGCCGCAGACCGTTGCAAATCGCCCATTGCGCAGGACTAGTGCGACGTAAAACCCAACCAACTAAAGTAAATTTCCAAAAAAATATTTCAGTTTACAGATTTGTTTGTTTCTCTATAGTTATTCTTAATTTACAGGTAATTTTCCAATATTTTTCTTATTTATATTGTGGCTTTGCATCTTCTCCGTATATACGTGGGAAGGTGACACAATTACACGGGTTTGTTTAACATTAAATTTGTCAATTGTGTAGAGATTGGAGAAAAAAATAATAAGCATACATAATTAATTAAACATTGAAGAACATGGTGTAATTATTTCATTATCATATCATTTCAATTTTTTACTGTACTAAAGAAATCATCCTTATATATGGCGTCTTACCCTGATTTACCTTATGTTTTTACTATGTATATAATAGTTTTCTGTTACAGAAAAATTACTAGGCACCTGATTTGTAATTAAAAAAACACCACAGAACTGGCATTTAAAAGTAATAATTACAAAATTTTGAATAAACACTATTATTGCGAGTTCTTGCATCTTACGATGTTTATTCAAAATTTTGTAATTATTATCTGATTTGTTATTCCAATTTTATGTCTTCTGGCTGCACTATCTCCAAAAAGACTATTTATGCGTAATAGTGAGTAATGCATGTGGAGTAGTTGATACATACCATAATTTTTATTATATCACTTTGTATATTAAAAAAATAGAAAAGAAAGGAGAGAAAAAAAAAGAAAAGAAAAGAAAAGAAAGAAAGAAAAATCTATTGAAATCGCTCAAAGCATTGTTTTTATTTTGAATGCATATAATTTTTCACTTAAAAGTTTTTCTGATTCCTCTCACTGCCACTGGTATCTTTTGTCACCCAACCGCATCAGCCAGTTGCTGAGTAGTGTAATAAATCCGTGTGTTGTAAACTGATGTATTTCTATAAGATACCGCGCTTTTTACGTATTTTCTCATTTGTTTTTAGAATTTATTCTCTGATTGTGTTAATTATTTTATTTATTTATTCATTTTGATTAATTTAATGGTTGTGGTTATTGTCTGTAGCTATGTTAAATTTTCTAAGCTCTTCTCAGCGACGCAATATAATGTTTGAGGTACTTTAGAAGTAGAACAAAATCAACTCCAGCACAGCATATATGCTGCGCTTGTGATCCAAAAGTCACAGAAAAGATTAAAAATTTATTATTCAAAAAGTACTGACCGTAGCTCTAGGCGGTTTTCGCTGAAATGTACAGAAAAGCATGGGATTTTTTATACACATAAGAAGAAAAAAAAAGTTAGATTTTTTACGAACATATCACATTATGTTCGCAGTTTCCTCTTACATTTTAAACAGATCCGGCTGGTCAAATAACGCCATATTGCAAATACTGAAGCTTTTTTTAGGATAATGCGCAACGTCTGCCTGACGATCATTCTAATGAATAACGGCCCTGAAACTGATCATTTATAGTCTTAGTTACGTTGTTGAATATACTGCACCACTGTAAAAACTAATTTTACAATTAAAGCGCCACCTCATGAAGAAAATTTAAACTGATTTGGTAATAAATGCTTTGTTACCTAAAAAAAAATCCCACGTCTTTCTGAGCATTTCAGTGCATTTCAGTGAAAATCGCATAGTGCTACGGTCAATACTTTTCGAATAATAACTTTTTTATTTTTTCTGTGACTTTTGGATCACTTTTCGAAAAATATTCTTTTTATTTTTTCTGTGACTTTTTGATCATTTTTCAAATAATAACTTTTTTATTTTTTCTGTGACTGTTGGATCACTTTTCGAATAATAACTTTTTTATTTTTTCTGTGACTTTTGAATCACTTTTCGGATAATAACTTTTTTTATTTTTTCTGTGACTTTTGGATCACTTTTCGAATAATAACTTTTTTATTTTTTCTGTGACTTTTGAATCACTTTTCGAATAACAACTTTTTTATCTTTTCTGTGACTTTTGGAGCACCCGGTATTTTTTTCCAATTTGCAACGAAACCTAATGAATAGTCTTTTAATACAAATGTGAGACTATTAATGAAATTTAAAAGAAATCTATGTTAAAAAGAGTCCATGGCCTCTGAAAATTTAAGAATGACTGCGTTTTAATTTGAAATGACAGTGAGATATTATAAGTTATTGTTAATTACGTGATCAAAAATATGAATAATTTTTTGAGAAGATTAAGTTAAAAACAGAGTTCCAAAAATCCACTTGCGGTACTAAATTTTTTTTTTATTTTTTTATGCATGAATTTTTATAAAACATGCTATTTCCAGTTTATTACGACAAAATAAGTTATTATAGAGTGTTATGCTATATAATGCATCATTTATAAATCGTTTGCCTGAAAATTTATGCTGGAGACATAGGTGTCAAAATTTGCATTCTTTAAATAAGGATTTTTATCACTATTTTTTAACAGCAACATCTGATATTAATTCTCTACAATTTAATATCTTTATACTTACTATTAAAAATTCTGGTCTTCATAGCTTCCAACTCTATAGCTCCCTATTTTAGATACCTGTATTTTTTATAATAATTTTTTTATAAGACATTATAGCAGTTTCTTATAATTAGACGAATTTTTTTTTTTTAAAATACAGGTATCGAAAATCGAAAATACGGAACGTTTAAAAGCTAAGACTCTTCTTAAAAAATGGAAACGTTGGAAGATATGTTAATATACTCTAAAACTGCTACATATATTTCTCCATCACATTTTCTTTTTTTCTGTTTATTCATATTTTTACTTCCTTCTATATACAATATAAGAAAGTATTGGATTCGTAAAAATTTTTATTGTATTGTATTCCAACACCCTTTTACAATTTAAGGCAGGCAAAGTCTTTTAAACTTTACTTTTAGGTTGATTTCTTTAGAAATCGACCTATTGCAATCACTTCCTTTATCTATCTATCTATCTATCTGTCTATTTATCTATAACGAAAATTTTGTCATCACGATAACTCCCGAAATAATACTCCAAATCGAACCAAATTTGGACAGTGAACTGATCTTATAAATATCTTCGATAAGTTCGTTAACCAATTTGCTCCGACATTTTGTTTTCAAGTGGGGGCCACTTGAAAATTTCAAATCCACATTGTAAAAAAGCGCATTTAAGGCCGGATTTTCTTAAATTTATATGTAAAAACAGATCACATAAGGGTCTCAATGAACTTTATTAATGAACTTTATCTGCGATTTTTAACAAAGTGGCGGAAATTTTACGTTAAGTGGGGCCACTTGGAATCAGGCAACTACTTGAAAATTTAAAATCACAATAACTTCCGAAATAATACTCCAAATCGAACCAAATTTGGACAGTAAACTTATAAATATTTTGGATGAGTTTGCCAATCACGTTGCTCCGCCATTTTGTTTTCAAGTGGAAACCACTTGAAAATTTCAAATTCACATTGTAAAAAGCATATTTTATTTCCAAGTGGCGGCCACTTGAAAATTTGTCATTATGGTAACTTTAGTAATACTAAATCAATTCGCATCAAATTTGGATAGTGGATTTATCATTCAAATATCTCAGATAAGTTCGCTTTTTTTCCAAAAGTTCGCTTTTTTTCTCACTCCGCTTTTTTTCCAAATGGTGAAACCTGAAAATTTCTTATGACGATAATTTTTGAAATACTGATTTAATTTAAACTAGAAATGGACAATAAACTTATCATACAAATATATTGGATGATTTCGCTGAATGGCCAACAGTTGTTTCGCCATTTTGTTTCCAAGTCTCAACCACTTAGATTGCCACTTGAAAATTTGCCATAATAATAACATTTGGAACACGGCATTTTTTGAACCACTGTTGGACAGTGAACCTATGCTTCAAATATCTTGGATGTGTTTGCAGGGCAACTTGTTCCTCTCTATTGTTTCCAAGTGGCGGTCACTTGAAAAGTTGTTATCTCGGTAATTTTTGAAATACTTAATTAATTCAAATCAAAGTTGAAAAAAAAAGATTTATTATTCAAACAGCAAAAATCTAGAAATTTCACGTAACTCGTGAACCAATCACGTTATTGCGTCTATATTTGGTATATCGATAATAAGTATTTTCTCGCCAAAAGTCGCCAAAAAAGTCGCCATGGGGAAAAAGTCGCCGAATTTTGCGCCAAATCCAATACCTGCCTTATTAGATATTTTTAATGAGTTTTTAAAGGAAAATTAGGCTATTTTAATGCTAAAACAAACTAGAAATGCAGAAAACTAACATTTTATCAACTTACTATAAGCCTCTTCAAAAGAATTTAAAAAAAAAATAAAAAAAAATAATAATAATAAATAATTTTAAAATTCACAACGGTATTTTAGATGAGCAACTTTCTCTCTGCCATTTTGATCCAAGTGGCAGCCACTT
Source organism: Salticus scenicus (assembly GCA_963930645.1). Lineage (NCBI taxonomy): Eukaryota > Metazoa > Arthropoda > Arachnida > Araneae > Salticidae > Salticus > Salticus scenicus. The sequence goes on along the minus strand of OZ005653.1, from coordinate 220,978,924 downwards.
AATTTTTCAACACGATGAATTTTGAGATTTTGGATTTATTCGAACTATATGTGTACAGTAGACTTATCTCACAAATGCATTTGATATATTTCTCAACTTAATCCACCATTTTGTTTCCAAGCGCCGGCCACTTGAAAATTTTAAATTCACATAAAAAGGTATTTATGAACCGATTTGCATAAAACTCCATATGTGCATAGCCTACATCAATATTTCTACCAAGTCCATTAATAATTTGTAGCCGCCATTTTGAAACAAAATGACGGCTTCTTGATAAAAAAAAAAGAAATCAACCTACCCTTCCGAATAAGCCGGAAGGACTTGTTTTAATTTGTTTATAAATGCATTTCATAAGAAAAAATTGGGATTTTTAAAACACTATCTACGTCATAATTGCGCAAAGTATTCAGTTATTATTCAGTTGCGTAATATATTCAACCATTAAACCTCTTTTAATAATAAAACTTTTTTTTTTTTTTTTTTGTGATACAAATTTTATTTAACTTCTACTGAACATAATATATATATATAATTCAATCGAACATTTTTATGGAACTAACAAAACACACACACAAAAAAGAACTGTAAAAGAGAAAGAAAAAAAAAATCTTGAACGTTATGATTTTATTTATTCTTTCAGTTTAGACGAGATGCAATTTGAAGGAAAAAAATATTTTTATTTGTTTATTTATTTATTTAAAAGTCTTTCAATACTTTTTAAATTTCATTGTAGATTTCTTGTTGGGATGCAAAAAATGCACTGATGCTGAAAAATTAATGAATATGTGATTCTTCTTTTCTTTATAATTTAGTTTTTGTAAAAGCATTGAAACAGATATTTTAAAGTAAATTCCTTTTAACTTTTTAATTATTCTACTGATTCAAAAGAACAAATTAGATTATTTCGCATCTTGAATAATAATAATAAGAAAAAAGAAAAAAGAAAAAGAAAATAAAAGAAAGGAAATATAAATAAAACGAGATTTTAACATCGAATGAAATTTTTGCATAAGTTGTGTTAATTAAAATTTTTCTTTTTGGAGTTTTTAAAAAGTATTTGGAAACAAGGATCTTCAGATTTTTTTTAAACATAAAAAAAGTATTGAGTTCTAAAATTTAATAAAAATAGAAAGCGCGTTAAATTTATGTGTACAGGGTTTAAATTTGCGCGTAGGCTTTTCCCTCCACAACTATTGGTCACAGACATATACTTCCTATTGCAAAAATATTCAAAAAAAAATGTAAGCACTTATGATAGAGCATTTTTATATTTAAAAATTGAATTTCGTGAAAATTACAAAAACCAACTTTTTATGCAGTCTCTGCATACCTATAATTATGTTTAGTAAAATTTAATGTTCATCTTAACAGATATAACACAAAAAAGTTCCTTTTCTGTTTAGTAAAAAAAAAACCAAGTCATTTAGCTTCAAACATGCGAGTTTTCTCCATTTTCTCAGGTTTAATTTAAGGATTTTTAACCCATTTCTTAATGAAGATAGAGAAAATGAGAGACATTAAAACTAAACATCTCTCTCTTTCTCTCTCTCTCTCTTTTTTTTTTTCCTTATAGAAAGGACACATTTTGCATTGTGCTTGTTACGATGATTTATATTTTTTACTAAATATGACTATAAGGACTGGTGTACTGAATAAACAGTTAATCTTTATAATTTTTCCGAAATTGATGGTATAACATAAAGGCTTACATTTTCCAAGAACGTTCATAATTGTAAGTTTATGTCTGCAAACAACAGTTACAGAGATAAAGGCTTCCTAAAGAATTTCCTTTGCACCCTGAAAAACATATATACATATAAACTTTTGACATGCATATTTCAAACAGGAAAAAAAAAATATATAAACAAAATGTTTTCCTTTTTCTTTTTTTTCCCTTTTTATTCTGCATACAACATATATCTACCATTGCAAACGAAATTTCGGTGTAATGAATGGGGGGGGGGGGGGGGGGATGAATGACACGATACATATATTTTTCAAAATATTTTAGGTAGAGATGATTGGATGTTTCAATAGGACAGTCTATAAACCATATGCTCTACTCAATGTCGCAGTAACATAGATCCAAAATGGTATTGCTTAAATACTAGCCACCAATTAATCCTAACTTAAATTCAATGGGAAACGTAAGAATTAGTAGTATGTCAAAAAATATAAAAATCGCCATTGAAGATGTAAAATAAAGTAGAAATAATTCACAATCTCATTTTATCGATGAATACACTGTATATCAACTCGTTGAACTTAAAGTAACAATAATTAAGAATTAAACTTTTGTGTTTTATCCTTTTATAAAGGACGTCGAAAAAATTCACGCGTGAAGCGATTCCTCAGGACAAAACACACAGGAAAAGGCTTTTATAAGACACAGTTAAATGGACTTGATAAATGCTTAGATTTTTGCCTAACAAATGCTTATTCTGGCAAAGGTCCACCGCACTTTAGAATGGAGAAAACAAGGATAAACGGCTAAAATTTCACAGAAAAACGGGAAAGAAGTGTCAAAAACCCATAGAAAAAAGTATGGGATGAAAACGAAAAAAAAATTCACAATGTCAAGTGTGTGGGAAAAAAAAAAAAAAAAAAAAAAAATGTCTAACACCGGAAAAAACGAAAGTTCAATATTGACTAGAAAAAGTCATTGAAGCTCGGTAAGGTATTGGTGTTGGGGACCTGGGGACCGTCGAGGGTCAGTCATTCAGGAAAATGAGATTTCTGTTTACTACTATTGTTGTTATTATTATTAATACTATTTCCATATAAAAATGCTATCGTATATTTACAGCAGTTTTTATGATTAAGTAGGATAGCGATTACTATTAGAAAATATTGGTGGATGTGATAATATCTCTTTGTGTTTACTGACACCAAATTAATATGAAATATACTCTTAAACTTATGTTAAATCTCTGGTTTCAGCGGTAACTTCAAGCCTAATTGTGTATCGAATATACTTTTGTAAATTACAATTTGTGGAATATGTAATAGTGCATTTAAATTGAAATGAGTTGGTGGTAAAATTTATTTTTAAATTGCTGTTGTGCTTAAACATTTTTTTAAGTACTTTCTATACATAAAAGAAAATATATGCATACATTATCTGAAATTATTATTATTATTATTACCATTATTATTATTATTATTTGTTATTGTTTGTTTATACATTATTTATTTACAATTAAAAAAGGATATGAATTGATATTGTGTTGTCTTTACTACACTTTTTATCATAAATAGCAAATTTTTCTTTCTTTTCTTTCTTTCTTTATCACTTTTATTTTCCAAGTTATTACTTTTAATAAGTGTTTTGTTATTTTCCCGTTCTTATTATTAGTTTTAATATATTTTAAACTTTTATTTATTATAAATTTACCAGTTTTTGTTACCAAAATATATTTAGGTTAAATATTGTTTGTTTTATTTATTAATATATTTTAATTTTGAAACCATCTATGTTTAATTATTTTCCATAACTTCATACCTATCGATATCAGGATTATAATGTTAGCATAGAAAAATTGATTATTTCGGAAATTATTTAGACTTTTATTCTGAAATTATGTCTAGAGTCTTAAATTGGAAATATTCAATCTAGCTTCCCACCCACTCCCTTTTTCTAAACACGCCCTACACATACTTTCATTCCTTAAATTTCAATTCATGTTTTTCCATCCGTAATATATATATATACATATATATATTCTAACATCAAAAGAACTTTTTGTAGTTGGAAAAAAAAAAAAAAAAAAATCTAAATACAAAAAATCAGCAGTTTTCTTTTAAAATCTCAAGCACATAAAAAAACAAATTTAACGAAAAAGAATGCATGCTTTTCAAAAATTGACCTTACAAATATTTCTACTTTTACTTAGTCGAATTTTTTATTTATTATAATTCTTTTTTCTTTCTCCAGAGATTCTGGAGTCTCTCTTTTCAAGTAAGCGTTTTCCACCTGAGTTGGGCAGTTCTTGACCTACCTGACCTTCCGTTTCGTAGTTCTCCCTCCCCTACTCAGTGCGTTTTTTATTTTATTTTTTGACATCGTCAGCCACCGTGGTAGAAAATCAAATAAACAAAGAGCAAAGGAACATTTAAAGCATCCGTTGTCAGTCTCCGTAGTAAAGCATGGGTCGATAAAAAACATAAGCAAAAAATACGGACAAGAACAAAAAAAAGTATACAAAGGTGAAAAAAATATGTCAGTGATGGTTTGGTTTTATTTCGTTTAAGCTTGTGTTGTATTTTCAAGGATAAAAATGTTTAAGGGGATTATATATTTGTTTAGAGTTTTGTTTACACAGATCTGATAAAGTATTTTCATAGAACAAAGAAATCTAAGTTATAGATTACATTTCATTATTTTCCGAAAATAAATATTCCATATAAATGTACGTAAATAAATAAATAACCATATGTTTCTCTCTCTCTCTCTCTCTCTCTTTTTTTTAAAGCTTTGTGTTTATTTAATTTGAATATATGCAGGGCATTTTTAAAATTTTACGGAAGCTTTAATATTATAAAGTTATTTTAAAAACGCCTCTTCTGAAATAGTGGTGTCAATATATATATATATATATACGAGTATATATATATATATATATATATCTTTATATATATATTTCTTTTGTGCGTGTGTATGTCACTGAACTCCTCCCAAACGGCTGGACTGAGTTTAATGAAATTTTTTGTGTGTCTTCAGGTGGATTCGAGAATGGTTTAGATTTACAAATGAAAGTTGTAACTTAATTAGTTCTTTCTTAATTAATTTTTAACCAACTCTTTCAACAACTTTTCCACCTAGATGGCGTGAGTTGTCGTAAACACGATGTCAGAATTTATTTAATGTTGAAATGAAAAATGTATTTTTAACCGTATCTTGCGAAGTGTTTAAAATATTTTTTCAAAATTAATATTTTTAGAATCGTAACCGTATCTTACGAAGTGTTTAAAATATTTTTTCAAAGTTAATATTTTAGAATCGTAAACACGATGTCAGAATTTATTTAATGTTGAAATGAAAAATGAATTTTTAACCGTAAGCCGTAAGTGTTTAAAATATTTTTTCAACGTTAATATTGTTAAAATGTTAAAATTAGTTAAAATGGTATATTCTTTTAAAAAATTCGTCAATATCCGACGGAGTTATTTTATGTTAAAATGAAAAATGAATTTTTAGGCCATTATTATTTGTGCAGATGGAAAATGTACTAAAAGTTTTCCGAAAAATTTCACGATCACAAATGTTGACGGATATCCAATATATCGTCGAAGAAATCCCGTTAATGGCGGACAATCTTATCATCTATGGCGGTCATCTATGTCAACAACATAGATATTGACATTGATAACCGTTGGGTGGTCCCATATTCGCCTCTGCTGAGCAAAACATTCAATGCTCATATTAATGCTCAGTTCTGCAGTTCAGTGAAGAGCATCAAATACATTTGCAAGTATGTGAATAAAGGCAGTGATATGGCTGTATTTCGAGTTGAAAATACCAATGTGAATGCTCCTCCGGTGAATAACAACGATGAAATAACTCTTTACCAAATTGGCCGGTAAGTCAGCTCCAATGAAGCTGTTTGGCTTATCTTTGGTTTCCCAATTCATGAACGGGATCCAGCAGTTCTTCATTTAGCCGTCCATCTTGAAAATGGCCAGCGCGTATATTTCACGAGCGAGACAGCGATTGATCTTGCTATAAATTCACCAAAAACTACACTCACCGAATTTTTTGAATTGTGTAATCGTGCGGATACTTTTGGTGCTTTTGCACGGACATTACTCTATTCAGAAGTACCACGCTATTTCACATGGGCTCCAACAAAAAAATGGATGCCCCGCAAGCAAGGCACGCCGATTGATGCATGTCCCGGTTTATTCAAATCAAACACCTTGGGACGAGTATTTACAGTCAATCCAAGGCAGACTGAGTGCTTTTATCTTCGACTGTTATTGGTTAATGTCATCGGCCCTTTGTCATTTCAAGATTTACGTAAAGTGAATGGACAACAGTATACAACGTATAAAGATGCATGCCTTGCACTCGGCTTGCTGGAAGACGACAACCAGTGGGAGTGTATGCTTGCTGAAGTAGGACTGAACTGTACAGCAAAACAAATTCGTCTACTATTCGCTATAGTGTTGACTACATGTTTCCCGGCCCGAGCAGAGACATTATGGGATAATCACAAAGATTCAATGACTGATGATATATTGCATCAACATCGTTCACGGTGCAACGATCTAACGATAGTATTCAGTGACGCTATGTACAATGAAGCATTGATTGCTATTGAAGATCTTTGCATTATCAATGCCAACTTACCACTCAGTCAGTTCGGTATGCATTCAACAAATCGAAATGCATCTGATTTAATAAGCACTGAATTGAATCGTGAACTACAATACAATACTGTAGAAATGGCAGCGATTGTTGCTCGCAATGTCCCACTAATGAATGAAGAACAAAGAACCATTTACGATCGCATCATGCTCGCAGTTTTGGCAGGACAATGTGGATTCTTTTTTCTTTGGGTGCACCAGGTGGAACTGGCAAAACATTCCTTATTTCGTTAATTCTCGTCGAAATACGATCAAATAATGGCATCGCATTGGCTGTTGCATCATCTGGCATTGCGGTAACTTTATTGGATGGAGGCAGAACAGCTCATTCATTATTTAAACTGCCACTAAATATTCAAAATAACCCAGACGCAGTGTGCAACATAAAAAAACAATCGTCCATGGCCACAGTGCTGAAATAGTGTAAAATTCTTATCTGGGATGAATGCACTATGGCACACAAACATTCGATTGAGGCGTCAAACAGGACATTGAAAGATATAAAAAACAACGACAATCTATTTGGCGGCACTCTGTTACTCTTTTCAGGTGATTTCAGACAAGCACTTCCCGTTATTCCGCGTTCAACATACGCTGATGAGATCAACGCGTGCTTAAAATCATCGTCATTGTGGCTTAATGTTGAAAAAGTACAACTGAAAGTAAATTTGTGCGTTCAACAGCTTCAAGATCCATTCGCTGAAACATTCTCAAAACAATTGTTAGATATCGGCGATGGAAAAGTTACTACAGATGTTTCTGCACAATCATTGATTCTCAAGATGCTCTTATTGACCAGATATATCCCGATGTACACAGACGATACACAAATCATGAGTGGCTTTCAGAAAGAGCAATTTTAGCAGCAAAAAATGTGGACGTCAACGAATTGAATCTCAAGATACAACATTTGTTACCAGGAGACTTGGTGTCATACAAATCTAATGATACAGTTTGCGATGCCACCGAAGCTGTAAATTATCCAACAAAGTTTTTAAACTCATTGGATTTACCAGGCATGCCACCGCATATTTTACAACTGAAGGTTGGATCTCCAGTTATTTTGCTTCGTAATTTGAACCCACCACGGTTGTGCAACGGCACGCGATTAGTCATAAAAAAATTAATGAAAAATGTTATCGAAGCCATCATTTTAAACGACAAATTCCGAGGTGAAAATATATTACTACTGCGAATCCCTATTATACCCACAGATGTGCCAATTCAATTTAAACGCCCTCAATTTCCAATTAGATTGGCATTTGCAATGACTATCAGTAAGTCACAGGGCCAAACGATGTCTGTCTGTGACTTAGATTTGAGCACATCATGTTTTTCACACGGACAATTATACGTGGCTCTCGAGTGGGCAAACCATCCAGTTTGTTTGTATTGGCGAAAGATGGGATAACAAAAAATATTGTACACTCTGTTGCATTAAGGGATTGATATTGTTTTTTAGTAATATTGTTATAAGTAGCGATATGTATATAATTTTAAAGAATCAATTTTAATAAATTAAAAAAATAAATGTTTGGTGTTTTGTTATTTTTATATTCTTTCTCCGTTCACAGCGCTCCATACATCTTCCACTTATATACCACATCCATACACACTTACAATAAGTTAGTTATTTTTTTCTAGCAAAATATTCTCTAGAAATAATTTATATGACAAAACAACGTTTGTCGGGTCAGCTAGTATATATATATATATATATATATATATATATAAGTGCGCGTTATATTTTAGGAACGCTTCGAGCGCTGAATATGTGTTATTATGCATATACAGTAAAGTCTTGTACAACGCGGTGTCAGAAATGACAAATAAATAATACAGTTTTAATTTTTAACATCACTACATTTTTAGAGTACCAATCAATTGGTTCATACGCGCGATTTAGTTTTTATGTAAAGCAGTTGCTTTGGTATAAGATTAGTGGTGTTAAAAATTAAAATTGTAATATTCATGAGGTAAACTTCCACCCTCCTTGTACGGGACTTTACTGTATATAAAGAGTTTTTGATTTACCCGTACTTGGACAACAGAATTTTACTTAACATTTATGTACATAAAATAAAAGTAAGTACTGGATTCGTGAAAGTTTTTGATCTCCGGTTTTCGGTGATTTACACGTCTTGAGGTCTCATAAACACATTTTACCATGTTTTTCTGTGGTCATATGTGTTTACGATACTCTCTTTCTCTCTCTGTGTGTGTGTGTGTTTGTTACCAATATTTTGTAGATGCTGTATCTCTCGATTCATTCGCAGGCTTGGCATTGTTTTTAAAATTTTATGTTGATTTCATTATATTGTCACCACTATCTTGAAACAATAAATATATATATATATATATATATATATATTTTTTTTTTTTTTTTTCTCTTTTTTTTTCATAACAATGTTTCAGCATTAAACATTCAAGAGAAATTTCTTTTTTTTATGATAGTGGTGACAATATAATAAAACGCGAGTAAAATTTTAGGAACACAGCGAGGCCTGCAAAGAGCAAAATGTAACTAAACTTGATATCTAGTGAGACCTTGACTTATGTATTTGCTGATTACATTTTCGAAAAAAAATTTCAATAGCATATGTTTCATTCAAATTTTTACTAATTTTTAATTTACAAATACAGGAGAATAATTTCAAGTGAAATATTCTTAATCAATAATTGTGAAATTAAAAAGTGTTATGTATAATAGTAGTAAATACCTAAGAAAAATATTTTTTGTATCTAGGTTCATCGCTTCCCCCTCCTCCTCCCTGGTGTATATATATTTGCGAGATAAGTATTAAAAAAAAAAAAAAAAAAGACCTTAAATATACCTTTAAAATGAAGGTTTGAGCCATAGATCTTTGATAATTTAAAACAAAGTTATCGACTTTTTTCAGGTGTTTTATATAGGGCGCAAAATTTCCTTTCTTAAGACGTCTAGTTTTATACAACTCTGACATGAAAATCGCGTGCTTTCACCGTGAAGAATAATTTTAATACATATTTTCTACAGTGTAAATTTGTATAGGAAAATACAAAAGAAAATTCTGTGATGGCCATAGGATACAGCTGAAAGAAACGATGAAACTTTTTCTTCTAACGAAACAATGAAAAAGTGCATCAAGTACAGTAAATCAATTTGACTACTTCTTTTAGAACTTGTGTAAAATACGTTTTATCTTCGATATATTCAATTTAAACGGAAATTAAACATAAATCTGCCCTGGTTTCGAAAATTTTACGTAACTTTAAATTTGAACGTTCTTTGCACAAAATAATTGTTCATCGATTTGCTGAGTATATTCTCACGATTATGAACAGAGTTTTTCATAACCTAATACGCAACTTTGGCCTGAATGGAATATTTTTAATAATACAGTGTAACTAATTTAAAAGTACAATAGCTGGCTTCACCAGCTAACTGGCCAGAGACTCATGAAAATTTTACCAAAAAACATGCTTTCAGGCGCCTGCAGCGCCAATCGTAATTTGTTCTCTGTAAAAGTTACATAATATTAAAATATTAAAAATTCAAATATTTTTAAATAAAATCTAAACGTAGCTCTAGTTCAACGTAAAATACACTCAAATCAATGAAAATCAAATAAACCAATCAAATCTCTCGTAATTCCTCATAACGTAGCTCTAGTTCAACGTAAAATACACTCAAATCAATGAAAATCAAATAAACAAACCAAATCTCTCTTAACTCCTCATAAAATAGCTCTATTTCAACGTAAAATACACTCAAATCAATGAAAATCAAATAAACCAATCAAATCTCTCGTAATTCATCATAAAGTAGCTCTAGTTCAACGTAAAATACACTCCTATCAAATAAACCAATCAAATCTCTCGTAATTCTTCATAACGTAGCTCTAGTTCAACGTAGAATACGCTCAAATCAATGAAAATCAAATAAGCCATCAAATCTCTCGTAATTCCTCATAACGCAGCTCTAGTTCAACGTAAAATACGCTCAAACCAATGAAATTCAAATAAACCAATCAAATCTCTCGTAATTCCTCGTAACGTAGCTCATGTTCAACGTAAAATACACTCAAATGAATGAAAATCAAATAAACCATTCAAATCTCTTGTAATTCCTCATAATGTAGCTGTAGTTCAATGTAAAATACACTCAAATCAATGAAAATCAAATAAACCAATCAAATCTCTCCTAAGATTCTCCATTCTGCGTCATTATAGAAATGGGAAGTTTTATTTTTTATTAATTTAAAGAAAACTAATCAAAAATTCGAAAATCTGACTTCGATGTGCACAGTGACCTTACGGAGGGCACCTTTGTGTTAAATCACGTGACTGTCCGAGCGACCGTTTTCGAGAACAGGGAAATATACATATATATATATACAAATATTGCTCACTTAATAGTATAAGATATAGGTAGATACATAAATCGTTATGAATATTAACTTGGGCATAAGTTAAATTCGGATATAAGTAAAATATTGGTATAAGTAAAATATTTAACCTTATTTAATATTAAAATATTTAACAATATTTAATAATATTTGTATAAGTAAAATATTACATACTTGGATATAAGTAAACATATTTAACACATACATTAAATTCTCATATATATTATACAGATAGATGGATATTTTAACAATACCACTTAAATAATAATAATAATAATAATAATAATAATAGAAGAAGATAAAAACACGTTTTTTCCCCCACAATGTAATAAAAAATGATTCAGCGGAAGTGGAAAAAGAAATCGCAGTCTTTGTCACAGGTAAAAAAAGTTAGCCTCCTGTAGCCTGCTTCTGATGCGACAGAACGCTAAAATTATGGTTTGCCAGTTTCCTGTCGGACTGTCTGCCCTCTAACTCTAAAAAATATTCATGCAATTCCTTGAAACTGACATATATATTATTCAAGTTTAAAACTGGATGTTCTCTGTTGAAAATGGAGTAAATGCCACTACTGCTTACAGGCGTGCCCAAAATTATTCCAAAGCATTGCGTTAAATATAAACCATTTCTATAAACCATATTTTAACACTTTTATTTTGCACATATCTTTTGAAATTGACATTCATTATTCATAGGTAGTAAAGAAAAAAAAAATATTTCTATAGTATATAATATAATTAGCATTAAGATTTACAGGGCCACACAAAAATATTCAGATACATTAAGGGCTACAGTTGGAAAATATGGCAATTCCATTTTTCCTTTTTAGTAAGCCTTTTAAACAATTTAAAATGCGATTATGATTTGAATTAGTCTATCTGCCTGTATTTTTGTACGTCTTACTGTCAGTCTGTTCTCGTCTAGCGCCCGTAAAAATTTTTAGAATTTCATCAAGTAATATATATTATTAAGTTTTTCTATGGAATGTTTCTGTTTAAAATGGCACTAATATCACAACAAGTGTACATTACAAGGACACTTAAAAGAATGTCATTGCATTGTGTTTTTAAAGAGACATTTTTATAATTTATATTTAAATAATATTCTATTGCAAAAATCGTAATGAAATTGACATATAGTTCTTAAATCTGTGTCTGGTAAGGCCCTGACATTGCTTGCATATTCTATTGTCATTGGCCATGAACTCGAGTACAAAGTTTGAACAAAATGGATTTGGTGGAAGTAGGTTGTTAGAATTCACTTGAAAGATTTGACCCTGAAAGACAACAAATTAAATAAAATCATGTAATAAAATTCATTTTTTTCTTTCATATTTTGTATTATATCGAAAAATTAATATGCTTTATGTAAGAGAAAATAAAATTATAAAATTCATAAAGTAATAAAAATGTATTTTTAATGCATAAGCAATTCTCAACATTCCTTATTTTATTTGAGCTTTATAATTTAGAAAGTGTGTCCATAGAGCTCGTAGTCTCCGCCCTTTATCAAGATAAATTTATTCCTGTTTCTCTGCCACTATTTTCATACAGAAATCTTTAACCATATTTTCATAGTAATATGTCGGGATTAAATAGGATAAAGATTATTGCATAGATGCCAACATTTTAATTTATTCCGGAGTATTTTTAGCCTCGCCTTTATTCCACGCTACTTATTTTTTAAATTTAATATTGTCTTTTTTTCTCAAAATTGGAGAAATGTTTCTGTAAATAAAATTCAATTCAAAATAAAGGCGGAGCTAAAAATACTCGGAATAAATTAAAATGTTGGCATCTATAGTTATTGTATAAAAAATATTGATAACAAAAAACAGTGAAAATTTCTCATACATGAAAATATCCTGAAAAGGAGTGGAAACATTGAGGTCTGTGTATTTATCGCTTTCAATCACTAAGGAAATGAGGTTAGAATCGTGTCAACATAACAATCTGAACGATTTCTTCAATCTACACAGCAAAGCAACAGGGAAAGAAAAATATGATAATTATTGTTATTGCTACTCTGTACATTCGGAAACAAAAGTATCCCAACACTAGCAAAAATTCCTATATAAAAAAGGTAGAGTTAATACTGTTTTATTAAATGAATCCCTGTCGAATCATGTTCTTAGTCAGTCTAAGAATATGATTCGACAAGAATTTATTTAGCAAAACTGTATTAACTCTACCTTTTTTTACATAGGAATTTTTGCTAGTGTTCGGTTGGTTGGTTGGGTTTTAGGTCGCACTAGTGCTGCGCAGATGGACAATTGGCGCCGATAGTGTTCGGATACTTTTGTTACCGCCTGTATGTTATACACTGAAAATAAATTTTATAAAGAAATCTTAAAAGAAATTTAAACCAGTTTTCTTTCTTTCTTTTTTTTTTTTTTTTTTTTTTAAACAATGCTTCTTCAGGTCGAATTCTCCGTCTTTTTTAGGGCACTTTTGGGGATGAGAAATTTCCGCCTTTCTTAATTTTCCTTCTTTCTCAATTTTTCTTCCTTCTTTCTTCCTCTTCTTCTTCTTCTTTTTTTTTTTTTTTTTCCAATAAATGAAATATTTAATTTAACACATGTTGTTTTGTTATTTTATTACATTTTATCAGATCTTGGATGCTCTCTGAATGGTTTTAAACCGTGTGTATATGTATATTCTAATGTGTCTTACTATAATACTAGTATGGTGTGGCCATCACAAAACTGTCTTCTATATTTTCCTATGAAATCCAGAAGGTACAAATTATTTATTAAGACTATCATTTATTAAAATTATCTTTCATAATGAATTTCAGACAAATTTCATCTCAGTGAAGTAGGACACTAAATGTCGAAAGACAATTAATTTTATGTCCAACAGACGACATCAAAGAATATGCATTTATTATTATTATTTTTTTTTTTCAGAATATACTATAATTTTTTTAATGAAAAAAATAAAAAAATAAATAAAATAAAGGTAACATTTTAACAGATTATCACAAATCAATGGTTCGATAATTCGTTTAAAGGTATTTTCTAGTTATTTTGAAAAACATACATATTGCAAATTTAAATCTCTGGAATATTTAATTCGAAGGTGGAAGGGGATGGAGGTGGAGCGATACTCCTACATTTGCATTTTTGTTTCTCCTTTGACTGTTACTATTATAAATGTTTGGTTAAAAATAATTTTTATTGTGTACATTTATTTATACAGCATTTTATCTCTCTACTGCCTTATTAAAAATTATGATAAACGAGACAGCAGCGCCATCTATTGAACGATAAATCCCAAAAAGTAACCAGTATCAATTTAAGTTGAAATACGATTAAATATCAAGTTTACTGAAATTCCGTTCATAGGCTCGTGCAAGAATTTTGTAAGAAACACACAGAGATAGACATTTTTTAATGGCTAAATCGTGTTCAGAGCATCTGAAAGAGTGTAAATGTATCAAAAACGGGAGTTCAGACATTTTCACGAATCTAGAATTTTTTTTTTTTTTTTCTCTTAAGTATATGGAAGAAAGTAATACACATTTTTACTCTAAAAAATTAACTACAGAACAACAACAAAATATATATATATATATATATATATATATATAAATTAAAATATCATTTGTAATTTAACCTAGTTAATTTAAGTTATAAAGAAAAGGGGCGAATTATTGGGTGGAATAATAGATCGAATGCTTGAGTACATTATTCCTTGCATGCTCAAAGGTAGAGAATCTCCCCTTGAGAGTGGGCGTCACCATTAAAAATGCATGAGACAAGACTAAAGCAAACAGAAGCCCTTTAAACAGTAATTACCTTAATGTTCACGTCCGGAGAACTTGTTCTGAATGGCCGATAATGTAGAAAAATATTCCTTTTTTTACATGCCACAGAGAATTTCTTTTGAATTAAAAGTAGAAACTAAGAAAAAATGGCAGAAATAGATAAAATTAGACAATGAAAAAAGTTTCACCGCGGTTTTTTGACAGCAATTTTAAATGTACAGAACGAGTTTTTCTTAGAGTTATCGATGTATGAAGGTTGGGGTTGGAGAAAAACTATCCAACTTATATGTCAGTTTGACTTGTTTTTTAAGAATTTATTTCTTTCAATGCAGATGAAATGACCTTAGCAGATAGAATGCCGGTACGCATGACATAAATTGCTTAGTTTTCTTGTTATGTCTTTAAAAATAATGACAGTATGACAAACAGCGTTAACTATGGATGATAAAGCTTTTAAGCATATGCTTCTTTTACGTAAAGAAAAAAAAAAGGAAAGAAAGAAGGAAAGAAAATAGAAATGAAAGGTTCAAAAAACGTTAGGATTGAGAACTAAGGGAGGGAAAAGGTACCTTTATGAATAAATTGAAATATACGTTATTTCTATTAACAGAAGAAATAATAAATCACGTTATAATGTATGTTTTTATTAAAAGTCAAAATAGATATATATCTTAAAAAGTAATTTTTGTGTATTTTTAACACGCTTTTATTAGCTTCACCTGTATGTATGTTTGTTTGTATGTATGTTTGTATGTTTGTAACCGCTCTGGGAGCAAACAAAAAATTTATATTGTAAAAAAAGACTTTCTCTCCGTGAACGCCGTGGCTGTGAGGTAGAGCACCGCGCTACGAAACTAAAGGTCTAGCGTTCGAGACCTGTCAGGGGAGATTCTTTAAAAATGTTTTTTGTTTAATTCTAATTTATTTTAATTAAAGATTTAAATGTATGTAAATATTATGGTGTGTCACTCACCTGATTTTTAATACTAAGATAGGTATTTTGCGCTTTTTTAGTTCACATTTGTATAAAAGCGTGTTCTTTAATTTTTTAAAACTATAATATTATTTTTATTAATTTCAGTTTATATTAGGGTTTTTCTAATATTTATAATGCCAGTATTTAGTAAAAGAATTCTTTTGTTTATTAATCTTATGAAGTTATTGCAAAAGGCATGGCATATAATTTCGTACAGGGAAGACAGACGTGTAATTGATCCAAATCCTGTTTATATGCATATTTATTTATCACATAGACAAAAGTATATATATTTTTATTATTATGAATTGATTCCTTTCTGTACAAATAAAATGATCTTAACAAATTGAATAACGATGTATTTACGGTACATATTAAAGGCAGAGTTGCCAGGTCTGGCAGATTTTTTATACAATAGACACCAATAATTTTTAATTGTAATGTTTGGTTAATCACTTCGAAGATTGATAATCTATTATGTATATAAAATGTCACTTCTCAAAATTATTGATGATTATTGAATAAAAAATCCGCCAGAATTGGCAACACTGTTTTAAAGGTGCGCAAAACTTGCTTATTTTTTATCATGTTTTTATTAACTTCTATTCTTGTTTATTTGTTTGTCCGATACAAATCTTGCAATCTATTTTTAACTAACTTCCCTACTAGCTAGACATTTGAAACTTTCATGGTAGCTCAGAAGCCGGTGAAAACACAATACTTCGAAGTCAGATTTTCGAATTTTCGAATAGTTTTCTTTTAATTAATTGAAATATGAAAATAATAAGCTCCTAATAGCAATAAAAATAGTCATTAAAATATTAACTATAATTTAATTGTTGAAAAAAAAAAAAAAAAAAATGCGAGTTCATTTTCTTTCGACCTAAAAATAAATGCATTTAATTAAACGTGAGCATTAAAAAAATTGTAAAAAGTTAAATTATGCATCTGGCAAAAATTGACGTCATTATCACTTTAAAGATTTCCTACACATTGATAAAGTGCTAATGTAGTTCATGATGCAAACATACGTTGTTCAAAAAGAATTAATATTTTATTTTTAGAACCATTTTTTTTTTTTTTTTTCAAATTTCCCGTAACTCTTTAACCAATCACATTAGAACGGTCTTTGGAAATCGGACCTTTGGAACATCGAAAATAAGGATTTTCTCACCAAAATTCGCCAAAAAATTCGTCAAGGGCAAAAAGTCGCCAAATTTGGCGCCAAATCCATTATTTGTCTATTGGAGCTTTTTAATGCGTTTTAAAGGGAAAATTAAGCCATTTTAACGCGAAAAACTGCTGAAAATGCAGAAAATTGACATTTTATCAACTTACTAAGCCTCTTTGAAAGAATTTATACAAAAATAAATACAATTATTTACAATTTCGTAACAATACGCATTTATAAAGTGCTAATGTAGTTAGTTCTATAGCTATGATTCAACAGTAAATTTAAGAACATGGTTTATAGAAAGTTTTTTTTTTTTTTTTTATCTTATGATTATTCTTGTTATGCTTCTTAAAACACAGTAAGACAAACAGAAAATAATGTAATAGACGATAAATGTAAAGCATGTTTTTTTCCCTTAAAACCTGCGAAATGCTGGTCATTTGTAATAACAGAATTATTAATATTGTTACAAAATTGTAAATAATTGTGATTCTTTTTGTATAAATTCTCTCAAAGAGGCTCAGTAAGTTGATAAAGTGATAATTTTGTGCATTTCTAGTCGTTTTAGCGTTGAAATAGCCTTATTTTCCCTTAAAAACGCATTAAAAAGCCCCAATAAGGCAGGTAATGGATTTGGCGGCAAATTTGGCGACTTTTTCCCACCTTGGCGATTTTTTTGGCAACCTTGGCGAGAAAATCCTTATATGGGATATACCAAATATGGAAGCTGTAAGTTGATTGGTTGACCACTTTCTAGAGTTTTCTCGAAAAATCTGGATTCCATGGAACAGTATATAAGCCTGTTTTCTTCGCCAAGGCCATTCAGAGTCAGTTCAGTTCAGTTTTCAGCCAGCTTCGCTGTGGATTTGCTAAGTTGAATTGAAGCTGATACTTGGTTTATAGACCTGCATTTTTCTGGAACTTTCTGTGAATAAAGTACTGAATTTTTGTACCTTTGGCCTTTCATTCTCGGACAACTCACGAACCCCCAAGTACGCAACATTTCTGGTGTCAGAAGTGGGATTGATGCTGTCGGAGATCCAGATATTCAAAAAGCCCTCAGACCCTCCGGCGTGAAGGATGTGGAGTCAGCCTTGGTGTATGCCCTAAAGCTCGAGACTGCCCAACAAGCCTCCTGTAAACATCGCCAGAATAGCACAGCACACAAAATGAACGGCTCTCAAGATGATCTTAAAGAGATTCAGGAAATGATTGCAGAAATTAATAGAAGACTACGCATTCTTGAGAGTAAGAAAGAAGGGAAGACTCCAACAACTAAATGCTGGGGCTGTGGAAAAGACGGGCATATCAAACGAAGCTGCCCAGTAAGAACGCCTAGAGACGCAACCAAGAATGTCTCTGCAGTATGTCACCCAAGAGGAGCTCTTCGGGAAAATCCAGATGCCTTCTTGCGGAAGCCTCCATCTGAAGATCATAAATACAGCTGTAAAGCCGATGATAGACCCCAAAGAATACAGCCAGTTGCTCGCCAAGTCACTGTCTCAACACCATCAGAACAATATCCCGATCCATGGAGTGACGAAGAACTTAGACAAGCCCAGTTGGAAGATCCTGACATAAATCCAATATTACAGCTGAAGGAGACGACCAGCAACAGACCTACCTGGCAGGACATTTCCAGATTTAGTCCCATTACGAAAAGTTATTTGGCACTTTGGGACTCTCTTCATATCAGAAACGGCGTATTATACAGAAAGTGGGAATCTGATGATGGGAATAGCTTCAGATGGCAGATTTTATTACCAAGATCAAAAATTCCAGCTGTTTTAGAACAACTGCATAGAAGCTCTACCGGAGGCCATTTTGGGGTAATGAAGACTCTGCAGAAAGTTCGGGAACGCTTCTACTGGTGCAAGGCAAAGGAGGATGTGGAGAAATGGTGTAAATCCTGTGATGCTTGTGCGGCACGTAAAGGCCCGCAGAAACGAAGTCGAGGAAGACTGCAACGGTATACCGTGAGAGCACCATTTGAACGGATTGCAATCGACATCTTGGGTCCTTTGCCACGGACCTCCAGTGGAAATAAATACATCCTCGTCGTGATGGACTATTTCACCAAGTGGCCTGAGGCATATCCCATTCCCAATCAAGAGGCATGCACAGTCGCAGAGGTCCTAGTGCAACAATGGGTTTCAAGGTACGGCACGCCCCTACAACTTCATACCGACCAAGGTAGGAACTTTACCTCTGATGTTTTCAAAGGACTGTGTCAACTACTCGGCATAGACAAAACCCGGACAACACCCTTACATCCCCAGTCGGACGGCATGGTTGAGAGGTTCAATCGTACCATCCTGAATAACCTCTCTCTTCTAGTATCAAGGAACCAGCAAGATTGGGACTTTAAGTTGCCATTGTTCCTGCTGGCTTATCGAACTGCTGTCCATGAAACCACCGGCTATACTCCAGCCCAGATGCTGTTCGGACGTGAACGTCTCCTTTGTGATCTCCTGTTTGGTTGTCCACCCGATGCGCCTTCATCGCCCGAGGAGTACATCCAAGATCTCCAGGCACGATTTGAGGACGTACACAACTTTGCTCGGGAGCGGATTAACATGGCAACGGAGAAAATGAAAACAAGGTACGATCTAAAGGCTACGCAACATGAGTTCCAGGAAGGAGAGAAGGTCTGGTTGTGGAATCCTGTTCGACGCAAAGGACTCTCTCCCATGTTACAGTGCAACTGGGACGGACCATACACAGTCTTAAAAAGGCTGAATGATGTAGTGGTGCGGATCACTAAAACACCTTCATCAAAACCGAAGGTGGTGCACTATAACAGGCTAGCCAAGTACCACAATTAACGGTAATATTAAAATTTAAAATGTAAATACTGGTAAAATTTGCGCATGCGTAATGTAAATATTTGTATATAAATATTTGTACATATTTGTGAATTTTGTAAATATTTGTATATAAATATTTGAACATATTTGTGAATTTTGTAAATATTTCTCACTTGATTTGTATTTCTATTTTATCGTTATATGGAACTTAGTTTTTTTTATTTTAGATTGTGTAAATTTGTTTAGTTTCGCCTCTTGACTAAGGGTTGCACTGCCCGGGACGTGTAGTCCTTGGGAGGGGGGCAGTGTTACAAAATTGTAAATAATTGTGTTTATGTTTGTATAAATTCTCTCAAAGAGGCTCAGTAAGTTGATAAAGTGATAATTTTGTGCATTTCTAGTCGTTTTAGCGTTGAAATAGCCTTATTTTCCCTTAAAAACGCATTAAAAAGCCCCAATAAGGCAAGTAATGGATTTGGCGCCAAATTTGGCGACTTTTTCCCACCTTGGCGATTTTTTTGGCGACCTTGGCGAGAAAATCCTTATATGGGATATACCAAATATGGAAGCTGTAAGTTGACTGGTTGACTACTTTCTAGAGTTTTCTCGAAAAATCTGGATACCACGGAACAGTATATAAGCCTGTTTTCTTCGCCAAGGCCAGTCAGAGTCAGTTCAATTCAGTTTTCAGCCAGCTTCGCTAGTGCTTCCATTGCTCTTGGGCCTCTTTGAACGAGACTTGCTTTAAGTGTTATTGCTATACAGTTTGTACTGTGGATTTGCTATTGACAGTTGTTGTTTAAGCTGTGTTTACTAGTTGAATTGAAGCTGATACTTGGTTTATAGACCTGCATTTTTCTGGAACTTTCTGTGAATAAAGTACTGAATTTTTGTACGTTTGGCCTTTCATTCTCGGACAACTCACGAACCCCCAAGTACGCAACAATATTTTTTATTATTATGTACGCTTATGTCAGAATGCTGGTAGTTTTCTTGTACAATGGTTTACTAAAATTAAACAACAACTTTTTTTTTTCCGAATAACTTTTAAACAAAGTAGCAAATGAACGTAAATCTGAATAAAATTTTATTATCAAATACCAAATCTAATTTTTTTATATTTTGGCCTCATGAACAATTATAAGTTTATATCAACTCAATTTTTTCAGAAAAGCCCGTATTTGAAGAAAGAAAAAATATTAAAACACCTTTTTTTTTCTTTTTCAATTAATTTTCTTTGCTTTGTCATCTTTTATTTCATGTGAAAGACTTTTTTCAGCAATATATTTACAAACAAATAGTGGTCGTTATAAAATTATGTATTGATATCACTGTTATTCTGGCGCCGTTCATAGTTTACAAATTAATACTAATTTGTTTTAATTATGAAAGTTTTAATTATTTGTTTTGATTATGAATGTTGTAAATTATACTAATTTGTTTTCTTTATGAAAGATAAAGGAAAGTAAATAAAAGAAGAAAATGCCAGTTCTAATTTAACATTTAGTGGCATGTGACCTTTACCGAACAATATTGTAACTTAAGTACTTTATTATTTTTTTAGGACTGAGGGCCTATTAGTCTCAGACAGCGATTTTTGCGTTGTCGTTCTCGATAGTTGGACATTTATCGAAATCATTTTTCGATAGTTGGACATTTATCGAAATCTAAAATTTAGCGAAAATATAATCGAATAATTTGAAAGCGATGTTATAATTGGGAAGAAAAAAAAAAAAAAAAACTAATAGCCCTCCGTCCTAAACTAAATTGTGCTTTTGCCAGAATTTCATCAAAATCTTTTTTTTTTTTTTTTTTTTAAGAAAAAGAAAAGAAAAACTATACAGTATCGTTACAAACGATATCGATTTTTTTTTACTTTTTTCTAGTGAAAGCATATTTTATATTATGGTTGAACAAATTAAAATAAAGGCAACAATTAAAAATGTAGATGTCTATTTCAAAGGAGGAAATGTGCTGTCTCGATCCACTCCTGTAGAAAAGTGTGGAATGTTCCGGAAATTTCCGTATCTCATCAGCCAATGAGATTAGAGCTCCCATATTTGGTATATCCCTAATAAGGATTTTCTCGCCAAGGTCGCCAAAAAAATCGCCAATGTAGGAAAAAATCGCCAAATTTGGCGCCAAATCCATTACCTGCCTTATTGGGGCTTTTTAATGCGTTTTTAAGGGAAAATAAGGCTATTTTAACGCTACAACGACTAGAAATGCACAAAATTAGCACTTCATTCTTTTTTTTTTTTTACTTTAATTTTCTTTTCTAAAATAATTCATTTCTGTTTTCTTTCCTAAAATACAGATTTAAAATAAATTACAGATAAAACAATTAGAATGATTCAAGAATGATTAATTCCTTATTTTTATTTATTTATTTATTTATATATAAGAATTACTAATTATTTATTTACCTTCGCTTATTTATTTATTTTTAAGAATTATTAATTATTTACATTTTAACAATTAATTATACAGATATTCAGTTAACAGATCATTCTCAATCTTAAAGTTATATAAAATTCTATTAATAATTTGACAATGAACCTTATATAGAAATTTTGTGTTCATATGTTCATTTATTCTTATGTCAAAGAATAAAATAAAATAAAATAAAAGGTGTTTTACTTATCCTTTTGTAACCAAATTATTTCTAATAACACTATTTATCAAAATAATTTTTCTTGCAATTTAATTTTGGAAAATTATTAACAAAAGAGAAAATAATACTATTTTGCTAGAAACTTTTTACTAGAAAAGAAAAAAAGAAAAAGACATGCGAGTGAAAAAAAAAAAAAAGTTTTCAGAATAAGAAATATCCAAGCTGTCTTAATATGTATATTAGCATATTTATTTATCTCACAGAAGAAATTATTTTTTTAAGAATTCTGAAGTAAAAAAAAAAAAAAAATACAACATAATACATTATAATAAAGAAAGTCATTGCTTTGAGTCAAAGAATTGTATGAAAGGAGTCAGTTTTCTATTTTATTAATGTAAATATATTTCTATTTAAGGTATGTTAATGTCTTCATATTGTTTTCGTGTTTGCTATTTTTTTGCATGATCATGCTTAATTATTTCAATTATTAACAATTGGGTATTTTTGTATTTTATTGTTTTAGTTCAATAAAAAAAAAAAAAAAAAAAAATCCTCAATAAATAGACTATTTTTGTGCCTTTTCTACAAAATTGAAAATACTGTATAAAATAATAAGTTTGAGTTATGTTAAGAAGATCATGGAAGTTATAATTTTATTTTAATTCATTTTCTATTATTATTATTATTATTATTATTATTATTGATGTTGTTGTATTTTTTTTTCTTTAGAATTATAAAAAAAATGTGTACAGTCACAAAAAAAAAAAAAAAATCGCCACCGCCCCACCTAATTTCGCCGTAAATTATCGTAGAAACATACGGCTGGTACATATCGATCTGTAATAATGTGTAGTTTTTAATGGTGTAGTAAGATTTTCCTTAAGGGGTCGTCTACATATTAAAACAGGCGTAAACTTCATTTTTTTTTTTTCAATGACGACCCCTATTTTTGACATCATATTCAGATTTCTGAGATCAAGGCGGTTCGGAAAACATACCTATTTATATACTTTAAATCAATTCTAGATAGAGTTACACGTGAAAATGTATTAGAGGTCCGTCTATACATTTAGAAAATATAAATCGTGATCTACCACCCAGTATACATTATATATTAAGTTTTACACCGGAAATAAATCTCAGAAATGTTAATTATAGAAAAAAAAAATGACTCTAATTCACAGAACTCTCTGAGTTAGTTTACGAATTAAAAGATTTTTATTGGTTTCTATTGATTAAACATCAAATAGTTCACTTCATACGAAGAAAATTAAATAGCTTGAATCATATGAACCCTACAATGTTGAATTACAAAAATCTAGATACCGAGGTAAAAGAATAATATTAATACTGATAATAATATTAATAGCGGTTAAAAAAAAAGGTTTAATATTTTAGAAAAGAATTATCTACTTCTGTTGGGTATATTTTGTTTTGTACAGTAAGCCCCGCATGAAAATATTACTATAAAGTTTTACATTTAATTTTAGGCGTACAAACCAACAATAAAAAATTAAACTAAAATCGGAGAAAGGATACTTAACATTTTCGTGACCGCTGACATAGATTTACGTCATTTAGAAATCTGTAACTCCTACAATGGGCGTTTCTTTCACAATTTGTGTGTTACGATATTTCTTAAGAATATTCCTTATCTTCATATTTATATAAACAAAATAGTATGAATACAAATACTTTCACTAGAAAGAGTATAGTTATTATGTATATTCATATCAATACAAAAAACCCTTAACGGGTTAAAAGTTTGTGACGCAGCACTGTACTTTATGGCTATAAGAATTAGAAATACGGGTCTTAAAAATAATGATATCAAATTTTCAGTGACGCTTTGATATTAATTAAATTATACATAGATTTTCTTATTTCAATTTGCTTTTTCCTTTTATTTATATTTACAGTGTAAACGTTATTTTCAACATAAAATAATATATAGCATTTACTCATTGATACCTTTCCATTCACATCTCTTATACTACGAAAGCATGTGTTTTAAAAGAAATTATATGAAATTCCAGTAACGCAGTGGTGTTACATTAAGTGATTTGTTTTTAAATTTCTCTGCAATTATTTTGTTTTGCATATTAAAGTATATGTGCACATTGAAATATTGCTTTTAAATTTCAAATACGCTGTCAAATATATCACTTTCATTAAGCTTATATTATGTACTGAAATATATTTATTTCAATGAATTATTCTATCTTTTGCGTCACGCCATCCAAAACTGAAAAAAATTTCACAGTTTTTTTCTTTGCATCACGATATCTATTTGCATGCATTTTCAATTTATTTGGATGAAATGACACAAAGTAAACATTTCCATATATTTTACTTACAGTTTTGGATGGCGTGACGCAAAAGATAGAATAATTCATTGAAATAAATATATTTCAGTACATAATATAAGCTTAATGAAAGTGATATATTTGACAGCGTATTTGAAAATTAAAAGCAATATTTCAATGTGCACATATACTTTAATATGCAAAACAAAATAATTGCAGAGAAATTTAAAAACAAATCACTTAATGTAACACCACTGCGTTACTGGAATTTCATATAATTTCTTTTAAAACACATGCTTTCGTAGTATAAGAGATGTGAATGGAAAGGTATCAATGAGTAAATGCTATATATTATTTTAATTTGAAAATAACGTTTACACTGTAAATATAAATAAAAGGAAAAAGCAAATTCAAATAAGAAAATCTATGTATAATTTAATTAATATCAAAGCGTCACTGAAAATTTGATATCATTATTTTTAAGACCCGTATTTCTAATTCTTATAGCCATAAAGTACAGTGCTGCGTCACAAACTTTTAACCCGTTAAGGGTTTTTTGTATTGATATCATTACTTTTTAGGGGTTAATGATCAAAACGTAAAATTAAAGGAGCATGGTAATGAGTTATAACACTGTATTAAAAGTGTTGTTTTATAGGTCATACTCGAACAAAATAACAAACTAAATAAAATTTCAAAATTTTATAAAAAGTGATAAAAAAGATGGACACATGCAACATTACAAAGGCATAATATAGTACATTTTAAAAATGACAAAAATTTCTTATTTATATTTATTTCTTATTATAATTTTTTAGGTATAGATTTGATTTAAAAGAGAAAAATAAATAATAATAGAAAAATCTTTAAAAAGTGAAAATTTTATACTGGTAAATATTTAAGTAGTATAGTTTGTTATGAATTTAATAAAAAAAAAATCTTAATCTATTCAAAATTTTATTATAGCTTAACATTTTGTAATTTATATATTATATATACTAGAAACTTAATGAGCAAATTAATTATTTTCAAATTCTGTTTTAAGAATTTTTTCAATCCGTAGTTTAAGTGATTTATCACCTAATTTTGAAAAAATTACAAATATTCGCATATGATTATCATATTATTTGTCATTTTTATGAAAATAAAGGAAAATTTTTTTGTTGTTGCAATCACCTTTTAAAATAGAACCAATTTTGAAAGTTAACAACGTATCAGCATGAAAACAATGTAAATACAAAGAATATTTTTGATAAACAAATGTCATATAAAATACAAGTACCTAAATAAATAACTCATTTAATATATATATTAAAAAAAGAAAAATATTTTATTTTTTTATTTTTTGTGTTTATTTTTGACGCTTTCCGATAGATGGAGCCAAAACGATTATTTGATATATTTCAGATGGAAGAGAAGAAATTCGTCCGCGAAACTGCCGCATCACGGTATTTTCGGAGTAAAAAATAGTTCGATTTTTAAACTGAGTTATAAAAAAAACAAGAGTTTTCCTAGGGAAAAGGGAGATGTCAGGCACATCAGATAAAAGCGATTAATATCATATATAAATTAAACTAAAATCGCTCGAGCCATATTCGAGAAAAAATTCTTACACATTAGGCCGCCCATTTATAGCTTAAATGAGCCAATTCATATCTCGAAATATATTGCACGCAGAAATGTAGCGATTTCAGGGTAGGATCAGACAGAATGTGAAAGACTATTTTGAAATTATCAGAACATAACCTCCCATATTTCCTGAGATATTAAGTGTCGGCTTTCAGCGGTTTCTTTGGTCTTAAAATTCGTGTATATATAAGTGTCGCAGTTTCGTTCGTTTTTCCGTTTCCGCTGAGTGTCGTGGCGTTCGTTTGTTTTTGCGCTTGCGTCACTTGAGACTCTGCCGAGTCTCTTGATGTAAAATAAATATGGATATAGAAATAACGGTTTCTTATTGTCTAGAATGAATATTCCCCGTTCTGCAGCCGTCTACTGTACTTGAATTCTTAATTTTAAATGCGTAAAATCTATATCTTTAAAAGTAATAAGACGTATTACTTTGTTTTAAATTCTTTTTCCATAATAAATGTGACGCCAGTTTTACGCCGTGATTAGAATAATCGAGAATAAATAATATTGCGCTTTGTTCCAATAACAGATTTTAAAAACTTAAAAAAATAAAAAATAAAAAAATTCCACTATATTATTCAGTGTTAAAAAACCTTTAATAAAAATTTTATATTTTATTATATTACGTTATGCGATAAAATTTAAATAGCATAAACGGTAGAGTAAACGAATGCGAAAATGCCACAACAAGAAAATTTGCTTTAAAAAGTCTGGTAAAAAATAATAAATATTAATTATATTAATTTTAAAAAAGGAAAAATAAAAGTATTGTTCATTGCGTATTGCTCTTTCAAATAATAATCTTCGTCTTACCGTGAAAAAAAAAAAAAAAAAAAAAAAAAAAAAAAATTAAAAAACGAGAACAGGGATAAAATAGAATTTTAGCAGTGAGAAATTAGGAAAAGTTATGTAATATATAAGAACAAAGACTTAAAGACATTTCAGAATCAAGTATACTAATTTTTGTAACGGAAGCCACGCCTTCCGTTACATTTTTTTTCTAAAACTTTACATTATAAAACAAAATTATTTTATATACTTTCAATTAAATCATTTAAATTTTGTCTTCAGCATTCGATGCAGCAAATGCCATTGACATTTATGCATACCAGCGTCACATATAGAGTCACATACGAATATGCAAACTAGTTTTTTTAATACTGTTTCCGCAATATAGAGGCGGGGCTTCATTTCTTTTGAAATTCTTTCATATTCTCTCGCTTGCATTGCGATTATTTTATAAAAAATAATCTAATTTATATCATAAACATCGAAATGCTGCTTAGAAAACAATTAGAATAACATAAAGGTAAATTAAAATAGTTTTTCGTTTGCTCTTTCAAATAATAATCTTCGTCTTACCGTGAAAAAAAAAAAAAAAAAAAAAAAAAAAAAAAAATTAAAAAACGAGAACAGGGATAAAATAGAATTTTAGCAGTGAGAAATTAGGAAAAGTTATGTAATATATAAGAACAAAGACTTAAAGACATTTCAGAATCAAGTATACTAATTTTTGTAACGGAAGCCACGCCTTCCGTTACATTTTTTTTCTAAAACTTTACATTATAAAACAAAATTATTTTATATACTTTCAATTAAATCATTTAAATTTTGTCTTCAGCATTCGATGCAGCAAATGCCATTGACATTTATGCATACCAGCGTCACATATAGAGTCACATACGAATATGCAAACTAGTTTTTTTAATACTGTTTCCGCAATATAGAGGCGGGGCTTCATTTCTTTTGAAATTCTTTCATATTCTCTCGCTTGCATTGCGATTATTTTATAAAAAATAATCTAATTTATATCATAAACATCGAAATGCTGCTTAGAAAACAATTAGAATAACATAAAGGTAAATTAAAATAGTTTTTCGTCAAAATGTATACAGATATTTACTCACAGAGGATACAAATTATAATAAGTGACACCCCCTAAGAACAGTAAAAAATGAAATATCACTGTAACTCAAAAAATAATGTTAGGAACGAGCTGTAAATTTGGAAACCCATGTTTTTGATGATGCCCGTTCTATTCGTGCAAAAATTAACATAGGTCATAATTCATAATTTTTTTCAAATATGAAATTATTAATAATTTTCATAATTCAAAAAATGTTTTTTTTATCAAAAATATGCATGGAATATGTTTGGGTCACTTCATTCTAGCGTATAAAAAAAACTGAATTTGAATATTGTAATTATTTTGGAAGATATGAATTATTGTTTGTCACATTCATTTAACATTAGCATCCTCATATTTTGACAGCTTATAATTCTGTGAAAAATTGAGCAAAATATATAAACTATACCATTTTCCTCGATCATTTGATCCATAGAATTCAAATAAATTATAAAAAGTGGGGGGTTACCATTGAAAAAAATGAAGTTGATGCCAGTTTTAATATGTAGACGACCCC
This sequence comes from Salticus scenicus, assembly GCA_963930645.1. Taxonomy (NCBI): domain Eukaryota; kingdom Metazoa; phylum Arthropoda; class Arachnida; order Araneae; family Salticidae; genus Salticus; species Salticus scenicus. The sequence continues at coordinate 220,950,473 of OZ005653.1, read as the reverse complement.
TTAAGCAAAATCAAACCATACCATTATAACTAGACTTTATTACGAATCGATTGGTACCAACCACATGTTTCTACGACAATTTATGGCGAAATTAGGTGGGGGGGGGGTGGCGATTTTTTTTTTTTTTTTTTTTTTGGTGACTGTACATATGCTTTGAAACATATAAAGCATATTAAAATTTCTAGAAAACTATTAGAATTTAATAAATGAAATTTAGAGTTTTACTTTTATGAAATATTTTTAAATGATCCTTGCTAAGTATTTTTTAATTAATTGTTACTATGTTAATTCATTGACACACACACACACACACACACACACACACATATATATATAGATAGATAGATATTCAAAATAATTTTAGGTTTGAATACTGACATTTAATCCAAAATTATTTGCATAAATAAACATATAAATAACTTATTAATTATTTCACAGGCTGATACTCTAATATGTGTAATATACAACGTTAAATTGTGTAGTCTAGTTGTAAAATGGGCCAATTCCTTAAAATTGAAAAATGCACTTTTTTAAGTTTTTTAAGTTCTAAGGAAACGTTTTCCCCATCTGGAAACAAGAAATCATGCCAAACCAGATCCATCTCTTTGTCATTTTGAAAATCACGATGTGCTGCAAAATCAGACAAATCCTAAGAATGGTGAGTTTTAAAACCATATTTGTGATCCATATTTGTTATCGTATTTGTAATCTCCATATTTTTGAGATCACAATTCTTTTCCACTCGACTACAGCACCACACTTGTACTTTAGGTTAGTGTTATCATGCTTTTGCTCGCCTGTGACTGTCCTTTCTTAGTGTACAAAAATTCTAATAATTGAATTTCATGTTTCCTTCGACAATGGAGTAGCTTGTAGAAGAAGTTTCTTTTAATTAATAAAGGAAGAGGAAAAGTGACCCTACGACATGGAGAAGGGGCAAAGCCAAAGCCAAATTTTAAAAGTAATGTACTATCACTTTGTAATAACACAGTATTAATTACAACATAACAGCGCCATAGTTAGCGTATGCATGATTTATATATTATCATATTATTATGTGTTATTAGTTTGATAACATAATTGTGACAATTCAGCATGTTATAGCGATGTGTTTATGTAAGTTTGATTACAACTCGAATGATTTTGCGCTTTATTAAAGAATAGCTCGTCAAAAAGAATTTGGAACCATTTGTGATACATTTTCATAATTTTCTAGAGTTATTTTTTTTTGTTATGAATATCAGTGCATTTTTATAGGATTTTTTTTTCATTTTTTATGAGATTTTTTTATTTATTATTTATTTATTTATTTATTTATTTTTTTTTTTTTATCAGATAACACAAATAAGTCATTTTAAAATTAAATTCAATTGAACAAAACATTTTCTGTATATGCAAGCCTAAAGATCCATTATTCACATTAAATTTAGCGGAAATAAGGTTCTGGATCGTTTCAAAGTGGGCCAACTCCAAAGTAAGTTGCAAAAGCGGCCAAATCCAAGATGAAAACTTCAATAACCCCCTCCCTTCACTTGCTCCTGACACCTTATTTCGAGTCTTCAAACATACTGCCCTAACGATTATTAAACTAAAGAGTTTTTGTTGGTATCTAATTTTGGCTAAGTATGGCAAAAAAATCAGCTTTTCTCAAATTTTTTTGTTTTGGAGATGGTCGATTTTGAAACTAGATGACACAATTGAAATAATATAAAATCAAGGGAAAGGTTAAGAATTAGGTAGTTAGCAGGAAACTTAAAAAAATAAAAATAAAAATAAAATTCAAAAAATAAAATAAAATAAAATAAATAAAAAATTTAGTGTAATTTATTTTAAAGTATGAATATTTTTCGATAAATATTTAATATTCTTAGATAAATATAATAATATATATATGGAGTATATTTATAATATATAATATTTTAAATACCAAATACCTACAGTCGATAACAAAAGTCTCCAAACACTAGCAAAAATTCCTACACTCCGCGAAATTGTACTTATCATTTATTATTATCATAAAATAATACTGTTCACGGACTAATTTTTGTTTTAAGACAAATTTAGAAAAGTTTTAAGACTAAATTTTTCTAATTTAAGACTACACTTTGCGACAAAAAGATATTAACAAAGGTTTTTTTTTTAATTTTTCATAAAATAACATTATCTAAATTGTGCTGATTATTTATTATCATAACAAAATATTATCATGTCAGAAACACATTAAATATTTGAATCATATTCAAAATATTCATATTCAAAATAATCATATTAAAAAAAAAAAAAAAAAAACTTTGTTTCTATATTTTTGTCGCGGTGTGTAGTCTTAAATGAGAAAAATTTTAGTCTTAAAATTTTCCTAAATTAGTCTTAAAACAAAAATTAGTCCGGGAATAGTGTTATTTTATGATAATAATGAATGATAAGCACAATTTAGATAATGTTATTTTATGAAAAATCAAAGAAAAAACCCTTTGTACCTATCTTTTTGTCGCGGGGTGTACAGAGGCTTTTCTCACATTTTTTAGACGATTTTATTTCGCAGTAAGAAAAAATCGTTTGCATGGAGAATTTTATTTTCACAACAGTTATATTTTTGGAAGTTTTATTTATCTTCTTATATTTAGAATTTTTGTTTAGATGCAAAAATGCGCTTTTAAAATGGCAGTGGATGGAAGGATAGGTTTCCGCTCTTTCCAAAGATAGTTTTTAGTGAAATCTTTATGAAAAGCATTTATCAGGAGAAAAATAGAAAAATGTTGCAACAACAGATGAATCTTGGGTCTATTTAAGTGGTTGCAATAAAAAAGGGTCAATTTATTATCACAAAAGTGGAGAAAAAAAAATTTGCTACATGGCTCAAAGCATCAAAAGAAAGTTTTTCTAAAGGATTTATGATTGCCACTGGTTTTTCATACAAGCGCAAGATAAAAGCAAAAAAATGTGACAAAAATGTCAAAATCAACTCTAAATACTCTCAATAACATATTTTAATTCCAATTTTAAAAAATGAAAATCCAGATCTTTATCCACAATGCTATCAATCCGTTGAACTGTATCAAGACAAAACAAGCAGCCACACATCACAATCCGCAATTGCTTTTCTAGAAAAAAAAATGGAACAAAAAACGGGAATTAAAACTATACACTTCACTGACATTCCTGCTAAATCTTCTGATGTATCACTGTTGGATTTTTGTGTTTTTCGACTCTTAAAATCAACATTATCCAAACACCGACCTACAACGCTTTGTGGACTCTGGAAAGCCGTTCAAGAGGAGTAGAAAAATATACCTCTTCCGATATTATAAAAAGCATTATTATCATAGAAATTATGATGTAGAATGTTAGTTAAGAACAAGGGCTATCAAACTGAACAATTAAAAATCGAAATATGAGTAAAATTGCTTCAGTACACTCCATCAAAATCGTCTAAAAAATGTGCGAACAGCCTCTGTATATAAAAAAAGTACAATTAATACAGTTTTGTTAAAAAAATCCTTGTCGAATCCTGTTTTTAGACAGACTAAGAACAGAGATTTGATAAGGATTTGTTTAATAAAATTGTATTAACTGTACTTTTTTTATATAGGAATTTTTGTTAGTGTTCGGACACTTTTGTTACCGACTGTATGTAAAGGAGGACATGAAATGAAACTAATTTAAATCTAAATAATAACATGAAAATAGACAACTGTGATTATTATAGATATCTTGGAGTAGATCTTAATAGAGAAAGCACACTCACAAGATATATTTAGAACATTTTCAAAATGTATAAATGTGTAAAAAATATGTAAAAAGGCGGTCGAAAGTTTTCACGAATCCATTACTCTCTTCTTATGCATATATAAAAACAGTAATAAAGCAACCCTTTAATAAAAGTAGTAAAAGTCAATTTTTGCATTTTAAGAAACGTATTAGAGATTTCATTAATGCTAGTGTATTATTTTCAAATTTAAAAGAAAATGATATACATGTATGTAAGGGCGTGAGGATCTGTCGGGATTTCCATCGTAGGAGAGTCCATTACAATATTTTAGATACTACATTGTACAGGTTAGTACAGCAACGACAAGAACTTTTCTCTCAACTATTATTTTAACCTCTCTCACCCTTTGTCGATCTTGGGATACAAGCCTGGTGAAGTTTTTTTTTTTTTTTTTTGTCAATAAACCTCGGAGTAGTCCCCTATATATCGACATTAAATCGCTCAACATCGCTATAATAGCAATGAGCGAGGGCTGCTCCCTGTTAAATAGGAAGAAGGTTTCAATGCATATTTATCTAGCAGTGGCAAGACGAAAAAAGCAAGATTTTAGGGATGTATGCATTTTTATATGAGGGAAAAGCGAGAAGAGAAACCGGAATTCTTTTCTCCGGATTTTTCATTGAGAGAACTTATTTTCCTCAACCATGTTGAGAAATGTTATCAGCTATAGCTGCGTAACAATATAGTGGAACGTTACGCAATTACATTTGGTAACATTACGCTACATGGTTGTGGTAAGTAACACTTGCCACAACCATATAGAGAAATGTTACCAGTTGTAATTGCGTAACGTTTCACTATCTGCCTCTGTTACACAGCTATAGCTGATAACATTTCTCAACATGGTTGAGGAAAAATAATTTTCCTCAATAATGTTGTGTATTCTTACACAACATTTTTTACAATGTTGTGGCTCAGTTTTGATACAAAGTTTCTCCAAAACCTCTTAATTTCCTTTTCCTTTTTTTTTCTTTTCTCTGTCTCTCTGTCTCTCTCTCATTTGTGTGTGTGTGTATGTGGTGGTGGTGGTGGTAATGGTAGTGAGGGGTTTTTCAATAAAAGTTATTTAACAATATCGGCTAATTTTGACTGTTCCAATCTGAAATCTCTAAATATGAGAGGGAAAAAGTATTTTAAGAGTCGTTTAGTCAAAAACGCAACTTATGGAAAAGTTTTCTGCTAGATCAGTTTATCTGTTAAACTACTAGATCATTTTATTGATTTTTAAAACTTTGTATTAAAAGTTATTTTGAAATATGTATTTTTCTAAATATAAATCCTAGAATGTAATTACTATTTCAATATATCTTTTTCTTCCAAATTTGAAAATTATTAATTTCAGTAAAATTTAAAATTTTTAAAGACGCCAATAAAATATCTTCCCACGAGTACCTTTTATAACCAGAAAAAATATCAACTGAATTTGTTTTGTCAAAAACTTGCCCCCAAGTCTCAGTATTTCACATTGTTCACTTTCTATGCAGTATTTTCCTTAAAATGTTTTATTTTTTAAAGAAACTAAGTTTAAGTCTGCGAAGAATTTTGTGCTCCACTTGTTTTATTATTTTACTATGTTACCCATGTTATGTATATGCTGTATTATGTATTCGATATATTGAATACATATTAGTTCTACTTAATTATTTTTAAATTTAATGCTTTTCACTCGAGAGAATCGCTATGGAGACAATTTTCAATTCTTAATATAAGACAAAAAACTAATCGTAATAACTTCATTTATTATGTTAGCAATTTATAAATGAAATCTGTCCAGGAAAGCTTCGTTTATGTAACGGTGAAAAAAAAAAAGTTACTTTTTGCTTAAAATGGAAGAGTTGAAGCAAATTCAAGTTAACCATTGTCTGTTACTCATTTTATCTGTCGTTCTTATATTTTAAATTGAAATTTTTAACCAAGATATGGCAAATAAAAGAAAAATCTGTAAAAATACAGCGATATTATATTGAAAATAGTTACCATGAATTAGAGTATAATGACAATAACAATAATGATTTAGACTCTTCTAACCGTGATAACACAGACAATATTAAACTCACTGATAAAACGTATTCTATTGATAAGGATAACACTTCCTGTTACACGATGAAACCATCGAGTACTGATAGGAATTAGAGGAAAGATACCCTTCCGGAGGAAAATTCCCTGAACATCACTACAGTTTTTAGGTGAAAGGGCGACTTCTTTTGGCGATAATCGCTTTCTTCACACCTGGTTTCCTGACTCTTGGGCTACGATGGGAAGGTCGGTTTGGCGGCAGAAAAAACTGTTCGGCGAATAAATTGGTGGATTGGTGGGATGTGACGTTCGGGAACAAATAGGTTACTAGTTCATGATCTATTCTAATATGCAGTCAATGGATGAAACATACCGAAAATTGGAAGTGATATTGAGAGATCTGAAAGTGATTGAGGGAAAATGAGGCAGACATAACAGACTCAACTCAAAATGACAAATGGACAGATGTTGCAGGAGTGGATATTATCCTGCTTCCTATGGATTTCGATATATCGCCTCAATTTGACGGACAACGATTTTTTACCGATGTCAAAGAACAATTATATCATATTCGCTTATATTTTACAGTTACATGTTACTTTAGTTGATTTCAATGTTAAAAAAAAAAAAAAAAAAAAAAAAAAAAAAAAAAATTCACATCATGAAGCATTATAAAATGTAAAATTTTATCATTAAATATATTATAAGATTAGTATTCATAATCAATTAAAGAAAAAAAAATTCTAATGGAATTGGCTTTGAGTTGCTGGTAATATGACCGAAAAAAACAAACAAACAACAACAACAACAGAAAAAAAAACTTTGAGTGCAAAGGGTTAAAAGAAGCTGAAATTTTTGTTTTTGAAGTTTTTTTATATTTCACTTGTTTTACTGTTTTATTATCGTATTATATTTTATGTACAGTTTTTATATGTATATCTTATGCTATTATATCTTATGTATTTGTAACAACTTAGAATTATCATTAATTATATTTAACTGTATTCTAATTTAAAAGAAACTGAAGTTTTAGGTTTTAAAGTATGTTGTTTTCTGTTTAGGCTAATTCCATAGTAAATGTTATTATATCTTATGTATTTGTAAGAACTTAGAATTATCATTAATTGTATTTAACTGTATTCTACTTAAAAAGAAACTGAAGTTTTAGGTTTTAAAGTATGTTGTTTTCTGTTTAGGCTAATTCCATAGTAAATGTTATGTTAATCGTACTCAGTGATGAGATTTCCATTTTATTTTCTACCACTACAATCTAACAATAAAAACAATCCTATTTAAGCATAAAAACTGCTGCAAAAATATGATGAAAATTTACGTTTTGAAATAGAGATTAACAACAACAACAAAAAAAAAAAAGCGAAATTTTATGTTTGTGGGTGACTAACAAAGCAGTTACTATCGAATTAATTATCCTTTATTTTATTATTTTACTATGTTATACTATGTTACGTATATGATGTGTAAACATTATATGATGTTACGTATATAATGTGCTGCTTTCCGGCATCATACCCAATTTTGTCTTCTATTGTATTATTAGAATAATATTAAAGCTCTAATGCCTCATGTTTACCGATTGACAACAAATTAGTTTTTAGCTGCAAGCCATAGTTTAAAAAGATGTGATTTTTTAAAGTGTTTTTCCTGTGATTTATTTAATAAAGGTAAGAATAAAACATTTTTAAATTGATTTAAAAAATACTCAGGCATTTAAGCGTTGATAGGCCGTTTAAATTAATTTTCAAATGCGAAAAATGATTAACACGTATTAAATGGCAATATAAATGTGCAAAGTTTCACTTTAAACCAAGTTTCAAAACCATGAATTTCATTTACGTAAGGCATATATTTCATACCACTGTTCATATAAAATTTGAGGTCTTTTTTTTATTGACGTATACAGTGTATTAATTTTCTTATCAAATTTGTTTTCTTTTGTAAAATTTAATGAAAACCCATTCGTAGCAGAAACTGAAGTTATAATATACAAGTACAAATATTGAGGGACTTTTCCTATTATAATTAATGGACAAATGGAAATTATTTAATAATGAATGCGCTTAGATAAGGAAATACAATTGTCACTAAATTTGAAATATTTTAAAGGAAAGGGATACAGTATTAATGGTAGATTTGATTAATAGCGAGAACGTTTTAACTTATTTCACGTGTTAAGTCTTTTCCATTTTCCGTTGATTACTTTAGAATTAATTGTAGTTATGATGCCCGTGTTTCATTTAAATTGACAAAGTTGAAATAAACTGTATAAATATGTTATCAAAGAAGTTAAAACTTTGTTGCAGTAATTATAATATAAACGGAATATATAATGATGCAGTTCCTGTTTTCAGGAATTTAAGCTTGTGTATTTTATTTTTACGTTAATAAGTTTAAAGAATGGATTTGTAAAAAGAATATTGTAAGCTTTCTTTTTAATTTTTATTGAAAAATACGAAAAAAAAAAAAAAAAAAAAGAAGAAAGAAAGAAAAGAATAGAAAAATTTTGATAAACTCTATTCCTGTAAAAACTATGTATGCATTAATACTGTAAATAAAGCTTTTGATTCACGGAAAAAGAAGAAATTAAAACTTTGATATTAACAGGTCAAAAATTTCGATTTTTAGAAGATTTTTCTGCTTAGTTTTAGATGTTTTTATTAAGGCGTATGTGTATAATTATGTTAGTATTTCCTTAATTTTACAAGTGTTGATATAATCGATTTTTGGTATTTATATATCAATGAAGATAAAAAAAAAAAAAAAGGAAGGTACACCTGACTAATATCATGTAGGGCCCCCAAGGGCATGCAAAAATGCCGCAGTACGACGTGGACTCGACTAATGTCTGAAGGCGTACTGAAAGTAATTTCCCCCATAAAACCTGCAGGGCAATAAAAATATTTATAGGATTGCGAGGAGGTGGAGGGGATCTCTTCTAAATAGCATGTTGCAAGGCATCCTAGATATGATAAAAAAAAGTGTTCATATATGGGTATTTAGGTGGCCAGTGGACATCACTAAAGTCAGAACAGTTTTTCTGAGCCACTAGGTAGAAAATCTCGGCGTGTGGGGCGTCGCATTGTCCTGATGAAATTGTCCAAGTCCGTCGGAATGAACAAATGACATGAATGGTTGCAGGTAAACGGATATGATAATTATGTATCTGTTCTTTGTCAGAGTCATATCTAGACATAACTGAGGTTCCATATCACACCAACTACCCATTCCCCATAGCATGACAGAAACTCCGCCAGCTTGAACAGTCCCCTGTTGACATGTAGGGTCCACGAATTGACGAGGTATTCTCCATACCTGTACACATCCAATCCGACCAATATGACGTGTTTCTAGTCACCAACAACCCACTGACCGTTTTAGCAGCCCAAGCAAGGCGTAAAGATTTGTGTCGTGCAGTCTACAACGGTGAACAACTTGGCTTTTAGCTTCGAAAGCCCATATCAATGATTTTCCGTTGAACAGATTGTGCGCTGGCACTTGTTGATGCCGCAGGTTTCAAGTCTACGAAATTTGAGGAAGGATTGTCTATTTGTCATATTTATTGATTTTAGTCATTCTTCATTGGCCTTATCGGACTTCCGGTATTCACGATACATTCGTGAAGTGGTCGTACGCGAAAATCCAAATTCCATCGCTACCTTGAAGATGCTATAACCGCTCTTTCGTGTACCAGTTATTACGGCATTTTCAAAGTCGCTTATATCATGATAATCTGCCATTGTAGCAGCAGAAACTAATCTAACACTTTTCACAGACATCTGTTATCTTATACGGTATCTTATATAGGTTTTTGGCTCTTCAGTGTATGTACATTATTTGTACGTAAGAGTGTCTGCATTCGAATGTGCCATCATTTAAACGATATTATTATTTTAATCTAATAAAACTTAGCAGATACTTTATAAAACATTGCTGAAAATTACTGTTTTTATTATAGTTGTCATAAGTCATTTATGACAGCATTATATGTCTAATGATTAATGAAGTGTATTTTTCATGTGCCACTTATCATTATTTTTTATTTTTAAATTTACATTTTTTTTTTTTTTTTTTTTTTTTTAAATACGTGTTTTACTTATGTGATAGATTATTTTGTACCATTTATCTTCTTCATGTTGGGCCTGTACAGCGTTGTTATTAATTATATCTCACGTATATATTTTTATTCTACCTATATATATATATATATATATATAACACAATGTTTTATAGCACTAAATTTAGAAAGAAATATTCTATCTATATAGCGCTGGCTAGTTGTAAAAAACCTTAAAACCAACAGAAAAACTGCATTTTTCTTACAAATGCATATTAAAATTTTATACAAATCTATATACGATGCAAAAAATGGTAATTATATTTATTATCTATAAAAATATTATTAAAATTCAAATTATTTTGTATTTGAAATTTTATTTGTTACTTTTATGCATGTCTAAAGCTTTAAAAAATATTAAAGCCACATAAAATACTTAAATATATATGTAATAAACTGCTATTATTTCAAAATTTCACTCTACTTTTTAATTATTTTATTCATTCTTGTAGTCATAGAATTAAAAAAAAAAATTCTCAGTGTCCTTTTACATGCTTTTCTAGCTGTTTTCAATAGACATTTTAAGTTCATCTTTTGTGTTGTAAATTTTACCATTTTGATAGACATCATGCAGCCGAATGACCCAGAAATTTTCTTTTTTTTTTTTTTCAAATTACGGCTTTTTAATAGCCACTGAAGCAGTTGGTCATGGTTAGCTAGAATCCAGGACTTTGAGAGCTAAAATTTTGATCAGATGCATTTTTCGACTGAAATAATTATTCGCCAGAAACTTGTCAGAAGTGCCTCTTGAAATGCATTTTTTTAAAGGATGTCTTGATAGATTTCCGAATATGTGTTCATTTACTCAATCGGTGTTGTTCCGTTAGAAGAGAAACCGCTACAAGTCCTCCCATGGCTATTACCCAGTGTTGCCAGATTGGGGAATTTTTTTTATTAGACTCTCACCAATAATTTTTAGACGTGATGTTTGATATACATAATAGACTATTAAGCTACGAAGTGATTAGGAAAACGTTGCAATTAAAATTTGGTGGTGGGTATTGAATAAAAAATGTCTCCAATCTTGCAACACTGCTACTACCAAACGGACGCTTTGAGAAAAAAAAAAAAGTAGTTGACTTTGAATATGACGCCAGTAGTATCTAAAATCATTCGGCTCATCGAGACTACACTTGTTTTCGTCCGTAAAAACAACATTTTACCTTTTATCCCTCAAAGAAGCATGTTACTTTGCAAAATGTAGGTGTGTCATTTCATGCCTACTTCCCATATAGCATAGAATGTTTCAGTTATGTTTCAAAAAGCTTACAATATTTCATTATATCGTAACTCATTTTGGCATGCTCTCCGATACCTTTCTGAAACATTCACCCTTTTCAAAGTTCTTTCTGTTGAGTTTTTGAAGCCTTTCTTTTACGTTTCTGATTTTCTGTTACGATCGTGGACATTTCTACATTTTTTAAACTAACCTGAAACACACTGAACATTTCGAAACGTTTATGAAACCTTTACAAAGTTTCGATGGTATATGATTGTTACGTTTCTGGAACATTTTGTGCTGTTAGGGTTAGATGTGGTTGACATTCATTTTACTATGTTTTAATGTGTATTTTTTGAAAGATTATTACCTATTGTTCGGCGGGTGCAAGAAAACTTCAAATAATTTATCATTTGAGAAGAATAATTTTTTTTTTTTTAAGTTACTTGCCTAACAAAATAGCTCACTTGTCGAGGAATGAAGGCAGACGGATGTTCTGTGCCTTTCAGTTGAGCATAATTCTCTTTCTCTCTCTTTTACATATTTTTTAAAAGTTTTTAACAGTAGATTTCAATTTCTTTAATATTTTAGATATTTCTCCATAATTTGAACTGCATCGTTTAATTTTACTTAGCCCAACTGGATTTAATTTCCTACCCCTTCACATTTTCACCACTACTAAAATATCGTCTGTTATCATCTGCGTGATTTTAGAGCAGTTCTGCAGCGAACAATAAAATATCGCAGAAAATAAATGAAATGAGAAAAGCTATAGAAGTGAGCTTGATCTTATTATTTTTTACAGATTTTATCTTGTTATAAAAACAAAAATTATTTTTTAGTTAAACTGCATTTATCGTTATATTTTTATATGTATAAATACAACTGTTATTTTCTGCATTATGCTTAAATGTGCATAAAATTCAAACAATAAAGTACAAAAAAAAAAAAAAAAAAAATAATAATAATAATAATAATAATAATAATAATAATAATGACTTTTCTGCTTAGCCTTAATATTTTTTCGGGCACTGTATATATATATATATATATATATATATATATATATATATATATATATATATGTATATATATATGAATATACCTAAGTAGTTTAATTACAGTATAATCGTTTAAAGATGAATAAAAACCTAACTGCTTTTTTATTTTATTTTTTATTTAATTTCATTTTCTAATTTGCATTTAAAAAAAAATACAAAAAGGGAAAAAGGGAAAAAAAATTTTCTTCTTTTTTTATAAAGGTCTAGAAAACATTTATTTTTTTTTCCTCCTATCTGAAAATTTAAATTATTTTAGTATAAATTTTCAATGCAAAATATATTAGATTTTAAAAGCTCTAGACGGCGGGACAGAAAGTAATAGAGCATAACCTTTTATCTTATTTATTATGCGACATTTTAGAATATAAAAATATAAATTTCTTCTTAAGGAAGTTTCTTTTTTTCTATCAGATGATAACAGAAGAACAAAGACTTTTAAACAATTATACTTTAATTTTATTGAACGCTTTGAGAAATTTATCTTTGATGTAGCAAAAAGGATTAAAAAAAATATTATTTACAGTTTAAAAATTGTAATTAAATGATGAATAAATCTCATTACAAAAATTCTGTCAAAGCGTAAATATCGCGTATTCATTAACTCGAGATTTTTGTTTTCATTAAATTTAGTAGATAACTATTAATTACTGTTATAATATTCGTCTATTAATAATGAAATATATATATATATATATATATATATATATATATATATATATATATATATATATATATATATATATATATATATATATATATATATATTGCATTACAAACGGTTTCAAAAATTTGGATATCGAAATGTCTTTTAAATGCAAAATTATATAGATATTGGAGGTGAAAACACTACCGAAAAATAAATTATACACATATGGAAAAAAAGAAAAGAAGCAAAGCACATAACATACTGTTTGTTTTTGCTTAGCAGTTTTTTCCATTTTGTTGTATAGCATCAGGTTTGCTGTGATTTTATTAAACAGGAGTGAGAGGAGAAGTACATAAAGGAATGTATGTTTGCTTCTTATTTAGATTCTGTTGGTACTAGTCTATCTACAGTGATCATCTCTTTTTAAAGTAGAATCATCTCCGGGTAGTACGACTGGCATCCATAAACGATCAGTAAAAAATCATAGTTCATAAACATCAAGATAATCCCAATTCAACGAAACAATTTTTCGGAAATTTTTAGAAATCTTGGATGAAAGCTAAAAGACTTATCTCGTAAGCTCTCTCTCTCAATGAATGGATGAATAAATAAATAAATAAATAAAAATACTTAAATATTTAAATTTTTATATATTTATTCTAATTTTAATTTTTGATTCTGTATATGAATTTGTCCCTTTTGCTTAATCACATGTGATTTTATTTGCTGAATCGATAAAAGAATGCGTATTATCCTTAATCTTTATTTTAAAGCTTGAGAGAGTATTTTATTAATTCCAACTTTTACAGCGAGTTTACACAACTTAAGACATAAATTCTTTTTTATTGTTTTTGTATTGTTTTGCGATACAAATTTCATAATAAGAAGGAGCGATTTTACAATGAAAGTCGAATAAATGTAGAATAAAAGCTTCAGGTGAAACATAGTACTTTATTTTTATATATAGGAGGATAAGCAGCATGTTTGATTAATTTTACCGTGCAGATATCGGACTATTCCACGCAAGTTTGAACCAACAGTTCATGAAATAACAAAATTAACATTTATTTATAGACAATGGATGACTAGAATGAGGCGCAGTTTCCATTGTTTTTGGGAAAAAGCTGCACTATGACTGGCTATATTCCATTATTTGTGGGCTAAATTAAGACTCCTATAGGTTAAGTTAAACTTAAGAAATTTGTTATCATGACGTCGAATGGAGTGAGAAAGTCATGTTGTTCATTTAGAGGCCGTTGTTAAAGACTATATGAACGATTTAATTTTAATCGATGCAATTAAATTTGAAAAGATGAAAGAAAAAATATGTATATATATTTATTCTTCATCGTTTTACGATTTTGATTATGAATAACTGATTGCTGAGATCGACTTCATTTATTTATTTTTAGTATTATTTGATATATTTATTTGATTGATTAACTTATTTTTTAGATCAGTAGGGTTTAATATATTTTGATAATGAAGGTTAAAATGGATTCATATTGCTACAAAATCTAAACTCAAAACTTCAACTTGAATATTTTTGGTATAAAGACGTGTTATTTATTATTTTTCTTTTATGGTAAATATAATAAGAACATATGAAATGTTAATATTTACAAAAATAACAAATACTTCTTTCTAACTACTTAAAATTACGTAATTAATTACCTATCATACAAATATTTTCTACATACCAAGTTCAGATGCATAAAAAATATCTTAAACAAATACTTTTTTCTAAGTAATTTCAATTTTAAGAAAAACAAGTATTTCCTAAATCTTTGACATTTTATTAAAGCTACCCGATCGAAGCTAGCGGAAAATCCGGTGGATTAAGGTGTAAATTCGCAGACATTTTATTGAGACATTCTACTCTTTTCTGGAAAATTTTCTGGAAAATAAAGTTTCTAAATAAAATAAGAAGATTAAGGAGAACTCTTTTAGACTTACAAAAATAAAATTTCTTGGAAAGAATTAATCGAACTAGTGTTACATTTGATGCACTGACTTGAAGTTTATAACTGATGATTGAAATTATAAACCGTTTCTTTTCTTAGAGTAATTGGAACTAGTTTTTATAAGATAAATTTATGGTGAAATACAGAATTAAATTTTAGTTATATAATCGTTTAATCTTTTTAAATAATTTAATGATATTTCTGAGAAAGCTCATTTGTATCTCATAACAATTTTTTTTTCTTTGTTGACTTGTACTGTATAATCCAATCTTAACAATTAACTTTAATGTATTTTAAGTTTAAAAAATATTTGGTTGATTTTTTTAAGCAGATAGTCAATGAATAGAGAAAAAGAAAAAAATGCATTTATTTCAAAATAGGGTTATAATTATACTTTTCTATAACTAATATCCTGCAGCTAAAACCGAAAGGTATTTTCCATCAAATTTGGGGAAGGAGCTATACACGAAATCCGTCCACGGAATTATAAATTAATATAAAACTAAAGAACTGGCGTACAATCAATAACAGTGCTCGGCATGCAAATTGCCTCTGACACCATTTCAAAACATTCTTATGTAAAATGACCCCCTGAATCCGAATATGATGCCCATTTTGCCCTATTACCCACCGTTTTTTAGGAAACCCTATGGTCTCTATGGTTTGGTCCCCTATTTTTATGGCTATAAATTTGATTTTTAGGAGGAGGAGGATTATTTTAACCGTTAAATATCTTCTGAGGGCTACAAAGTTGGAAAATTCTAAAACATGGACATTTGCAACAAGGGATTTTTTTTTTTTTGGGGGGGGGGGGGATTGCCACTGAAATTATGCATTACATTTCTTATATTTTTTTTAATCTGTTATTAACGTTATTTTTAAAACTTTATATATATTTTTTGTGTTTAGGTGTTAAATTAATTCTTTTTCATCCTTCAAATCTAATTCATGGTCATAAAATTATCGAACAGGGAAAGAAATTGAGGGAGGGAGTGGTGTATCTGGAAAACGGTGGGTAACTGAGCAAAATGAGAGTCATATTCGGATTCAGGAGGTTATTTTATATAAGAATCAGCAAGGTATGAGATCTCGATTTTTTTTTTTCTGTGCACCGTAATTAAACTTAAAAAACTTCTTCATACACCATAAAATTAATGCAAGCACTACTGGTTTGAAAGGACGTAGCCTTCCTTCTTCAGATGTGCTAAACACTACATTGAAGACAAAAGCAAGCTTTAATTAATTTTATGGTGCGTAAAAAAGGTTTTTAAGTTTAATTATTTATAAAATAATGTTTGAAAAAAAAAAATCACTAAGCGACACACAATGAACGGAAAACTTACGATCAAATTGATTCATAAGTAATGCATGAATAATTTAAGCAACTGAGAACACGACACATAAGAGATAAAATATAAAACTGAGGAAAACATAAGACGTCCACCAGTTCTAAAAAAAAAAAAAAAAAAAAAAAAAAAAAAAAGTTAATTCCGGAATTTACATACATATATCCGGAATTTGCATACACATTTGAATAAAAACCAATCATTAAATAATAGATTTTTGGTTATCAAACGTTTTTAAAAGGTTTCATGTTTCATTTTGAAATTTCTGGCAGTAAAGATAACAGTGTTGTTAGTTGTACATGTGTTTTTGGTAAAATTGTTTTACGAAAACGAAGAAAATATTTATGCAGTTCGAGAAGTTGACCACTGAAACAGTTTATAGCAAAGATCAATGTGTTTTAAAGGTATCCAGGTCAAGACAGAGTGGTTTCAGTTGAAAATTACAAGTCTAATTCTGGAGAGTTTGTAAAACTGCCAAACGGATTGTTATTGTTCAGAAAACTGTTGTTGCATATTCATCTGGATTTGAATGGAAGGGAACAGTTTGTGTTTCTTAGTAGAAGAGCATAGTTCTTGAGTCTGGAGAGAGTAGAGGATGTGCTGTATTTGAAAAACGCGTGTTCTTTATAGCACCATCTGTAAGATGCTTCGAAATTATGATTCTTTCTGAGCAAATTTTACCATATCCAACAGATGTCTGGTAAAGGTAAGCCACAGAATTTGACATTAGCAGTTCAGAATATTATGAGCCTGAAACATCCTGTGATTCAAAATTCACATCTCAATATATCTAATATTTATTTAAATGACACTGTTAAAAAAAGTGCAACTTTGCTGCCAGAAATTCTCTGTAATGACAGAAAAATAAGTTCTGTCAACGACATTTTTCCGTAATTTACGACTATTTTCTCAAATTACAGAGAATTTCTGGCAGCAAAGTTGCATTTTCTTAACAGTGTAGATAGTCAACATGTATAATTGTTATATTTAGGCGAAGGAAAATCTGTGGATGCGTTTCGAAGTTCCTTTACCTTTTTCAAATTTGACTGTCATACATTTTTTAATTCCAAATACATATTTTAATTTTTAATAAAGAAGTATTTCTTTTACATGAAAAAGTAATAAAATAAGCCATAAATTATAACTATGTTAAATAAAATCAAAAATCACTTTAAAAAAAAATAATCCTGTTTAAAATGTACGGTCATTATTATTATTATTATTATTATTATTATTATTATTATTGTTTTAAATGATGACACAAACATTCATTTTCAATATCTTTACTGTTATTTTAATTCATTCATTTTTAATGCTTTAATTTTTGCACGTGTTAGTTAAATAGTATATATATATATATATATATATATATATATATATATATATATATATATATATATATATATATGTATGTATGTATGTATATATATATTTATATATATGTATGTATATTTATTGAGAGAATATTTTTTAAAACTTTGATCAATGATTTTAAACATATAATACACTTTAATTCAAGTATTTCTTTTCATTTCAAAATGAAATACTCTATAATCCTGTAGAAATGAAGTATTAATTTCCTGCAATAAATTTAATTTTTGACTTTAACTCTATATTATTTTTCTTCCAGGGAAGTACTGAATGTCATAAGAAATTTTATTAATAAAAACTGAAGTATTTCGTAAAATTCAAGCTCAGGTTCTTCATGCAAACTTATCGACTTACAAATTGATTTATTAAGGCTTTCTTTTCTTTTAAAATCCACAGTTGTTTAATTTCTAGGTTTGAAGATGAATGTTAAATTTATAATGACTTATCCTTTAACATGTGTATTATTAGTGGAGAATTGTATATCTTAAGGAAAAGAGTGACATAAAAAGTAAACTTCCAGCAATGAGCACTTTTAACCAAATTTAACCTCTTTTAACCAAACTGATGTAAAATACCTAAATATATATATATATATATATATATATAAGATAAAATTTAAGTATAGGAGGGAGTAAAACTTGAATTATTAAATAAATAGAACTAGAACAAAGTTTTTATAAACCAATGCGCAAATGAAGCAAAAGAAAATATAAAACTATAATAAATAAGCAAAATAATCAAAGCCAGATAAAAATTTAATCCCAAAACAAATGAGGGCCTTCATCAGGGGAGCTTCCCCATGTAGGGAAAGGAATATGAGAAGTTTCTGACGAAACGCTGGTAATTTAACCAAAAAAAAAAAAAAAAAAAAAAAAAAAAAAACGTTTCAAGACCCCAACTTTTCACAGATGGAAGCAAGACCATACAGCAAACGAATTTTAATTAATACAAAGAATAAAAAGCAATTAAGTTTAGAAATCAAGCACAAAATATAATACATCAAAATAAAATACAAGAATATAAATAATCCAAGAATATATAAATACATACATGGACAAACTTGAAGAGTCAGAATATGGAAAATTGAAAACCACCCCCCATTATAAACACAGAACCCGTTTCAGCTAGTAGGGCCACTATATATATATATGTTTATATACATATATTCTCCAAGTTATTTCAGGCATTTTGCAGCTAAATCACAGTGATCAAAATCATAATGAAGTAATGCAGTCTAATACAAGTAGCGTTATGTAACAGTATAGTAATAAGGTAAATTATTTCTTAAATAGATTGAAAGTTAAAATTAGAAAAAAAAAAATATATATATATATATATATAGATATATATATTTAATTTTGTCTTTTTCCTTAATTAAGCGCTAATTTTAAAGATAATTGCTTGAAATTTTATCCAATATATATATATATATATATATATATATGACTGTCGCTTTTCTTGTCTGCGAGTGCATCTCCTACGGAGGGCAGGGTCCTCCGTGTCATAAGAGGTATCAATGTGTGCCGAATACTCCAAGGTAGACATTTCACTTAGTTATACATTTCTGTCATCTTAATTAAGAAAGTTATTAATAAAAACGTCGGGTTAATAAAGGTACTCTATTCGTCTATCTTAATACGAAGTTTTTCTGTCATGCCGTCATTTTTCACGGGAAAATTAAAATGTTATCCACTGTGTAAAAATAATAAAATTAATCTCAATGTTTCTATTAAGAAAATTAATTTTCTTACTGGCAATTTCTTATGTTGTTTATCAATTTTTTATATGTCATTCTATGAAGAATAATGATCCCATTATCCATTTTAGTTAAGCATTAATTTTTATCATATTTTTCATATTTACATTTGTATCATATCAAGCTTTTAAAAAAGTAACTGAATTCAGGTTTGTAAATTTGATTTCTAATATAGTATAGCTTATGAATAGGATTATTTATTCTTTTTTTTTAAAAAAAATTAGCACCATTTCTTTTTCTCTTGAAAGTATAATTATCTTTCTTTCTTTCTTTTTTTTTTTTTTTCTTTTTAAACATATGCTAAATATCTTTTTATTATAAAACTTCATGCAGTTGTTTTCTCATGCAAAGCGAGGTAAGTTAATTTTAAATATTTGTTTTATTAACAGTAAAAATAGGATTAATTTATTTGTGTACATTACAAAACAAACGCCAGTTTGAAAAATATGCTTTCTCCTTGTTTACGTTTGGAATCCATGGCAACCACTATAGACTATTGTACTGCCCTAGATTAACTGAAAAATTCAATAGTAAAAATTATTGGTATTAGAAGAAGAAAAATTACTAAATTTTCTTTCTTTTTTTTTTTTTTTCTTTTCTTTTCTTTTCTTTTTTTTAATTTATTACTTAAAAAATGTAATATATCAAAAATTTCCTCGCGAAATAGTGACAAAAACTTAAAAATCGCCAAGAGGCCATACTAAAGCCGTAATGCAAAACGGTCCAGATATTACGAATTTCTTTCTATTTTACTATACATGTATATATATACTAAAAAATTAAGCATAATGAAATATTATGCTTAAAATCATTATATATATATATATACTGATTTTAAGCATAATATTTCATTAAATAATTTTAAAAAAATGTGGTATTAAATATTATGTATTTTAATTTGACATTTCTGCATTTCTCTTGTGTTATGCACAATTGTTATTGCTATTCTGTGAAAGGCAAAGCAGCGAATAGGCGGGCAGAGCATTGCAGGAGTTAGTGAGCGGGGCGAGCACGAGGCAGACACCCCTACGAAAAAAAAAAAAAAAAAAAAAATGTGTAATACTTAATGCGAAAGACTCTATATTTTATTAAAATTTTGTGCTTAAACAAATAATAAAATATGTCATAAATTATATACAGTGGAACCTGTAAAAGTGACCACCTGACTAAAGTCACCATTTTTCAATTTTAAAGAGACTTTATAAAGTGACCACCTGCGTATAGTGACCATTTTATAGTCACTAGGTGGTCACTTTAGACAGGTTCCACTGTATAT
The DNA here is from genome assembly GCA_963930645.1 of Salticus scenicus. Lineage (NCBI taxonomy): Eukaryota > Metazoa > Arthropoda > Arachnida > Araneae > Salticidae > Salticus > Salticus scenicus. Next base: position 220,929,917 of record OZ005653.1, on the reverse strand, counting down.
AGAAAAGACTAATCATAAACTGTTATTTAAAAAAAAAAAAAAAAAAAAAAAAAACAGAAAGAAAATCTAATGAAACTAGAGAAATAAGTTATATATATATATATATATATATATATATATATATATATATATATATATATACATATATATATATAATAAAATAGAAAAAAAGAAAAAGTGCATTTTCAAAATAAAAAAACAGCAGTTTATCTCATTCATTTTTCAATAACGCTTGCCGATTACTTTTTCTCTTTCTGTGCATGTCATTTTAAAAGAAATATAAATAAATTTCAGGGATAATTTTTTTTTTTAGCTTTTATCAACGGTTATTTAATTCATCTAATACATTCTACGGATATGAAGCTTTAATTTCCCGCAAAATATCTAAAGCTTGACTTCAACTCTACATTATTTTTTTTTTTTTTTCTTTGGAAGAGTAGTATATTATATAGGATTTATTAACAAAAGTTTAAGTATTTCCAAAAATTCATGTTAAAGTTTTCATACAAATTTATTGACTTATAAATAACTTTATTAAATATATATTTTTTCTTAAAAAATCTTTTTTTCTTCTTATTTTCTAATGCTTAAGAATTAAAGATAAATTTCAAATGACGTACATTTTAAGGTGCCTGCCTACCTTGAAAATGCAATTTTCGGTCAAAAAACTGATTTTCTATTTTTAGTTTGAATTTTGTTCTTATCTTGCTTAAAACTCGAGTTACAGGCATTTTAATATTAGTAACTCACAAGTTCTTGAAACTGGAAATGACCGTAAATGTTTGTTTATATAAATGTTTTACTCATTATAAGCATCAGTATCTGTTACTGCATATAAAATGAATTTAAAAAAGAAAAAAAAATACTTTGGAATAAATCAGGAACTTTTTAAAATTATTTTTTATTTAATAGGTAAAATCTGGTTTTTAATTATGTTTTCTGCTTTTTCTCAAAATGAGATTTTTAACATTTTGTTTTAACGCAAAACGTCATAACTCCAAAAGTCATCATTGAAACGTTATGAAACTTTGACAAAATACTCTAGAAGAGTTGTTTTAGGGATTGAACTACGGCAATGAATCTAGTTTAATTATTATTATTATTATTATTATTATTATTATTATTGTCGATAAAAGTTATGAACTGTCACGTATATTCATGATTTTTTCAGAGTGTACAATCTTAACTTCTCTAAAATATTAAATAACATGGTTATAGTTTTAAGAGTAGTTCATTCCCTTAAGGACCTTTCAATAATTAAAATAAAATTTACAGAATAAAAATATCTTTATTTAAATTTGAATTATGATGTTTTGGAAAAGTGCTTTTTTTCGCAAAATTTATGTATATTTTGAGCCTAAATATAAAAATATTTTTAAATTTTCTTATTTTTTCATGTTATTCACCGTACTATATTCTATTATATAATGCAAATAAATAGGCAATTTATTACTTATTTAAAATAATACCTCTGACAATAGGCAGGCACCTTAAAATGCTCTATGGGACTTCCAGCCTGGCTTATTGTACTCTGCGATGTACTATTTTTAATACCAGTCATATCACGGAACATCAACACCTTTACAACCCCTCTCCCCCCCCCCCCCCCCCAAAAAAAAAAAAAAAAAAAAAAAAAGGAAAAAAATTAAAAAGTAACATTTTGAATTTCTTGACATGTTTTTCATGTCATTCTTTTTTTTTTTTTTTTTTTTTTTAATAAATTTTGCCGATTACCACTTTTTTTTACTTGCGATCGATTCAAAAGAAACATAAATAATTCTTTAGATTTTTTTAAAAACTTTGATCAAAAATTTTAAGCCATGTAATACATTTCTTTTCAAGGATTTCCTTTCATTTCAAAGTAAAATGCAATATACGAATAATCCTATAAAAATGAAGTATTCATTTCACATAAAACATTTAATTCTTGATTTGAGCTCTGTATGTTTTTTTTTTTTTTTTTTTTTTTTTCTGGGAAGGATTAAATATTTTAATTAATTTCATTAGCAAAAGCTGAAGTATTTCCTAAAATTCAAGTTGAAATTGTTCATAAAATCTTATCGGCTTATAAATTGGTTTCTTAAGCAGTTATTTTCGTTTAAAATCTGCGGGTGATTGTTTCCTTTGTTTGATGATTAAAGTTAAGTTTAAAAAGACATATCCTTTCTTAAGCATGTTTTTAGTTTGCTTATGTAAAGAGCTTTTAGTCTAAAAAGTTATACACTTAGATGAGAATTATATTTTCTTAAGTAAAGAGCTTTAGATTGCAGCAAGTTGCAGATAGTCAAATGTAAAACTGATGTAAAAGGAATTGGCAAATTATGTCTGATAAATAATTTCATGTATGTTGTAGTTAAATTATCAATCAGGATTGAATGATAGCAAACTATAATGTAGTAAGAAAATGTAATTAATTCATTGGTATGTTGAATATTTGTGAAGTATACTCTTTCTTTTGTCATTGAATTTGCAAATTATGCCAAACAGAAATAAACCGTTCCATGTATGTTGTAGTTAAATCATCAATCATGATTGAATTATAGCAATCTACAATGCAGTAAGAAAAAGCAATTCATTGGCATGTTGTATATTTATGAAGTAAATTATTTCTTTTATCATTGAATTGCCAGATTATGACAAATAAACCATTTCATGTATGTTGGGGTAAAATTATCATTTATGATAGAATTGTAGCAATTTATAATGCAGTAAGAAAATGCAGTACATTGATATATTGTATATTTATGAAGAAAATTATTTATTTTGTCAATGAATTTGTAAATTATGTCAAATAAACCATTTAAAATGTTGTAGTTAAATTATTAATTATGATTGAATTGTAGAAATCTATAATGCAGTCAGAAAATGCAATTCATTGACACGTTGTATATTTATGAAGTAAATTATTACTTTTGTCATTGAATTGGCAAATTATGGCAAATAAATCATTTCATGTATGCTGTTAAATTATCAGTTATGAATGAATTATAGCAATTTGTAATGCAGTGAGAAAACGCAATTTATTAACATGTTGTATATTTATGAAGTAAATTATTCCTTTTACCATTAAATGAAAGAAAAATTTACCTATTTTTTAGTTCTCTTTCACCTTGATCTAGTAATATATATTTTTATATATATATATATATATATAATATTATATTTAATTAAAAAAAAAAAATTAAATTTTATAACAATTATTCTAAAAAAAAGAAAGAAAAAAAACTGCATATTTAAAGTCTAACTGATATTACATACTATCTTTTATTTGAAAGTTGTTTAAAAAAATAATAAAAAATTCATATATTATATAATTTGGTAAAATTAATCTAAACGCTCAAGAAACAATTCTCGCTCCTAACAATACTGGATAAAAAATAAAATAAAAAGTAACAAAATAATCATTTCCCACATATTAACGTACATATTGTTAATCTCATTCATTTTTTTTAAACAAATTTTGCCGATTACCACTTTCGATTTCTGTATACGTCATATTAAATTCAACATAAAGAAATCTCTGGGAGAATTTTTCTTTTACTTTGATCAAGGATTTTTTAATCCATTCAATACATTTCTTATCAAGTATTTCACTTCACTGCAAATCAAATTGCAATATAATCCTATAGAAATGAAGTATTAATTTCCCACAAAGCATTTAATTCTTGATTTCAGCTGCACATTTTTTTTTTTTTTTTTTTACCTAGGAAGGATTGGATATTTTATGTAATTTATTTAATAAAAGTTGAAGTATTTCTGTATTTCCTAAAATTTAAGTTAAATTTTTTCAAACAAAATTATTAGATTTTAAAATAGTTTATTAAATATTTCTTTTCGTTTAAAATTTCTTTTAAATAATTTTTATGTCAAAGGATTAAAAATAAATCTAAAATGACTTAAGTATTAAAGCGTATGTTTTTAGTGGATAATTGTATTTTTTTCTGTAAAACTTTAGATATCAGAGAGTAAAGTTTAAAATCAGATGAAACCATGACGTAAAATAAAAATAAAAATTATTTTGAAGGAAATTTTTTTCTAGTTTTTTATAATTTATTTAGGTTTATCATGTTTCATGTTTATAAAAATATATATCAACTGTTGATCTCAATTCATTCACAATCTTGAAAAATAATTTGAAATAAAAAATTGTTATTATTATTATTAATCTTTTTCCAAAAAGAAATATCATCAATTATTATTACAAATTTTACTGTAATAAATAAAGTAAAACGTCTATAATTCGTGCATCTTATTGGGGAAATTGTTATGGTTTTCCTCAAAGACTTTCAAATAATATTAATAATAATAATAAACTGAAATTTTACTTCTAAATAGCGCGTTATTAGCGCGTTATTTTATGAGGTATACCTAGAATTATCTTTTTGTAGAAATGAGTTAAATTTGAAAATATTATTATTAAATTAAATCACTTATTTATATATATATATATATATATATATTTTTTACTTTTTTAAATGTTTGACAGGTAGAGTTCAGTTAAATTACATCTCGGGCAGAAACTTGTATAAAATTGGCGTGAGATATCTATTTTAGCATGATTTTCTAAAAATTGTGTTAATTTTATCAATGAATAATTAAATAGATAAATAATTAAGTTTAAAAAATAAAAAAAAAGAACATAATTTTATGGTTAAAATTTAGTAAGAAAATTGCGTGCATGCATATAAAATATACAAAAAATTTCCACTTTGAAAAGAATTTCAGAAAATTATTTATTTATATAGAAGAAATTCAATTTTAAAGCATCCACATTATAATGACTATGCATTTCATATTTTTACATAATAATAATAATAATAATAATTGATAAAATAAATTGAATAGAATTTAAAAAAGAATGAAACTGTAAATTTACAATTGGACTTATGGTCAAAATGTTAATTTTGAGAATATTTTAAAATTTCTTTAGTGTTTTTTATTTTTATTTATTTTATTTTACGTTATTTTTTATTACTAACTTTTATTTCTAATGGAAAACAATTTTATTTTCATTACCTGTAATATAATAAATAAATTTTAGATTTCAGGGGGGGAAAAATGTCACAAATGAGTGCCAGAATGTTATAAATTTGAATGAAAGATGCATTTAATCTCAATAATATGCAAATTTAGGAAACTTTAACGATTTATTTATTTATTTATTTTTTATTCATTACGAACTATTTGTAAAACATTAATTTTATTAAGCAATCCATTTTTTTCCCTCTCAAAGTTTCGTTTTATTTTATCATCGATAATACCTTGGGACTATCACATAATACTTCTTTAGAGACGTTCTGCCCAAGAAAACATATCCTTCTGTAGTCCATGGTTCTACCTTCTACCATTCTATAAAGCAAAACGGTCTTTGTTATGACACCTCCTCATCCTTTATATCCAACAAAAAAAGTAAGTTGAAAGGATGATGCTATGCGACCACTTTTCTATCCGGTTTTTTGGACAACAGGCGTTGAAAATGATTTATTAATTTATCCACAAAGTTTGAATGGGTCGAATTGTTAATGCCTAATGGGGTTTTAGGTCGACAATAGCTTCCCTAATGAAGTTCGGGTGTAGAATTTACGGTGATCCTTTTTCGCCTGGTTGAAGATATTATTAATGTGGTTGAAAGTAGAAGGGGAAGATTTGTTTTGACAGGATATCGGAAAGTTGAAAAGCTAGCATCCTGTTGTAAAACATGCTGCAGAAGTACAGGGTTAGGGGAGATTTTTGATTGCTCGTTGTTCTCAAAAGATGGGAGAAAATATAAAGCATGTTGTTATCTAAGATTGTTTCAATTAATCTTTTGATATTTTCAAAAAAAGATTTTTGGAATTTTCTTCTTTTTTATGTGAGCTTCATAATGCATATCCTTCATTATTTTGGTTCTTAACAATAGGAATTCTTCCCATTGTTATGGGAGATCTTAATTGTTATAAAATAAATGACTTGCAATACGTTTTTACATGCATAGTTTTTCATTCTTTATTTGAAGCGTATAACATTTATTTTATGTTGTACAAGAGACATATCTTGTTTAAGAATATTTTATATTAATAATTTAATTGTCTACACTGAAATTCAAATTTATTATGCTATAAGAAAAAGTTAAAAAATGCTGTTCATCGTTGTAAAATGAAGCGCATTAAACACATATTTTTCAATTGAATTTTTTCTTGTCGTAATACAGTAAAGCATCGTTTATACGTTTTTCAGGGTACTGACTTAAATGGGTGTATACATAAAAGGACATATAATCGAGGTAAAACTGATTACTGCAAATTTATTGCCACTGAAGCAAAATTTATGTGAAAGTACTAATTAATAAATTTTATGATAGCAACTAGTATATTATTCTACTATAAAGAAACAATGTTACCTTTATAGTAGAATTTATATTTGAAAATACTAGTAATGAATTAAAAAATAATTAAAGTGCAAAAATTCATACCAATACTGCATAAAATGTGTATTAATTAAATATCTCATATTTTGAAAATCTAATTATATTGAATACTGTATGAACTATTCTTGAGTGCTAATTATATTTATTGTGTACCTTTTATTATTCGCCTGAATAGCTGAATGTCTATGAGCATTAAAGAATACACTGTGAATAGATTTTAATTAAATAAATGTTGTAACAGTCTTCCCATGGTAGATTATCATTACTTAAATTAGATTTAGACAATTTGTTTACAATTAGTTCGTCGATTGTAAATAATCCTGAAATCATGATATCGGTATCACAGTTTACGTACTCAACAGAATTTATATTTAAAAATAAAAAATAATTACCTGTCCAGAAATTGCGTGAATGTTCTAAAAATGAGAAAGATACATAACCGATATTAAGCGGCGAATTAACGAAGAACTTATGCATTAAAATGTATAGGAACGAATCGGAACTTCACTAAAAGAACGTATACATGTAAAAGACATATAAACGGTGCTATAATGTACAACGATGTTTGTTAAAATTTTTTATCTGCTATGTAATAAAATGAAATTATTAGATTACATATAGATTACGTTGTATTTATTTACAATATCTTAGAGCAATATTTTCCCCTCTCAACTTCTTAAAAATAAATAAATAAATACTAAATCTTATAAATTTGGATATTTTACTATAAAGTTTTCACACAGAATTCTATTCTACTTTAAAAGGTTAGTTTATATTTTACCAATAACATAAACTATAATAAAATTTTTTGAGTTACTACATTACAAATCTGTTCCAAAAATTGTGTATATAAATAGTCGAAGTTATTATAAGAATTTTCATAAAATATAGCCATTTTTTTCTCTTTTTTTTATATACAATTAAACAGAAAAAGACTTCCAATAAGTGTGAGTATTTAAAAATTTTCGAAAAGCAAATATATTTAGAGCTAAAAAAATTTCAATTTGAAAATAATATAACCTTATTTTTATTAAACTTATTTGTTGTAATATATCAGAATTCCTTATTGAATGCTTTAAAACATCTCTCGAAAAACTAAAGATTAACCTAATAAACGATGCCAATAAATATCGATATAAATCAGAAACAATAAAAAGGTTTTTATTATTATTATTATTATTATTATTATTTTTTTTTTTTTTTATTACACTCAAAACTTTTTTTTTTTTTTTTTTTTTTTTTTTTTTTTTTTACTGTCCGTAAGTTCCTCTCCGTGGATGATTAAAATTGTGAAGGCATGTCTACGCACCACCCTTAGAGTTGAGTGTCAGACCGTCGCCAGTTGTCCATTGTGCAGCACTAGTGCCATATAAAGACCCAACCAACCAAGAAACATGTCCCTAAGGTAATAAAAACAAAGAAATATACGAGGCTGTGAATTTTTAAAACAACTACTTAAGGAGATCAATCTGCATTCTTAATCTGTATTAGTATTAATGATATGAAGGTAATTTTTAAGATTAAAAATCTGGTGTGAAACAACCACACGATTTCCATTACCCACCATTACACGTATTATATGTATTTTTGTTAGATAATGTGATCAGACGACATAAAATTGACCTAAAGGAGTAGAAACCTATATTTTTCCTATAAGAGAAACTTTATACACATATAAAGACATAAAAAACGAAGCTTACATATAGCAAGGTAAAAAATAAGAGAAAAAAAATGGTAGAGTCATTTTTTGAAACACAAATTTCCGAGATCTGAAGATGATCTACCTAAGCAGGATGACTCTTAATTTTCCTCTAATAACACGTAGTTCATGAGAAAAAAATGGATTTATATAACAATTTTCAAGAAAATCATTAGAGACGTTTTTGAGATACTAATTTTTACAAAAAAATCAATTATTAACCGGAAAAAAGTAATTACGTACAAAAGGATATTTAAAATTGATTTAATATGGCGAGTTTGAAAAAAATCCATTTAGTCGTTTTTAAAGGAATGCGCTTGCGAGACCTAAAATAGAGTTATTTATACAGGACGTCTATCAATTTTTCTGAACTAACCAACAATATCATTCGAAAGGGAATCTATAATAGAGTGTTTAAAGAGCAAATTTGAAGAAAATCGTTGGAGCCGTTTTTGAGATACGGACTTACGGTCCCACTTTCGGTTTCCGAAGTCCCACTTTCGGTTTTTCAATTTTCACAAAAATATGGACAATGCATCTGTACACCAGACCTGTCTCAATTCTGAAGTTTTGTAGTTCTACCTTTATTAGTTTCAGAGATAAGATAGCCAGAAAATTCCACACATACATACACACTGACCAAACTTTATGCCAAACATACTTTATGCCAAAGACCACTCATTTGAACTCAGGTTACCTTAAAACGTGTAAATCAGGTGAAATCTGGTTATCGAATTTTTGGACCGAATACAATACTTCCATTACCTACGGTAGTAGGAATAAATTGATAAAAATTGGTAATAGGTAAATAGCTAACAATTGATAAAAGTTTAAAATGTGGTAATTACATAAATATAAAACATGTTTAAAACTAAATGAGTGTCATAATAACACAGTCATATTTAAAGTTTTTTTTTTTTTTTTTTTTTTTTTCTGCCCCCTCCTTTTTTTTTTTTTTTTTTTTTTTTTTTTTTTAACTTTCTCTTAGAGAATGTATTGTTTTAGGGTGAAATTTCCGAACGTGAGTTTTTGTTATATTCACATGTTCTGAGGTCCTCTGAATACGAAAATCATGTTTTTAGCAAATGGTCTGTGTGTCGGTCTGTGTGTCAGTCTGTGTGTGTGTTATCAGCATATCTCAAGAACAAATAGTAGCAGAAATTCCAAACTTGGTATTCTAAATGTGTATCATATAGGGATGCTACAGTAAGCTTTTCGTTGAGATTAATCAAATGGTTCGTGTACAGGGACACTCAAAATTATTCAAATACATTACGCCTATGGGGGAAATTGCAGGTAAGTAGAAATTAACATCTTTAGACTGCACTAAACCAAATGAAACGAATACATATTTTTTGTAATAGAGATAGTCAACTAAGAAAAAAAAATTGTGTATGTAGGAGCTTCGCCGCCCCCTTCCCCCCTCGAGGGGAGTACATTTTCATGGTGGGTATCTTTCAAAAGAGCTCGCCAATACCTTTAAAACGAATGGTTGAACCATCGATCTGCGATAATTTAATATAAAGTTATCGATTTTTTTCACTTTTAACAAAAAAAAAAAAAAAAAGATTATATATATATATATATATATACCGGGTGATTCAAAATAGATGTTACAGCAATTATCTCGTAAACTAAGAAAGATAGAAACATACTTCCAATTACAAAATTAGAGCAAATTAAGAGTAGATTTCAGATATGACATTTTTTTGTCAAAGGGGCTGTATACATATTAAATACGAAATTTAATTTTTATACGGCCCCTCCTATCATGTGACTTATATTTAGAAAAATATTCTCCTCGCTCTAACAAGCAAAATAAAAAAAAATCATCTCTCTAGGTCAAAATCTCGCTCAGTTATTGCAATTTGAAAATGATGACTTACACCACTTTTTTTTCAATTTTGGCATCTATTTTTCGACGCCAACGGGGTCACTTTAGGGGGATATCTATGAGATGAGAAAAATTAAAAAAAGATCCTTTATTTTAAAATAACAGCTAAAATCGTTCAAACACGGGAAATCAACTGTTTTAAGAATTTAATGCAAATTTACATCACTTCGTATTGTTAAAAAATTTAATAGTTAAATTTCTTAGGGGGTCTCCTGCAAATTAAAACACGTTAAGTGAGGGAAAAAACTAAAAGACTAGCAAAACCGTGTGAAATTTTCGCGCTTTATTTTTACCACTTTCCATCATGATTGATAAATTTAATGACTTCGGCTCTTTAACAATTCCTTCAAGATTGAAAAGTGTTTATGACTTCGATTTGTCTGTCTGGCCATCCGTCTTTCTGTGTGTCTGCGTTCTAACTCCCGTGAATATTCATAGAATTTTCTGAAACTGATATATGGTATTTGAGTTCACTATCGGATGTTCCTTGTAGAAAATGGAGTGAATACCTCTGTTACCTTGTGCACAGGGACACCCGAAAGTATTCCAAAGCATTGTGTTCTATGAGAGGTATTTTTATAAACCATATTTTAATACCTTTAGTTTATGCATATATTAATAAAATTGAAATACGTTATTATAGTTTTCTATCGGATATTTTCTATAGAAAATGGAGTAAACACCATCACTGGTTTGTATACAGGGACACCCGAAAGTATTCCAAAGCATTGCGTTCTATGTGAAGATATTTCTATAAACCAAAATTTATTTACTTTGCACAAATATTAATGAAATTCAAATATGTTATTCATATGCACAAAAGAATGCTTTCTGTGCTGTACAGTACGATTAGCATTAGATTTACAGGTCATACAAAAATATTCAGTTACGTTAAGGGTTATTATTGGACATTTGCTGGAATTGCATTTTCGTTTACATTAAACATTTTCTAACAATTTTTAACTGTGAATAAGATTTCAATTTGATTTTTTTTTTTTTTTTTTTTTGTCTGACTGTCCATCTGTCCGTCTGCCCGCCCCCAGCGTCTGTAAATATTTTCAGAAATTTTCAGAAATGATATATGTTATTCAGGTTTACTATATGATATTCCCTATTTAAAATGGCATTAATTAATTCTCTACAATTGGTTTATGTACAGGAACGCACAAAAAACGGGTGTGGACAGATATTTTTATAAATTACATTTAAATAACTTTAAAGTGTAAAAATCATAAGGAAATTCATACTTATTGTTAATATTCTAAAATATTGTTTTGTGTAGAATATGATATGGTATAGATATATAATTCTATGTCAGGGGGGTTACCGACCTTCTCAACCCCCGTTTAGTTATAGTGCCTATACTTATCAAAACAAAAATCAAGTCTGTTACCAATTTACTTGAAACTTGCAAACCTTCATCAACTTTTCAAGTGGCAACTAGATATGGAATCCAAAGAACCAAATTCGCATTTCCTGTAGTTATTACTTTCTCATACCCATAAGGTGGAGAAAGTATTGTTTTTGGGCCAAAAACAAGTGAGTTTTTGTTATAGTTAGACGTTTTGCGGTCCCCAAAATATGAAAATCGTGTTTTTAGAGGTTGGTCTGTGTGTGTGTCTGTCTGTTATCAGTTTATCTCAAGAACAAATAGCAGCAGATATTCCAAACTTATTATTTTAAATATGTATCATATAGGAATGCTCATTGAGAGGAAGCAAATGGTTCGTGTACAGGGACACACAAGAATATTCAAATACATTACGTCTATAGGGAAAACTGCAGGTAAGTAGAGTTTAACACCTATAGACTGCACTAAACCAAATGAAATGAATATATATTTTTTATATGCATAAAAACATGCCTCGTGTAGAATATGGCAAGGAAATCATTCACTGTTCATTTACAGGGCTACACAAAATAACTAGATTATAATGCGACAATAGCTGAAAATTGATGGAAGTGCATTTTAGGTTGTGTCGTATATTATTACTATAGGTTTATATTTAGGTGCACTTTGTGGTTTGTACATATTCTTCAAAAGATATACAGGGTTGCAAATATTTAAGCTATAATATTCTTTTTTATTGTTAGTGAAAGTGCTTTACTATAATATTTTACCATGTCCAGGAAAGCTGCTCAGGAATCGAAATGAATTCCTCATAGACATATGATAAATAATGTATGTTTTTAAGCTAAATATGCATCGCTTGTGTTTTGTGTATTTACACGTTTTAAGGCTTCCTTATTACCAAAGCCAAGTTTTTTAAAGTTCGTTATTGCCTGCATCGAAAAATTTCAGGAAACGAATAATTTCAGGAGATCCCTCCTCACACAGAACTAATTTTCATATAAAACTCTTCCGAAGCCTAATTTTAATTATTTTAACATAGGTTTACATAACAGTACTTTTATGTTACCTCTTAATTTCCAACCTGTATTTATGGTATTAAATTTCAGGGTAAGAGAAAGTCGTGTGAGTAGCACACCAGATTATATTTTCTTAAATTATGCTGATAATTCATATATATACAGATCAACGAATAAAAATTTACCTTTCGTATTCAGGAGCCCTCAAAATGTGATATTATACAAAAAGAAAATTGCTCTCCAAAAGCTACTTTGTTTACAGTATGGGTATGAGAAATTAATTTCGCGTTCTGTGTCAGCAGTGTTCTTCGAAAAAAAAATGCAGCAAACACTTACACCAATTACACTTAATAATAATAATAATAATAATAATAATAATAAATGTTTACCTTAATTTTGGGTAGCCCTGTATATTGTCTATAAACTATATACACATGACTTTGTGTACATAAATTTAGTGTTATATGTAAAACAAGTAACACAAAATGAAATACACTTCCAGCAATTCCCAAGTATAGCTTCAATATATCGAAATACTCTGGGTAACCCTGTAAATGAATGATGAATGGTTGCTATACCAGAATCTACATAAAACATGCTTTTATGCGTATAAAAAAATTTTTCTTTTCATTTTGTTTAAGGCAGTCTATACATGTCACACTGTACATATGAGAAATTTCGCTCACAGACGTAATGTATTTGAATTCTTTTGGATGACCCTGTAAACAAACAATTGTCTGATCGTAATGAATACTTTAGTGAAGCACCGCAATATGATACGTATTTAGAATATCGAATTTGGATTTTCTGCTACTATTTGTTCTTGAGATATTCTAATAACACATAGATACACACACACACACACAGAGAGAGAGAGACAGAGAGACCAACCGCTAAAAACATAATTTTTGAATTCAGAGGATCTGAAAACGGGCAAATATAACAAAAGTAAATTTTCGGAAATTTGACTCAAAAACAATTCTTTCTCTACACCGTGTATATGAGTAAGAGTATGTATAAAGAAAGAAAAATGAATTTGAAAATTCCCTTTTAGTACTTAAATTATTCATAAATTTTATTTATTAAATTATCAATAAGTATTCTCTTGTGTATTCACTAGGGGAAAGCATAACAGGTTAAAATAGCCGTCTTTCCCTGAATGATTTCTTTTTCTTTTTTCCCCCCCAAACGCTGATGAACGTGTGCCTTATTACAAAAGCAATAGTAATTACAATTTCTCACTTTTGATACAACCCCTTAAGACTTGGCGAAAAATGCTAGAATTTTCAAATTGCAATAACTCAGCGAGATTTTGACTTAGACAGATGATTTTTTTTTTTTTTTTTTTTTTTTTGATTGTTAGAGCGAGGAGAATATTTTTCTAAATATAAGTCATATGATAAGAGGGGCCGTATAAAAATTAAATTTCGTATTTAATATGTATACAGCCCCTTATACAAAAGAATGCCATATCTGAAATCTGCTCTTAATTTGCACCAATTTTGTAATTGAAAGTTTGTTTCTATCTTTCTTAGTTTACGAGATAATCGCTGTAACATCTATTTTGAATCACCCGGTATATATATATATATATATATTAAATGTAATATTGAGAATAAATTCCACTTTTTTTTTTCTTAGTTCAGCATTATACTACTTCTCCAATATGGAAACCGTGTGCATTATCATGTAAGATATTTTTTTTAAATAATAACTTTAATAAACTATTTTATTTACTGAGTGAATTTGTATAGGAAAATATAGAAGAAAATCGTGTGGTGGCCACAACACACTAGTTATTTGGTGTTAGTGGATGTGCTTTACTAATAATAGTTTACCATTTCCAGGAAAGCTGTTCGGGAACTGAAATAAATTCCTCATATATGGTAAATAATGCATGTTTTAAGCTAAACATTCATTGCTAGTTTTTTGTACATTAATGAAACGGGGAGTTGAGGGGGGCGGTAGCGCCAACTCACACAGAACTAATTATCATATAAAACTCTTCCAAAGCCTAATTTGAATTTTTTAACATAGGTTTACATAACAGTACTCGTTATCTCACCTTTTAATCTTCAACCTCTATTTATAGTATTAAATTTCAGGGTAAGAGAAAGCAGTATTAATGATACACCAGATTATTTTAATTGTTAATAATTCCGTAAAATAAACATTACCAAAAAATCATTATAAATTCATTCATTTAAACTTTCTTTTAAATAAAAAAAAATATATGTGGTTATTAACAGATATCTATTAAATATTTTTAATTTATTATTTATTGCATCAAGTAAAAAACAGAATAGCTTTATTTTTTGACAATTTTAATGTGAAATACTTTCTAGAAACGGGCAATTATTTAATATAAAGAAGTAAATTTTATTTCATACTCTTAAAATATGAAAAAAAAAAAACACGGTGTATTAAATTGCGATTGAGTTTAGTTTTAAATTAAGTATAATTATTATTATTATTATTTTATTTGAATGCTTTCATTACTAACTTTTATTTTTATTTTTTGAAAAATAATAAATAAAATTGTACATGTTAATATTAATAATTTTATAAGTAATTCGAAAAAAAAAAAAAAAAAAAAAAAAGTTGGTAATTGCCTATTACAAAATCCAAAAGTTTATTATGATATATACTGCAAAATTCTGAGTCAATAATAAAACTCATGTGTTAATTTAAATTTTGTTTAAGGCCGTCTTTTTTTTTTTTTTTTTTTTTTTTTTTTAATTACCTTTTGTCTAAAATATAAAATTTTGATGATGATGATAATAATAATAATAATAATAATAATAATAATAATAATAATAATAATAAAATTGTAAACTCTTTGAAAACATGAATATCTTTTGTAAACAAATATTTCCTACTATAGTAAATTTATTTTTTATTTTATTTTATTTAGACAAAGAGAAATTTTTTGTAATACTTTCATTAGGAAATTTCTTTCTTTTTATTATTATTATTATTATTATTATTATTCTCTGTCACTCTTTTTTTTTTTTTTTTTAAAGATTTAGGAGCTTTACTTTTTGCCAATTTTGTCGCTCCCAAAAGTTTGCTGTTACTTGCATGTAATTTACTCTTACTTGCTCAGACTTCTGTCTAGATCAATTCTTCTGTAGTAAAGTACTTCATATATTAAATTTTTATTTTTCATTTTCTCCCTCTCCCCCAACCCCCTCCCTCTCTATTTTTTTTTTTTTTTTCTCTTTTCTTAATGCTCAAAGGGACACCAGCTTTCACGGTAAATAAAAATGATTTAACAATGTTATATATCATATCACCACTCTGAATGCCATTTTCTTATAATTGATGCAAGGTGCGTATTCTTCACTAATGAAATATAGTTACTTATAAATCTATGTAAGATACTCGTACATCTTCATTAGACATTTATTTGAAATGAACGTTTTTTTTTTTTTTCTAATGATATGAGGGGCAATGATAAAGGTGTGAAAATGAAATGCGAAGCTCGTTTACCGCTCGCGTGATTCTACAAATAAATTTTCTTTTTCCACATTATGACATTCCAACTCCTTTTCATTTCAGATTCTGAATGGTTTTCTTAGATATTTACTTCCTCGTCTTCTGCAGATGATTTCAAAACATCCTTCTCGTTTCTAACTTAAAGAGTTCCTTTGTGTATTTCCAAGATTGCAATTAAGATAACGTGAACAGTTTCGTGAGTCACGAGATAAATCATATGATTATTTCTTTTCTCCACATGTATTATTCTGAGCGCAAATAACCGAGGTGGAAAATTCGTAATAAATCTGGTAAAAGAAGCAGCGTGAAATTATTTCACAAATGCATATCGTTATTAAATGTCGTTATGACTAAAGCAGAATCATTTTTATTAGAAAATGAAACTTCATCTTACATTATAGTTGACATGATATTTTTATTGTTTAATTACTAATATAAGTATGCTTTGTAACTTACATTTGTAGCTATTGCAAGTTTGTAAATTTCATATAACATATATGTCAAAAATGAATGTTGGAAAAATTTATTTATAAAATCTATAAAATTTCTAAGCGTAGTTCATTGACGGGGTGTTAAAATATGGATGGTCTAGAAATTTATACATAGCTCTAGAGCTCTTACAATTTAATTTTATTGTTCAAAATACTAAATACAAAAAAAAAAAAAAAAAAAAAAAAAAAAAATCCAATTAAGTCATTTTGATAAAATAGTTAGCATAAAAGAAAATGATTCTCGAAAATTTTAAACATGTTTTAAACTAAATGTGTTTTAAATTATTTGTTTTGTCAAATTTAGATATTTTTTAACTTCATAATCAAATATATATAGATAATATCATAGTTTTGATAAGAATTTCTTAAATCATAGAAATATATATATAACCCTTGCAAAATAAATTGAGTTTTTAGAATAAAAATTTTCAGTTGACTTTAAAATACATTTAAAAACTTGTACATAGTTTTTTCACTCTTTTTTTCACAAAATTAATATATATATATATATACACATGTATGTATATATAACACTTAATACTTAAAGAATGGAAGATATTTTTTGCATCGTTGTCCCTTATAATTCTTCAGTTTCATTAAAAATAGCTCGGAACTTATGCTGATTTTCTGCTACATGTATTACAGTTTTGGAAGAAAATGAATTAAATTATTAAACAAAACAAGTAAGTAAATAGTTGAATGTAAAGCGATATCATACATTATGATAATTTGTACTTTTTATATAATAACATTATTCAACTAGCAAAGATTAAAATAATAATAATAATAATGATAATTAAACATACATTTTTCTTTATGTACATTATCTAATAATTTATTATTCAAGAATTAGGTTCTATTTTTATGCAGCACGCCAACTTACATACAATTACAAAGTTTTGCATATTTTATTTTCAGATTTTAAGTATTAATTCTATATTTCGTATTTACCATTAAAGAAAATAAAATTACGCACTGTTTACATTTAGAAAAGCAATCTTTTAAGTTAAAATAACATTCTTATTTAACATTCTTTCTCGAAGTTATTCATGCCTTCATTAGAAAACATCAGACAAAAGAATATTCATCTACCTGGTGTCCACTAATAAACCCCAAATTTTAAAATTAAATTACCCCTAAACAATGATAGATAGAATAATGAAACTAACGGCATGTTTATTTTGAAAGCTGTAAAAATCTTATGCAGATGTTTACCATTTAGTTTCAAATGCCACCAACAGATAGCGCTGTAGTTACAAAATCATATTACTATTAATAGCACTCTGAATCCAGAGAAAGGTGATGCAATCATGTATTCCCTGGAACAGTGAGTATTTTTATGCTTGGATATCAAGATGGGGCGCTCATTACTCAGGTTTTTTGTTTTCTCCAGGAATATTTCGATAACAGAGTAATTACTTTGGACTATTCCTCATTTACTGGAAAAGCCAAGCATTGGTCCCCATATTAACCTTATCTTACCCCTTGTGATTACTTTTTATGAGACGCATTGAATGACACTGTCTCTAAGAAGAGTCTTACAACTTCGGAGAACTCGAACAGTTTATCTGTGAGGCATATGCGAGCATTTCTAGTGACACGCTACATAAAGCGACTAAAAAATTTCATTCTTCGAGGTGTGGGTGGGCCCCATCTTTATATTAAAGCACAAAAAAAAAAAAAAAAAAAAAAAAAGAAAGAAAGACCCTCGCTGTTCTAGGGAAAGCATGATTGCACCACCTTTTGCTCTGTATTCAGAGTGCTATTAACTCTTTCGCGACCGCTGACGTAGATTCACGTCATTTGAAAATCCGTAACTCCGCCAGTGAGCGTTTCTTTTGCATTTGTATGGCATTTATTTCTGAAGAATATACACAATATTCATATTTTTACAACCAATATGCTATGGATACAAATACTTTGATTAGAAAGAGTATAATTATAATGTATATACATTTGTAATATGAATCTGTATATAGAAAATTTTGTTCTGAAATATTGCAACAGGAGAGAAAACGCCCACAGGCAGACCTTACTGTTAAAAAGACAAAAACATGTGGTCGAGAAAGTGTTAATATGATTTTGGGACTAAAGCATCATCTGTTGGTGGCATTTGAAACTAAATGTTGAGCTTGCGCATAATATTTTTACAGCTTTCAAAATAAACATGGCGCTTGTTTCATTCTTCTATCTATCTTTGTTTTGGAGTAATTTAATATTAAAATCGGGGGCGGATTAATGGAAACCCTGTAGCATGGTATCCATCTTCAGGAGATATTATAAGAGAAAAACCAACTGCATTTCTATTTCCTGACGATACATCAGTTTTAAGCATAAAAGAAAAATATCTTTAATAAATTAAAGTTTATTTCATTAGAATTATGTGCTACATTTTGGAATATAATCATCTAATTTTAAGTACAACTGCTCTATATAATCTTTTCGATATAAGTATACAATAATTTTCATTTTACACAATTTATTTCTATTTATTTAATTATTTTAGAAATTTGTAGACAAAATTTTGTAATCACAAACAAATTTATTTTATTTTTCTATTATTATTATTATTATTATTATTATTATTATTATTATTTTCTAAATGACATTATTAAAAATCATTCATAAGTTGCTTTGTCTCTTTGAAAAACTATATATTTGTTTTAAACTTTCATTTTTCATTGTTAAGTAACTTTTTCTACATTAATCTTAATTTAACAAAGATAAAAAAAATTTGAATATTAAAATTTCTTTCTAATTTTTATTATCTAATATTATATTTATAAAAATTTAGGTTTTAAACTGTACATGAAACCTGTAACCTGCACAAAGTTATCTTTCTTTATATTTTTCAAGTGTTAATCCTGCCTTTCAAATTCATCGTTCAATACTCAGTTTTTTTTTTGTTATAATAATCTTAAAATTAATTATCAAAATAAATAAATAAATAAAAATAAAAACTATCAAATATTAATTTTTTTTCCTAGTTTTTTTTTTCTAATTTTTTATTATATTTAAAAATAAGGCTTTATATTTATACACCAAACATATAAACTGCACAGAGTTACAACCCTTCACATATCTAGTTTTCAAGAATTTCAAATTGATCATTCAAGAAAACACAAACACATTCCTTGCATTTACAAAAGTGATTTCTCTCCTTAGTTAAAACAATACCCTTAATTCTTTTACTTTTAATATTCTATTCAAATTTACCAAATGAAGTTATTCATAAGAAGATATCAGAAAAATGAATATTTCTCTGACATGGTGTCCATCTGCTGGAGATGTTATGAAAGGAAGACCCCCTACATTGTTATTTCAATCTGAGACAGCTGTTTTGAACACGAACAGAATATGGTTCCCAATCCCCCAGCAGGAAAATAAACTCATCCTGAAGAATAATGTACTTTGCTTTAGTTGATCCATCTTCTTTCTTTTTATTATTACCATGGTAACAAATATCGTCAGGTGCTTTATTATTTAAAGTTGTTTTGATGGTGAAGCTCGAATGCTCACAATAAGAAAACTTTGTGGGAGATTTAACAAATAAACGTTTAATAGTTTATGTTATTATTAAAAGAAAAAAATATATATATATAATTGTTATTTTATTCAGATTAATATTTATTTAGAATTATAAAATCATGCATTAAACAAAATAAATTTCTTTAAAAAACGATACTTCCCAGTTTCCATCTTTTCATGCAATGTTATCAATAAATCTTGAAAATACACCTTTTTAATATATGTAAAGCATGAATTTATTAACACTGTTGCCAGACCTACCGAATTTTTTTAATTCAGTAATCCCCAAAGGTTTTAAAAAGGGATATTTGATATACATAGTAGACTATCAGTATCAACCAACGAGATAAATAAAGTAGAGTGATAAATGGTAACCTTGACAAAGTCCAACATGAGTCATGTGACATGAACCATCTATGCATTGTTTCCCTTGGTAACATCTTATTTTCAATAAATTTCTATGGCAGCGGTTTGGAGATTGTACTTGGCGAGAATCATAACCGCCAATGTTTTTGTTTACTTATGTAGTTTAATATTTTTTTGTTCTAAATCATTTCAGTTTTTATTTTATTTCTTTTTTATTTCGTGTAGTCGAGATTTAATTGACAAAATATTTAAAAATAGTTGATAAATTATTACTTGTTGTTAAATTTAGCTCTTTTAAAAGTTTAACTTTTCTTTATAAACACTTTTAAAGTTTGACGGGAAATGCTGAAAAAGAAAAAAAAAGTATTTTATTATTTATTATAATGTGAAATATATGAAAATTTATTTTAAAAACAATTTATTTCGGTTATACGACTGTCATGTTACCTAATAATAATGATAATTTTCCCAACTGAAATTTTAAATGCTAAAAGAGCGATAAAGGGCCAAAATTAGCAATCTATTGGTTCATATCGCGTGATTCATGTTGAACCACGGAAAGCTAATCCTTTATCCATTGAATCAGCATTCTACTTTATTTATCTCGTTGGTATCAACCTTCGAAGTGATTAGGCAAACGTTACAGTTAAAAATTATTGGTGAATATTGAATAAAAAATCCGACAGATCTAGCAACACTGTTTATTAAACGTTTGTTTAAGATTATGACGTTGAATATATCTTTATAAATTATTCGAATTCAGAAATATTTATGCAATACCAAGAGCATATTATGCAATGTAATGTTCAGTACTAACAGGTATTTTATTAAATATGTTAGTCGGTAACAAAAATGTCCGAATACTAGCGAAAATTCCTACATTAAAAAAGTACACTTAATACTGTTTGGATAAATAAATCCTTGTCGAATACTGTTCTTAGTCAGTCTAAGAACAGGATTCAACAAGGATTTATTTAGCAAAATTGTTTTAAGCGTGCTTTTTTTACATAGGAATTTTCGCTAGTGTTCGGACACTTTTGTTACCGACTGTATATATATATATATATATATACACACACATTTTTTTTTTAAGCAATGAAACTGTTTTCAATAAATTATCATGTTTTGCTTTAAAGATATTACCGGTGTTTTTTATAAACAATGATTTTACATTATTATAGTATTAATATAATGTTCTTTGACTAAACTAATTCTACACTTTTCTTTTTCTTTTTTTTTTTTTTTTTACGTAAATATATATTTGATATGAGTTGTACTTCATAATACACATTACATTTCATAATACCGTATATTTCGAAACAATCTAAAAATTGTTTGGGCCAGAATAAAAAACACAACCCTTCATAAAGCATAACAGATCGGCATAATTTAGGAAATTATTTTTAAAATGGATTAAAAAAAAAAAAAAAAAAAAAAATGTCGAATTAATTTTTTGAGATAATTTTCGAATTTTAAGATATGTTAACTTTTAATACATATCTAAAAAAAATAAAATAAAATAAAATAAATAAATAAATAAATAAATATTGTTCTCTTTGAAGATGTTTCTCATTCTCTTTCATAAACAGTTTTACAACTGTTGTTGGTTCTTTTCAGCAGTCAAACAATTTTCTATATATGAATGATTTTATTTTTTAAGGACATCGACACTGATTATATTAACATAAGAATTCTACAATATAAGGTATTGCTAGGAGAGATCGCGCGATAGGACACTTATAAGAAATTTTGTCCTATTGGACGATTTTCGTCAAATGTTGATAAGCATTAATTTATGTCGAGATTCAACTAAATGTCAAATTTTATGGAATTTTGTGCAATAGTTCCTGAGATACAGTTTACAAAAAAATTTGTCACACACAGACAGACGTTTTCTAAAAATGGCCAAATCGTATACTAGACCTCTGAAAACGTGAAAATCCATAGGAAACCCGAGGGCGAATTTTTTTATGTATCCAATACTTTCTTCTATTGAATGTACAAGAAAGTAATATATATATATATATAATTCATGGTACTATTTCTGATGCAAGGTTAAGCTAGCTTTTGCATTTCGCGTAATATTGCATACCAAAAAGAGAAACCTTGCATTTATCTGCACAGTGGTTTAGGGCTCTTGAAGAAATCCTATGACATTTTGAGCTTTTTTTTTTTTTTTAATGATCTATCAATTGTTTTGTGATATGGTCCAAAAATATTTTGCTAATCTCAATTTTTATGGTTCATTTCGTTATTGTAAGCTTGATTTTTAACCTTTTTAATACTATACCATTTTTAGTTCCTTCTTTTTTACTATATTACCTTGAAAGATGCTTCTTTTATATCTTTTCAACAAGTTTTGTAATCTAATAAATTTTAAAATTAGATAAGCAATTTTATTAATTTTCTAATAAATTTTAATTAATATAACTATTTAAATACATTAAAATTATTAAAACTATTCAAGTTAACTAGTTACCTAATTGTCCTTTGAGGGTTTTTGTTGTGAATTATTCAACTGTTTAGTTTTCGTTCTCATTCTTTTCATTATACTCATGAAAAATTATACATATATATATGAGTGATATATCTGAGGTGACTGAAACCAGTGTAAAAAACCACGGTTTGCACTTGTCAGACATAAGGCATTCTTAAGGTAGATACAATCCCGAGTGACAAACCAAAAGGCCTACTATATAGAAGAAATCTGAAGTTATATTCAAAATCTATATAAAAATTCTTTTCGTTACCATAAACTGCGAAGTTTGCTCCGGGAATACCTCAATGGCAAAATTTCGAATTTTCTGAGGTGACAATCTGTTGGAGAGGGCAATTGTTCACACTTATAAATTTATTAATCTTTGGTACTTGATTTGTTTACCTAGAGATACATATAAGAAATAAAAATTCAAACAAATATATATGATGACCAGTAGTTTCAAATTCAGCCTACAAGTTTTCTCTTAACCTTTTACATGACAAAGTTCCATAAATGGAACATGGAATTAAAAATTCATTTAAAAATTAAAAATCAAGAACACTGACTTGAAAAAATTATCAGATATAACAGAAAGATTACTTGAATTTTTGAAATATAAATTACAGTTCAATCATAAAAGGGGAAATGTACAGAAAATTATAAAAATGATCTATTTTACCATTTTCCCTTTTACTCCATAGTTTAAAAATTCACATAATTTGGAAAAACGAGCAAATGCTTCTAAAAATAGGCTGGCATGTTTAAAATAGCTTACATTATTAAAATAAAATAAAATAAAATGTTAATAATATTGAACTAATAATATTAAATATAATAATATTAAATTAACAATATTGAATATAATAATACATTTATTTTTTTATTTTTATTTTTACACATTTTAATGATAGAATTCTTTCAACTAAAGCATTAGAAGGCAAAATATGTAAAAAAAACAAATTTAAATTACACCCATATTTGAATTTGGCGTGTAAAAGGTTAAAATGAAAGAATGAAAATCACTCAACTGAATGAATTTTCCTTCATTTGCCTAGAAGGAACGTGCCCTCTCATCTTGAGTTAAATTCATTAAATTGAATGAGTTAACATAATGCAATCAAACTTGAGTTATTTATTGTAATGGGCTCTTCCCACCTGACGTCAGAGGTCACATGATAGAGGAAAAACAAATAGCAGACAAAGTCTTGTTTATCTATAGCGATTGCTGAAATAACATATTTTCTATTCTTATTTTTGATCAATCGTATTTAATCTGAGTTATTTTTTATACATCATCATTTTTAATCCATTTTATACCATTATTCATCACCTTTTGTTTGCTGTATACATTTACAATCATCATTTAGTTTATATTTAGAACATGTTTAATTCTCTGATTTTTGGTACTTAAATCAGTGACAGTGCAATATCGTAATGCGTAAATCCATTTAGACCAG
The DNA here is from genome assembly GCA_963930645.1 of Salticus scenicus. NCBI lineage: Eukaryota > Metazoa > Arthropoda > Arachnida > Araneae > Salticidae > Salticus > Salticus scenicus. The sequence goes on along the minus strand of OZ005653.1, from coordinate 220,905,729 downwards.
TAACTGAGTAAATTAACTTGTTGTAACACCTTTATGCAATTAAATTAAATGAAAACATTTTCAAATTTCAAATTATAATCCATAAACATTCCACAAGAAGCTATTATTTATTGCTAGATCAGTTAATGTTACAGTTACACTAGAAAATACAAAAATCGATTCTTACAGTTAAAAATAAATAAAACATAAAGTGTTTTTAAAAAATTATTAAATTTACAAATATAACTATTCTACTGTTTACAAATGCACAATATTACTTTTATTTTATTTTATACTAAATATTAAAATCTTTGTTCTTAAGAACAATATTTAATTGAATTCGATTCTCAGAATTCGGTTATTCGTTTTCCTCTATCACGTGAATGAGCAGACGACGGTGGGAAGAGCCCATTGAGTGAGTTATTTATTTTATTAATGATTTTAATAAACTGGACCTTTTTACAACGGCATTGTCTGTTGCACTTGCTCGCCACTGAAGAAATCGTGTTGCAGCGAGAGCGATGTTTCCTCTTGAAAGTGATTGAATGAGCAGAAATAACTGAATTATTGATAAATATTTTAGCTTAAATAAAAATCTACTAACTAGCTCAAGGAATTGTATTTTTAACTCAGTTCTATTAAAAAAACAAAAACAATATCTCCTGTTTGACAGGGTGAATGAACTCATTTATTTTAAAAGAGTTGAGTCACAAGCGCAATTTACACTTCCCTCGCTTTGCACTACTTTAAATAAAATTATTTTAATATATTGACTGATTACAGGAAAATATATTTAAAATGAATAGAAAAATTTTTGTCGATAAAGTAGATAATAAACTATTTTTAGAAATAATATTAAGATTAGTGTAAAATTTCAAACCCAAGCATTTATTTTTAATAAGAAACATCTCACACATAAAACAAAGAAAAAATGAAATGAAAGTAAATCTTGAAAAACGGAAAAAAAAAAAAAAAATGTATGTGAACATGTTCTATAAGAATAAAATAATATATTTTTTATTCTCGAGGCTTTTGCGAGAAATCCTAGAATTCTAAAATAAAAACAACCCCACAGAAAAAAAATCTTGTATATATATATATATATATACATGAAGACTGTTCTTCGAACACACATGATAAACTTTCGAGTAATTTATAGTACACTTTCATTATTACCCCTAAAGTTACAAAATGTTCAAAAAGAGAGTTCGATTTCCCTTACGAGATTCTACATAAGTTATTCGAAGAGTATTGCATTTCGCTTTTTTTTCCCTTATAAAATATGTAAGTTTTGTTTGAATTTCAAGATTTACATCGCTAGTATGTATTTTAAAATATGTATCGAGGGAATTGTCCTCAACCTGTTTGTTACGAAATGGAGTATATATATCTATAGCTTTAGATGTTTTTTTGATGTTTATTGTAAATATTATTTAAATGTACAAAGTTAAACTTAAAAAAAAATATAAATAAAAATATTAACACAATAAAAGATATAGAGTTTGTCTTGTCTAACGAAATTAATTAAATGAATATTTATGTGTTGTGTGTGTGCTCATAAATTCAGCAGTAATAAATATATTACAAATACACACACACAAAAAAAAAAAAAGTCCAGAAGTTTTTGCAAATCATCCCTTTATCTATTTTTTCCATTTTAAAAAATATAAATATATGGATGAATCACAGATACATATGATAAGGAAAAATAACTATATTTGTTTTCAGAAAAAAAAAAAAAATGTTTCTTAGATTCCATAATCATTAATATTTACTCACTTTCAGAATTATTGTTTCGTAATCAGCTCCAGCTCTTAATTGGTGTAGTAAAAAAAAAAAAAAAAAAAAAAAAAAAATGATATGAAACAACAAAAAATACACTCTAGGATAAATAAAACGACGCCCAATGAAGAAGTAATACAAATTGGACCAAACTAATATGCATAAAGATTTCGATGGAAAATGCAAAATTTTAAAGATTGACTGCCATCGAAATAGCATATGACGCTGCAGCGCATCTTAACTGAGTAACTGGAAGAATATTAAAGAGGAGAACTTTTGATTCCAGGTCATAATTTCTTTGCAAATTTTATTCCGTCTACTCAGACAGACAGTAGCTATGCCTCGCATACAAGTGTGCAAACAATATGCCCAGATGTCAGCATTTGAGAGAGGTATGTAGTTGGGTTCAAAGAAGCCGGTTTGTCTAATCTGAGATTTGTTGGACAATTAGATAATAGCGACGTCACCATTATATGATTTTAGCAGGAATGGGCGAACCATGGCCGAACACAGCGTCAGTGAAGAAGCGATCTGCCTAGAGAGAGGGCAGAACGTCAGAGCCGATCAATCGTCAGAGCGGTACTCAAAGTCTCAAATTCATCATTATCATCGATCCTACGTGAACGAGTACTTCAGTGACTTCAAAAACCATTAATAGGCGGCTCAGAGAAATGGGGTGAACTGACGGAGCCCCTTGTGCAAACTACTATTAAACTTTGATTACCAACAAGCCCGTCTGCAGTGATATCGGACACGTTCGAGCTGGAATGTTACTAAATGGGGTAGAATTGTCTTCAGTGATGAGTCTCGCTCCGAATTCAGCTCCAATATCCAACGACACCTTTGTTTACCTCCGGTGGCATATTTACAGCACAGCGGTACGTTGACGACATTCTACGTCCCGTTGTGTTTCTCTTCATATCACGCAATCCTGATAGTATATTGCAGAATGATAATGCCCGCCAACGCACAGAGATAGTTTCTGCTACTTGTTTTCTTGAATGTCCAACATTATTTTGGACACCAAAGTTGCCGGATCTCTCTCCCACTGAGGACATTTGGAACATCATGAAAAGGGGCCTACAACCAACTCGGGATTTCACCAATCTAACTCACCAATTGGAAACAAATCGGCACGATATCTCGCAGGAGCACTTCTGAAAACTCTATCAATTAATGCGAAGCCGAATAACTGATTATATAAGGACCAGAAGTTAACCAACGCGTTATTGACTAGCTTACTTTGTGAGGCTCTTTCCCTTGATTAAATCATGCAAAGTTTCTGAAACTGTAATCATTTGTTCTTCTCCACATGTGCAACATATCTACCGATTTTCATCTCTTTCTTAGTGCGGCTTTTTTTTTTTTTTTTTTTTTCTTAGAGTGTATTTTAGTAACTAACTAAAAAAGTACTTTTGCTTTTAATTATATTGCTGTCAGTATTTTTGCAGTTTCAGTTAAAGAAATTTTTTACATGTTTTTTTGGGCCGTGGTATCCCAGTCCCAGTCTGTAGAGTACCTAGCTCGTAATTGAATGATTGCAGGTTCGATATTCGAGTTGGCCAACGACCGTCGTGTACGCTAATGATGTCTGGTGCACGTAAAATCTGTCGTGGCTGTCTTCCATGTTCCCATCAAAATTGTATTTCTGAGGGTCATCGAAGCGAGGGAGCCATCCCCTCCGTGGAATTGTCGTGGCATGTGTCCGGACTATCCTTATGGGGGAGTCCCAGATCTTCATCAATTGCCATAACGCATTACTAGTGCGACGTTAAATCGAATCATATATGATTTTTTTTTTTATTATTAACACTGGTACTGAAAAAAAACATTAAAAAAAAAAAAAAAAAAAAAAGGAAAGAAAGAAAGAAAATAATGATAATAAAATATTAATTGATAAAAATTGCTATAAATATAATATCACACCTAAAAATTTATTTATTTATTTTATTTTTTATTTATTTTTATTTATTTTTATTTTTTATTTTATTTTTTATTTTTACTTTGAAGCAGTACACACAAATTAAGTAAAAGAATTTAATGAAAATAAAACTGGAAATTGAAAAAAAACATTTCAAACGCGTATGATCATATTTTTTTAAGAATAAAAATATATATATATTATTCTTGAGGCCGTAAATGAAATCCTAGAACCATAAAATAGAAAACAATCGGCAAAAAAAAAAAAAAAAAAAAAAAAAAAAAAAAAATGTCTTAAAGGAAACTATCCTTTTAACACACGTGATAAACTCTCGTACACTTTAATTATTACTCCTAACATAGTACATTTCCTTTATTACTCCTAACATGGTATATTCTTTTGATAGTACACTTTCATTATTACACCTAAAGTTACAAAATGTTGAAAAAGTTCGATTTACATAAGCTATCAACATAAGCTGTTCGAAAAATATATCTTCTCATTTTCTTTTTCCTTAGAAAATACGTAGTTTTGTCTGGGTTTCAATATTTACATCACTAGTATGCATTTTAAAATATGTATCAAAGGAATAATTCCCAATCTTTGTGTTATGAAATTCAGTAGATATATATATATAGATATATATATAGCTGTAGGTATTTTTTCTATGTTTTATGCAACGATTGTTTAAATGTAGAAAATTAAACGCATTTTTATTATATTATATTACATTATATGTATATATATATATATATATATATATATATATATATATATATAAAATATTAATATGACAAAAATTGTCTCTGATTTTAATAACTCAGAGTGTAGAATATTATAGTACTTATTTAAACTCTTTTTACTAACCTAATTTCACACATTTTTAAAAGTATATTTGATATAACTTGTACTTCATAATACACATTACATTTCATAACACCATCTATTTTAAAAGAACTCAAAATTTTTTTTTGGAACAGAATAAATAAGTACGTCTATTTTAACGAAGCTACGTGAATTTTTTTCCCTTATAAATTCAACAGCAATAAATAAAATGAAAATATACAATGAAACTGTACAAACAATTATGCAGATCACCACCCTTTATCTATTTTTCACCTTATTATCTCTTTATCAATTCCACTTCAAAATTTACATACACAGATTAATCACACAGACAGACATGATTTGGAAAAAAAAAAAAAAAAAAACATGGATAATTTTGTGAAAATGCACAGAAAATATTGTTCGCTTAGAAATATATTCGTTGCAGGGCTGCATTCTTTTCGTATCACTAATTCTAAAAAATAAAACTCATAATATATTTTGCAGGTAAATCTGTACTTTGATTGCATAAATTTAATATAAATTTTATGCTATGCAAATAATGGTACTAAAATAGTAAGAAAAATACGGCTGTGGCTGTAATGTTATTTGTTATTCTTTTCTTTTCAAATTAATGTTTTGTAATCAACTCCAGCTCCTACTTGGTGTAGTTAAACCAAAACGATGCTAATCAACAGAAAATATTTTAGTACAGATTTATTCTTTTACCTTTAATTACAATATTATCAGTATTTTTCAAGTTTCAATTTAAAGCTATTTCTGTTCTGCATATAATTATTTTAATATATTCACACCAGTTCTAAAAAACATATGCAAAAAGAAAAAAATATTTATATGTAATCGATAAAGTTCCTATAAATAACGTTTAGGAAAAATCATACGGTTTTGCTTTACTTTCAGAAACCCAAACATTTATTTTTACTGTGACACAGAATACACAAAATAAATAAAAGAGTGGAATTAAAATAAAACTTAGAAACAAGAACAATAAAGAAAAGAAACAATTTTAGACCTATGTGAACATATTTTTAAATAATAAAATAATATATTTTTTATTCTCTAGAAATCCTGAACCATAAAACAAAAAACAATCCGCAAAAAAGAAAAAGAAAAGTCTTAAAGGAAACTATTTTTCTCACACGCATGATAAACTCTGAAGTAATTTATAGTACACTTTCATTATTACCCCTAAAGTTACAAAATGTTCGAAAAGAAAGTTCGATTTTCTTACGAGACTGTACGTAAGTTATTCGAACAGTATTGCATTTCGTTTTCCTTTTCTTTATAAAATATTTAGTTTTGTTTGAATTTCAAGATTTATGTCACTAGTATGTACTCTAAAATATGTATCGAGGGAATAGTTCCACAACTGTGCATTATGAAATAGAGTATATATATCTAGTTGTGTAGACATTTTATTAATGCTTTCTGTTAACCGGTTTTATTTTTAATTAACCAGTTTTATTTTTAAATATTTAATTTAACATATAAAAAGATACAAAGTATGTCTAATTTAATGACGAAAGAAGAAAAATTTTGCTTATAACGCCAACCGTAATAAATGTAATACAAATATTCGAAGATACAGTACACAAATTTTTACATTTTTTCCCTTTATCTATTTTCTTCGACTTATAAGTTTAAAGAAAAGTTTTTCCATAGATTTCAAATAATTGATGAATTAAGGATATATTCCATATGTGTTTCCAAAAATTTGAAAAACGTTTTTCATGAAAAACATATTTAAGCATTCCACAGGAATAAAAGAGATTTGATATAAGAGCTAAAAACTGTTTGAATTTCACGGGCGTCAAACTGATCCCAAATTATCTGCAAGACCACACGACAACAAAGAAAAAAGAAAAAAAAAATGGTAAAATGATTTCAATAACTACTTCCAATAGAATAAATAATTTAAAATTAAAATTAACTAAAAGAGAAAAAAAAAAAAAAAAAAAAAAAAAAAAACAGGCAAAGATTTAAATTTGTGTAAGTAATTGTAAAATTTAATGCTCATTAAAACTACTTAATAATACTTAATAACGTTATAATTAACTATGTTAAAAATACTGATAATGATATTGAATCCTATATTCAACACGGTTACTCAAAATATTTTTTTAGATGGTGTCAAAATACTATATTAAAAAAAAAAAAAAAAAAAAAAAAAAAAAACAATTTAACCCCTTTCCTTGTAAAGAGGAATATTTTTGAAGTTGAGGATTTGTCGATGGCCGTTGATTATAGAAGTTTATAAAAACAATTTCAGAATTCTTGCGAAGTGACTAGACAATAAATCAATGTTCATTAATCCAGGCATTTTCATGTAGATTTTATGATGAATTTTATTATATACGAATTGTTGACATATTTCACAGAATATAGGTGACCAGATAAGCATATTACTATAAAAATGGTAGATATAATTGGGGTAATTAAATAATTTGGAGTGGGAGCCCAAAACGACGGCTTCACTGGTTAAGTCATGATGATGAAGTTACGCTTCGATTTCTTGATTAATTTCGCCATTGCTCTAGTCGACGCCAAATTCAAAAAGTAGAGAAGAAATGGTTGTAATTATGTTACGTATAAATACATACAATTTTTAAAAAGGTTACCACATGATTATAATTCAAACGGTCCTCACTATATGCCAAAACACGCCATGAGAACCCGGAACTTTTTAGCAAAATTAACACACCATGTTATCCATGACAAGGAATCCACTTATGGCGACAAAACTGCATTTATTTGTAAGATGAAAAGAAACCGAATTAGGAAAAGTCAAAACAAGCTATTGTAGATCTGCATTAACGTTAAAGAACGAATAATGTATGATCAAAGGTTTCGATAGAGTTGCAATAAGCAAAAGATACATATGTGAGAAGAGGGAGAATGTAAAAATTTAAAGAACATAGTGTATGTGAATTTAAGTTGGAATTTAGAGGTTATAAAAATGTGTTTGTTACATATTTTATTTTATTTTATTAATTAATTAGTTATTATTATTATTATTACTTAAAAATGAAAATATTTTTTTTAGAATATGTGATAATCAACATCACGATCATCAACCGACGAAAATTTACGAGATTCGCTTCATAGTGCCACTGTTCTTTCAACACTGAAGTGACTAAATCTTTCGAAAACACTGTCAAGATCACTTTCAATGTTATTTTATTGTATTGTCAAACCGTGTCAATAGTTTCACTGGTAGCAGTACAATATAAAGGAACTTACTTCAGAAAAACGTATATATACGCCCGGGGCAGTTAACGGGTTAAAAGAATAATCACTATGAAATAGTGCAACTGCTACTGAATCCATATCGTACAATACATTAAAATGTTGTAGAGCTTTAAATAGCTAATTCAATAACTATATAAATGAACGATCAAATATATATAATACCAGTACGTATAAATAAGATGTATAATAAAACAAACAAATTTAATGAGCAAATGCAGCATAATGAATCTGAATGTCAATATTTAATATAAGCACTGAAAACCTCTGAGAAACAAAGGTATGATCAAAGCAAATAAAAGAAAAATAACAGTAATAAGGAGCAGAGACCACAATAGCTTTAAATGGGTGTAGCGGGTAAAAGAAAAAAAAAAAAAAAAAAAAAAAAAGAAGAAGAAGAAGAAGAACACGTGCGCCTAACTTTTCCTGAATACTCTGCAAGACCATATGACAACAACAACAACAACAACAACAAAATTAAAATCAAGATAATAACATAAATGATAATAATACATCAACTGAAATTAAAACCAATAATACAGTTTTTTAAATTAATTTAATTTATGTATGTTCATTAACCAATATTTTAGGATTGTGGATTTTATTTCTTCTACTATGCATTGAATTTCATGTGTAAATAAATAAATAAATAAATAAAATAAAATAAACATGCTCTTTTAAATCTAGTTTTAACATAAAATCTCTATATCGGGATTTTATTGGTACCTTATTTTCTTCACCGTATTTTCAGAAAGAAATTTTTTCATATAATGGGCCTATGAATTATAAAAATACATATTGCTCGAGAAAAATGGTGTAAGACAACATGAAAAGGATGGACTCAAACGAATCCGATAAATGCATTTTAGAATTTTTGACCATACCGATAGAAACATATTCATTTAATGTTTTATTTATTTATTTACTTATTAAAAATCACTAGGATAATTTTTATTTATATGTGTTAGCGAAATTGTGTAAAATATATATACATATATATATATATATTTAATATGTACGTCCAAGTATAAAGATCTGTCTCTTTCTAGAAAAAAATGCAAATGTGGAATTTTACTGTGATTTCTTGTGTCAATTAAAATAAATAAATTTAGATCGAAATGAAAAAAAAAAATAAATATTAATAATAAAGTTTAGTTTTTATTTTAATAATTTAATTTTTGAAACTTTTTTTTTATGATATTTTTTTTTAAATGTATGTTTATGCTAGAAAAATGCATAGCTGCTTACACATAGTAGAAGTTGAAAGAACATGATTGAATTTAAAGCTAGTATTATTGTAGTAACAATTCCAAAATACTTTTTTTCTTTTCTTTTCTGCAATAACTAGCTTTAATTTGATATAAATATATAAACATTATTTTTTAGTTTTTAATTTAATTTTAAATGGAATTAAATTATCAATTACTTCAAATGAATTTATACACATATGTAATTAAATTTAAGAAAAGTCTTTAAAACTGCTCAATTTAATTGACAAACGCTACGTTATTTTTATTTTAGAACACATGATGAAATTAATGTTTAATTATTTTTCTGGTTATAAAAAAGACTGAATTATTATTATTATTTTAAGTGTTTACTTTAGTTTAATTTTACTGTATATATATTTTTAGGACGGAGGACTATTAATTTCAATCTGGATAAAAACGTCTTCGCCAGTTTTTGCAAACCAGTTTTGTGTAACACGAAAAAAAAGGAAAATAAATTGGAAATATCAATTCTATCGTTACAAATTCGGTACCAAATGAAAGGTGTGATTTTTCTAATTGAGGGTTGCAAACAGTCTTTCCACATGACATTTAGAGTTTTTAAAATTAACTTAAAGTGTGAAATTTAAGTGGCAACACTTGATTTTAATTCATTTCAATCATTTTAAAAAGAACATGGCCCGATTTTACGATCAAAAAATGAGATAAAAAAGTAAATTAAAATAAAAAAATAAAAATTTTACAGATTGAAATTAATAATCCTCTGTACTCAACTAAATTCTATCTTTGACAGCATATTTAGTTTTTTTTTCTTCGCTTTCTACACAAAATATATTATTTGATTATGGCCACAATGATGTAAACATATTCATGTAATGCTTTGGGAATATACCTATTCTCCAAGTTACAGGCATGATTTTTAGATATCTAATTGATTGAAATTATTATTCTATGAAATTATTTATCTATCAATCTATCTATATATATATATATATATATATATATATATATATATATATATATATATATATATATATATATATATATATATAATCAAATTTGGATATAGCAACAACTTTATGATTACCCTTTTAGTTTTCTCGTTAAACATTTTGGTTTTCAAAATGTCCATTTTCAACACAATAATTATAACAGCTGTATTAAATTTAGACCCCAGACAGAACTATCACGCTTTGAAATCATTATATGCCACTTATATACGTAAAAAACTTCTATAAAAAGCGTGATCTTGATTATTTTTACATGTTTTTACAGTTCAAATAAATGATTTCGTTTCCAGTTCCTTTTTAGTTGCTGACAAATTAACAGAAGGAAAATTAATTTATATTTTAAATGCACATTACGCTTAAGATATATTTATCATGTCATACATGTATTTATATATATATTTGGAAATCAAATTTGTATAAACAAGATAAGGAATTGAAAAATCAAATGGGATATGGACAGATATGTTGGAATTACATACTAACCAAAATTGTTAGAAATATGATTTATAAACAGCAGAACATCAAAATGCCGTTCAATTATTAAAAAGTTTTTTCATTTTCTCTTTTATTCTTTTCAGAGTTTTTAATTAAAAATCTCTGGTATTTTATTTTCCATTAATCTCACACAAAACAGGAGGTAACACAACTTGTGTGGACGTGAAGGTAGTATTATTATAATAACATTTCAAAACCACATTACCTGTTTTTCATTTTAAAATACTTAAATATCTTATGAATACATAAATCTCATTTTTTAGTTTTAAATTGAGTTTTAGATGGAATTCAATTATTATTCTCTTCAGTTGTATTTATATTCATATGGGATTAACTTTCAAAAAAAAAATTTCAAACATTTTTTATTTAAATTACAAATACTACGGTACTTTTATTTTAGAGCTCATAATCAAATCCAGATTCAATTATTTTTGTGGTTATTTTAAAGACTGAAATTTTTGCTAAAGCATTGTTTGCTTCAGTTCAAGTTCCCTTTTTTCGTTCTTTTTTTTTCAATCGCTTTCTGTGCAAAATAAATAATTGGATTAAGTCTGAACTGTTGAAAACAGATTTACTTAATGTTCTGGGAACCTACGTCATTAAGTATTTTTTAATTTACAGGAGAGAGTTAAACTGTTTAAGGGAATTTTTTTTATGAATTATGAATATAATAATTATTTCGGTACCTAGAAACAATACTTAAAATTTATGTTGACTTTCCCATGATAATAAAAAGAAATGAAAGAAATAAAAGAAATCAGATATATGTAAAAGAGAAGAGGACATGTATCTGCAAACAAAACGGCAATGCTCAAAACTGATTTGAGTGATGAGTATAAACAATTAAGACCTAATATCAATAAAATACTTGTATAACAAAAATCACCAAAAAAAAAAAAAAAAAAAAAAAAAAAAAGAAAGAAATCGAAATGTAATAAATAAATAAATAATAATAATGCAAAAGCAGACAAAGAAAGAAAGTTATGTGAGTAATTTCCAAACTAGGAAAGGCATAGAAAAAATATCTTTAACATATTTTTTTCGGGTTATAAGTATGTAAGAAGTTTCATGGAAGTCCAAATAGGAAGAAAAAATAGGAAAATAAATTATGTTAGTTATTGAAAATCAAAACAGTGACCTTGAGACCAACGGTGGGAAGCAATAGAAGATAGATATGTAGGTCTTTTCATTATGAACATTAACTCGGGGTTCATTAATTCTATATTTCAAACGACTTCTAGTATGAACAATATAGCATAAATTACACGAAGAAAAAGAAATGAAATAAACGCCAGATCGGTTTTCAGTAGGAATGAGATTAAATAATAATAATAATAATAATAATAATAATAATAATTTTGTTGACTAGTTGGAAAATAACATTAAATCCAAAGTGTAAAAGAATTTTAGAAATTTTAAAAGAAAGAGTAAAATAAAAAGGTAAAACTACAGGATAGAGACTGTAATCATTCTTTTTGCAAGCAGAACGTTTAGGTTTTTTCAATTTATAAAAAGCTTTACCGATGATAGAGGAATTATAGGCTCAAGAAAGAGAAGAAATTTTTAAATAATTTCTTTCGAAAGACTAGAAGAATCAAAAGAAGAAACAAAATGTGTAAAGCATGGAAAACATAAACATAGAAAGCATTTTTCGTTGAGGGTACTTAGGTAACAAATTGTTAAAAGTTTCACAAGAACATTTTTTAATAGAGTTTTTTAATTGAAGGATAAGTTTTGGATGTCTCAAGATGTGGACGAAAGCAATTTGAATGTATTTTCTGTTTTCTATTTTAGATTCAACACATAACAAAAACTTTTCATAGATAATCATGATTATTACACCGTTTTTTTTTTTTTTTTTTTTTTTTTAACGAATATATTTCCTCAATTCAATGTTTCAATAGGCTTTCAGCCATCAATCAGTTTAGGAAACGAATTAAAAACCAAATCCTTTTTTTCAACATTGCAAAAACAACAAAACACTTAAGAACAGTTATATCTCTAAATGTCAAATCTTTGTCTCAAGATCCCAATATGAAGCACAATTGTAAAACCTCTCCATAAATAACTTTTCGCACTTCTATTCTATATTTCCGGTAATCAAAATATTTTTGAAAAAAAAAAAATATATATATATATATATTAGTGAAATTTATTTTTTCAAGACACGAATTTAAGCTTAGGTAACGTCTGTTAGAAAGTATTTACCATGAATGTCGCAAAGAAGTCAAAGCAAATATTCGTATTCTTAAAGAATAGGTTGATTAAAAAAAAAAAAAAAATGAGAAGATGTATTTTAAAGTTTTAATGTCTTATAAAATAAAATGTCTTTAAACTAAGAAAATTTTAACAAAAATTTCACATTGGTATGAAATATGAATATATATATAAATTTGACGGATGTGGCAACTATTATAACATTGAAGTATGATTGTTTGAACCTTGTTTATGTTTGTGAGACATTTTCTAACACTGTCGGGCTGTTACAACTTAATTTCTGAGGTAAAATAGAAGTGGAGACGCACAATTTCTTTTAATCCTGTAATAATTTTATTTTTGAAAAACATATCTTAATTCAATTTTTTTTTTACATTATCATTCCTCACATAAAATGTTGAAAAGGTTCGCCTCCATTTTGAATGCAAACATGCGAACGTAGAACCAGGTTTTTGACACACTTCGCAGCATTGTTGGTGTTATTGATGAGATTTCTTCAGTTATGATCTGTTTTAATTCATTGATGTTTGCAGGACTTCTCTGGAGAAGTCTATGAAATGATAATGTAAAAATGATAATGATAATGTAAAAAAAAAAATTAAATTTTGCTTTTAATAAATTATTACAGGATTACAATTATTACAGGATTAAAAAGAATTGTGCGTCTCCATTTCTGTTTTACCTCACAATTAAAGTTCTAACAGTCCAAAAGTGTTGGAAATTGTATCCCACACTTAAACAAGGTTCAAACAATTATAGTTCGGTGTTAGAACAGTTGCCACATCCGTCATATTTAAGGGTAATAAGAAAATTCAACGGGTACTCTTTTAAATTGATCACCCTGTATATATGTATATACATGTGTATTTCCTTCACATTTATCTAACCAAAAAAAAAAAAAAAAAAACTGATATATTAAGAAAAATATTTAGAGTAATATCTTGGTAAGTATTATTAAAAGTATTAGTATTATCATTGTAAAAGTATTATTATTATAATTTTGGAAGTTCTTTTAAAAATGAGCCACAGGTATGAAACACTTAATTTCATTGCAAAATATTTGAGCGACGGAGTTATACATACATATATTTAGAGCAATACCTTCTGAAAAATAAGTAAAATTTTATCATCATTTTTATTATTTTCCAGACTCTTAAAAAAAATCCACAGATTTCGATATATGTATAGATATATACATATGCGGTGTTTCATAATACATACCGGGTGTTTCCTAAGTCTGCAGAGATTTAAAAAATTCATAAATTTTGAAGGAATTTGTAGAATTGAACGTGGATTGCAAAAAAATAATATTGTGATTTTTTTTTTTTTTTTTTTTTTTTTTTTTGAAAGAAAAAAATAATGATTAAAAATTTCGTCGATAGAGCGCGCTGTACATGAGAAAATTACATATGTTCCTGAAAACTTTATTTATTTGCGTTCAAATGTTTATAGGCATGTAAATCTTAATCTATGTATCTATCGCCACCGAAAATTAAAGTTTACAAACGAATTCTAACTGCAGCTTCAGTCGGCGATTTTTATCTGAGGGTAAACATCATCACTAATAACGCTTTATCTATCAAGTCAGCATCGAAGTTAAAATTCCATGTATGTCCAAGTAGCAGATAAAATACAAAATAAACTGTGTTAATCTTAAAACTGTTTAAATAATAGGACTCTAATTTACATATTTCTCGTTACGTATATGTGATTTTTTTTTTTTTTTTTGAAAGAAAAAAATAATGATTAAAAATTTCGTCGATAGAGCGCGCTGTACATGAGAAAATTACATATGTTCCTGAAAACTTTATTTATTTGCGTTCAAATGTTTATAGGCATGTAAATCTTAATCTATGTATCTACCGCCACCGAAAATTAAAGTTTACAAACGAATTCTAACTGCAGCTTCAGTCGGCGATTTTTATCTGAGGGTAAACATCATCACTAATAACGCTTTTTCTATCAAGTCAGCATCGAAGTTAAAATTCCATGTATGTCCAAGTAGCAGATAAAATACAAAATAAACTGTGTTAATCTTAAAACTGTTTAAATAATAGGACTCTAATTTACATATTTCTCGTTACGTATCCGTACAGGACTCTCTATCGACGAAAAATTTAACCAAAAAAAAAAAAAAAACTTTTTTACGATAATAACTTTTTTGTAAACTAAATTCAATTATACCAACCATTCAATTTTTATTAAATTTTAAAATATCTGCAGACTTATAAGACACGCTGTATATACTATAGGGGAGAGTTAGGAAGGATGGGGCATTGGGTGGGATGGGACACCTAATTTTTTTTCTTAAAATAAACATCGTTTTCATTTTTTGACACTTCCAACAGGTTAAGTAACTACAGCCCCATATTTGTTGCTATGCATCATTTCAGTTGGTAAGTTAATTCTCTGTAAGTTTACGTAACAACAACAACAAAAAAAAAAAAACTATTTTATAAAACTAAATGTAAACAATTGCTTAATTATCAAGGCAAGTTTTCAACGTGACTCACTGATGTCAGCATAATCACTTTTCATATTTTATATATCTAATAATATAACTTTTATGAATTAGTAGCTAAATTAAGTCTAAAAATAGCATGTGTCTAAGAATAAATTATTTTTTTGAAAAATAATGTAAAGGGGGGGATGGGACAGAGCAGCTCAGAGAGGGATGGGACATGTAAGAAAAGGAAGAAGAGTGGATACACCTTAAACAGAAAATATCAAGAGGCAAATAAATGAATAGATGGAAGAAACAAATGCACGAAACAAATTCAAAATCATGGAAAATAATTGATGTGGCACTCACACGACTTTTTTTTACTCTTTTAACTTTTAAAAATACTTTATTTACTATATATATATGAGGAATTCATTTTCATTCCTGAGCAGTTTTCCTGGACATGGTAAAATATACAAAAGAATTTACACTCACCAATTACAGTTATGATTTCTTGGTAATATTTGTTCTTGAGATATGCTGAAACACACCCAGACTAGCCACTAAAAACCGTTTTAATACTCAGGGAACCACAAAACATATAAATATAACCAAAACTTAATTTGAATATTTGAACTTAAAAAAAAAAAAAAAAAAAAAAAAAAAAAAAGATGAACTGATTGAGCATTTGAAATTTTTTATTTAAGTGGCACATTATACTCTAATGTTGGGTAAAACAGATGTTATTACTAATTAATTAACCTTACATATATAGTGACCCACTGTATTTGTCATTTTTCATAGTATATCTGTATATTATGTGCTTATTTTAACTTTATAAACATGTCCCATCCCTCCCTCGTATAAGGGAGGGATGGGACATTTTTATGACTATGTTAACTGGCTTATAAAATTAATATTTTAATGATTACCATCAAATTTACATTTTTAAACGATGTTAAAATGTTTCAATTTGTTTCTCTGAAACCTACAGTGTTGTACCAGTAAAAGTAAATTTGTAAAAAATATTTTTGTCAAAACTGTCCCATCCCTCCAGACACTCCCCTATATGAAAAAAACTAGTGACTAATATTTAATAACGTTATAATTAAATATGATAAACATTTAAATAATAATAGTTATACCTATTTTTAACGGAATTACTTGAGCATGGTCCTTTATGCACGCCATTATTTCCTAGTTCATTATCAATATAATCAATGATTAATATTCATTTTTCAATAATTCGCTAAAAATATGTCTCATTATGAACGTTTATACGATATTTTATCCTATAATGCCATAATAAAAAATATAAAAAATGGGATGAAAGTTGAGCGATTGATCCTAAAATGTGGTCGCACAATTTTAGATCAAGGTCCAATTAAATACCAAGTTTGGTTAAATTTCGTTCATTGGTTCGTAAGATGCAGCTTCCACAAAATAATGACACAGACACACATTTTATGATAATGGTCAAATCTTTTATGTTTTTCACGTTAGGTTGCAATTACTTCTTGCTTTTTTTTTCTTTTGAAATGATTGCTGTCTGTTTTTGGGCTTTAATTTTGTCACTATATGGATTTCCAGAGGATTTGAAGAACGTTGAGCTCCCGGCAAATTAGTTTTACCCACTATATATATATATCTGCATTATTATAATAAAAAACCTTAGTTAGAATAAAAAATTTCGTATGAAAATGAAGCATTGTACATATAAAGAAATATTGAAAATAATAATAATAAATGCAGAAAAATGGTCTTTGAAATTTCCCCATTAACTGCAACAAGTATATATACATACCTGGTAATATTTATAATTTATTCCTGAGTACTGTTAACCCCGACCTTTTTTCACACCAGTATATTTTTAAAGTTCTTTTCTTCTAATTTAATCGTAATTACGTATTGAAGAAAATTTCTATAAATTTCTATTGGTATGAAAAAAGAGCGGGGATAAACGTACTCTAGAATAAATTATAAATATTGCTAAATATGTATATATATATGTGTGTGTGTATTTGTGCGTGTGTATGTTAAAAAAGTGAATTGCGTTTTATGTATATAGCTAAAATCGAAAACTGATTTTTGAAAGTTCTTGATAGGTAACTACTCTGTTAATTAGCTTTTTTTTCGATCTTAAATGAAATAATTTTGTCTATAGCTATTCCATAATTAGTTATTGTAGGTAAAATTAGTTTTATGGCCAAAATTACTATTAATTAGTCGTAATTATCAAATAAAAAATTATTTGGAAAAATATTTCACATTTCATTTCATTTCAGATTTTTGTCAAATCAGTAGCAAATGACATCATGGATTAAAAGCACCTAACTGTTTTTTAAAAACACAAGCCTAATTTTTTTGAAAATTTTTACTTTTTCATCTATATAACGAAGAAAAGTATAGTAAAATCATGCTTGACACTGTTTTTGAAACCTTTATGAGTAAGAGTTTTCAAAATTTGCTTTGTATTAATTTGCAGTCATATCATTTCTGATTGTGTGTTCAGAGTGCATTGCATAAACGATACACAAACTGTCGATTACAGCACAGAAAGTGCTGCTTCACATCAATAATGCATATATTTAATTTAGAAAAAAACAAAAGAAAAAAAAAAGAAAGAAAGAAGAACTTTGATGAAAATCTGGCAAAAGCAGAATGTAATTTAGTGCAGAGGACTATCAGTTTTTTTTTTTTTTTTTTTTTTTTTTTATAACATCGCTTTTCAAATTATTCAATTATATTTTCGATAAATTTTCGATTTCGATAAATGTCCAACTATCGTAAAGCTGGTATCGTAAAAATCTGTAGATTGAGACTAAAAGTCCTCGGTCTTAAAATAATTTTTATACAAACGAGAACATTAGGTTTTTTTTTTCTCTTTTTTAGTATGCACATCTCATACATTTATCTCAATTGATTCCATTACCTCCTGCAACCAGCAAATTATTTATTGGTTTAAAACAGTGGCTCTTAACTGATGTGCCATGAAAAACCTTTAGTTGCTCATTTATCATTAACCTGCCAGCTTTTGACGGGTATCAACTAGTTACATTTTATTTGAAATATAATTATGATGTCATTTATTCCTTTCAAAGGAAAATTAAAAAGAAATAATAAATCTATTAGCATATACCATTTTCTTAAAGTGTCTCGACTGGCAATGAATTTTGATTATGCTTCAAATATTGACCACCATTTGTAAGTAGTTATGTTCTGTTACATATTTTATTTTAATGACATAGTATTAGGAAAAATTCCATTGCAGTATCATTTACGACAATGGTTACATATAAATATTTACTTTTTTATTCTTTTCCATAAACGGTATTTTTCCTATATCTTAATTACATATTTTTATATAAAAACACTGGATTTTGGAGACACTTTCTTAAATTTCAATTTCATTTACATTTCATCTGCATCATTAAGAAAATTACTTCACTAGATTTATCAAAATTTAAAGTTATAATTTATGGTATAAAACATTACATTTTAAAATTTAGATTATAATTTGAATATTTAAATTTTTATTAAAAGTAACAGTCAAAATATTTTTCAATTAATAAAATAAAAAAATCAAGGAAAAAAAACTAAACTATAAATTAAAAAGACAATTTCTTTTCAAGTTATAGTAATGTGATGGATTTATACATCTATATTTTCCTAAAAACTATTCACTGCATATATAAAACTATACAAATGCATTCAATGAATATGTTTTTTAATATAAAAAGAAGAAAAAAAAAAATCTTTTATATAATAATTTTTCGATTCATTTTCTTTTGGAGTTGATAACTTAGTAAAAAATTAATGAGACTTTGTTGTTTTAAATAACTTTTTACGTTGTCATATTTTCTGTTGAAAGAGTGAAAGATGGAACAAAAAAGACGAAGATTAAAGATACTCTAGTTTATTAAACATTTTAGCAATGTAAAACTGCTACCTGCTAATTGAAGTGTTCAAATGTAGTAACTGAAATACAAATTTAGTGGAAAGAGTGTTCGATTAGATTAATGTCAACCTTAAATTTAAATTAACTCTTCAGCTGGGTTTTTTACAAGACAATATTTCTTAGCTGTAAATCCTCTATTAAAACATTCTCCCAAAACTCTTCAAGAATTTGCTTTTTTCGAATGTCTCTTTACTTCACCCATTAACGCCCGAATTAATTTTGCAAAATATTATTAGCTGATTATTTCCCTTCTAAATTAATATAGACAACTGACAGTAAAATACATTAACTTAAACAATTCTTCTGATAGTTTTAAATTTAAAGCCTATCCTCATTTATTGACGTTTAGTGTTCTAGCGAGAAAACTTCGACGTAGAAAAACTTTGAGATAACAAATTAATTTTATATTATATGCTGACAAAGATCTCGAAAGTAAAGTATTATAATATATATTATTATTCGACTTGATTTAAGTTACTATACCCGCGCAAAAAGCAAAGATATTTGCGACAAATTAAAAATCATAAAATGACTATCCAAATTATGAAATAATAATTAATAGTAGGTGCATAAAACTATCAGGAATCATTTAGAGTGACGCTATAAACTGTCACTAAAAAGCAGAAATCATTCCAAGAAACCACAAAAAATATATGTGCCATTTTATTAGCTGTACTAAAATGAGAACACTGGGCACTAACGGGTTAAACAGATCTTACTGGAGAATCAACTTTCATAACCATCCTAGCGGAATATCACTTAAAATATTGCCGCATCCAACTATAGCATCAAAACCTCACTGAAACCATAACTTCACTATAAATCGGAACTATATCTGTAACATTCTTCAAAAATTTCCAATTCTACCTAATAACTTGATTTAACTAACAAAACCATTCGAACTAAAAAAAAAAAAAAATCTTCCTAAGGGTTCGTAATTTATGACATTACTACCAAAACTGCGTATGAAATTTCACCAATTAAAATCCCCAAAGTCAAAATATAGCCATAAAAGCCAAACGAAATATATTGCTTTATGATTATGAAATGTATAATTATTTGCTATTGGATACATTATTTACTGAAACTTCTCAATATTTATTAATAAACTTGTCAACTGTCTTTTAATATTCCCGTTTAAATAATCCGTAAAAATGTGTATACATTCGAACAGTGAATAAGATCATGAAACCTTTACTCAAAATGTCATAGTAGAAAGGAAAAAAAGTAAATTTCTTATTTCAAATGTGAAAGTTATTCTTCTTTGAGTTAAAAAAAAAAAAATATATACATATTCATTTTTTTACGCACTCTCATATGTGCTAAGACTACACTACATACCGTAATATATTGGGTGAGTGCGAAATTTTTACCCGTTTTTGGATATGCATATTTGCAATGGAATCGACGTCACACATAACATTGTAATGACGCAAATCGTCGGTCAATCAAGCTTGTGGATGCCTCACTTATAAATGCATCGTGTCTCACAAAGTTAATCCTCTCAAAAAATATATCAGAGGGTTTAATATGGAAAGCGAGAAGTAGCATATAAGACATTGTTTATTATACGAGTTCGATAAAAAGAATACAGCAGCCGCAGCATGTCGCAATGTTTGTCAAGTTTATGAGAAAGCTACAATAAGCGAAAGCACATGTCATCGATGGTTTCAATAATTTAGGGAAGGAGACAAAATCAGCCAATATCAGGCTAGGAGTGGACACCCATCACACTTTGGAAACGACGATATTGACGAAGCCATAAGGAACAACCCGAACCCAACCGTGCCAGAATTAGTGGAGACTTTCAAAGTACACCGGACAACGGTCTAGAGACAGCTGGTTAAGTTGGGTTTTACGAGAAAGTTGGATCGTTGGGTTCCACATAACCTGACAGCTAATCAACGGTATGGTGCAATCACCACCTGCGTTTCCTTTCTGTCCCGGTACAAAAATGACTCATTCTTGACACGAATTGTGACAGGAGATGAGAAGTGGATTAAATATCGTAATGTAAATTGTCGTAGGACTGTGTGTCGTCCTTCTGATCCGCCTGCATCGACTTCGAAATCTGAACTTCATCCCAAGAAGGTGTATTGAGTGTGTGGTGGGATGTGCAGGGAATAATTCACTGGGAGGTCCTGCCACTCAACGAAACCATCAATACTGCCTTCTACTGTCTACACTTAGACGGGCTACAGTAAAATTTAGTTGCAAAGCGACCAGGTCTCATCAGTTGTCGCTGTGTTATTCTTCATTATGATAACGCCAGGCCACATGTTGCTGTCATTACTTGCCAAAAGTTATTAGGCTTTGATTGGGAGGTTTTTACCCCACCCTCCCTATTATTCTGACTTGGCACCAACAAAATATCATCTACTTCGCACGTTGAACAATTCCTTCAGCCAGAAATTCTTTGATGATCTTGATGCTGTGAAAACTACCATCCAAGACTTTTTTGACTCGAAACCGCCGGAATTTTACGGCCGTGGGTTTCATCTCCTACCAGAAAGGTTGCAAGAGGTCATAGATAGAAATAGGATTATGCACAATAATAGGTACTATTCATTTTGCGTTTATTTGCTCTTCTTTATGGGTAATTAAAATGGGTAGAACTTTTGCATTCACCCGATACTTTATCATTTATCAGTGATTGTTTTTGTATTATATAATACTAAATTGGTATAAAATTGGTATATAACAATTTATCTTATGCACATCTATGTATGCATAATTGAATTAAATTCTTCATTTTAACATTTCGCGAGTTGAAACTATCACTTTTTCGAGAAATATGGAACTGTTTATTCATAATTTATCAGTAATATGATTTTACTTAAAAAAAAAAAAAATAATAATAATAACATTCTCATAGTCATTTTGTGACCCACACATACGCTTAGTATAATTAAACACCCAAATATGGGAAGTGTTATATAATTTATGAGCGATGCGTGATTTTATTTGCTTATTTTTACTTCAATACGGATTTATCTTACATACGGAAAAAATATTCCATATTATGTTAAATTCTCCTTTTTCTTCATTTATGTTAATTCCAAGTACTGGTTATTGACAAATTTTACTGACAAATTCGAATGGGTGATATTAGGCATCAAGAGAAGGAAAATCTATCTTAGAATATACGTTTGAAAACCTGTCTTGTAGGAAAAAATCGAAAAAATAATTAAGAAATGTGTGAAGAGGAGGGGAACAAAACAGGCCAATAAGAAGTAGAAAATCATCTATTTGACGTAAGGCAGGATTACAATACAGACAAAGTTTCGCAATTCCAACCACAAAGGAGACGACTAGAAATGTTTTATACGAATTGTTAGAACTAGCGGCTGCGAATGTCATTTCAAAATCAACATCGACGGCCTGAAGGTTGTCAGGAATAATCAAACATACCCGGCATATTGCTGATATTTGTTGAAGAAGTTTGCTTAGAGATCTTCCATTTTCCATTCGTAGGCGAATGATAAGTGATTTTAGCAGGCCTCAGAAGTAAAAACTCAATGTATTGATATCCAAGGAGAATGGCGGATAAACAAAAGTTCGCTACGTCCAGTCTACCTCCCGAAATATGTAATATCAAAGTGGTTACGCACCGCAATCGAAAAAAGTACTGGTGCACCATCATGCATGAACCGCATGTTCTGTGCACTGTGGTACTCATTGCAACAAATCTGCGAGATCACGCTGTAGAAAAACAGAGTTTTTTGCGCCATTGGTGCGTTCGAACAGAAGGTATGGTTTCAACAAATAATCTACGAAAATCCCTGTCTATATATTAATAATGAATCAGTGTTGTACTTTTGACGAGAAATTTCAGTGGGGATTTTTGGATGACCACATATGCGCATTGTGCATGCCGACCACGCCTTTTCTCGTGAAACAGGCCTAATTTGGGAATAAACAGTGGTGGCAAACTATGAATCTTTCTGGGTGGCATCAAGCAACCATCTCACGAATTGTACTCAAAGGGAGTAATCATCATCGCCAGGGAGTGTAGTTGGACCTGCAGCATTTGTAAGGCGCACGATGACGTGCCATTGAATTCTTTTTTAGCACGTAAAAATTTCCACACGTTGCTATGCTTATATCCAGATGAGCTAGGTCATGTACTTATCGATGAGAGAATTGCCTGACCGTTGCAAAACTCGGTTTTCTGTTTTATGTGTGAATACATTGAATTCTTTCCCTACATTATGTCTCATAATGTAGAAGAATCCCGTCTACCGCAAAAGTCATTCGATGTCCGTGAATATTGTATGTTGCGGAATACATCTTTTCGGATATTGCTCTTGGTACATCGTCTGTGCCAGGCACCAATTGCCATCAACTCAGCCGCTAATTAAATGGATGTCCGCATAGTCCCCATTCAGGTAATCTGAATTGTTGTTTCCAAATGAAGTTTAACACCCACGTATTCCGCAATGTCCAGCAACGAATACAACGTTCAAAGCAGCATTCCTTTGCCCCCTCTATCTTTGCTATTTTCTCCCATTAAGCTGTTTTCGTAACGTTCTATGATAATTTTCCTACCGCTTAACTATCTACTATCAGCATTCTGAATTTGTCTGTCGAGTTAGGAAACATTCTATAATTACATCTCGTAATATTGGAAATGTTTCATCCTCTTCTCCTGTATTACATTTAGCTTGTACTGACAATATTGTTAACCCAAGGGATAAAGATAATGTAAAAAAACATCACCCCATGCATAAAAGATAAAGAAATATCGTTTTTTTTTTCTTTTTTTCTTTCTTTTACTTCTTTTTTTAATGGAATACGAAAACAAGTATTAATCAAAAGAGAATAAATCCAATAATGTTGCATACAGATTATAAAGAAAAACCAAAGCAAAAAGGTAAGAACAAGGGAATAATGATAACGGTAAAAAGTTATTTTGACTAAAAAAGGAAATATTTAGAGTAAAAGTAAACTATCAAAATTAAACAGCGAAGCTAATATACGCTATATTAAGTAACATGAAAATAATAATAATAATTATATTAGTAGATTTTGTTTCCTTCAGAACAAATAATATTTTAAACAATATTTAAATAAGAAAATAAGAAATTTCAATGATTTTAGCCTTCTTACCTATATATATATAATAATAATTTAGATTAAATTTTTTCATTGATAATGTACATTAATTCCTTATATTATATATATCTCATTTTTAAATATTATTAAAAAGTACTTTTGTTTTTCGCTGATTCATGTACGCATCCAATTTATGTAACTAGATATTTTTATAACCAAATGGTCCAATAAATTGTTAATTCAAGTTGGTGACATGCACTCTATGGCCGTTTTCAGTTATTTATTCATTCACTATTAATCGACGGCAAAGCTAGTCGTTGATTTATAACAATAGTTAATTTAACTAATCACAATCTCATACACATTTTTATAAATATCCAGTTAATCCGAATTGGATTAACTGGCCGAATGGATTAACTTGCCGAATTGGATTAACTGCTTGCTCATATAATTTTGCTGTATTACCAAAATGCATTCCTCTAAATGTAAGATCCTTTACATATTTATTTACGTGATTAGGTGATTCAATTAATCATTTACATATGCAGCTGATTCAATTGATTCTTAATACACCATATATCGCTTTTATAAATAATAAAATACTATTTCTATTAAAAATGCACTCCTTTGATTTTATATGAGAATGTAAGAAAAATAATGCACGATTAAAAAGGTAAAAATTAATATTTATAAAAAAATTCTAACTATTAATTATTATATAAAAATTTCATGTGCAAGTTAAAAATGAAATTTGCATATAAAATGGAGATACTGCATTTTATCTCAGAGATATTTGTTCTTTTTAAATAAGTTTATTTTTGAACGTTCCTGTTTACTGTTCCATTTACTTATTTATAAGAAAATATTGTCTTCCTGAAGTGTACTTATATTTTCGAAACATTCACACATTTCAAATGTCCATAGTACAGTCGGCATCAAAAGTATCCGAGCAGTAGCCAATAACTCCGATATCAAAAAAGTAAGTTAAAACTGTTTTGTTAAATAAATCCTTGTAGAATCATGTTCTTAGAATGACTAAGAACATGACTCGGCAAGGATTTATTTAACAAAACAGTATTAAGTGTACTTTTTTTAGACAAGAATTATTAATAGTTCTCGGATATTTTTGCTGCCAACTGTACCTTTGTATACTTGTAATAGAAATTTTATGGACGTTACTACATAGATATGAAGTTTCATAAATATATGTTTGGTTCTAACATAAATTAATTTTGGAGACATTTCTCTATTGGAATTATGAAAAAAAAAAAAAAAGAACTATTTAAAGATAATCCTAATTTCGTTGTTTAATTAATTGTTTATTTAATTTCTTTAACTTTATCTTTTTAGGGGGGATCACTGAGTAGGATGTAAAATTATTTCTCAATTACTTTTGAATAGAAACAATGCCCACAATATTTGAAATATCATAACAATACTATTGAAGTACAGTACTATACTATGTATCAAATCTGTTTATCGCTCTACGATCATCAATTTGCATATTAGAATAAACTGGCTCTATTTTTTAACCCTCTAGCTGCCTTTTAAAATTGCAAAATTGTACAATTTTATACACTCATGCTTGTGAAAGTTGCAACACCATGAAGGGATTATGCAAACTAAACCAAACTTACAGGAAAGGTAAAGTGAGGTAAGGCATGCAAATGATTAGAATTACAGAGCGATTGCGCATGCCTGGAATGAGAACCGACTCCTTATCAGTCGCTTGTTCCAGGTATATAAAGGACTGTAAAAACGCGTTGAAATCTGTTTATAGTCCTCTGTCTGCGGTACACGTTTCAGTGGTGGTCAGTATGCCTCGTCAAAAGTGCAGCGAGTCATACCAATAACAAACAGAGTTCGTTCGAGGCCGCATCGTTGGTATGCGAGACGGTGGATTTTCGTATAGAGAAATCGCAGCTCGCACGCAGTGTAATGCCACATCAGTGATACATGTTTGGAAAAAATGGACAGAGGAGAATCAAACAAGACGAAAACTTGGCAGTGGGGCACGCAATAGAATAACGTCACGAGACGACAGACATCTTATCCGCATGGCTGTGACGGACCGTACAGCGTCCTCTCGTGTGTTAGCACAACGTTGGAGCACGGCTACAGGTATTTTGTTTTCTAGCTCCACGATTCCTAATCGTTTCCTGCAGCATGAACGTATGAAATCCACGCATTCCTCTACGCAAGATTCCCCTCTCGCTGAATCACAGACGCCTCCGACTTCAATGGGTTCAGAAAAACAGCACGTGGCGTGCCCAGCGGCAACAATTTGTTTTCTCCGATGAATCTCGCTACAATCTGGAGTGCAATGATGGAAGAGTACGCGTCAGACGTTACATGGGGCGAACGTCTGACCCACAGTGAGTTATCCATCATCATACATCACAAACTCCTAGCAACATGGTGTGAGGAGCTATTGGGTATAATTGTCGATCTCATCTAGTGATCATTGCGTACATCCTCAACAGTGATCGCTACATAAGGGAAATTTTAGAGACAGAGATCCTTCCCGTTTTTCGACGCATTCCGGGTGCTGTATTTCAGCAGGGTAATGCGCGTACACATGTTTCTCAGACTGCAAAAGCCTTCTTCAGTGCACAACAGGTTTCGCTTCTTTCATAGCCTGCTTTTACCCCGGATATGTCGCCTATCGAACATGTCTGGGATTTCATTGGTCAGTAACTCACTCGTACAACTGGTGGGGCGCACAGTAAGATTGAACTTTGGCTTGAAGTCGAAGCCAGAGATCCTTCCCATTTTTCGACGCATTCCGGGTGCTGTATTTCAGCAGGATAATGCTCGTACACATGTTTCTCAGACTGCACAAGCCTTCTTCAGTGCACAATAGGTTTCGCTTCTTCCATGGCCTGCTTTTACCCCGGATATGTCGCCTATCGAGCATGTCTAGGATTTCATTGGTCAGTGACTCACTCGTACAACTGGTGGGATGCACAGTAAGATTGAACTTTGGCGTCAAGTCGAAGCCACCTGGAATGCCATTCTTCAGGATTACATTCAGAATCTGTATGATTCAATACCACGACGTGTACAGGCTCTCATCGCTCAGCGTGGCGGACACACAAAGTACTGATTTCAGACATTCTTTTTGTTCTTTTATCTTGTACATTTGATCGTTTATGTGTACCACTATCAGTAATATGTGGAATAAATTTCATCAATTTCGGACAATTCTTTCATGGTGTTGCAATTTTCACAAACATGAGTGTAATATACAAAAATTAATATTATATCAATACCATATTATAAATATAATTTGTGAGGTTTCTTTAACTTGAACTTCCTGATTGAACACGCTGATAACTGAAAGGTGTATATTGCGAACAAGAAAGGGCGAGAAATATAAAACTTAACAAGGTGGGGTGACTACCCCGAGATACTAAACATTGAGCTATCATGCATGTCATGAAGAAATGTGTGGAAAGTGTATGTGCTCCAAAATAGTTGGCGACAAGTGAAGTTTAATTATACAAATGATGAAAATCCTGGAGTTCAGAAAAGATCTTTTCAAATTGTTTATCATCAGCGCTCCTGGGAAAAAAGCTCTACTCAAACACTAAGTAATTAAACTCTTGGGGACTGAGTTCTCTGGAATTCCTGACTGAAATGTCTTATAGCTACTTAAATAGCTCATTATTGGAGTGTCACTTTTAATACCTACTCCAACAAAGTTCTTTCAAAATACATTACGATCTAACCATACTTGAAATTTTCGATACTAGACTTTGGAACTCCAATTGTAACTATCGTCGCAATTTTATCCGGAACGATCCAATTCCATCTGTAATTAGCTTCAACTATCAGAAGCATTCGAACTAAGTAAATTTTTCTCAAAATTCGCAACGTTTAGCATCCATGAGAAATAGTACTATGAACATTCATAAACATTATATTCGATGGTAAATATTATGATTATTATATATGATCTTCACTCATAAAAAATAAGCTAAAATATCATAATTATGTAATTTTGAATTAGATTTATATTACGGACAAAACAACAGCTCAGTGAAGAAATATATACAGCCCTGACTGTCAGAAGTTTAATGTAGAATCTCAAACATTTGAAATTTTAGTCCCAAGCCAGAAATCGATTCATAGAATCCAGCTCTCCTTGAGTGAAAGCAAGAACGCTAACGTCTTAAAATGTTTATAGTTTACAAAACAAAAACAAAAAAAAACTGACATTAGGGGATATAAACATGAAAGTAATTCAAAAGACGAAAAAAAAAACTGTTTTTTAGAAATAACGAATTTAAAATTGGCAATTTGACATTTTCTGCGGTATTAAATTGATGCAAAAATTAAATCCAATTAAAAAAAATATTAATTGTTGGAATTTATTATAAAATTTTATTCAAATAAATTTACGAAATAACTTCGTACTAATATTCGTCATAAAAAGGTGAGATAACAAATTTACCTATTAATTAATTAAAACGTTACTTTTTTTTTTTTAAATTTACGCAACAATCTGATTATATGTCACGCTTTACGTTATTTTAGGTTCTAGCAACTGAAATAGGAACACTTAACCAAAACCTACGAGCATAGAAGTTAGACAGGAAAGTCATTTATCACTTGATGGTCACTCAATAACATAAAACTCGACGAAAAAAAAAAAAAAATTATTTGAGATCCGAAACAACTAAATACAATTCTTCATCAAGAAAAAAAAAATCCACTGTGTGTTTTTGGTATATTTATACGTTTTCTGGGATCACGAGTTCATTTTTCTGTTTTTATAAAGATATGTGTATGTGTCTGAGTGAACACAATAGTATTTAAATACTTTATATGATTACTGTACTTCACCTGCATATGTATAATGATTATATGTGTGTGTAAAACAGCAATTAGAAAGAAAAATTAAATATATATATATACTTAAAAAAAAAAAGAGAATTTAGGTGAAATTTTGTCCAATGCTGCGATAAAAAAAAAAAAAAAAAAAAAAAAAGAAAGAAAATCGCATTAGACGAATGTTGTCATTTTTTCTTATTATATCATTTAACTGAGTCCACGAGCTTAAATATCGTCAATTTATAAATCTTAGATTATTTTTTATTTCATTTTGCATGCGCGCTTTTTATTTACTAATTCAAAATGATTGAAAAATGCTTTTTCGATACTGTCTCTTTCGAAAATGATTATTATCAATCTTCTTTTCTTTTTCTTTTCAAAAAAGAAAAAAAAAAGATTTTTATGAAATTCTGGCAAAAGCAGAATTTAGTTTAGTACAGAGGACTATTATTATTATTATTATTTTATTTTTTTCAAATCATAACATCATTTTCAAATTATTCAATTATGTTTTCGATAAATTTTCGATTTCGATAAGTATCCAACTATCGTAAAACTGGTATCGTAAGAGAGATTGAGACTAATAGTCCTCATTTAAAAAAAAAAAAAAAAAAAAAAAAATCCGAATGATACACAATTGCACCTTACCATAGAATATGCAAATGATTACTTTTGACGGCCGATTATTGATTTTCTAGATCTCCAGTAAATTGCAATGAAGCATCAAAATCGGGTATAAAATTAAAATGCTAGAGCAAAATTTCCTTCGAATGCAGTTCCGTCGACTTACGCAAACTGTAATTAATACTCTCAAACCTTTTTCCGAACACCACTTGAGAGAGCACTTGGACTAAAGAAGGGTGAATGTCCAAATTGTAGAAACTTTTTGGTTCGGAATGCTACCATTCGATAATGTAAACAACAAACTATTCCCGGTAACTGTAAAACAACAAACTATTCCCGGTAAATGTAAACTATTCCCGGGTGGTGTACCAAAGTGTCAAGAAAGTTGTGGTTGACCAAGAGCGACAACGAAATGTGAGTGATTGTACTAATGTCTCTCACAGTATCACATGCGTTTGTAATAAACGTTCTCACATGTAATCAGGACACCAGTAAGTTGAATGTCCGCAGATCAGCCATTTAGCTAACTAGGGTTGAAGTCACAGAAGTCAGTGCGCCGAATGCCCTTACCGTTGCCTGCCACAGAGTGCATTTTCAATAGGTGTGGATTTATACGATTTAGAATCTCATGGATTGGAGCACAATTGTTTTAAGGGATAAGTCGCCTTTGAATTAATCTGCGATGACTTGCGAAGTCTAGATATGTTCACGACAGAGAAAGAAAATTATTATAATTATATTAAATATTGTTTTGGGAATTGAAAAAAAAAATCTAAAAATTATTATTATTATTATTATTATTTATTTATTTATTTATGTATTATTATTATTTTTTTTTAATCTGAACTTAAATGAAAGAATTTAGATTAAAAAAAAAATCATTGATTTTAATTTCGAAAACATAACGTTTAATTAAAATTTAATTTGATGATGATTATAAAATATATCTGGGCAAAAACTCTTAACGCGATATTTTTATAGGATTCCAATTTCGCTACTCCAATTTGAGTTACTGAAATTTTTATGCACTTCGGTATTTGTAAAAGCATCTTTGTTGATTAAAAGAATATTTAAACGTCATTTCAGCATAGTGTTTTAACAATTTCAATCATTGTCAGATAGTATACATTATTTTTATTCTCTAATTTTTTACATATATATAAATGTATGTTGAAGCTGAGTGATTTTAGCATAGCACTAGAGCTAATTGTCAATTAGCAACGTTTTGGGATTAAGCTCTAGAGGTGATCCGGACACATGCCATCACAATTTTGATCTCCTCGGAGAGGATGGATTCCCTGTTTTGGTAACATTCAAAGTTAAAAACATATGTAAATGCTAAAACGGCTAAATAAACAGAAAATGAAAAAAAAAAAAAAAAACTTTCATGAATTATGTTATGCGATATTATATATATATATATATAAAGCAAAATGACAAAAGTTTACTTTATATTTTTATAACAATAATAATAATAATAATAAAATATTGTTGCTAAAATGCCCATTTTAAAAGCAGCACTGGTAAAATCTTCCTGAAAATTAAGATTCCAGAATGATATCGTACTTTGATATCATAATTAATCGATATTTTTCTCAGTGGATTTTAAAAAATCAATATAAAATTTCTTTCAGTTTATCCTTCAATAATTGCAAACAAATCAAACATTAATAGAAGAAAAAATATTTACATTTAAACTCCACTTTATATTTCGGGTATTTTATATCATGTCACACATAACATATTTTTTTTAAATTAAATTTATATAAACAAGATAAGCAATTCCAAAATCAAATGTCTTATGGAGAGATGATTGATATTACATGGAAAGGGAACGTGCTAGAAATACATGATTCTGTATAGGACATTGCATTAAAATTTCATTTAGTGTTTGAAAACACAATTTTTCTGAGATTATATTTTGAAATCTGTGAAATATTATTTTCTTTAACTTTAACTTACACAGAATGGCAGGTAAAAGTACATATGGGATTTTCTAGTTAATGTTATTATAATAACAACTTCAAAATGCACTTTTCTGGTAATTTCTAAAACGTTTTCAATATTATGACTAGACAGGTCTCTCTCTCTCTCGTTCTTTTTTTTTTAACAGAATTTTTAATAGAATCCAATAACTATCCTCTTCAATTGTATATATGCGTTTAAGGGATTAACTTTAAACAATTTTATGGAACTAATTTTGTATTATTATTATCTTTATTATTATTATTATTAAATTATTGAACAATCGAGTGCACAATAGAATTGGTACGTACTCCAGGATTCGTGCGCAGAGGCTTCAAAGTTTATTACCTAGAATATTACAGTTCTATAAACCAATTACCAACTTCAGTTTCACCGGAAAACACAGCTTAAACAACAGTTGACAACATCAAATTCACAGTATAAACTGTATTATAGCATTAACAGACAGCAACAAACTGTAATCAAAGACACTCAATGCTCTTAAAGCAGTAATCAATGCCTTTTGCTGAAAACTGATTGACCTGGCACCAATGTAATTCCTTGTATTCCCGAAGAAAATTGAGAATCTCCCAGTAACTTCGGTTCTATTCGAGTTAGATATTTGGTATATTAATAATAAGGATTTTCTCGCAAAGGTTGGCAAAAGAGTCGTTATGGAGCGGAAAGTCGCCGAATTTTTGCGCCATGGCCATTACATGTCTTAATGAAGCTTTTTAATGGGTTTTTAAAGCAAAATGAGCTATTTTGTCACGAAAAAAAGCGAAAAATGCAGAAAATTAAGCTTTTATAACCTGATTAAGTCTCTTTGAAAGATTTTACATAAAAATAACTACTAGTACATACAAATTCGTAACATTGTGATGTAACAACAATGTTATTTCTGTACCATCCAATTTAGTTTCTCGTTGCTGGTTTAAGTTTCGAAAATGTACATTATCAAACACAAACGTTATCAGCTGCATGAATTTTAGATTATAAACCGAACTACTACATTTTAAAATAATTTTATACTTTTCTAACTTTTAAATTTTTCAATGAAAAGACTGTGATTGATTTAATTAACATGCTTTTATACTTCAATGAAACGATACCTTTTTCAGGGCCTTTATATTTTCTCAGAAATTAATAGAACTAAAACTAATTTAATTTACATTTTAACTATACGGTACGCTTACGGTATTTTTTATCACGTTATACACTGTATAAAATTTGCCCACTAGCTTAAAACCAGTAATCGTAAAAAAAAAAAAAAAAAAAAAAAAAAAATCTATAGAACGTTTAGAAAAGCACGCAATTGTGAGATCTAAAATTGTTTATGAATTTACCTTAACAAACAAACTAATACATAAAAAAGGACGTTTAAAATGGTGTCTACATACGGTAGCAAAACTATTGAAGCACCAGCAAATATTCCTATTTAAAAGATGAGCACCTAATACTGTTTTGTTAAATAAATATTTGTCGAATCATTATCTTAGTCTGATACTGTTTATAAAAAAGTAAGTTGATGATAAAAATTAGAGTTCAAACTAAAAATTATATACGAAAGCTGTGGATGTGTGCTTTAATAATTTTGCGTCCGACTGTAGGGGGAGAGTGGGGATGAATGGAACATTTTTCATGTTTTTATTAATGACGTTCACCATATGTAATTTAGAATTTTGTAACATTGCTCATAAGCACACTTCAGTAATCAGTTACAAATAAACATACTAACTTTAATAAAAAGTGATAATTTTTAATATTTTTTTTTTTTTTACATGCATGTGCATTGCCCCGACAAGACTGAAGTTAACAAAGAAAAGAAAACAAAATGGAAAGTAAATAAATTTTTAAAGTTAAATTGGTTTATGTGATTTTATTACACACTACGGATTTACTGAAATTAACAAAAACTGATGTATTGACTCAAATTAACATCGAAAGGCAAAAGTTCTTTGGTTCGCACAGTTCCTAGTGCTCTAGACTTTGGTAATTTAATCTAATAAGATTTAATCTAAAATTAAATCAATAAATAAGGCACTAGATAGATATAAATCATTATAATAGACTTTAAATTATCCAGATAAATTTTTGTTTCCGACTGATCGGGAAAAATAATCATTCTATTCTGTATTACATTAATAATCACCAGGATTTATTTAATTAGCTTGATTAAAATTGTGATTTTAATCAAATTATTATTAGTTTATTTTTTTATATTTTTATTTTTTTAATTATTGATATTATTGATTTAAGTTGCATTGAATATTCTAACTTATAATTTTTTTAATCATAATTATTATAAACAAAAATCGGAACAATTAATTTTAATCTATTTTTCTCTAAATCCATGATATTTTTATAATTCCATGTTATAACTACTGAACTACAGGTTATAAAAATATTGAAAATCTATTTACGATTTGTTTTAATATAATTCTTGTGTACAATTTTAAATTAGCACATAGTGGGGAATGTCCCATTCATCCCCACAACCACATGATCATATAAAACAAGAAATATGTTTAATGAATAACTGTCAATATTTTTCTTGAATATCATAAACACAGTAAAAGATTATGCCTTTTCATCATATAAGAGGTATATTAACTTTAAGCAAATAGTTAATTTCTTAACTACTACCTAATTAAATCAGTAAATGTTACTTTGGCTACTGGCCCATTCATCCTGCGTCCCATTCATCCCCACTTTCCCCTATATAGTAACTTTGAAAAAAATTGTTAAAGCTGTTTTTGGGATACGGACTAGCGGTCCCCACGTCCAGTTTGCCAATTTTCTCCAAAAGTAAATCATTTATATACTAGATTTGTTTTCATTCTGAAAATTTGTCATTCTAACATTATTAGTCGTACACACATATACATATACACTCTGACCAATTTTCAACTTTGTTGGACTCAAAAAACCTTAAAACATCCAAATCAAGTGAAATTTCGAAAGTGAAATTTTTGAAAAAATACAATACTTTCATTACCTACGGTAATCGGGCAATGGAAATAAAAATTTAGTCAATGCTCTGGTAACTAACGTCATTAAGTATTTCCAAACATATAGGCGTGAGTTAATTTTTTAAGAGAAATTTCCCCCCTTTAAATGTGAATGTAACAACAAGTCTATCTATTCCCCACTTTTCTTTTCTTTCTTTTTTTTTTTCTTTTTTTTTTTTTTTTTTTAATCAAACACGCATATGGCAATAAAGTAACGGCTACCCGTTTAGTTTTCCCGTTAGCAATTTAAGTTTCCAAAATATCTATTTTCATTAGAGTAACGCATCAGTATTCTGAAATTTAGATTCTGTATTTAATTATTACATTTTTAAATCAATATATATATATATATATATATATATATATATATATATATATGTGTGTGTGTGTGTGTGTATATATTTCAAACAAGTAAAAATACTCTTTAAAATATGTGTGTATAATTTATTTTACGCGCATTTACATATTAACAAAATGATTTCATTTTCCCTTCGAAATCCCCACCCCGAAGTTGGTGAGAAATAAGAAGAAACAAAATACATTTACATTTTAACTACACATTACGCTTACGGTATATTTTATCCGTCATTCATAACATATTTTTTTACAAATCAAATTTATATAAGCAAAACAAACAATTCCAAAATCAAATGTATTGTGGAGAGATGATTGATATAACAGGGAGGCTGAACGTGTTAGAAATACATGATTCAGTATAGGGTAGTACCTTTAAAATGTCATTCAAAGTTCAAAGAAAACAATATTTTTTTCTTTCTTTCTCCTTTTTTTTTTAAATCTCGGAAATCTTATTTTATTTTAATTTTATCTTACACAGAAAAGGAGGTAAGGAATAGTGTGTGATTTTGAGAGATAATATATTTTAAATTACAATTCGAAAAATACATATATATATATATATTCCTTTCTAGAATCGTCTAAAATTTCTATGAATATATAAACTTTTTACATTTTACTTTTAAGTTGAATTTTAATTAGAATTCAATTACAATTCCTTCAATTGTGTTTATACACATATGTGATTAACTTTAAGAAAACATAGATGCCAGCATTTTAATTTATTCAGGAGCAGTGTTGTGCACGAACGCGTTCATTTGAACGCGTTCGTGAGCGTAGCTCAAAAATTTTGAGTTTTGAGTTGAACTTCGCTCGTTTTTTAAATTATGAACTTGAGTTGAGCGTAGTTCGTTTTTTACACGAACTTGAGCGTGAAAAAGCAATTCAAGCTCAAACTCATATTAAATATTTCTGTCTGAAATATGAAAAGGAAAGTAGAAGAAGAAAAGGACAGAAAAAGGGCACCGGAAGAAAGGGTAATTTTGCAATTTGCAAATCGCAAAAACAATAAACATCAACTAATGAATTTAAAGAATGATTTTCATAACATATTTTTAGAAATTTCAATCAATTAAATTGGAACCACTTTCACTTAGTATATACTTGGAGGAAGGGGGGGGGGTCCAGGAGCATATTGAAAGAGAATAATTGTTTTTATATCTCCTTCTTACTGATTTTAATGAAATTTTGTCCACTTGCTGTTTATGACAAGAAATGCAGTGTCACACATACTTCGGGATCTGAAAGATTTTTTTTTTCTTTTTAAAATCATCTTGTTACCGATTTTAACGATATTCCGTGTGTTATATATAGCTTAGGGGACAAGGGGTTTGTGTAGATGCAAAAAAGAATTTTTTAAACCACTCTATTATAGATTGAAATAAAATTACAAAAGTGTTACGCATATCTTGGAGGGTGGAGGGAAAAGAGGCGAAATGATTGTTTTTATATCACCATGTGAACTATTTCTCTGGAACTTTATATAAATATAACTTAATCTTTGTTAAAATTATAGTAAATGATATATAGTTGAAGGGAGGCAAAAGAGGGGGGGGGGGATTTTCACTATTTCTTTTTTATGTCACATTTTGAGCTTTGTAATACAATTAAAAATTCGTTTTTATGTCAAAAACTTAAAATAACATATTACAAATTAAATTAAAAATATGTATATATTTCTTTCGTTTCGCACTCATTTTGCAACAATGCACTGTGATCGTATATGAATGATTCTCAAGAATGGATGAACAATTGTTTACAAATTTAATGGATTATGTATAGGAAATAAGTACGCTATATTTTAAATATTGCGACAACGACCGATTAAACGTGTATTACGAGGATTATTTTAATCGTAAAGTTATCTGACCAGCTTTAAAATACCATTTATGACACTATCATGAACATTATTGACTACAGACATTCCACTTTGAAATCTTTCTAAATCATTCAAAATTTGAGAATTTCTAAACATGGCAGAATAAGACAATATTTCCCAAACACTTGCTATATGAAGATTATTGGATTGGAAATACTATAGAATTGCATGAAAACTGAAATATAAAACTGACCTAAACAAAATCAAATAACAAATTAGGATAAGATAAATATATTGAAGCGGAAGGCGGGAGGGTATCCTAATAGTTGAAGAACTACATTCTACAATCGAGCCAAATGATAAACAGACCTCATATCTTTTAACATGTACATAGTATGAGCTAAAGTAGAAATGTATGAGAACAAATATATGATGGGGATCTGGGCAGAGTTCAACTATTCCAAATAGTTTATTTATACGACAATTTAAGTTAATTTAGAAAGTGTTTTAAATAAAAAAATGTATTATAAATAATAAAAGCACCAATTTCGCACACTTTAAGTTTTTAGACATAAAATAAAAATAAATAAACGCGGAGAATAAATCTAAATATGAATAAGAATTTCTTTTTTACGATACTTTTCGAATGTAGATAGGACTTGTTGTTTTTCAACATTTAAAACTTTACTCCCTCTCATATTCACAGTATAACAGATTTTTACTTCCTTTCTTTCTGATATAAAACGGCATTCTTTGAACTTATTAGATGAATGTAAACAAAACTCTTCCCTAAAGCGACTTGAGACCACCTATTGAGTGAAGTCGTAAAAACAGGAAACAGGGGGCTTACGGGGCTTACCGATCTTTGTTGGTTGAAACTTGAATAATTGTTATCTGATGGCTATAATCAGATATCCAGATGTTGGAGCCACTGGGTATTGGTGACCACTTTCGACTTTTAAATACCCTCATTCAAAATAAAATAAAGAGAGGGGGACACTAGGAAAAGCGAATCTTTCTTTTCTTTCTCTTTTTTTGTGTGTGTTATAGTGTTATAACAGCTAAAATTTATAACCAGAAATTGGTTACAGCTCAGACAGCATCTCGCTCTTTTGATAGGATAGTGAATGTATGTTTCTCTGTTCGATTTATTTTCAAGGAAGAAAAAGAAATGGGGGAGGAAAAACGGGGATCATTTTAGTAGAGTATTCTCAATTCTCAGTCATTCACTATCACTTTTAATACTTTTTACATTCCGTTGTAGTCTTTTGCAAATATATCTGAAATTTCTCTGAGAAAGTAAGACCATATGAAAAATATCAATATATAAAATTTTTCTTCAAGCTAATGAAAAACCATAATGGAAAGCAGTCTTTCTAAAAGATAAAGAAAAGGTGTATTAAACTATTACTATTTTGATATTTCATTTCAATTTTAATTAAAAAAAATATTAAAAGGAAAAATAAGAATAGCATACAATTTCATTTTTGATATTTTTTTTTCCCTTTAATCAACAGAAAATGAATTTTAGAAAAGCAAAATCCATATAAGATTTGAAAAATTTTTTGAAGAATTCCAAAAATTATAATTTATAATTTCTATATTATATTTCATTTTTATATGAAATATGTGGAATATATTATTATTATCATTTTAATTTTAATTTACAAAATATTATATTAACATTACTATATTTAAATATATATATCAGTTTTAAATTCTTCGAAATTCGATAACAATTTAAAAATAGTTGTTGAAACATTGTTAGCGATATTTTTTATTATACTTTTTAAATGAAACACAATACTCTTTATAAATTTTAATTAATTTTACTTACATGTTTCTTAAGAATTATTATTGATTATGTATTATTTATTATTATTGTTAAATTTTAAATCAAAATATTTTTTATCACATTTAAATACCTCAAAATTTTATAAAAGCACATAACAGCCAACAAAAAATATTAATTTCTATGCTTCTCTATGAACTAAAATTAAAAATATGTTATTAATTAGAACGTGAAAGTCATTCTTAATATAATTTTTAAGGAATATTTACTTTCGAGTGCGATTCAAATACAAGTATTTATTATTAAAAAAATAATAATAATTAAAAAGAATATAAGAGAGTATTTATTACTTTAGTCAATATATTAAAAATATGTAAAATTGCTATGTTATTTCATCATTCATTATAATGCATAGAAACCAGGAAGTAAAACCTTGATGAGATGATAATTATTAAGAATTTAAAAAAGA
Source organism: Salticus scenicus (assembly GCA_963930645.1). Lineage (NCBI taxonomy): Eukaryota > Metazoa > Arthropoda > Arachnida > Araneae > Salticidae > Salticus > Salticus scenicus. The sequence goes on along the minus strand of OZ005653.1, from coordinate 220,866,678 downwards.
ACATATATATGAGTGTTTATATCATTATTATGTTTAAATCATAATTATACAAATTTCTTTGTCATAATTAACTATTTCGAAATTCGATAAGATCAACAGCGTGTTTTAAGAATAGAAAATTCCATGTTTATCTATAAATAGATATTGAAAACACAATTTTCTTTAGAGACTATATACAGCTTTTATTATTAAAAATATATAAAATGATAAAATTTATTTATTAATTTAAGCAAAATATAAAATGATTTCTACCTATATTATTTATTTATTTATTTTTCATTTTTGATAAAATTTTACATTCTTTATAAGTCAAAAACGATGAGGTTTTTTATTCCTTATTTATTTTAAATATAATATATTCTTTCCTTTATCTAATGTTTTTTCTTCTCTTCTTTTATTTTTTGGTCATTATTAAAAAAAAAAAAAAAAAAAATCTGGAGTGACTCCACTCGACATTCCAAAAATTGAGTAATTAACGGTTTTGTAGATAAAGTAAAGTAAGAGGAGTTGTTAAATAAGCAAAAGATAAAATTATATTAGGTAGTTTGAGTATTTTTCTTTATATGGTACACGAAGTTTAATTTAACGCTATCTTACCGAACACGTAGATCATAATGATAAAGAATATTTCTTTGTGTCCCTGTAAAAACCTACAAATGCTAGATTCACCAAAATGCTTATAGTTAGTGCAACAGCGACTTATAAATTTTCAGCTTTATCGGATAAGGCATTTAGACGCTATCGCACTTTAAAATTTGAGCCTGTATACCACAATGATAAAGAAATTTGCATTTCGTCCCTGTAAAAAGAATCGTAAATTCTAGATTCTCTAAAGTTCATAAAGTTCGTGTGACGGTGACGTATAACATGTATATAAATTTTCAGTTCATTTGAATAAGGCATTTACTAGCTATCACACTTTAAATAATTTAATATGATGAACAATTTTTATTTGTGTTCCTGTAAAACTCGTTAAATGCTAGAGTCACGAAAATCTATACAGTTTGTGTGATGGTGACCTCAGTTTGTGTGATATGACTCGTATATAAATTTTCCACTCAAACGGATAAGGCATTTAGATGCTGTCGCACTTTAAATAATTTCACCCCATAGGCCATAATGATATAGAATTATTTGCTGTGCTGTAAAAAAAAAAAAAAAAAAATAGAAGTGCTAAATTCACCAAAACCTATACAGTTCGTGAAATTGTGACCTGTAATATGTGTATAATTTTTTTTGTTCAATTGAATAAGGCGTTTAGACCCTATTGCACTTTTTAAAATTTGGTCCCATAGGCCATAAAGATAAAGAATTTTTCTTTGTGTCCCTGTAAAAAAAATTAAGTGCTAGATTCATCAAAATCTACGCAGTTCTTGCAACTATTACCTATAATATGTGTATAAATTGTTTGCTCTTTTTAATAAGATGTTTAGACGCTATCGCACTTTATAAATTTGGCCCCAGAGGCCATAATGATAAAGAATTTTTCTTTATATCCCTGTAAAACACTATATGTGTCAGATTTTCCAAAATCTATACAGATCGAGTAACTGTGACCTATAATATATGTATAAAAGTTTTACTCAATTGAATGAGGCGTTTAGATGCTATCGCACTTTTAAGATTTTGGTCCCACAGGCATAGTGTGATAAAGAATTTTTCTTTGTTTCCCTGTAAAAAAACTGTAAGTGCCAGATTCACCAAAATCAATAGGGTTCGTGCTACGGTGACATGCAACATGCGTACCAACTTACAGCGCATTCGAGCAAAGCGTTTTTAGACGCTAGCGTACGTATTGATACACCAAAATCTCGAATTCAGATTTTTGACATGATTACAATACTTTCCTTTCATACGTTTGTTCGGAAAGTAATAAATTGACTAATTTTTTTTATCATATTTATATACCATCAATAAAAGCGCAGCCTGCTTTAGAAATAAAAGTAGAAGTAAATATTTTTCTTTAAAAAACATATATTAAATATAGATTTTTCTTTGCATACAATAGAGATGTTATATATTATATTAAGCAAAATGATTCCTGCTTTTTCTTGTTTTTCTTGTTTTTTTTTTTTTTTTTTTTTTTTTTTTTTTCATGAAATTTTACGTATTGCTTATAAATTAATAAAATATTATAGTTTTAAAAATTAAAGAACACGCTTTTATAGAAATGTGAACTAAAAAGCACAAAATATCTATCTTAGTATTAAAATTCAGGGTAAGAGAAAATCGTGTGAGTGACACACCTTAATATTTACATACATTTAAATCTTTAATTAAACTAAATTAGAATTAAATAAAAACCCTTTCTAAAAAATCTCCCCTGACGGGGATCGAACGCCGGACCGTCAGGTTCGTAGCGCGGCGCCTTACCTCGACGCCACGCTGTTCACGTAAGGAATGTATTTTTTTCACAATATAAATTTTTTGTTTGCTCCCAGAGAAGTTACAAACAAACATAGAAATATACATACATACAGGTGAAGCTAATAAAAGCGTTTTAAAAATAATAATAGTGTATGTTATATTCTTTTACATTTCAAATTTCTTTTCTTTTTCTTCCATTTTTCTTTTCTTTTTTTAAATTTCTTTCTTTCTTTTTTATTATTATTATTATTATTATTAAATTTTAAATCATACTAATTTCTTTATCATATTTAATATCATGCTATTGATAATCAATAAAAACTCAGCCTGCTTTATAAATTAAAAATGACAGGGTAGGATATTTTCAGTTTCTTTTTCTTTCTATTATTATTATTATTATTTGTCATTTGAAAATGTTATATTATACTAGTTTCGTTATCAAAAATAAATAAATAACTCTTAATTTAAGCAAAATGGCTCTTGAGCAAACATGTTAGACTAAGAAAAATCTTGTCATAGTTCTAACTGAAGCAATTAGTAAGCTGCATAGAACAAAAGATTAAAAATATTGTCAAAGTAAATTATTTCAAAAATAGCATAAAATTTAATTTAAATTTACATTTTTAAATGTTATTTTATTTAGATATTTTTGGAAGTAAAAATACTTTTAAAGTGTATAACTTATATTTAATGTTTAAAAATTATTTTGATTATAATTCCATTGATTATTTTAAATCTTTCAAAAAATTTCGTTTATCTAGAAATGACAGACTTTCAAAGACTTGTTTGATATTGACCATGACGCATCATACTTCAAAATAAACATTGTGTATATACTCATAATTTCACACCCGTTTTCTTTCATAACTTTTAAAAATTAATCTTTGGAGAAACTTTTGGAAAGTTTTCTGCTTTAAGCTAAAATAAAAATTTCTATTTGGAAATGATTTTATAGAACAAGGATCGACATATACATGTTTATATTTGCTATTTTGATAAATACCACATTCACTTGCATATAAAGTTGTCCTGCTATACCACATTTCTTAAATATTTGTAGAAACTTTCTTGTAATTTCTGCTTTAACTAAAACAAAAATTTATATTCGGAAATACTGGCATAGGATTGGAATTGCTTTGAGTATATATATATATATATATATAGTATTTTTTATTCTTCAACTCAGGCCTCTTCCACAATTTATTTCTGGGTACGCCACTGTGCGCGTAAACAAAAGTATTGGAAATTTGAGAATAAAAAAATTCACAAAGACAATGGGTTCACTATTCAGAAGTGTCCTCTAAATAAATTTCTACTACAATTAAATGAATAAGTTATAATTGAGAATTAAATGCTTATAAGTTTAATTAAACACTAAATTAAGAATAATTTTCATGGTAATTGACAATTTTAATAAAAATTAAATTACCTATGAAAGTGTTCAACGAGTCACCGAGTCACCGAGAAGATCTATTTAGAGAGAAAAAAAAAACTCAAAAATGAACTTTTAATGAACTTCGCTCCTTTTTAAAAATGAACTTGAGTTGAACGCGTTCATTTTTTTCAGACAGGAGTTTGAGCGCGAACTAGCTCGTTTTTTACACGATGAACTTGAGTTTGAACTAGCTCGTTTTTTTCGTGAACTTGCACAACACTGTTCAGGAGCAATTTTAGCCCCGCCTTTATTTCGCACCACTTTGTTTATAAAATATTTTTCTGCAGTATGCAACTACAATAAAATAAGAAAAAAAATTATTATTCAAATAAAAGTATTGTGGAATAAAGATTGTGCTCCGGAATAAAGTAAAAAAGGTTGGCAACTCTGAGAAAAATTTTGAAGCATTCTCTATTTAATGTACAAACACCACATTAATTTTATTTTGAAGCACATAATCAAATTCAAATTCAATTATTTTTCTAGTTATGAAAAGAACTGAAAATTTTCTTACAGTTTGTTTGTTTTAGTTAAATTTTTTTTTTTATTTCTTTTACTTTAAATCGTTTTCTACGTAAAAGGCATAATTTGATTATGGCCACATTGATGAAAACAGATTTACTTAATAATAGCAGGAGCCTTGACGTTGGAATACCAAAACAGGAACAAACCACTACGTCAGAAACGCCAAAGAAAAATTATTGAGGTGCATACTGCTGTTTCGGTAGCCTAAAGCGTACCGTCTTCTGTGCAAAAAGAATTCATTATTAAATTAAAAAATTATTCTTTTTGCACTGAAGACGGTACGCTTTAGGCTACCGAAACAGCTGTATGCACCTCAATAATTTTTCTTTGGCGTTTCTGACGTAGTGGTTTGTTCCAGATTTACTTAATACTCTGAGAACCTACATTATTAAGCATTTTTTTTTTTTTTTTTTTTTTTTTTTTTTTTTTTTTTATAGGCGTAATTAAAATTGTTTATAGAAATTGTTTTTATATAAATTATGAACGTAACAACAAAGTTATTCCTGTGTCTAAAAAATACCAGAGTTTATTTGAGTTTTATGTTCACTCCCTGTGTTAATTAAAGCATGTAAAATAAACAAATAAATAAATAAAGTAAATTAGTGTGAAAACAAAATGGAAACACGAATTTGCAAAGTACCGTTTTTTAATTAATTTAATTAATAATATTTCTTTGACCTATATTTTAGAAATGTGATACTTTCTGTAAAGTTGAGCATTGAATAATAATAATATCAATTAATGATAAAACACCTTGTATAAGATCTAGTTTCAACATAATTATAATTTCGAAATCAAATTTTATGGCACTTGGTTTTCTTTGCCTTAATTTTAAGTAGAATTTTTTGTCCCATAAATAACGTATAAATTAAAAAGTGAAGTTATTGTTCCAGAAAATGGTGTAAGACATCTTGGAAAATAATGAAACTCTGCAAACCCTGTTAGGAACTAAATAAACAAATAAATAACAGAATTTTCGACAACACTGAAGGAAATTCATTTACTTTTACTTATTTATTTATTTATTTATTTTTATTAATATACATCTCAATGTATTTTTATTCATATGTGTAAGCTAAATTGTATGTAAAATAAACATGTTTTTATGTAAATATGAATGAAAATAGAAAATTCTTTCTGCCTCTAGAAAAAAAAAAAAATAATAATAATAATTCTATGTTGAATTTCATTTAGAATTTTTATGTCAAAAAAAGTAAATGAATGAATATTAAATATTCATAAATATATCTATATAAATAAAGAGAAGTGTCTGTGTGTCTGTGTGTGTATCTGCGCTCTGGTGCTCACACTACTAATCGCAGAGCCTCCAAATTTGGCATATAGGTACCTGGGACCCTGCAGGTGTGCACCTCATCGAGATTTTTTCGAATTTCGAATTTGAATTTTTTAAATTAATGTTTTTTCGAATTTAAATATTGGCTTCAATGTTTCATTTTTCAGAAATTTCTTTCGTTTCAAAAGTCTGCGTATCTTAGCGACGGCTATTAAACTATTTATTTATTTAAATTCATTTGAGGAAGATATCTTTTTTATTATATTTATTAAAATCAAAAAGTTATACAGTAGAAAAAATTAAACATATTAAATTTTTAGATTTTGGCATATAGGTACCTGGGACCCTGCAAGTGTGCACCTCATCGAGATTTTTTCGAATTTCGAATTTGAATTTTTTAAATTAATGTTTTTTCGAATTTAAATATTGGCTTCAATGTTTCATTTTTCAGAAATTTCTTTCGTTTCAAAAGTCTGCGTATCTTAGCGACGGCTATTAAACTATTTATTTATTTAAATTCATTTGAGGAAGATATCTTTTTTATTATATTTATTAAAATCAAAAAGTTATACAGTAGAAAAAATTAAACATATTAAATTTTTAGATTTTGGCATATAGGTACCTGGGACCCTGCAAGTGTGCACCTCATCGAGATTTTTTCGAATTTCGAAATTGAATTTTTTAAATTAATGTTTTTCCGATTTTAAATATTGGCTTCTTTGTTTCATTTTTCATAGATTTATTATTTTGCTTCAATCGTCTGCGTATCTTAGCAACGACTATTACGCAACTTATTTAATACATTCATTTGAGGGCGATTTTTTTTTTTTTTTTTTTTTTTTTTTTTTTGTTATATTTATTGAAAATAACATCGTAATGCAGTAGAAAAAATTAAGTATTAAATTTAGTATTAAATTTTAGTATTAAATTAAGTATTAAATTAAGTAATAAATTTTAGTTTTAAATTTAAAAATTATTTATAACAGTTATGTTTAATTTTTATAGTAGAACAATTCCTTATTTCTCATTTTTTAATTAAATCCTTTAAAAGAAAAAACTTTTATTTATTTATTATTTTTTTTACAGTATTTATCGGGAAAAATGGTAGTATATACATAGTAAAAAGGATTAAATTGATTAAAATTTATTTGTTTACATATATATTTATTTATTTTTCAATCTACTTTTTATTTTATTTTATTTTATTACATTGGTCGGAATAAAGTCGTAATATAGTGTAAATAGCATGGGCTATAATACATGGTTCAAAACTAAAATATTTAATAGATGCTGAGATACAGTCATCTTTAAAATCGAAGTTCTTAAATAGTAGCAGATTCCCCCTGTCGTCGATAAATATCCAGAATGAAGTGTCCGGGAAAGATCTTTCTGCAGGCATGGGAAACTTAGACCTGATGCAGTGCGGTCGAGAAAAGAGCTGCCGTAGACAGCGGGTACCCGAAGCGAGGTTTGGAGCAATTTTTGTTACTTTTCTTTTTAGTTTTTGTCTATAATGTGGTGTAAAAAATAAATATTAATTCAATTCTTTCGAAAATTCATTTAAATATAGTGACCAGCGAAGCGGGCGTAGCCTGCTAGTCTACATAAATAAAGAGAAGTGTCTGTGTGTCTGTGTGTGTATCTGCGCTCTGGTGCTCACACTACTAATCGCAGAGCCTCCAAATTTGGCATATAGGTACCTGGGACCCTGGAAGTGTGCACCTCATCGAGATTTTTTCGAATTTCGAATTTGAATTTTTTAAATTAATGTTTTTTCGAATTTAAATATTGGCTTCAATGTTTCATTTTTCAGAAATTTGTTTCGTTTCAAAAGTCTGCGTATCTTAGCAACAGCCATTAAACTATTTATTTATTTGAATTCATTTGAGGAAGAAATCTTTTTTATTATAATAATTGAAATCAAATAGTTATACACATACAGTAGAAAAAATTAAACATATTAAATTTTCAGATTTTGGCATATAGGTACCTGGGTCCCTGCAAGTGTGCACCTAATCGAGATTTTTTCGAATTTCGAATTTGAATTTATTAAATTAATGTTTTTCCGATTTTAAATATTGGCTTCTTTGTTTCATTTTTCATAAATTTAATTTTTTGCTTCAATCGTCTGCGTATCTTAGCAACGGCTATTACGCAACTTATTTTTATTTAATACATTCATTTAAAGGCGATTTTTTTTTTTTTTTTTTTTTTTTTTTATTGGAAACAAAATTGTAATGCAGTAGAAAAAATTAAGTATAATTAATAGTTTTAATTTTAAAAACGTTTTTATAACAGTTACGTTTAAGTTTTTATATTAGACCAACTTCTTATTTTTCATTTTTTAATTAATTCTTTTAAAAGAAAAAACTTTTTTTTTTTTTTTTTTAATTATTATTATTTACAGTATTTATCGTAAAAAATGGAAGTACATACATAGCAAAAAGGATTAAATTGATTAAAATTTATTTGTTTATATATATATATATATATATATATATATATATATATTAATCTACTTTTTATTTTTATTTATTTTATTACATTGGTCGAAATCAAATCGTAATATAGTGTAAATAGCATGGGCTATAAAATACATGGTTCAAAACTAAAATATTTAATAGATGCTGAGGTACAGTCATCTATAAAATCGTAGTTCTTAAATAGTAGCAGATCTTTCCTGTCGTCGATAAATATCCAGATTAAAGTGCCTGGGAAAGATCTTTCTGCAGGCATTGGAAACCTGATGCAGTGCGGGAGGGAAAAGAGCTGCCGTAGACAGCCAGTACCCGAAGCGAGGTTTGAAGCAATTTTAGTTACTTTTTTTTTAGTTTTTGTGTATAATGTGGTGTAAAAAAATAAATATTGATAATTCTTTCTAAAATTCATTTAAATATAGTCACCAGCGAAGCGGCCGTAGCCTGCTAGTATTAAATATTTTCGAATTTATAGACATGAGTTAAATTTTTAAGAGAAATTTTCTTTCTTTAAATATGCATGTAACAACAAAGTTATTTATTCCTACCTGTTTAGTTCTTCTATTACCCGTTTTAGTTTTCAAAATATCCATTTTCAGTATCGTAACGTATCAGTATTATTTAAGATTTCAGACTTAAATATCAGATTTTTAAATCATTATATACATTTAAACCATCTAAATATCTTCTATAAAAAGGCTGTGCATTGTTTATTTTAACTGATTTACATTTCAATGAAGCGATTATTATTACTACCCCCCCTCCCCCAAGCAAAACAGATTTACATTTCAAGTACACATTACCCACACAATCACTTAGATCAATAAGACATCTATGAAAGTTAAAAAATGATCCGTTAAACTTCTATAAACATCTTACAGATACCATTAGCATGACAAATGTCACTCTTTTTTACATCTATTAAATGTCTGTTATATATCCTTAGATGTCAATTAAATCTCCAAATATCCAATAATTGGACTTGTTACATCAAATAGATATTGAAAATATCTAAATCTTCTTTTGATCTAACATGTTACATCTATAAGCATCGAAATAATTCACGTCTATATTTAAATATCTAATAGATATCTATAATTAGTACAGGATATCCAGGACTTTTAATGGATCATCTTAGGATATTTTCTGCCTTTTGTAGATCAATTGATGTAATTTAGATGTCTAATGGATGTAAGTGGTTTTGCTGGTACACTTATGACATTTATTATAAAGTTATACGTAACACATTTCTTAGAATTAAATTTAGATAAACAAAACAAACAATTTCAAAATCAAATTTACTTTGGAGAGATGATTGACATTACATGGCGACCGAACGTGTTAGAAATATATGATTCCGCATAGGGCAGTACCCATTCACTGTCATTCAAAATTTGATTTTTTTTTCTAATTTTTTTTTTAAATCTGTAAAATCGTATTTTCTTTTAATTTTATCTTACACAGAAAGAGAGATAAAATATGTTGTGTGATTTTGAAAGATAATATTTTTATAACTACAATTCAATATATATATATATATATTCTTTTTCAGAATATTCTGAAATTGATATGGATATAAAGCTCTCATTTTTGTTTCTGTTAAATTGAATTTTAATTAGAATTCAATTGTGTTTATATGCATATGGGATTATCTTTAAGAAAAATATTCTTGCATTGTCAATTTAATGTAAAAACACTACATTAATTTTATTTTGAAGCACATAATCAAATTGAAATTCAATTATTTTTCTTGTTATAAAAATGACTGAAATTTTTGCTTAAGTGTTGTTTTCTTTAGTTCAAACTTTCTTTTTTCTTTTCTTTTTTTTTTTTTTTTCACATGAAATCCCTTTTTGTCCAAAAGGCATAATTTAATTATGGCCACGCTGATGGAAACAGATTTACTTAATACTCTGAGAACCTACATCATTAAGTATTTTTTTAATTTATAGGCGTGATTAAAAATGTTTATGATTTTTTTTAAATTAAATATAAATGTAACGCAGCAAAGTTATTTCTATACCGAAAAAAAAAGAAAGAAAAAAGAAACACCAAAGTTTATGTAAATTTTATGTTGACTCCTTCTGTTGATTAAAACTAGTAAAACCGATAAAGTAAATTATATTGTAATGAAAAAAGAAAACATGGATCAACAAAGTAGAATTTTTGAAGAATTAATTAAATTTATATAAGTTCACGAACCTATATTTTAGAAATATGGGATCTTTTACAAGACTGTAGCTGTTGAAAAAAAAATAACAAAAGAAAAATTAATTTATAATTTTAATGCACACTACGCTTAAGATATATTTATCATGTCATACATAATATATTTTTTTGACAATCTCAGATTTACATAAACAAAATAAGCAATTTCAAAGCCAAATATCTTATGAAGAGATTAATCATACTGCATGGAGACCGAATGTGTTAGAATTACATGATTTATAAAGGGTAAAATATTAAAATGTTGTTTGAAGATTGAAAAAAGAATTTTTTTTCAAATATTTTATTAAAAAATCTGTAAAATCTAATTTTCTATTAAATTTACCTTTTACAGAAGAGGAAGTAAAGCAATTTGTTTAAATTTGAAGATGGTACAATTATAATAACAATTCAAAAACACATTACTCGTTTCCTTTTTTAATATACTTCAATTTGTTATGAATGTATAAATCTCATTTTTTAGTTTTAAATTGAGTTTTAGATAGAATTCATTTACTATTCTCTTGAATTGTATTTATATACATATGGGATTAACTTTAAGAAAAATCTTCAAAATTTTTCAATTTAATCTGCAAGCACTGCATTTCATTTATTTTGTAGCACATAATCAAATCCAAATCCAATTATTTTTTTGGTTATAAAAAGGACTGAAATTTTTGCTAAAGCGATGTTTGGTTTAGTTCAAATTTTCTTTTTTATTTATTTCTCTTTCATTCGCTTACAAAAGGAATAATTTGATTAAGTCCACACTGATGAAAACAGATTTACTTAATGCTCTGGGAACCTACATCATTAAGTATTTTCTAATTTGTTGGCGTGAGTTAAGTTGTTTAAGAGATTTTTTTTTTCGAGATATGAAAGTAACAACTAAATTATTTCGATACCTAAAAAATACAAAAGTTTATGTTAGTTTTATGTCGACTTCCTGGGATAATTAAATCATAGAAAAGGAATAAAATAAATCAGATTGTAGTTGAAAAAAGAAGATATGAGTATGTAAAGTATAGATATTTTATTAATTTAATTTTTGCAACTTCATTAACTAATGTGTTAAAAAAATATAGAATTTGTATAAAACAGTGAATTAATTTATCATTGACAATAATAATAATAAAGTGTGGTTTTGAATCTAGATTTATCATAATTTATATATCATAACTGACTCTGTTTAAAGCAACCCAGTTTAGATGCGAGGACATCTACCGACCATACATGGGCTGCTCCTGACTTGTACTATCACCACTTTTATCACTCTAGACACCCTAGTTCTATCCTTTTCGAAGAAAATTAATTACAGATTATTTTTGTGCATACGTCTCGATCTGAATGATCAATTCAAGAATTATAAGTTAACATTAGTAAACTTGCATTTGAATGTTTAAAAAATATGTATATAAATAATAATAATAATAATAAGGAATATAGAGAGCAAACTTATTTCGAAGTAATGTTTGAATCTTTTTCTTCACTAAATTGTTCATCACATACTGAAAAGCTATAGGTATTTGGTGCTAAATAAAACTTTTAAAAATATATTATGATATTTAATTTTATTTTATTAATTAAATTATATGTATTTAGGTGTCACTAAATAATTTTTTAATGAGAAGTTTTTCTTCAAAGTACGTGTGCTGCTGGAACTGATTTCTATTCTGCGTACATAAAATTTTCTTCTTATAGTTGCGTTCTTTCATCAAAGAAATTGTTGTACATCTGACATGAACAAATATTAATGTTCAAATAAGACAAGATAACATAAATATATATATATATATGTATGTATATTCAAAATAGCATATTAAACAATACAGAAATATGCGTATTTTATGTAAATAACACTTTGTTAACAGTGAACGCAGTGTTCCCAAATTTTTTACACGCGTTTCATTATATTGCTACCAGTATGTATGAACTGATATTTTTATACAGAATTACAGCATTACAAATTTTAAGAAGAATTTATTTTTTCGAAATATTGGCGTCGATATAAAAAATTAAAATAAATTTTTAGAAACGCTGTGAGACCTGGTTAATTTTAAGGAAGAAATATTTTTAAACAAGTGAAAAAATAAATTTGATTTCTAGATTTTTGTCTTTAATGTTAAATGCGAATAAAAAATTAGGAGATTTTTTTTAAGGGCAGAACTTCTTTTCTCTTATTAAAAGTTTTGGTTCTTCAGTATCAGTGATAAATAAATTCCCAGAGAGACTGAAAAGTTTCAACTTTGATCCAATATATTAAATTCAATTTCTGTGTCTTTGCTTCCAACCTCCCTCGAATTCTTAAATTTTATCTGGAAGTTAAAAAGTAAAAGAATGTGTTTGCAACACATTTTCAATAGCAAAAAGAATAGATAAAAATCTTGAAATTCTAGCTTAAGTTCTCCTGAGGTTTTACTTGAGCATCGATTTTTTTTTCATTCCCTTAAAGCTAAGACTCACGTTTATTTTCTTTTATAATTATATTTTCAGCGCTTTATATATCTATATCAGAATCTTAAAAAAAGAAAAATCTATTCCTTTTAATGAATATATGTGCATGTTATAAAGCTATAAATCTAACTCATCGAATTGTTGTTTGAATTACATTTAACATTGGAAGTTTCTACTTTAATAATCAAATAGTTTAAGTTTAAATTGATTATGTTACTTAAAAATTATATTTTCTTACAAATGCTAATAACTACCTGGTGCAAATATTAAATATTAATAAAATAAATTTTACAATGAAATTGCATAATTAATTTAAATTTACACAATTTCAATATACGAATATGGAAATTTTACTAATAAATCAACATTATTGCTATATATATTAAATAAAAAATAATGTGCGAATTTTATGTTTAACATTTTTCATGTCGACTGGCATCTCTAACCAATTAGTAATCAGCATATATAGTTACGTTCATCAGTGCCTCACTCTGTCACGCTTTAGGCTTAAGAGATTTCCTTGGACTCTGCCTGTGTGTGAACGCAAGTTGCCACCAAATTTCTATACTTTAGTTAATTTAAAAAAATCTAATTGTCCGATCGATAGGAGGATTAATTCGACGGATTCAGAAAAATAGCCCCTTTCATCTGGCACCTTATTTGTAACGAATTTTTGATTATTATTTTTCTTTTTTTTCAGCATATGAAATGAAATATGCTTTCACGTGTGAAAGAAATATATATATATATATATATATATATATATATATATATATATAATATTGAATTTCCTCATGCATAAGAAAAAGTGACCTCTATAAAGTAATAATAATAATTTTAAATTTTAAAGGTAACGAAGTGATAAATAATGTGCAAAAAATTCGCATGGGCTTCCTAGCAAATGAATTATTGTAAGTGAGAAATAAATAAAAGGAAATGATTATTTTTCAACGAGCGCCTTAGTCGCCCTTCAACTAACTAGTTTTTTTTTTTTTAAATATTTTTCTTAAATGTTTTAATCTATGATAACTTATAAAATATATGAGTAGTGAGAGAATGTGCGTTCTGCGCCAAGAGGTGGGGAGGTAGGATGTGGTGATGTTGCGATGTGCTGATATGCTGATGTTGTAATGTGCTGATATGCTAATGGAACGCAACATTCCCATTCACGACTACCTATTCGTATGATACAAGCTTGAAAGTAACCTTCTATAGTATATAACATAGCAATTTTAGGTATTGCATCATATTATAGTATTTAAAAAATAATTTTTTAAAACTTATAATCAATTATAAAGTTTGTAATATTTAAATTGAGTCATAAAATTACTTTTCCTAATATATTTTTTCCGCTAAAATTTTCATAAATCAATTTCCCCTTTTCTTTTTTTCTTTTTATGATATTTCAAAATAATTCACACACATTCTAAAAAACGCTGACTTTGAAATAAAACAGACACAGTTTACAGTTAATAAAAAACCTTTATTTTTACAATATTTACAAGTATTTTACATCTAATAAGTTACATCATAATTTCATCAATAAAATTAAGTTTGCAATATTAAATCTTAATCAATTTCGCAATGTCCATATGCTAAACTTGTTATTCCATCTTCAGCAATGTATCGTTTGTCATCAAAGGGACTGAGACTGATTTTATTTTGACAGATTGTATATAGTTTGTGTTTTTCTTGGCCTATTTTTAATTGTTTTTCTATGCTTGTTTTCTGTTGCAGTAAGCACTGTAAATAGTCTTCATGACTAATTTTATGTCTAACAACCCTGGTTGACACACCTTTAGCTCTCTTTTTTTCACTTTTACTTGATTTGATAGAGTACATTTTTGCCTTCAGTCCTACAAATTCCAATGCTATTTCACCACTCAATTCATCTTTAAATTTCCCTATAACTTTTTTATTATCATCGGAATAAAGCGGGTGAGTTTTGGGATAGTCAGAAAAGTCAAATTCAGATGAATAATTTTTCATGTCTTTATATATATCATCGGTAGTAATATGGTATGTAAGCGAGTCTGTATCTGTAAATAACAGTACAGCATGGTTGTTATACATTGGTTTTATATAATTATAATGAAAATTATACATTAGGAGTTTTGATAATTCGAGTATTGTAAACCCAACGTAAATAGGTCGGTTCATCAGAATGCTTGTTTTAAGTCTTTCTACAGCGGTTAAATCTTCATCGTACGTTTTAAACGATTTAAAAGTAGGTGATGCTATCAATTTTAATGCTCTCTTAGAGGTATTACAACAAAGTTCTATATTACGTCTTTTTCGCAAGTTTTCCATAGTCTTGCCATATACACTATTATTAAGGAGTTTAAAAAAGTCCTTTTCAAAGGATGATGTTGCTTCTTTCCTTTTATTGGTGTTAAATAGTATATACTTTTTCAACCATGGTGCTTGTTTAAATTGAATGGCTTTATGCACTGCTGTAACTTTTAATCCCAGTTGCAGATAAAGTTTTAAATTTCTGTAATGCACAACATAATTCTTTTTATTACATAAGTTAGGTATTAACTTGGGTGTACCAACATATTTTCTGTTTTGCAGCATACTTTTAGCATAAGGCGATAGCATTTCTTCATTCAAGGTTAATCTTTCAGGGGCAAGTGGATAATCGTTATGTAATGTATGAAGGTGGGTAGGATAATGCAGATCAATTTCAAATATATACCCTATATCTGATTCATCGTCAAGGGATAAAATCCATTCTTCATTAATATTATGTATATCAACCCATTCAAAGTTGCCATAAGGTAGGTACTGAGACATAGCCCAACCGTAAAGGTTGTTCGCATCCCAGTACATGATATAACTATTAGGCTCATTTGGGTTATAGTCGTTCATATAGGGGTTATTTGCTCTAGCCAGTCTTCGACTAATCATGCTAATACCACCTCGTATCCCTTTTTCTATAAGCAGCAACATGTTAATATCTGTTAAGAGCTCTAAAGGTGTTTCAGTCATTTTTAGGCATGCTTGCCATGCAAGTCCTGGAGTTGTAAAAAGATGCGCGCAATCAATTTCGTAGTATTGCTGACATAAAGTTCTAAAATTTTGAAATACATCTGCGAGTAACAAAACATCAGTTTTTACGTATAAATTATGATAATCACCCAATGTCTTCATATTAAACGTGTTCCAAATAGTTTTGGCGTGTTGGTAATCATCATCATCGATAATTTCATCATTCAATGTATTATAAAAGGCGCATGCTGGAGGTAGTTCGGTTTCTTCAAACTTATCAAAAGAAGTAAAGTACTCGTAGGGATAGACTCCTTTCCTCGTTAGCATATTCAACGGTGTATTAACAGGGAAATTCTCTTTCAAAATATTAAACTGGGATGAATCAAGATTTTTTACTAGTTTTTCTAGCGATGTAGGTAGGAATTGAAAGCTGTCTAAAAAAACTAATTGTACAGGATCCTTAGGTTTCTTCAATCTGAATGTAATATAGTTTTCCAAACTTGTAGCAATAACCTCTATCTGATGATTGTTATACTTGCCTAGTTTCGTCATGATGTGATGTCCATCATAGTTTTTTAAATTATGAAAGATAATCGGTATTTTTTTAGATAATTTGAAATTCAAGTTGCAGGCGTTATGGGCTGCACCCCTAAATTCCCCTGAAATGTGACAATGATCTCTTCGACGATCCTCAGCTAACTGTTTATGGCATATATAACATACTTTAGCTTCTTGAAACTCCTTTTCCTGTGCTTCCGTTAAGACTATAGGCTTGATTTGTGATAAAATCTTGGTGAGTTCTTCCTTTTCAGTCATCATCTTTTCTAAAAAGTGTTCCACAGCGTCTTCTCCTCTATATACTTGAATTGGTTTAACAGAACGTCCATCTGGCCCGATAATAACATATGCATATCCACAAGGTACATGATAGGCAATTTTTTCACTATGTGAATTATCAGATGACGGTGAAACCGAACTAACAGGAACAAGAAGGCTTTCGAAATCTGCATAAATACAGTAAGCGACAGGATGCTGTAAGTGCGTACCTGTAAATTTTAAAATGTTATTTTCCTCAGAGGGCATTTTAACAACCTGCACTTCATGTTCTTGACAGTACTGAATATGGGTTTTCAATAAATCCTCTCTGCTAAATCGGTGTAGACATCTGAAACAGTAATGGGCTTTTAAATGATGTTGGGTTAAATCACCAAGTAGACGCGAAAAGTTTCGAATCAAGCAATAATGTTGCCTTTCTTCATCAGAAATTAATAATAAGTTGATAACATCACAATCATTTTTTGGTGAAATATAGAGTGGACATACTTCATTGTCTTCAAAGCCAAAGACGTTGATCCGTAGATCATTTAATTTTTCAATAAGGGGTATCTTTGTTAATGGCACGGGACATGTCACATTACCTAGTTTAATGGTATTTTCATACGGTAGGTAGTGTGATACACGATGAGGATGTTTACTACGATCTATATTCAGTTTATAGGCGATCAAACACCAAACAAGGCATTTTTTATCTTCGTTTTTGATATTTAGCACAGCCTTTTTCAAAGCAAGTTTCTGTGGTAGTTTAATATAGCTACTAGCAGCTAACGGATGGTATTTGGCCATTTTTAGTTCCAGATAATGAATTTTCTTAAAAAGCCATCCAGATCCTCTTTGGATAAATTCATCTAGGGACTTATTAATCTTTGCATATCCTTCACGAATATGATGTTCAATAGTATTATCTAAAAGGTCAGTAAAACAACAACTTCTAAAAAAAGTTTGAATTTCTTCCATTTCGTCATTACCTCTTTTACGCTCCAAGCTCACTTTCATGACCATATACCACTTCAAAGCATTTTTTTCACGTATCTCATTCAAAAGTTTTTCATATAATGCACCCTGTATATAGGTTTGAAATACTTCCATATCACATTCATTGCTTTCGTTTGAATAAAAAAGCTCTGTATTAAACGCATTTGAAGTGTTAATCTGTTTTTTAACTCTTTTAGATTTTACGACAGGTGCAGCTATCTTCCGTTTTCCAGTAACAAGTTCATGCTCTTGTCGCTTATGGCATGTTAATTCTGCTTTCATATCAAACATTTTATCACATTCACTGCATGAATATCGTAAACTTTGATGAAATTTTAAGTGCCTCTGCAAGTTATCCTCGCGCGTAAATACTTGCTCACAATGCTGACACTTTATCGGTGTTACTTCATCTTTACTGCGATGTATTAACATATGTCGATTCAGCAACCATTTCTGTGAAAATTCCTTATTACAAGAAGCGCAATAAAAACTTTCTGACACTCTCTTATCATTCATTTCAACAGATGAGGATTGATTTTTATGATTATGAATCATCGTATGCCGAATTAAGTTTGATTTTAACCCAAAGGCTTTTCCACACTCATCACACTTGAATAACTTTTCATCCGAATGGCTCATCAAATGACGATTCAGTAACCATTTCTGTGAAAATTCCTTATTACAAGAAGCGCAATAAAAACTTTCTGACACTCTCTTATCATTCATTTCAACAGATGAGGATTGATTTTTACGATTATGAATCATCGTATGCCGAATTAAGTTTGATTTTAACCCAAAGGCTTTTCCACAGTCATCACACTTAAATAACTTTTCATCCGAATGGCTCATCAAATGACGATTCAGTAACCATTTCTGTGAAAATTCCTTATTACATGTAGAACATCTAAAAACACTAATCATTTTCTTATCTGACGGTTCCATAACTTGACTCATTTTTTAAGAACAAGAGATAATCCAGACAACATTCATAAAATTTTTCATGCAAATGACTTGAAATTACAATCACCTTCAATTTATAGCATCGGAGTAAATACTTACTATTCTCTCATTGGCTAATTAAAGCTTCAATAAAATCAGAGCTTTTGATTGGCTAATGAAATTCACATGACCTTGAAAATATTTACATCTCCAACGCGCTTAATTTCAGAGCGATAATAGTATGAATTAATGCTTCAATAAAATCACCGTTTGTGATTGGTCGAAAAAATCACGTGACCTCGAAAAATATTTGCATTCACAAAATTCTTAATTTCATAATGCTAATACTATTAATTTAATTTTTAAAAAATCATTGCTTCTGATTGAGTAAAAAATGTCTACATAAAATGTCTACATGAGTAAAAAATGTCTACATGTAAAACTTTCTAAAAAATAAATAAAAATAAAATTCATATAATCTCAAATAAAGTTCATGACACCTCGAAAGTATCTGTATAAAAAACACTTAATTTTATAATGATAATATTAGGAATTCAAATCTCCCACATGAAAAACTTTCTAAAAATAAATAAAAATAAAAATAAAAATAAAGGCACCTTAAAAGTATCTGTATATAAAAACACTTAATTTTATAATGATAATATTAGGAATTTAAGTTTCAGCTCTCTCACATACATAAGAATAATGAAAATGTTAGTTTTCGTTACGTCAGAAGGATCTATCAGCGTATGATAAAACAATAGATAACTGTTATCTATCATTTCATCCTGCTCGCTAGAAAAACAAAGACGTGGCGCATCTACTCTAAAGGCAAGTCTTTTTAAAGTCTTATTAAACATATAGTATTTATTAAACATACATTATTTATTAAAATTCGGAATATAGTATCAAGATATTAATTTAAATATGCTTTATTTATCATCCATTCTACACATCAAAATAAAAAATTTCCATCAAGCGCTTCGTTAATTAGCTTAATTAATTTATTTATTCAACAAATCATTAACTTAAACAATCATGCTATTAAACTTTCTACACATTGAATTATATCACAATTTTTCTTTAAAAAATATTAATAAACTGCAAATTCATTACTTAATTACTTTAATCATGTTATTAAACTTTCTACATATTATATCACAATTTTTCATTAAAATTACTAATGAAACACCAAAAATAATGCTTAATCATATGGAAAAATACTTAAGCACCTTACTTGAACATAACTAACATAAAAAACCTCTATGAAATTAACCTTCTATAGTATATACCACAGCAATTTTAGGTATCGCATCATATTTTACTGTTAAAAATAATTTTTAAAAACTTATAATCAATTATAAAAATTCATAAAATTACTTTTCCTAATATATTTTCCCGCTAAAATTTTTACAAAAACTCATAAGAATGTATATATATATATATTTCATTACCACTTTTGTTAATATTTCATCACACTTGAAACAAAAACATATATTAAATTTTCTTAATATTTAAAATTTAGTCTAATTTCATTAATGTTTCATCTTATATATACCCATTCTCTATACGAGTGTTCGATGTTCAAAGATGGTATACATTAAAAGTTTTCCAAGGTTTTCTCCAAAACTTGTGTAAATACAAACTTGAATCACTTAGAAGACCCAACTCATCCTCAAATTAATGATCTCACACAAAAAAATCATTTATTTTTATCGATTTCATTAATGTGAGACACTTTAAACAAAAAATGATAATAATTTATTTCATTAAATAAATAAAAAATACAAATTTTAATCATTTCGTTTTATTAAAAATGAAATTAGATTAATATTTTTTATCATACATGCATCCATTCTACACATCAAAATAAAAATTTTCCATCAACCACTTCGTTAATCATCTGAAAATAATTAATTTCCTTAATTATGCACTAAAAATCTACGAAAAAGATTTGTTTTTTCATTAAAATCATTACTTAATCATCTGAAAAATAATTAATTTCCTTAATTACGCACTAAAAATCTACGAAAAAGATTTGTTTTTTCATTAAATTCATTACTTAAACATCTGAAAAATAGTTAATTGCTTTAATCAGTTTAGTTCATTAAACATTTAAATATTAATAATACATCGCTTAATTGTCTGAAAACTGCAATTAAGCATTTTACATAACCGAATTATAACTCCATTTCTTATTTTAAATACTAATTAATAATTAATATTAAATATAGCTCTTAAACAACACCTTAATTAAGAAAAAACAAAATTTTAATCTTTAAAATAAAAAAAAATCAAGATATAGTTCTAAATTCTCGGGACAGATGGCAGCACATTTTTGCAAATATTTTCACATTAGAAAAAAATCTATTTTCCACAGATTTTTCTTATTATTTTCCACAGATTTTTCTTATCATTAAAAATGTTAATTAAAATATTAATTATACACTAAAAAACTACATTTATCTATTTTTTAAGCAATTATTTCACTAATTTTTCAAAAATCCTAATTGATATTAATTACAGCACTCAAAATAACTTCCATTTAAATCCAATTTCATCTTAAGACCGTACACAATTTTATAGAAATAAGAAATACATTTATTACGAAATCATAAAATAAATTACATTTAAAATCAACTAAATACTAACTAACTTTTAAAAATTACAAGTTTTCAAACAATTATGTCTCATAAAATCCTAATTAAAACATCCATCTCTAAAATAACTTGCATTTAAACCCAATTTCATCTTTAATCTCTAAATAAATTGCCTTTAAAATCCAAGTTCAACGGAATACGATACACTGATTATTCAAGAATCCTATTTACAAGTCTGGCTTGCTCAACGGTCAGAGCATTCGCTTGCTGAAGCTTAGGACCTCAGTTCGAATCCAGCTGCCGGCAAAGGCTGAAAAACAAAATTTTTGAAAAAAAGAAGTTCAATAATTTCTCAATAGATGTCAGCACCAAACATATCCAGTAGATATAAAACACGGCTTCTACAATGCGTCACCGGAACGATACTGATAAGAGACGGTGCGGCAGCAGCACAGCTCGCCCGTGCCGTACCGCTGGTGCCGCTGGCGCAGAACCCGTGTTATATATCTACTGGATATGTTTGGTGCTGACATCTATTGAGAAATTATTGAACTTCTTTTTTTCAAAAATTTTGTTTTTCAGCCTTTGCCGGCAGCTGGATTCGAACTGAGGTCCTAAGCTTCAGCAAGCGAATGCTCTGACCGTTGAGCAAGCCAGACTTGTAAATAGGATTCTTGAATAATCAGTGTATCGTATTCCGTTGAACTTGGATTTTAAAGGCAATTTATTTAGAGATTAAAGATGAAATTGGGTTTAAATGCAAGTTATTTTAGAGATGGATGTTTTAATTAGGATTTTATGAGACATAATTGTTTGAAAACTTGTAATTTTTAAAAGTTAGTTAGTATTTAGTTGATTTTAAATGTAATTTATTTTATGATTTCGTAATAAATGTATTTCTTATTTCTATAAAATTGTGTACGGTCTTAAGATGAAATTGGATTTAAATGGAAGTTATTTTGAGTGCTGTAATTAATATCAATTAGGATTTTTGAAAAATTAGTGAAATAATTGCTTAAAAAATAGATAAATGTAGTTTTTTAGTGTATAATTAATATTTTAATTAACATTTTTAATGATAAGAAAAATCTGTGGAAAATAATAAGAAAAATCTGTGGAAAATAGATTTTTTTCTAATGTGAAAATATTTGCAAAAATGTGCTGCCATCTGTCCCGAGAATTTAGAACTATATCTTGATTTTTTTTTATTTTAAAGATTAAAATTTTGTTTTTTCTTAATTAAGGTGTTGTTTAAGAGCTATATTTAATATTAATTATTAATTAGTATTTAAAATAAGAAATGGAGTTATAATTCGGTTATGTAAAATGCTTAATTGCAGTTTTCAGACAATTAAGCGATGTATTATTAATATTTAAATGTTTAATGAACTAAACTGATTAAAGCAATTAACTATTTTTCAGATGTTTAAGTAATGAATTTAATGAAAAAACAAATCTTTTTCGTAGATTTTTAGTGCGTAATTAAGGAAATTAATTATTTTTCAGATGATTAAGTAATGATTTTAATGAAAAAACAAATCTTTTTCGTAGATTTTTAGTGCATAATTAAGGAAATTAATTATTTTCAGATGATTAACGAAGTGGTTGATGGAAAATTTTTATTTTGATGTGTAGAATGGATGCATGTATGATAAAAAATATTAATCTAATTTCATTTTTAATAAAACGAAATGATTAAAATTTGTATTTTTTATTTATTTAATGAAATAAATTATTATCATTTTTTGTTTAAAGTGTCTCACATTAATGAAATCGATAAAAATAAATGATTTTCTTGTGTGAGATCATTAATTTGAGGATGAGTTGGGTCTTCTAAGTGATTCAAGTTTGTATTTACACAAGTTTTGGAGAAAACCTTGGAAAACTTTTAATGTATACCATCTTTGAACATCGAACACTCGTATAGAGAATGGGTATATATAAGATGAAACATTAATGAAATTAGACTAAATTTTAAATATTAAGAAAATTTAATATATGTTTTTGTTTCAAGTGTGATGAAATATTAACAAAAGTGGTAATGAAATATATATATATATACATTCTTATGAGTTTTTGTAAAAATTTTAGCGGGAAAATATATTAGGAAAAGTAATTTTATGAATTTTTATAATTGATTATAAGTTTTTAAAAATTATTTTTAACAGTAAAATATGATGCGATACCTAAAATTGCTGTGGTATATACTATAGAAGGTTAATTTCATAGAGGTTTTTTATGTTAGTTATGTTCAAGTAAGGTGCTTAAGTATTTTTCCATATGATTAAGCATTATTTTTGGTGTTTCATTAGTAATTTTAATGAAAAATTGTGATATAATATGTAGAAAGTTTAATAACATGATTAAAGTAATTAAGTAATGAATTTGCAGTTTATTAATATTTTTTAAAGAAAAATTGTGATATAATTCAATGTGTAGAAAGTTTAATAGCATGATTGTTTAAGTTAATGATTTGTTGAATAAATAAATTAATTAAGCTAATTAACGAAGCGCTTGATGGAAATTTTTTATTTTGATGTGTAGAATGGATGATAAATAAAGCATATTTAAATTAATATCTTGATACTATATTCCGAATTTTAATAAATAATGTATGTTTAATAAATACTATATGTTTAATAAGACTTTAAAAAGACTTGCCTTTAGAGTAGATGCGCCACGTCTTTGTTTTTCTAGCGAGCAGGATGAAATGATAGATAACAGTTATCTATTGTTTTATCATACGCTGATAGATCCTTCTGACGTAACGAAAACTAACATTTTCATTATTCTTATGTATGTGAGAGAGCTGAAACTTAAATTCCTAATATTATCATTATAAAATTAAGTGTTTTTATATACAGATACTTTTAAGGTGCCTTTATTTTTATTTTTATTTTTATTTATTTTTAGAAAGTTTTTCATGTGGGAGATTTGAATTCCTAATATTATCATTATAAAATTAAGTGTTTTTTATACAGATACTTTCGAGGTGTCATGAACTTTATTTGAGATTATATGAATTTTATTTTTATTTATTTTTTAGAAAGTTTTACATGTAGACATTTTTTACTCATGTAGACATTTTATGTAGACATTTTTTACTCAATCAGAAGCAATGATTTTTTAAAAATTAAATTAATAGTATTAGCATTATGAAATTAAGAATTTTGTGAATGCAAATATTTTTCGAGGTCACGTGATTTTTTCGACCAATCACAAACGGTGATTTTATTGAAGCATTAATTCATACTATTATCGCTCTGAAATTAAGCGCGTTGGAGATGTAAATATTTTCAAGGTCTTGTGAATTTCATTAGCCAATCAAAAGCTCTGATTTTATTGAAGCTTTAATTAGCCAATGAGAGAATAGTAAGTATTTACTCCGATGCTATAAATTGAAGGTGATTGTAATTTCAAGTCATTTGCATGAAAAATTTTATGAATGTTGTCTGGATTATCTCTTGTTCTTAAAAAATGAGTCAAGTTATGGAACCGTCAGATAAGAAAATGATTAGTGTTTTTAGATGTTCTACATGTAATAAGGAATTTTCACAGAAATGGTTACTGAATCGTCATTTGATGAGCCATTCGGATGAAAAGTTATTTAAGTGTGATGACTGTGGAAAAGCCTTTGGGTTAAAATCAAACTTAATTCGGCATACGATGATTCATAATCGTAAAAATCAATCCTCATCTGTTGAAATGAATGATAAGAGAGTGTCAGAAAGTTTTTATTGCGCTTCTTGTAATAAGGAATTTTCACAGAAATGGTTACTGAATCGTCATTTGATGAGCCATTCGGATGAAAAGTTATTCAAGTGTGATGAGTGTGGAAAAGCCTTTGGGTTAAAATCAAACTTAATTCGGCATACGATGATTCATAATCATAAAAATCAATCCTCATCTGTTGAAATGAATGATAAGAGAGTGTCAGAAAGTTTTTATTGCGCTTCTTGTAATAAGGAATTTTCACAGAAATGGTTGCTGAATCGACATATGTTAATACATCGCAGTAAAGATGAAGTAACACCGATAAAGTGTCAGCATTGTGAGCAAGTATTTACGCGCGAGGATAACTTGCAGAGGCACTTAAAATTTCATCAAAGTTTACGATATTCATGCAGTGAATGTGATAAAATGTTTGATATGAAAGCAGAATTAACATGCCATAAGCGACAAGAGCATGAACTTGTTACTGGAAAACGGAAGATAGCTGCACCTGTCGTAAAATCTAAAAGAGTTAAAAAACAGATTAACACTTCAAATGCGTTTAATACAGAGCTTTTTTATTCAAACGAAAGCAATGAATGTGATATGGAAGTATTTCAAACCTATATACAGGGTGCATTATATGAAAAACTTTTGAATGAGATACGTGAAAAAAATGCTTTGAAGTGGTATATGGTCATGAAAGTGAGCTTGGAGCGTAAAAGAGGTAATGACGAAATGGAAGAAATTCAAACTTTTTTTAGAAGTTGTTGTTTTACTGACCTTTTAGATAATACTATTGAACATCATATTCGTGAAGGATATGCAAAGATTAATAAGTCCCTAGATGAATTTATCCAAAGAGGATCTGGATGGCTTTTTAAGAAAATTCATTATCTGGAACTAAAAATGGCCAAATACCATCCGTTAGCTGCTAGTAGCTATATTAAACTACCACAGAAACTTGCTTTGAAAAAGGCTGTGCTAAATATCAAAAACGAAGATAAAAAATGCCTTGTTTGGTGTTTGATCGCCTATAAACTGAATATAGATCGTAGTAAACATCCTCATCGTGTATCACACTACCTACCGTATGAAAATACCATTAAACTAGGTAATGTGACATGTCCCGTGCCATTAACAAAGATACCCCTTATTGAAAAATTAAATGATCTACGGATCAACGTCTTTGGCTTTGAAGACAATGAAGTATGTCCACTCTATATTTCACCAAAAAATGATTGTGATGTTATCAACTTATTATTAATTTCTGATGAAGAAAGGCAACATTATTGCTTGATTCGAAACTTTTCGCGTCTACTTGGTGATTTAACCCAACATCATTTAAAAGCCCATTACTGTTTCAGATGTCTACACCGATTTAGCAGAGAGGATTTATTGAAAACCCATATTCAGTACTGTCAAGAACATGAAGTGCAGGTTGTTAAAATGCCCTCTGAGGAAAATAACATTTTAAAATTTACAGGTACGCACTTACAGCATCCTGTCGCTTACTGTATTTATGCAGATTTCGAAAGCCTTCTTGTTCCTGTTAGTTCGGTTTCACCGTCATCTGATAATTCACATAGTGAAAAAATTGCCTATCATGTACCTTGTGGATATGCATATGTTATTATCGGGCCAGATGGACGTTCTGTTAAACCAATTCAAGTATATAGAGGAGAAGACGCTGTGGAACACTTTTTAGAAAAGATGATGACTGAAAAGGAAGAACTCACCAAGATTTTATCACAAATCAAGCCTATAGTCTTAACGGAAGCACAGGAAAAGGAGTTTCAAGAAGCTAAAGTATGTTATATATGCCATAAACAGTTAGCTGAGGATCGTCGAAGAGATCATTGTCACATTTCAGGGGAATTTAGGGGTGCAGCCCATAACGCCTGCAACTTGAATTTCAAATTATCTAAAAAAATACCGATTATCTTTCATAATTTAAAAAACTATGATGGACATCACATCATGACGAAACTAGGCAAGTATAACAATCATCAGATAGAGGTTATTGCTACAAGTTTGGAAAACTATATTACATTCAGATTGAAGAAACCTAAGGATCCTGTACAATTAGTTTTTTTAGACAGCTTTCAATTCCTACCTACATCGCTAGAAAAACTAGTAAAAAATCTTGATTCATCCCAGTTTAATATTTTGAAAGAGAATTTCCCTGTTAATACACCGTTGAATATGCTAACGAGGAAAGGAGTCTATCCCTACGAGTACTTTACTTCTTTTGATAAGTTTGAAGAAACCGAACTACCTCCAGCATGCGCCTTTTATAATACATTGAATGATGAAATTATCGATGATGATGATTACCAACACGCCAAAACTATTTGGAACACGTTTAATATGAAGACATTGGGTGATTATCATAATTTATACGTAAAAACTGATGTTTTGTTACTCGCAGATGTATTTCAAAATTTTAGAACTTTATGTCAGCAATACTACGAAATTGATTGCGCGCATCTTTTTACAACTCCAGGACTTGCATGGCAAGCATGCCTAAAAATGACTGAAACACCTTTAGAGCTCTTAACAGATATTAACATGTTGCTGCTTATAGAAAAAGGGATACGAGGTGGTATTAGCATGATTAGTCGAAGACTGGCTAGAGCAAATAACCCCTATATGAACGACTATAACCCAAATGAGCCTAATAGTTATATCATGTACTGGGATGCGAACAACCTTTACGGTTGGGCTATGTCTCAGTACCTACCTTATGGCAACTTTGAATGGGTTGATATACATAATATTAATGAAGAATGGATTTTATCCCTTGACGATGAATCAGATATAGGGTATATATTTGAAATTGATCTGCATTATCCTACCCACCTTCATACATTACATAACGATTATCCACTTGCCCCTGAAAGATTAACCTTGAATGAAGAAATGCTATCGCCTTATGCTAAAAGTATGCTGCAAAACAGAAAATATGTTGGTACACCCAAGTTAATACCTAACTTATGTAATAAAAAGAATTATGTTGTGCATTACAGAAATTTAAAACTTTATCTGCAACTGGGATTAAAAGTTACAGCAGTGCATAAAGCCATTCAATTTAAACAAGCACCATGGTTGAAAAAGTATATACTATTTAACACCAATAAAAGGAAAGAAGCAACATCATCCTTTGAAAAGGACTTTTTTAAACTCCTTAATAATAGTGTATATGGCAAGACTATGGAAAACTTGCGAAAAAGACGTAATATAGAACTTTGTTGTAATACCTCTAAGAGAGCATTAAAATTGATAGCATCACCTACTTTTAAATCGTTTAAAACGTACGATGAAGATTTAACCGCTGTAGAAAGACTTAAAACAAGCATTCTGATGAACCGACCTATTTACGTTGGGTTTACAATACTCGAATTATCAAAACTCCTAATGTATAATTTTCATTATAATTATATAAAACCAATGTATAACAACCATGCTGTACTGTTATTTACAGATACAGACTCGCTTACATACCATATTACTACCGATGATATATATAAAGACATGAAAAATTATTCATCTGAATTTGACTTTTCTGACTATCCCAAAACTCACCCGCTTTATTCCGATGATAATAAAAAAGTTATAGGGAAATTTAAAGATGAATTGAGTGGTGAAATAGCATTGGAATTTGTAGGACTGAAGGCAAAAATGTACTCTATCAAATCAAGTAAAAGTGAAAAAAAGAGAGCTAAAGGTGTGTCAACCAGGGTTGTTAGACATAAAATTAGTCATGAAGACTATTTACAGTGCTTACTGCAACAGAAAACAAGCATAGAAAAACAATTAAAAATAGGCCAAGAAAAACACAAACTATATACAATCTGTCAAAATAAAATCAGTCTCAGTCCCTTTGATGACAAACGATACATTGCTGAAGATGGAATAACAAGTTTAGCATATGGACATTGCGAAATTGATTAAGATTTAATATTGCAAACTTAATTTTATTGATGAAATTATGATGTAACTTATTAGATGTAAAATACTTGTAAATATTGTAAAAATAAAGGTTTTTTATTAACTGTAAACTGTGTCTGTTTTATTTCAAAGTCAGCGTTTTTTAGAATGTGTGTGAATTATTTTGAAATATCATAAAAAGAAAAAAAGAAAAGGGGAAATTGATTTATGAAAATTTTAGCGGAAAAAATATATTAGGAAAAGTAATTTTATGACTCAATTTAAATATTACAAACTTTATAATTGATTATAAGTTTTAAAAAATTATTTTTTAAATACTATAATATGATGCAATACCTAAAATTGCTATGTTATATACTATAGAAGGTTACTTTCAAGCTTGTATCATACGAATAGGTAGTCGTGAATGGGAATGTTGCGTTCCATTAGCATATCAGCACATTACAACATCAGCATATCAGCACATCGCAACATCACCACATCCTACCTCCCCACCTCTTGGCGCAGAACGCACATTCTCTCACTACTTATATGCACTCACTGATCAATGAATTGGAAGCCTTTAAGAATTTCTACAAGTGCTTGCTAGCGGCGTACGTATGCTAAACGTATTCCTGATGTGGATGACACATCATCAGAATGCTAGTAGAAGTAAGGAGTGCGTGTGCATTTCGCGAAAAAATCAGTAGAATGGAAAAAACGGCAGATCTTCACCTATTTACTTTTTTTGGGTACCCATTTATCAAGATTCATGATTGTGAAGACATCCGAATTTACAGGGTTCTCAAAAGTAGCCAATTCGAAGATTTTCAAAAGTTTGAAAAAGAAACTGTAGTCCTTGTCTAAAAGACATAACTGCCGTTCGGAAACAATAAATTTAAACCCTGACCGGCGTCGACTCCGACGGATTATATGGCATAAAATGGACTCTACTGTGTCTACTATTTATGTTTCTATTACGGTTCTATTCATATTTATTTTAATATGTATTTTTGGCTGCCGCTAGCAAGACGATAAATTCCTCAAGCGTTAAGAACATTTTACTGACCCTAACAACTTTATCGTTACCTTCTCTGGTGATAATTCGCATGGAATCTCAAGAAGCAATACAAGTAATGTCATTGATTATGCACATGCCCAAAAGTTAAAGGATCACTTTCTGATAACTAATAATTTAAGATGTGATTTGACGCGTGGCAAATGTGAACCAACTTTACGAATTTCTCTAGACAATTTTGCGAAGTGTTTCACACAGTTCAATGTGCGGTGATAAGACACATCTACAAGCCAAATTCAATGGCCCAATTTCGCACGAAGTCCAGCACCTGACAATATAGCACTAGTTAACGAGGGATATTCACAGTCACATACTAGACCCTTTCACAAACTAGATTAGAAAAATCGAAGAAGAAAAAATTATCTATTGTGTCACTCACACAACTTTCTTTTACCCTGTATTTCAATACTATTAAAATGGATTATATATTATATCCTAAGATCAATAAGGTAAGATAATAAGGTTAAATGTACTTTAAAATGCTCCAGAATAAGTTTAAGAACAGTTTTATTTGGTATATAATTCTGTGTGTGTGTGGGGGGGGGGGGTACTGCCTCCCCGCTCAAACCCCGTTTATTTATAGTGGCTACCTTCTTTCTGTTTAAATCGAGGCTTTTATTAATTTGCCTTTAAACTTGCCAACCTTGATCAAATTTTTCAACTAGAAGCAAAATACAAATTTCAAAATACCTAATTTGCATTTCCTGCAGTTATTTGTTTAAAAGTTATGATGGTAACAGATATACATTCAGATCAATCTTTTAATTGTATTTTCGTAATGAGGGTACCTAAAACGTGTTATTATAAAATAAACTAGAGTTGAAAATAGAAATTCAAAAAGTACTTTGTTTACAATATGGGTGTGAAAATTAATTTTCCTTCCTGAGCAGTGTTCATCGAGATAATAAAATGTACCAAAGCACTTCCGTTAATTACATTCAATAGAAAAAAAAAAAGAGCTCAATTTTGCGTAGACCCCTATATTGCCTATAAACAATGAATACTATAAATAATATTGTGCACTTAAATTTAGTTTTATATGAAAAGCATCCAACACTAAAGGAGCTACAATTCCAGCAATTTCCAAGTATTGCCCCAATGCATCAAAGTACTTTGGATAGCCCTGTAAACGACCGGTGAATGGTTTCCATACCACAATCTACACAAAACATGCTTTTATGCATATTCATTCCGTTCTGTTTTTGTCAGCCCATAGAAGTTACACTGTAACTACCAGAAATTTTCCCGTAGACGTAATGCATTTGAATTATCTTGGATGTCCCTGTACTTGAACCATTTTCTGAATCTGAACGAAAAGTTTAGTGTAGCTTCTCTATATGATACACATTTAGAATACCGAGTTAGGACTTTCTGCTACTATGTGTTCTTGAGATATGCTGATAACAGGCACACACAGAGACCAACCGCTAAAAACACGATTTTCGGTATCAAGAGACCTCAAAATATGTATGTATAACAAAACTCAATTTCGAAAATTTAACCCAAAACAATACTTTTTCTACCATATATGGGTAAGAGAATGTAAAAATGTTAGTTACTCACCATCTCAAAACGGTTGTCTGATAGACAGGACAGAACAACAGGTTCCCATGCAAGATGTTTCCCAATATAATCAAGCTTGTCCCAAAAATTCTGTGTGGAAGATGCAAATACTGCTGTTTACAATAGAAGCCTTTGTCCAACTAGAAGCGTAACTGAAGATAAAACTCCCTTGTCAAAAGGTCAAAAGACTGTATTTTCATTGTCTACTTTAATGAATCGAAGACTTACAGACTTCGAGATCCTCAACAACAAAATAAATAAAGTTTATCAAAGAATTTGAAAGTGAATCAAATTATGAATAAATAAAAATATTTTACCCAGAAACCCCTATGGAGAAAACCATGGAAAACCCACTGGATGAAGAAGATAGAAAAGAAGAAGTAAAAGAAGTGCCATTAAGCCAAGAATATTTACCCGAAGAAAAACAAAATGATGAAAATATAGAATAAGAAAAAAAATTACTGAAATAAAGATGAGAAGGGGGACAGGTCACCCAACAAAAATGAAAACAGGAAAACCAGGAACACCTATAAAAGAATACAATTGAAAAACCATAAAAGAAGAGCAGAAAGAGCATGCAGAGGAAGAAAACGTGAATGCTACTGTAGAAGAACCATTAAATGATGAAAATTCTATAGAATGGCACATAGCAAAGATAATTGAATATAATGCTCTAATGGAAAACAATGGCTGGAAACTGATGAAAAGACCTAAAACGAGAAAATATAGGTACCAATACCAACTAAGAACAAAGTTCACATCAGACGATTCAATTAAAAAGAGGAAGACAAAATTGGTGGCAGAAAGATGCTCTCAACAACCACGAATTTATTACGAGTATTAACCAGTATAATAAACTTAAAAATTATCTTAATGCTAAATTTAAAATAAGAGATTTAGAATATTTACACAATTGCTTGGGGGTACAATCGAGTAAAACTTAAATGAATAATCAGTATCTTTAAAACAAGAAAAATGTATAAACATTATTTTAAAGAATTTAATATGTTTGGGAAAGCCTATTTCCCCATCCTTTTATCATAGAATTCGATTAACCTAAGACATGTGTCTATTAAATAAAAGTGATTAAAGAAGCATTTTTGAACACCCGTATAGAAAATAAATCGGTTCATTGATGTATCTGTCCAAATTTACTAGACCAGACATTGCACATGCCATAAGTAATTTAAATAGATTCAATAAAAATCCTGGTCAGCAGCAATGGTTAGCTGAGAAAAGAGTATCATGGTACTTAAAACAAACGGAAGGTGTTTGCTGAAAGTACAAGAAAAGAAGCAAATAATTAATAGGTTTTACAGACGCGGAGTGGACTGGAGATTTGGATGCCCGCAAATATTAAACCAAATATTTATTTTTATTTCCTGGAAACTCTATATAATTTGGGAGTCCCGGAAACAACAATCAGTAGCACTATCTATTCCAGAAGCCGAATACATAAATTTATCGAAGGCCACCAAAGAGACCATTTATTTGTTGAGTGAATTAAATTTTACCTCAATTGAACTAACAATAACTTTTTGCAATAATCAACGTGCTCAAAAATTAGTAAAAAATGCTGTATAGCTACCGTAGCAAGTATGTTGATATAGTCACCATTTTACCAAAAGTCTTTAGTAAAAATATCATTGATATTAAATATATCGTATTAAATTATAATGCGTATTAAATTATTGTTATTAAATATATGTCCTAAAAATATATAAGGTATACTGACAAAGTCCCCTAATACCCGTAAAGCAGTCCTACTGTGTACAAATACTTATATATAAATAACAACAACAAAAAAAAAAAACTTAAATGCCATGTAAGTGATTGTATTACATCAAAATATTCAAAATCCTCTTTAAAAGTAATGCTTTGCTTACAATGCAGTAGTAACGTGTTTCAGAAGCGTTAGTGTTAAATTACTTTAGTTTAAAATTGGCTTTTATTGTATAAAACATTAAAATTTATGCACCATTATTCTATATAATATTTAAAAACGTAAATATATATATATATATATATATATATATATATATATTGAATAACTTTACTATAAAATTAAACTTTTTAAACCAAATTGTTATATTTGTTGTTCATTCTACTTTGCTTGTGTTTTAAAACTGATTAAAAAATCAGTAATTTATAATATGGTTAATAAACTAACTGATATAAAATTCAAAAGCTGATCTACTGTAATTAAAAATTACTACGCCTGAGAGTTGAGTAAAATTAAATCAACATTTATATTGAGATATTTATTTACAATAACGGATTAAAGCACGATTTAAATATATATATATTCTTCATATAATAGCTACAAATCTTTTATCCAATATGAATGTATTTTGTTACTTTTTCAATTCTATACATATAAGAAGAAATTATTGGGTTCCTGAAAATTTTCGACATCCAGTTTTCGATAGATTTACATATTCTGAGATGTCCCGAACACGATATAATCAATTTTAGAAAATGTCTGCTGTCATTGTTTTTCAAACAAATTTAAACTCTGTACCTTGCGAACCAATGAATGGAAGTTCAAGAAAACTTTATACTTGACTGTGTATTGACTAAAATTGTTGCTGATTAGACTTTAGGACAAATCGCCAATTACGCGGTACTGCTATGTTGCTATTTTCTCCATTTAAGAGAAATCTGCATATCAATTTATAGTGTATGAATGCACAAAACTTTACATGTATAGGAATCATGACAAATATTATGTTCATTGTTACTAAGTTCATATCGGCCAACAGATGGCGTCTTATGTTGCAATATTTCCTTTTTACGGGAAATCTCTATCTCAGCTTCAATTCTATGAATGCACCAAACCTAGTATGTGAGATCGATACTTTGAAAAAATTATACTGATTAAATTTCAATACCAATTAGCCAATGTTAGGCGATGATATTACTCACTTTCTGTCAATCTCGAAAGACTATATCTCAGCATTTACTCTTTGTAACAGTACCAAATTTTATCGATAAAATTTAATTGTGTGAAACGGTTACGCTGTTATATAGAATGATGGAGAAGAAAATTTTGGGATAGCTACAGCATATATATCTTTTATCTGAGATACTATAAGTAGTTAAAATTCAGCTCTAATCAAACATATAAAACTTTAATCTGAAATAGTTAAGCCAAATATATTCAACTTATTAGTTCAACAGTAACTTTGACAAAAGTGAAAATGTTTTAAATTGTAATATATTTTATGCATACGAAATTGTACAGAAAGAAAATTTCATTGAAAAAAAATATTATTACAGCATACAAATTTGCACATTATTTTTATCATGTTTTTATTAACTCGCTTTCTTGTTTCCAGTACAAATCTTGCAATCAATTTTTCACTAAACTTCCCGACTAGTCAGACAGTTGAAGCTTTTAGGGTTACATACAAACGGAACGCTTGCAATTTTGATGACGTAAATTTTGCAAGTTTTTTGCAAATACAGTCGGCAGCAAAAGTATTCGAGCGCTAGCAAAAATTCCTATGTAAAAAAAGTACACTTAATGCAGTTTTGTTAAATAAATTTTTGTCGAATTCTGTCTTAATCAGTCTAAGAACAAGATTCGACAAGGCTTTATTTAACAAAACAGTGTTAAGTGTGCTCTTTTCATATAGGAATTTTTGTTAGTGTTCGGATACTTTTGCTGCCGACTGCAGTCATACATTTGGAACGCTTGCAAACGGCTTTGCAACTGGAACTGTTTCATTTGTATGTACCCTTTAGAATAGTTCAGAACACGATGACAACGTAATACCTCGAAACTCGATGTTTGAATTATTGATTAGTTTTCTTTAAATAATTAAAATATGAAAGTAATAACCTCCTAACAGCTTTAAAATCAACCATTTAAATATTAGCTATAATTTAATTGTTGCAAAAAAAAAAAAAGAGTAAAGGAAAATAAATACATTTATTTAAACGTGAACAATAAAAAAATATAAAAAAAAAATTATGCATCTCAGAAAAATAACGTCATTATCACTTCAAAAATTTTATACACATTGATAAAGTGCGAGTATAGTTCTATAGCTATGATTCAACAGAAAATTTAAAAACATGGTATAAAATAAGTTTTTTTTTTTTTTTTTTTTTAAATCTTATAATTATTATTAATGAAACATACAGATTCTATTATTAAAAATATAGTCGCTTTAAAAATCGTTTAAAAATTACTCGACTTCATGCGATGTAATAAAACCTTAATCACAGATGAGAGTTCTTAAAAAAGTGCAAACAGGAAAAATTCCTTATAATTTAATTGTAAAAAGGAACGTTTCTTTATAATTTACATCAAAATTATATCCATTTATAACTGAATCAGACTTTTCTTCCACAAATCTCTATTATCCATTTAACAAACTCTTTTCATAAATATCCTGCTGCGAATCTGAAGATAAGTTAATAAACAGTAGCAATAGAAAATGTCTTGAGCCAAGAAATTCAAATGAAATTAACACAAGTAAATCATTTTCATGTGCGCATGCATAATTAATCAATATTGTCTCTAGAATGTTAATAAGAGAAATAGAAATTTTCATTATAAGCCTATTATGTATAGTAACACTCCTTAAGGGTTGACTCAGAAATACCTCTCATAAATTATTTTCCTTGCTACCAAATTTTGTGTGAGCAGAATATTCAGAATATTAATATGAATGATAGACGCGTTACTAAAGGTAAAAAGGTACAAGTTTCAATTGACGACAGTTTTATTATTCATCTATTTAACTTACGTAAAACTTGTGAAATGTATTGGAAAAAATCATTATTCAATAAATATTACTCTTTTGGGTCAAATTTTCAAAAGTGATTTTTTGTTATATTTACACGTTTTGAGGTGCCCTGAATCCAAAAATCACGTTTTTAGGGGTTGATCTGTCTGTGTGTCTGCCTGTGTGTGTCTGTTATCAGCATATCTCAAAAACAAATTATAGGAGAAAGTCCAAACATGGTATTCGTATTCTAAATATGTATGATATACGGATGTTACACTAAAATTTTCGTTAAGGTAGAGCAAATGGTTCGTGTACAGGGACACCCAAGGGAATTCAAAAACATTAGTCTATGGGGTTAATTACAGCTCAGTAGAGTTTAACATCTATAGATTGCAATAATTCAAATGAATCGAATATGCATTTTTTTATGCATAAAAACATGTCTCATGCCGAATATTGTAGAGAAATCATTCACTGTTCGTTTACAGGGATACACTACTAGATAAAAGTGCGGAAATAGTTACAAAATGATGGAAGTGTATTTAAGGCTGGGCCGTGCATTATTACTATAGTATTATATTTAGATGCACTATGTGGTCTGTACATAATCTTCATAAGATATACAGAGTTGCAAATATTTAAGCAATATGATTTTAAGCAATAGCTTTTTTGTTGTTAGTTGATGTGCTTTACTATAATATTTTACCATTTTCAGGAAAGCTGTTCATGAATTGAAAGTAATTCCTCATGTATGATTTTAAGGTAAACATTCATCGCTTGTTTTTTTGTATATTTACACGTTTTGAGGCTTCCTGATTACCGATGTCAAGATTTTAACGTTTGATCTTTGTTTGTGTCTCTTAGAGTAACTTAAAAAGAATAATTTTAGGAGATCCAATTGTTCTATTTTAAAGTTAATATAAGTTTGTTGCTAGAAAAGTTTGATCAAGATTGATGTTTCAAGGAATGTTGCGTGTAAAAATTGTCTAAATAATTTTAAATGAACTTTTAATTTTAATAACAGATTGAAATTCCATATAAATGTAGGTGCAGTAATGAAACGGGAGGTTGAGGGGTCTACCGCCCCTCATACAGAACTAATTATCATATAAAACTCTTTTGAAGTCTAATTTGAATTATTTTAACATAGGTTTACATAACAGCACTCGTTATCTTACCGCCTAATCTCAAACTGGTATTCACAGTATTGAATTTCAGGGTAAGCCAAGTTGTGTGTGTGACACACCAGATTATTTTTTCATACGAAAAACATAAAAATATTTATGTAAGGCATAAAATATACAATTATAAATCCTGTAACCGTCGAATTAAGTCTACTAAATGTAATTTAATAGTATTTTGTATTTAAATTAATATGGAATAAGATATAAATATTTTAAATTCAAGAAAATCCTCTGTTAGTTTTAAAATTAAAGTTTCTCTAAATTTGAGAACATTCAGTGTTTCAGTGAAAAATATTCGGGATAGAAAATCTTTAATTTAAAACAAGGTTTTGAACTAATTGTTAAAATTTTTTTAGTAAATTAAAAATAAAATAAAATAAAAAAAAAAAAAAAAAAAAAGGAAAACACCGTACAAATTACCTGTAACCATAAGATGCCAAAATGCCAAACCTGGTTCTTAATTCAGTCAAAGCTTGGTACTATAGTAGCTGCAACCAAGTGATAATAAAACCTTTTACCCTGATTTGGTGCTTTGTTTTAACAAGAAATACCAAATCATGGTAATATGTTTCACTATCACATGGTTAAAGCTACTTTAGTATCAAGTTTTGGCTAAACCTAGCATATTTCAACTACTGTAGTACCAAATGTTGGTTCAACCTTGAGCTAAAACATTTAACTGAGTATGTTAACAAATGTTCGAAAACATTTGTATAAGAGACATTTGTTTAAAAATACATAATAACGCAAGCTAAAATACGTAGTTGAATACAAGTTAAAATACTTCTTATACCCAAATGTTCTCCTTCTCCCCCTCCTATTCTTAATTTCAAAACCTTTGTTTGTATATTTCAGAAACACCTTACTATAAATATGTTTATGAAAGTCTTAGTATCAGGTTTTGGTCTGGTTATTGTTAAAACTTTTAAAATTGTTAAAATTTTTTTTGCATCTAAACTTCAAATTTAAATCAGTAACCTTGTATCTAAATTTAAAACTATTATTTCCGCCCTCCCCACACACATACACACATAAACGTATCGTTATTGTATATTGTATTACTTGTAAAAATTGTGAAGCTATCTATGCTGAAGAGACATGACGTTCAGTTGATATCCGCATCAAAGAACACAAAAAAGGCTTATAAAATTGGTTATATTCCTTCCAAAGTGGTCAGCCAAGCAGCTGAAATAATTCATACTTCGGACTTTGAAAACAATACAATTATCATCTCAGGCAGTGACAGCGTATTTTATTGTAGTAATATGCGTATGTGACAGCGTACTATCATTTGCGTATTTTCTTCGAAGGATAGTTAATAAAAATTCAATCCGCTTCAACGAATGCGCTGTACCACACGAATATTCAATCCAATTTTATGCTCCTACTTTATGCAGTTGTAAGTTTTTTCTTATAAGATGTTATGCATATGGATGAGGTGGTAAGGATTAACACAAAAACGGTTATGATTTTATGTATTTTATTTTAACTTGTATTTTACTATGTAATTTTAAATAAACGTCTTGTATACAATTGTTTTTAAACATTTTGTTGTTGTGTTGTGGCTTATTCTCCAACACTCTGACGAGGTCAGGCAAGATCCATTAGACCGTTAAACTTAAGGAAATCGAGAACCAGAAGGGGAAGTGTATAGGTCCTCCTTGGAAAGACCCAAACAGTCTAGAATGTGTTCAGCAGAGGCTTGCTGAGCTTGACATTTAGAGCAGACTACAAAGATCCTCCGGCACTCGAAGGACGAGAGACTCTTTGTGTGACCACTTGCCAATCTTGATATTGCAGTTCGTGAGGCCCTGTCACAATTTTAAATATTTTAAATTAAATAAATGATACGTAATGTTTTTAGATATTTTATGTTAGCAAATACATCAAATGTAAAGTATTATAATCTGATTTATTATTCAAATTAAACTATAGTTGGTATATCTGCACGGAGAGCAATTATATATGAGGCGAATAAAAGATCATAAAACGATTATCCAAATTACAAAATTGTAATTAGTAGCATATACATAAGGAATTCTGGAATTATTTATGTTGATGCCATGAATTAGAAATAAAAAGAAGAAATCATTCCTATAATTAGCAAAGATTCTATTCACTATTTTATTATCTGTCTTTAAATGAAAACGCTGGACAGTAATAAGTTAAATTGGAGATTCAAAATAAAAATTCTTGACCTATCCCATTAAAAAGCGCTATTACTAAACGGTAAAACTCCATTTGTTTTCAGAGAAAAAAAATTATAATATAAATATACACTTTACAATGTTAATTAGTTAAATTTAAATTTTTATTATAAGCTTATTATATGTAATAATATTTCTTAAAGATTGGCTCCAAAGAATCTATAAAGTGTAAATTCCATTAATGCCCGATTATTATTATTATTAAAACTAAAAGAGTACCGGGAATGTCAAATCTAATGAAATTAATAAGAGACATTGCTAATTGTAAATATATACAAGTTTTCTTTTGCCGACAATTTTGTTTTTCCTGTATCTAGTTTACTTGCGACCTGTAGGAAGCGATTTTTATTTTTAATACGAAAAATTTAAAAATATTTATGTTATTATGAATATCGCGATTTAGATTAACAATTCTTCAGCGGCCATTAAAAAATATATATATATAAACCTTTATTATTAAACAGAAAAGTTTCTTTAGTTTCAAGGTGACTATAAATTTTGAGCCCGTTGACTTACTTTTAATTTCTTTATTTTTCATGTGATACACCGTGTCCCAAAAGTTTAGACAATCAATAAAATTTGCAATAACATAAAAAGTAATAAGGTACAATTAAAATTCGGGACATAGGTAATAGATAAAAAGCAGTTTTGCTGATATACATATATAAATTATGATCAAAGGTTTGAAATAATAAAATGTACAATAAATTATATAAAAATGTGCTGTCCCAAGAGTATAGACACAATACAGCATTACATGCTTCTTTTTATATTTTTGTTCACAGAATAAAATATTTTTATTATAGTCTGCTTCTATAAATGCAGAATAATCTTTCCCTTTAACTGAAATATTGTCTGCTATATTTTTAGCATAATAATTTAAAGAGTTTCATGTATTGCTTAGTTTGTGATTCGGAAAAGACGTTTCCTGCGTATTCTAATAAAAATGCCACGTTCCAAAAACATTTCTAAAGATGAAATTTTTAAGATTTTACAGTTAAAAGCGCAAGGACAAAATCGTGTACAAATATCGAGAAGAATAAAGAGATCCTTGAGCAGTATTTATAGAGTTTTGAGATCAGGTGGAACATGGAATACTCGAAAGCGAGTCAGAAGACCGAAGAAAACAACGTTATGTGATGATACAATGTTATTAAAAAGGCTTCAGTTTATAATTTATCTGTGCGTGCAATTGCATCAACTTCCGGAATTCCAAAAAGTACTATACAAAGAAGAATTAAAGCTTCAAAACACATTGCTTACAGGAGAATGAAAGCAAAACCTTGCTTAGAACAAAGACATAAAGTTGCACGTCTAAAGTGGGCTAGAAAGCATATGTCATACGGTGAAAACTGGCTTTCTGTCATCTTCTGAGACCAAAAGAAATGGAATTTGGATGGCACTGATGGTTATAAATTTTACTGGTATGATCTAAGAAGAGAACCAAAGAACTGTTTCAACAGACAATAAAGCGGAGGATCCGCAATGACCTGGGGTTTGTTTTGTTTCAACAGGGAAACATTTCTAGGATTTACGGACAGAAAAATGAAATCGGAGGATTATCAGGTTATTTTACGTACCAATTTACTGCTAATTATGGATTTCCTAGCAGGAACGGACTGTGTTTTCAAACAAGATGGAGCATCCATCCATACCTCCAGATGAACGAAAACGTGGTTTATGCAAAACAGTATCACACTATTAGACTGGCCAGTACTTTGTCCGGATATGAATCCCATGGAGAACATATAGGGGCTATTATCTCGTAAAATATATGAAAATGAAAAGCAATTTACGTGTGTAAATGACTTAAAAACTGCAATTGACAAAGCGTGGTATGAAACATCTCATTCTGTAATACAATGCTTAATTAATTCTATGAAACAACGTGTATTTGATGTTATAAAGTGTCGTGGCAATACAATTCAATATTAAAAGTAAGTTTTTAGTTACTTTTATAAATGTAAAACCAAAAACCCTTACATGTGTCTATACTTTTGGGACAGCACATTTTTATATAATTTAACGTGCATTTTATAATTTAAAACCTTTGATCATAATTTGTATGTATATATCAGCAAAACTGTTTTTATTTATTACCTATCTTATGAATATTAATTCTTCTTTATTACTTTTTATGTTAATGCAAATTTTATTGATTGTCTAAACTTTTGGGACACGGTGTATATTATATTAACTAAACTATAAGCTAAAAAATTATATTCCTTTTTTTTAATTCTCTATCACATAATTGTATGAACTGATAAATTGCTTAAAATCGAATATGCACAAGATTAGGATTGTCTTGACTGTAAATGAATCAACAATTTATTGTAAAGATGAAGACAAAAACGTCCCAATTTAGTAAATTTATATTCAGAACGTCAAAATTACTTAAATTATTAACAGCTATTACTAAGGGTAAAAATATACAAGAATTGTCTTACATCCGCAGTATTTTAATTCATGTATCTAATTTACTGAAAACTTAAAAACAAAAATATATATACGATTTTTATTCTTTAATACGAAAAATTTAAGACTACTTATGTCAGGTATAATATACCACTCTGTACATCGCAATTTGGATTTACAATTCTTCAATTACTACTTTATGTAAAACTGTCGTGTGAATGTTGTTATTAGTCGTAAAATTTTATCAGCTTTCAGAAAGAAAAAAAAAGAAGGAATGAGTCAAAACTTCAATGTATTTTTAATAGTTGTAATTCTTAGTTTCATTATAAAATTTCATTGCATTTTTAATGGCGTATGATCTATCAAAATTTCATATTTTCAAAATGTTAATATAATATATATATATATATATATACATATATTTAATTCAGAAGTTAAAATTTTGCAAGTTTTAATGGGAATCTTCAATAAAGTAATTTTATACGAGAAAAATGTCTACTTGCTTACGAAAAGAAAGTCAAATGAGTGTAGTTTATTTTTACTTTTATTCAATTCTGTTTTTACTATGAAAGAGAAATCTATGTTCACATTTTTTTTTTTTTTTTTTTTTTGTAATTCGTAGAAATTTCGAAATTTTTAGCTAGAGCTTCGAATTAGAAAACACCAACATATCAGAACAAAACATTAAAAGAAGTATGAAAGTTTAGGACAAAGCTATATATATTTGATATATAGCTATAAGCTTTGATATATTTACCTTTGATTTCAATATAACTGTCCAAAGCACAAAAATGAAATAATCTGTATACCATATAAGGATAGATTTAAAATAAAAAGAGTAAGATAGTACTTATTTCTAAAGAATATAAAAATATCTGTAATTTGTTATTAATTTGTTAATCGTATTT
This sequence comes from Salticus scenicus, assembly GCA_963930645.1. Classification (NCBI taxonomy): domain Eukaryota; kingdom Metazoa; phylum Arthropoda; class Arachnida; order Araneae; family Salticidae; genus Salticus; species Salticus scenicus. The sequence continues at coordinate 220,823,844 of OZ005653.1, read as the reverse complement.
TATTATATTAATTTATTGAATGGAAACATCATTTTAAAAACAATATTAAAATGCTTGGGATTTATTAAAAATGAAGAATAAAAGTTGCATATTGGCCAATTTCTCGTTTATACCTTCAGAAAAATAAATATAACACGATCAGTATATACACTCATAATAAGCGTAGATAATATACTTTAAAAATAAACGTAATCAAAATTTAAATATGATTTTAGGAAAACTAAAACAGAAATATTGAGTGAATATTAGATGGCTGAACAGGTAATAGATTAGATAGAATATAGTCGAGCCTCGTTAATGTGAGCACGCTTAGCGTGAATTACTTTTCACATGAACTATTTCCACGATCTTCGTCAAAAGGAATGTCAGTTTCTGAGTTTCTGATAACATGAATTTTTTTTTATCCCCCATGAAATTATTGTTAACGAAGTTCGACTGTATGTATATTATATACAAAGAGTGTTAAAAAAAATCGAAACTTATTATTATTTTTTTCAAGTAAACCAATGAAGCGAGGGAAATTTCTTCCTTGTAGATGTAGATGGGACACTCATGCTTAATCGTGATGATTTTCCCGCCCGCAAAAAGCATCAGTGGCTGTCAGTCGACCAATATGTGAAGTCGTGTAGTGAGCGGTTTTTGTAAAATGAGACAAAAACTTGAGCAGCAATATTGCACCAAATTTTATCAAAAGCTTGGCGTTACCCGAGCGGAAACCATTCGTGAGATTCAACGGGCTTTCCGGACGATGATATTTTACGCATAAAGTACAAATGCTTCAAAGATGGGCGCCCACCAGTTACATGTTGACCATTTTCTTTCACTTCCGTACACCATGAGTACGTATCACAAGGCCAAACTATCACAAAGGAGTACTACCAGGAGTTCCCTCGTCGCCTTCGTGCTGTATGGTGCCAAGGACTGGATCTGTGGGCAGCGAAAACTTGGAAGCTCCATCTTGATAGCGCGTCTGTTAATTCTGTGCATCCTATTTAGACTGTCATAGCCAAACACAACATTCCTGTGATTTGTAAGGTCCCTAGTCACCCGACATGGCTCTTTGAGACTTTTGGCTATTTTACAAGCTGAAAATTCCATTTAAACGGTCTCGATTTGAGTCAAAAGAAAACCCTATGTGGTATGCGACGGCATGGTTGCTCACCATTCCAAAAAGTGCGTTCCTCAGATGTAGTTCCTGCTTTCCTCCAACAATGACAGGAAGGCTGGGCGAAATGTGTTTATTAACAAAGTGACTATCTTGAAGGGGGTTAGTGTTTTGGATTTCTAAATCAATAAATGTGTTTTTGCTAACTAAAGTTTCGATACTTTTTGAACACACTACATATTTGACAACTTCTTCTTATACTGATACCAAATAATTTTTACTGATAATAGGAGCATTTTTGTTTGGAGAAAATGTAAGAGTCAAAAAGTCCTTCATTTGTGAAAGGAAGTATCTGCAGGAAATATGAGATAATAAATCACACTGCAGAAAGTATTCGTCAACTTTACTCTGATATATCGGACACGCTCCTGATTTTTTCCCGTTTGGAGCAGGTTCTCGAGAATAACAGGTTTTTCCCCATAAAACATTCCTGATTTTAGGAATGCAGTAGTATTTTTAATATGATATATTTTGTGGTTACTGATATTTTTAAGGAAAATTATTGGTTAATATTAGGCACAATAAGTTTAAAAAAAATTCCCTAGGAATGTAGATTTTTAAAATTATTTTATTTCATGTATTATTTATTTATTTTTATTTTTTTACAGTGCAGTTAATCCTTGCAGTACCTCTACATTCATAGAAATTGATATCGGAAAGCGCAGGGGCATAGAGAGAAAATCCTTACGTCTTGTGTAGTTCCGTACGCTAAAGTGATAGAAGATTGCTTCTTCTTCATGGACGAATCTTATTCATGGACGAAGATGACAGGCGATATCATTGTTTAGTGAATGATTTTTTTTTCTTTTTTTATGATAAATATTTTAAGCTGCTCCTGAATTGAACCCAATATAAATGTTTGGACTATACTTAAGCTGACCAAATATCCCCATTTTCTGTGGAGAGCCTTTATTTTGAAATCATTTTTCAAACTTTTAAAAAGTTCTAGAAAGTAAATTATGTATCATTAACGCTTTATTTTTAGTCTTTATTTATTAAAAATGAAAAAAAAAAAAAAAAAAAAAAAAATCCGAAATTCGATAATTATAGCAATTTTTAACACTGCTCAGTTGTAAAGGTACTCTGATCTATTCTGCCTAACTATGCTAGGCAGACGAGTTTCTGCCCGCCTGTCTATTTTACAAATAGTTCCTCAGCTGGTAGGAACTCTTGTAAATGAGTGGAGTGGAATACACCAATCTATACTATTAAAATATTTTATTAAAATCTGATAGATTCATTACCTAAGAGATTTCGAATTTGATTCGAATATTCCGGACTAAACCATACAATAAATATTTTTCAGCACATTACAATAATATAGTACAAATTCTTTTAAAAATCCACGTCCAAAAAAAAAAAAAAAAAAAAAAAAAAAAAAAAAAAAAAAAAATAGAACGCATTGCATTTTTTAAATTATTATTATTATTATTATTATTTAAATCCGAAAATACGAAACAACTTGTGTTCAAGTCTTTATATTTACTAAGGTATTACAAGGTGTCAGTTTGGAAACAAACTTAAAATTTCTCACTGAAATTTTTAAATAATATCAATGTATTATACTGAGTGCGTCAAGTCTTTCTCTTATTTACTTGTCCTGCTATAATAATAATAAAAGTAATAATAATAATACTACTAATAATAATGTTGTAATTGTAATTTATTTAAACACAAATTAATGTTTTAATCTGGAATTCTAAAACACTCTCTATCTATTTCATATGAAAATTCTATAATTAAATGCTCACTAAAATATTGAAATTGTAACTAAATTAAAAGTTAAAATCTCTATACAAACAAATTACTTACGGAATGAAACTTAAAATAAACTTAATTAAGTAATCTGAGATCCCATGTTAGATAAATTGTTTTAATGAACAAATATGTATTATACCATATTAGAAATTCTTATTGTCAGTTGAATGAATAATAATTCTGTCTTCTAAAGCAAAGTAAGATTAAGCATAAATATTAATTCTGTGTACCTGAAATTAAAATTGAAAGTATTGATTAATTTTAAGAATAACTTTAAAAGAGTATCTGAATAATTTGAATATTCAAAATATTCAAGTGTTACCAAGAATCAAAATGTTTCACGCTTGAGAAAATCTCTTCGAAAAGAGCTTTATTTTAATTGGTTGTTTGGTTATCGTTAGTAGAATAAATGTCAGGAATAAAGTTCAATCATTGATTTTTCTAGAAAGTATTAAAAGACTTATAAAGAAAAATATTTGTAACTTGAAAAGTATTTTGAAAAACGTTTTTGGTAAAGTTCTACTTTTTCCCTTAGTTTTAAAAGGAATGTACTTTTAAGGCAGTATTAAGTAACAGCAAAAATACAGCTGGGTAAATAATTCAAAGTGCAGTTTGGTTAAAAATATGCTCAAATATAAAATAAAGAATGTAACATATTATTATTTTATTTCCTATTTATTCGTACAGTATGAATAACACACATTTTCAAAAATAATTTTAGAAAAATTTGGTTTGATTGACCAATCCTTTCAATATCTTAGAAAAATTGACGAAACTTATTGCAATGAAATTCGCATGTCCCCCTTAGTCAATAAGAAAAAAAAAATGGAGATGTTTAAGCCGAGAAAGATTCAGTTTTGTACTACTAAAGTAAAATTATTCAAAAAGCAAACACACCTGTTTAACTCACACATTCGTCGTTGATATCGAACGTTGAACTGGTTCAATTAGAATAAATATAGATATCTATAACAATAAACGGAATTTATTTTTCTTGATAAAATTATTTTTTTTTTTGTTAATACAATAAGTGGAAATTTCTGGCCAAATAATATTAAAATGAGATTTTTCGAAAAAAGGAAATGTTTTTTTCTTAAAAATTCTTGTGTTCTTCCTACAGATATAGATATGGGTAAAAAACGTCTGCGCATACACCATAAGGCTTTTGTTAGTAAAACACATTAAATGGGGGAAAATTGCCTTTTCTTTACATTTTAAACATCAGGCAACCCAAAAATGACTTCAAGATATTTTCTGTATGTTCAAAGGAGGGGATGGAGGTATATATAACATTTTTTATTCGACTGAATATCACAGGAAAACGGCTGGATGTAAAGCAGTGACACTTGGCTCAGGTTTAGGTCTGTACCAAACTTAAAATTATATCCATCGAACGTTTCAAAATTTTAATTACATTTACAGATATATAAGCAAAAAACGTTTCTGTAGCCAATTAAGCTGCCCAAAATTTTCCAGGAAAGTGCCGGAATTTCTTTTACAGTGAAGTATGCCTATCTATATTACACTATACCATCTCTCCCAGACAGGTAGGCCAACTAACCTCACACCCAGTTTTAGTTAGCATATTTGCAAGCTCTTAGAGAAAGTGTTTTATGAGTTGTTTAAACACTTAATTAATTATTGGGTCCTACATGATTTTGTAGCCAGTGGGACATTTTTTTAAAGCAATCATTAGAATTTTTGTAAATACTGCCCTAAGAAATTAGAAAAAACAAAAACAAAAATCTAAGCAAACTACTCCTGGTATTCTTTAAGGCAATTTTCTCATGTGTGTCTGTTATAGACTAAAAATCTACTGAACCGAATTACGCACGGAATTCTTTATTTTCTTTTTATTTACTTATTTTTTTCCAAACTAATGCGAGTTTTTCAAAGAAAGCTTCAAGTTATTGAAATCTTTGGTCTGACCTGTAGAAAGCAATCATAAGAATTTCTGTAAACACTGCCCAAAACAATTGAAAAAGCAAAATCAAAAATCTAAAAAATCTAAGCAAACTAGACCCGTTAATCTTTAAGGCAATTTTATCATGTGGGTCTGTTATAGACTAAAAATCTACTGAACCGAATTACGCACGGAATTGTTTATTTTCTTTTTATTTACTTACTTTTTTCCAAACTAATACGAGTTGTCCAAAGAAAGTTTCAAGCTATTGAAATCCTTGATATGACCTGTAGAAAGAAAAAATATGGCGTAAGTGTTTTTTTAGAAATGATCCGATTTGTCTTCTAGTTTGTTTCTTTCATCTTCTGATCCTTTTCCTCACTTATTATTTTAAAATTCTTCCCAGCGGTTTCTTTACTTGCCTCTATTATTTTGATGGTATATTTTAAGCCGACATTTTATTTCTTTTGTCCATTGTATTACTGTTTCCCCCCTGTTGTACCAATCGATTTGAAAAAAAAAAAAAATCCAAAGATTTTTCTGCCAGTTATATTATAATAACATCTCCTTTTATGTCCCTAATTGGTTTTTCCCATCTCCCATATTTGGATACCCTACCAAGATTCATTTGTGAATTCCTTCCTTCTTGTACACGTGATGCGCTCCTGGGTATGGAGCTGTCGCAGGCATTGAGGTCTCCAATAGAAGTCCACATACGAATTCGTCACTTTCTCTGAGTAACATATAAAACTAGCTTTTTTTTTTTTTTTTTTTTTTTTTTTTTTTTTTTACACTTCATGATAGTATGACACCATACATTATCGACGGAATTAAAATAATTTGAACGAAACTTTTATATCTATATATATATATAATATTTTTACCGCTTTGTGTCAAAATTGATTTACATTTTCTTTACAGGATCAATACTGGACAAATAACCTATTTCAAATTGTAAGAGACAAATGCATATTTTAGATGATTGCGTTCAAGTGTGATTACATTTACAGAATGATTTCTGAGTTTCCAGAAATTTTCAATGTACCTGGAAAGGAAGTCACTTAAAATTTATCTAAAACTTCCAGAAACAATCTCATCTCGCATATCTTTGCTGAAACATCTAATCGTAATAGTACAGTATATTGAAGTTGCCAGAATATTTCCAAAACGTATAAGTATAATATGAAAAATACTTAAGTAGCTAATGAGATATACATATGAGTATATTGATGACGATATTAATAAACAACGTGCACGTGTACTTGTATATGGTAAAATTATCTAGAGCGAAATATTTATGTACGATTGAAAGTGTTACGGGATCGGGAGAATAACAGGAAAAATAGTAAGAAGGAAAAAATCATGAAGTATTATCTGTCCATAATTTTATTGCATATCATCAACATTGAAATCGCTGAAGAAATTCAAAAAAGTGTTAATAAAATAACTAAACAAGCATGTATTATAAAATGTATTGTAAAAATAACAGACGTTTAATGAATTTACTGGACTAATTCGGTTATTATATGATAAATACATTTTCTTAGGTTGCACTAACAAAAATTTATTTTAAGAAAACTTTAAGTTTAGCATTAAAAAAATAAGCAAATTTAGCACCTCTTCTCTTAAGATCTGGAAAAATTGCTATTATTATATATCGAAGAAATTTCAAGTGGCTTAACCCGTTAGTAGTCACTAGTTGGTCGATTTGCCGCCCATCTTTTAGTGTTGCCAGATTTTTTTATTCAATAGCCACCAAAAATTTTTAGAAGTGGCATTTGATATATATAAAACGCGAATAAAATCGAAGAAACGTCGGTCACATCACTTCTTAAAATTATTGGTGGCAGTTAAATAAAAAGTGCGCAATCTGTAATAGGTGGCGCTGTCTATAGCGACTACTAAAGGGTTAAAAAAATTACGATTCCGATCAAAACTTTTAAAATTTAAAATATATGCTGCATACGAAAATTGTTGATTATTATCTAATTGTCTATATATACCTTAAAATTCATAAACAACGAATGTCAAATATCTTTATTTAAAGTATGTTTTCTTATTCGTGTAGTCATACACTATTTTGATTTTAAGTTTTAAACCGCTTTCTGACGATGATCTGAAAACAAACTTTGACCTTTTAATAAATCAAAAATCAGTTAATAAAAAAGAGCTGCAAAATAACTTTCTGATGCGTGCATTACAAATAAAATTAATGGGAGCAAATATCATTAATATTTCATGCATAATTAAGCAATCTATGCTGCAATAAGATAATTAGTAAAATAGGAATTTCCATCGTAATTTAATTAGCTCTGTTAACAGCACCTTAGGGATTATTCGGATATATCGGTGATCTGTATTTATTTATTTATTATTATTATTATTATTTTCCATTACTCAATTTGAAGATACAGAAAACTAAAAATGTTGCGAATTATAACAGACTTTGCCGGAGGGGTAAATAAATGTTAATGAGAATGTCAAAAAACATGTTTTTTCACTGCTTACATCATCTACAGATATTTCGAAGAAAAAATTAAGAAATGTTATTTGTGCCCAAACCCCCAAATATTTCAGATTTATTAAAATGTGCTGTGAAAAAAATATGTGCATTTACTATAATTCTCATCCAGTGCTTTGTTAATTTATAATAGCTATAGTCACAAGAGAAAAAAATATATACAACATATAAAAGAAAGAAAATGATATTATGATTCAATTTTCATATTTTTGCATGCTTTAGCTCTCTAAATAAAACTGATTTTCCTGATAAACTGAAGAATTTATTATATCCAGCCAGAACACTTTTACCTACAAAGATGAAATTTGGAAAAGACAATTATTCCATAATGTATACACTTAACACAAAGCGATTTTGAAAATTTTCTCCTTAAAAAAAAGAGGGAGGAAGGACATGATTTTTTTTTATTTTTTTTATTGATATCTTAAAAAGAAGAAAAAATACCTATAAGATTTTTCTTTAAAATGTAACAAACTTTAAAACCTAAAACTAATTTCAGGAACATTAGTACTTTGTCCTATAAAAGACGGAAGGGGACAAAACTTTTTTTTTTTATAAACCTCTTCATACCTGAAAGAAAAAAGCGAGTGTAAGTTTGCTGCTTTAAAATGTAAAAAATATTAATTACTGAATGTTTGAGGTATTTAAGGAGTAATTTGTTCCATAACTGATAAAAGGGGCAAAAAGGTTTTTTTTCTTCTTCTTCTTTTAAAGCAAATAATCGAAACACTGTTATTTCAAAATTAACGTCGCTGAAAATACCTAAAACCCATTTTCAAGATTTTAAGTAATGCAACAACCACCCCGTCCCCCACCCCGTCCCCCCCCCCAAAAAAAAAAAAAAAAAAACAATAGAAGGGAAAAATCATGTATTTCATTTTGGACTTTTTTCTTTTTTCTTTTTTTCCATATCACAACGAAAAGAATATAAAAAGTCCAAAAGTTCCTTATTTTAAAATGTAAAAGCACAAATATTAAAAAGCAATTTCAGAAATTTCAGAAATTTCAAAAATTTGATCCTCCAAGGGAGAAAAGTGTAGGGAAGCGGGACTAAGTATTTATATTTCCCTTCATAGCTCAAAAAGTAAATAAATAAATAAATAAATAAATACACACACACACATATATATATATATATATCCATAAGTTTCTTTACTTATTTATTTATTTTTAATGTCAAAGTATGAAACAAAAAATTAATTTTTTGGAGTTACAGGAGTTCGTCTTTCACAGGGAGCTGGAAAGAGGATAATAATCCAAGATTTGTTTTTCATACGTTTGACATAATGGCAATCAACCATTTGAGATTTAGACATGAAGTTTTAGGAGCTTATTCTTTAAGATGTATAGAACTAGCATATTTTATGCATATGAATAAGTATACATTTATACTTTAATATGTATTGAAATTTTCAGCTCAAACGATAAATGCTAGATTCACCATAATCAATAAGATTCGTGCTACTGTGACCTATAATATACGTACCAACTTGCAGCTCATTTGAAAGAAGCGTTTATATGCTATCGTGTTCACTCACACACATACACACACATATACATCATCGTAAAAACAGAAAAAATGAACTCAGGTAATATCAAAACGTATAGATATACCACTAACGCAAAGTCGAACTTTCATCAGTTATAATTTATATTGTATTATACAATATGACTAAAATACTTTCCTTACCTATGTATGTTCGGAAAGTAAAAATCTAGTATCTACAAAATTCTTGCTCTGAAACAAAACAAACATAATTACCGAAATCTAGTATAGAAAGTTCCTTCTTCCTCTCCCCTCTCCCGCAAGGGGTAGAAAGAGTTCAAAATGTGTTTTTCACGTATTCCTTATTGGAGGATTCTCACAGCTACGCCTTTTTCTAAGACACTAAGAAGAAATTTATTTTAAGATAATAGTAGTGGAAGAGTGTTTATAAAAATTCAGGTTTTGGAAAACCTGTGAAATTTTATTAAAAAAATTGATATGTATAAATTTGTCATTTTAATTCATATATTGTGGGAAAGAGGGGGCTAAATATTAACTCTCATATTACGCAGGAAACACAGTGCGATACCGCTTGGTTCCGATAAAAAAATAAAAATTAATGTTCCTGCTTATCATATAAAAAATTTTAAGATATGTAAATATTTTTAAACTTTGTATCCTCTTTATCTAAATTTTTTTCAAAAGATACTAACCCTCCAGCATAACACGAAGGTAAAGAAGTTTTGTTTCTAATGAATCCTTTAAAAAGATCATTAAGCATTATTAACGTAAATTACAGTAATAAGGCCTTTTTAATAAGGAAAGTTTCAAATGAAAGTTTTATAAAATACTTAATTTATAACTATACATTCAATATTTATGTAGTTACTTTAATGGTTACTCTGATTAATATTTATAGCATCATGCATTATCATATTATTATCACAAAAAACATTCCTATATCTTGTTTCTCCTCGATTAAAATTAATCTTGCTTCCAAAATTACATAAAACGAAATCAAACCATTAAACTTAATTGCTTTTTTTTTAAAACAAATATTGTAACAAAAATGCATTAATGTAATTCCTTTCATCTGAGAGATGTTTACTGTATAATACATACATTTTTCGTTAGTTTTATGGACCATGTATTAAGACTCGAGATTAAACACTCTAAATAAAGATATTAAAGTGATGAAAATGCGTGACTTGGAAATATTATAGCTTGAATTAGATAATATATATATACATTAGAAAAAAAAATGGTATGTTATACTTTATTTCATAATAAAAAAAAACTTGATACAAATGTTCAGAATGTATCTGAAACAACCCACTTTTTTAATATTTTAAAACTGCCCAGTAAATCTTAATTAAAATATAAAAATAAACATATTAAGATTTTTCAATTCAAGTATGAGTAAACAGTACTTATTATTTATTAATCTTAAATACAGAATAAAAGAAAATATTCTTTTCTTATTTCTTTTATAAACATGCAGTTTTTGATGGGTTCACACGTTCTGAGAAATCTAGAAAACGATTTCAAAAATAAAAAGATTTTATGGATACCTCTCTGAGTGTTTGTAAAAAAAAAAAAAAAAATTCTGTCGAATGCATCTTGAGGATTACTGCGCAACATTTTATACGAATTTGTACATTGCTGTTCCTTAACATAAATTAATGTTTATGAACTTTATGTGTAAATCGCTCAATAACTGGTGCTGACATTTCTCCATATTGTTTAATATGACAGTGAGTGACAAAATTTTGTGTAAATGCGTTCAATGAAAATTACGTTTACCAAACAATCTGAGACTAAAATAATATGTTTAGAATTGTAATAACTGACGAAAAAGAATGTATATGAAGGAGCATCACTTCCCACCCTAGGTGGATGTAAATTTTCGCAAACGATATTTCTGAAAAGAATTCATCAATACTTTTAAAACAACATTGAACCATAGATCTGTAATAATTTAAAAGAAAATTATCTATATATTATTTTAATTAAAAGAAAGAAAAAAAAATGTTTTAAATTGTCAGATCTTTTCCGTATATGCCATTTGTAGGGTATAAAATTGATTTTGTACCGATGATTTGCATTAAATATCTCTGAGATGAAAATCCTCTGCATTACTCATGAAAAATAATTGTAATTAATAATTTGTGTTGCGTGAATTTGTATAGGAAATATATATTTTAAAAAATGTTTTGTGACGGCTATAACGTATTACTTCATTTATTTATTTATTTGGAGGAACGTTATTATCAAAAAGGATAAATATAATTTTGAAATTAATGCACAGAAGCAGTTAGATATCTATCTATCTAAACTCAGTTACAGAACAATGGAGAGTTATGCCGAGGATTCAGAATCGATTTCTAGCCTGGTCACTATTTACCCCAGTTAAAAAAAAAAAAAAAATCTTCTCCAATTAATATAAAATGTTCAATGTTAATAATATTTACTATTATAAATAATACACACAAACATAAAGGAAGACAAAAGTTTATCATAAATTTTAAATGCATTGTAAAATTACACACAATACAATTGATTCGATTTATTAATAGCATAAAAAATCTCTATTTAGTATTGTATGAAAGACACATAAGCACAATTCAAACTTGTTTGTATTTTGTAACTATTTTCATATATGAAATATATTTTATGTAAAATTTTTAAGTTTATTTATTAATTACTATGTTAAATTTGTTATTATTCCTTTTTATGCGGCTAAAATTTATCATTTCATATTAATGTGTAATGGCTTCAATTTAAGTTTTAGAAATATTTTTTTTTAAGAGCAAAAAATATATAATTAAAGGAAAAGCGCCTTTTCGAATATTATGGTTCACAGATTCGACTTTTCCTTCAAAATGAAGGAATGCAAATATTAATATAAAATTATCTGTAGAACAGCAATATGTTTCAAAAGCAAAGATAATAAGGAATAATCTATAGTTTTTAATTATCTTATAATCTTTTGTAGAATACAAACTGCTTTATCTTGTCATTTATTTAAAACGAAAAAGTTTATAATTTGTCCTACATTCATACTTTTTTTTTTTTTTAAGGTGAATGTCTGTTTTATATCCGATATCTCTTGTATGTGCTTTTAAATGAATAATAAACGCTTTTCATACTATATTCTATAGAAAACATGCTTTTATACATATAAAAAGTACATCAAATTTTTAATTCAGTCTAAAGACGTAAAAAAACCCCAAGTACATAGATCTAATTTATTAAACATTTTGTATGCCACTGTACACGGATCATTTGTCTGACCTCTGTAAAAAAAAATTCAGGTACCACCACATTAGACAAATTCGGACTATCGAATTTGCACTTCCTGTTAATATTTCTTTTTGAATTACACTGACCCACACATTGACATTGAACAACTTACGAAAACTTGATATATATATATATATATATATATATATATATATATATTTCTTTTTTCATAGAAACATAAGATTACAACAGAAACACAGTTTCAAAAATTCTACCCCAAAGCAATACTTTCTTTATCTATATACTATATTTGAGTAAGACAATGTAATAAAATATATCATACAACTTCTTTCAAAACAATATATTTTTATATATTAACTTTTCGATATGTGTTTTGAATCCAGAACAAATTCTCTATTTTCTATGTGATTGATTGAGCTTAGAAAAGCACAGATTTGAATTCTCTCTTCATTTACGAAATTCAAATTCCTTAATTTACGATATACTTAAAGCATGCTTAAAATTCATAGCGACATCCCCAATGGAATATAAATGAAAGTGAAAATGTAGTGTTAAATTTAACTACTTTCCTTTTTCATGTAAGGTAGTACACTTCAACATAAAATGTAAATTGGGTGCACTTTATTTTAAAAAAGTCTTTTTTAGAGCTTTTTCTCCTTTACAGCTTGCTTAATGAAAGTAGATTAAGTTTTCTGAAAAACGATATTAAACTGAGTGATGGTCATACGTGACTCCACATTCTAGTATCATAAATTAAGATATAAACAAGCTCTCTCTTTCAAAAAAGAACTGAAAAATTGAGAATTAAAGCTCATTAAAAAATGTCTCATGTTTAAAAGAAAATGTTAAACTATAAATCTCCCCGTATAAATAATTATATACAATACATGCTTTGGATTATGCGGACTTCGAGAATGCACTTGTTAGATTGTAAAGTAGTTGGCATATAAGAAGAAAATTACAAGGTATTTTAAAGTTTAATGTGTTAAGCATTTAACCATTATTTGGTGATCTATATAAATATACATATATTTATATATACATACATAAATATGTATGTATATATATATATATATATATATATATATATATATATATACACCTATATATCACGAGATTTTTAAATTAAGATTTTTCCAGTGATGAATATATATATATATTTAATGTTATTTTGAGAAGTGTAATTATTTCACACGGAGTTCAATATTTCTTATAATTTAAACGACTTCTAGTACAAAAATCATTATTTTTCTATTATAATTTTGGTTTATATCTATATAATAACTTCTTTGTTGGAAATTTTAAGTAATTGTTATGTAAATGATCTACATATACGTTTCAATTAATATTTGGTAATTAATACTATTGCTAAATCTAGTACTACGTGTGTTAAAGGCTAAGAATAATTTCAATAAAATTAACTTTTGCAAAAGCATTTTATATTTTACTTTGTACATTTTTAAAAATTACTTAAAAATGATTGCACTTATAAAGTTTTTTAAGATTTGTTTATAAGAAAATGAAATATGTTAAATAAATTTTAACCTTTCAAATGTAATTCTTGAAATTTTATACTCAATCGCACAAAAGTTAGACAGACTTTAAATTTCTGTCTAGACTACGCTCTGTTAAACTGACAAATAAAATCATTATTTGTGATAGTTAAAATTATTAAATTTATTATTTGATAATTTTTTAATGTTTTGTGACAATGTATACAGATTTGTGTATTTTACGAAATTTAAATATATATATATATATATATATATATATATATATATATATATATATATATATATTGTTAATTGAACATGCATGAAAATCAGAATTCTATTTGAAAAGCTATGTGAAAACATTAGACATTGAATGCGTATTTTAAACTCAGCTGTTAATTTTTTAAAATCCTAAGTTTAAGTAAATTGCATATGAAAAATACATATAAATGTATTTAATTAAAAATTCTTCATTTTTATCCTTAAATACAAGTTTTTTTTTTTTTTTTTTTCCCCTCTGAAATCTTTCGTAAACTTTGTGAACTGTTTTCGCTTTAAATTGTTATTATTGGCAAAATTCGCATTTATTTATATATCTTGATATATATATATATATATATATATATATATATATATATATATATATATATATATCAGACTATTTTGAGTTATTGTACTTTGAAGTAATGAATACATATGAATTTGCATTACACATTTTTCAATTCGCAATAATTTTTCGATTTTTTTTTAATTGCTTCATCATTACGTGGCAACAGATAATTGAATTTTATCAGTTATATTTATAGTTTAGTCATAGCGTCATCCAAACAACTCAGGTATATCACAGCCTGTATCTAACATTAGTTGTAACATTAAATGTATTCTAAATATCTTATAAAATGATTTAAAAGTTTCATGACAATATTTGCAATGTCTTTTTGCTATTATTTACTTTTGCATTTAGATTCCAATAACAAATTCAATTAATTAAAAATTTTAATTAACAAAATGTTGAAAAAATCTCTAAAGATTAAAAATTTTTCTTGAATCCAATATTCAGGAGAAAGAGAGAAAAAAAATTGTTTTAAAAAACTGTAAAAAAAGCATCTGTAGCAAAATACATTTTTAAAAGCTTGAATCTTGCCAGGGGTCAAATTGTCTTACGCTTGAAAAAAATCGTCTTGAAAGAACTTAATTTTTTTGGGTTTCATTTGTTTGACTATTGTTGTATAAATGTCACGAACAAAACCCAGACATTGATTTTTCCGAAAAGAAATGACTTGTAAAGAAAAAATGTTTCTAGCTCGGAGAAATTGTTAGAAATATTTCAAATGCTTAGAAATTGTAATGGGAATGTATTTATCAAATGACATTTATATGGTTGGCAGAAGGGAAAGATATTTCAGAACATTTTTTCCCCCCAACATAATCCATCCTAGTAAAAATAAAAAGTAAATATTAACAGTCCTAATGTTGTGTATACATTAAGATAGGGAAACACGATAAGGGATGTACACTAAAATTTAATTAAAATATTTTTTTTAACGTGAAATAAATATAATAAATAAGAATATTAATAAAATAAATAAATAAATAAATAAATAAAATAAAATAAAATAAAATAAATAAATAAATAAATAAATAAAAACTGGCGAGATTCAGATGTTTAAAAATATAAAAGTATGCTATAAACACAAATAATATTAAAATATCATACAATTTCTTACACGTAAAATAGCAGACAAATTTAGACTTACAAGAGAAGTAAGAAACTATAAAATTCCTATTTAAACCAAAAAAGATTAAATTAAAGGGCATGGTCGAAAACATACGGTAGAGTGCAAATTTGCTGCAAAAACCCGCCCCCCTCATGGGGGGAGATACGACCATAAAATTTTTAGCTGTTTCATCGAAACCAACAAAACAGATCCAGTTAGCAAGACAGTGTGGCGTAGTAGTGTTCGATGGGTAGAGTGTTCGATTTGTGTTAGGAAGGTCGTGACATCAAATCCCAATGAGTGCGGTAATAGTTTTTTTTTTTTTTTTTTTTTAACTATTATTATTATAAATGAAATGAAATAAAATATTAAAATAAATCAATAATTTTAGGAGGATGTGTATTAAATTTAATTAAAAATATATATAATGAGAGAGATATTTTTAAGAATTATATAGAGTAAAATTATCTCTTTTTAAAGAAAAATATCACGTTTAAATTTGCGAATTTATTTTTAGAAAATGAGCAAATATAAGAAAAAGGTCAAAACTTAAGCGCTTTTTACGGTGAGCACAACTTACAAACGAAAATTTATCACAAATAATTTCATTACATTCTTGTTCAACGTTGAAAGACACACCGCGATCATTTTGGAAATTATTGGGTTTTCTTCAAGATAAACAGCTTTGTAAAATGCATATATAACTAAATTTTTAAATTTTGGAGATATACACATATGCAAGAGCCAATAAAACAATAGCAATAAGTAAAACTTCTTTTTACGTACGAATAATAGCACAATAAAAAACAGACGATCAATGTTTGAGTGACGCTGGTGTAAAATGTTAATTAAAAATTTATATAAAGCATTAATATATACACTCTATAACAAAAAAAAAAAAAAAAAAAACGACGCACCACGAATGAGTTATCCGAATGGCACAAAAATTGGTAGATGTGATGTACATGTGAAGAAAAATAATTGATTACACTTTTCAGAAAATTTGAATGATTTAATGAAGAGAAAGGGACTCACATGCCATAACGCGTTGGTCCACTTCTGGCCCTTATGTACACAGTTATACGGCTTGGTATTAATTGATAGAGTTGACAGATGTGCTTCTGTGAAGTATCGTGCCAAATTCTGTCCAACTGGTGCGTTAGATTGGCAAAATCCCGAGCTGGTTGTAGGACCCTTTTTATGATGCTCGAAACGTCCTCGGGAGAAGAGAGATCCGGGGATTGAGCTCAACCCCATTTCACTGTGCCGCCTATTAAGGGTCTTCGAAGTCACTGAAGTACCAGTTGCACGTAGGATCGATGATAATGATGAATTGGAGCTTTGAGTACCGCTTTGCGATTGACTGGTTCACACTCTCTGTATTCTCCTTAAGCCAACGGTTTACTCCCTGACGCTGTGTTAGGCCATGGTTCACCCATTCCTGTCAATATCATTTAATAGTAGTACCGCCCCTGTTAAATTGTCAAAAAATTCGCAAATTAGACCAACCGGCTTCTTTGAGCCCAAGTACACACTACACTCAAATGCTTACATCTGCAAATGTTGTTTGAGCACCTGTATGTGAGACATAGTTACTGTCTTTCTGAGTAAACGGAATAAAATTTCGAAGAGATTTATGACGTGGAATCAAAATTTCTCTTTTTTAATATTCTGCCAATTGCGCAGTTAAGATGTGCCAGCATCGAATGCTCATTCGATGGCAGCCAAACTTTAAAATTTTGCATTTTCCATCGAAACCTGTATGTATGTCAATGTGTAACCAGTTTGCATTACTCCTTCTTGGTGCGTCGTTTTTTTTTTTTTTTGTTGTTTTTTTTTTGTTACAGAGTATATATATATATGCGTGTATTATTTTCCATTACATTATTCGTTTAACAGTCATTCTTTCACTTGAAATAAAATGTTACTTAAATAAATAATTTTATACAATATTTATTCGTAAATACATGTATTTGTATAAGTCAAAGTTTTCTTAACCCCAATGAAGGAAAAAAAAAAAAATCTGCTGCAATTTCAGTGAAAAAAGAAAAAAAAAATCAATGTATAAGGAATTTATAAATTGTCTATATATTTTTCTGTAACATATTATAAATCTATTTTTTGCACGTATATTTGTAGTATAATAAGAATTATAATAGTGTGTTACAATGTAATTATACTGCAGTAAATATTTGTAAATTACTGATAAATTACAGGGTATTTACAACAAAAGAAAAATCAGCTGTATTCATACGATAGTCATGTTAATTGAATTATTATTTATATCAATGTGTAAATAAACTCTAAAGAATTTAATCTAGGAAAACTTACACTCTTACAAGTATAACCAGTAAAAATAATTTTAAATGATTGAATTGAGTTGATACAAAATGAAAAAAAAAAAAAAAAAAAGAATAGGTAAAACGATTCACTTTTAGCACCAAATGATCGAGGCAAAAATTCAGCTGGCAGCTAGCTTTTCCGAACTGAACATAACTTCTTTTTACGAATTCAACGTAATTTAGACTAACAATGTTGTTGTTTATCAGAAGAATATGGTAACATAGCATTTTTTCATTATTGTTCGTTCATAATTATCTGAATTATTCTGTATACTAGCAGGCTATGCTGGTCACTATATTTAAATGAAATTTCAAAAGAATTGGATTATTATATATTTTTTACATCCCATCATAAATAAAAACTAAAAAATATATATTGAAATTGCTCTAATTCTCGCTTTGGGTACCCGCTGCCTACAGCATATCTTTCTCCACTCGCAATACAGCAGGTCCATGTTTCCACTGCTTGCAAAAATGTTTTTCCTGTCCACTTCATTTTGGGTATTTTTCAACGACAGGTGGATCTACTATTATTTAAAAACTACGATTTGAAAGATGACTGTATCTCAACATCTATTAAATATTTTAGTTTTTGAACCATGTAATTTATAGCCTCCGCTATTTCCACTATATTATCATATCATTCCGAGCAATATAATAAAGGGAATAAAAAGTATATTTTATTTTAAAAGGAATTAAATGCATAGAAACAAATAAATTTTAATCAGTTTAATCATTTCTACTATATACTATCATTATTTTTCCCTAAAAAGAAAAAAAAAAAAAAACAGAGAAAAAGAAAATATATATTTTTTTTTTTAACAGAATTAAATTAAAAAATGAAAAACAAAAGTTATATTATAAAAAGTATGCATAAACATAACTTATAAATAATGTTTTTAATGTTTTTTTTTTTTTTTTTTTTTTAAATTTAATATATATATTTTTACTACTGCATTGCCATTTTATTTTCAATATATGTAATAAATTAAAAAGAGAAAAAAAGGTTTCGCCTTCAAATGAATGTACTAAATAAAAAATAAATTGCGTAATAGCCGTTGCTAAGATACGTAGACGATTACAATGGAGGATTAAATTCATGAAAAATGAAACAAAAGCCAATATTAAAAATTGAATAATAATAATTATAATAATAATAATAATAATAATTTAAAATAGAAATTAGAAAAAATATCGCTGAGGTGCACACCTACAGGGTCCCAGGTACCCATCTGCCAAGTTTTGTAGCTCTGCGATTAGTAGTGTGAGCACCAGAGCGCAGACAGATACACACAAACAGGCACTACCCTTTATTTATAAAGAAGACTAGCAGGCTACGTCCGCTTCGCTGGTTACAATATATTTAAATGAATTTTCAAAAGAACTGAAACACTATTTTTTTTTTTAATATCACTTTACAAAAAAAAAAATTAAATCGCTCTAAACTTCTCTTCTGGTAACTGCTGTCTACGACAGCTCTTTTCCCGCCCGCACTGCATAGGGTACAGGTTCCCAATGCCTGTAGAAAGATCTACCGGGCACTTCAATTTAGGTATTTATAGATGAAGGGTGGAGCTGCTATAATTGAATAACTACGATTTTAATTATGTTTGTATCTCAGCATATATTAAGTATTTTAGTTTTTAAACCATATGTTTAGTAGCCCTCGCTCTTTACACTATCCCAATGGGCACGGAACGTTTAAAAAATGTTGAGAAATGGTTGTAAATGTTGATATTTCGTTAGGTGGATTTCTAAACGTTTTTTTATACCATTATAAAACGATGTTTCGTAATCTTAAAAATGTGAAATAGAAATTCTGTTTTTTTAACGTTTCTAAAACAATGTCTAATAATATTTTAAACGTTGATAATAAAATACTTTTCAACGTTTAAAAATCGATTTAATTTCGTTTGTTTGCGACAGCATGTTTCATCTCAACTCCATTATTTCTCGGCGAGAAGGCAGCCATTACTGTCTGGTATGGTCATTTGCAATGTCGACGCAAGCCTTGGAATATATATTCAAACTATATGCTTTTTCTGCTTATTGTAAATCGTAAGTATTGAATTTTTTAAATACTTTTTAATTATATTACCATATAGTTTTAATATATTATAACTCTAGCACTTCATATTAGTATTCCATTTTCGTAAATGAAATTTACAAAATTTTGTTGAGCCTGAGTTTGTAACATGATCTCTTAAGATTATTTTTAAAGGAAATCACCATTCATTGAGATAATTTTCCTTGTGCAATTTTTATGCATATCGCAGACAGCACAACTTAAATTATAACATTACTTTTTTTACCATCTCTTTGGAAATTTTTAAACTAAAAGAATGTGGGATTTCAGCTAAAATAATGAATTAAGTTTGGATTTAATGGTTTCTTCATTTTGCATGGGATCAAAACCAGTATTTGGGAATTAAAACGAAGATATATGGGATGAAAAGATAGTGCAAATATTTATTTTCCTTCATGTCAGACGAATGCCTATTTCATACCTTTCTTTACTGCATTTAAGCATGATATAATAAAGTAACATTTTTATTTAAAAAAAAAAGAAGAAGAAGAAGAATTCTATAGCTTTATACTTATGTTACCATAATTTCTCTATATATTGCTGCCTTTTTTTGTCAACCGCACGATAATAAATGCTACATATACAACCTCTGACAATAAAGTTCGGTGAATGAAGTCAGAACGGCCGATCTGGCAACACTGGCGAAACAAAACGCTGCACCTGTGTAGTGGCAGGTGTTGACCATCTGCCCCCACCGTTGTTCAGTTGAGCGCCGTTTGTGATCCGTGTAAGACTTGTTTTACAAAGTGCTTGTTTAGTGCGTTGGTTCTTAACTGAGAACAGGGAAATGAAAAGATCAATTTAAAGTTTTGTGTTAAGATTGGTAAGACACCGAAAGGAACTCATGCGATGCTGGTACGTGTTTATGAAGATCAAGCACTGTCCATGAAGTGTGTATACGGGTTGTTTACCCGTTTTCGAGAGGGCCGGGAAAGTGTTTCTGACAATTCCCGTAGCAGAAGATCGACGACCTCCGTCAGTGACGAAAACATTGAGAAAGTGAGGAAATCAATCACGAAAGATCGTCGATTAACTGTGCGCATGATAGCTGATGAACTGCAGATAGCCATGAATCCGTGCGACAAATCGTTACCCAGAATTTAGGGATGAGAAAAACGTGTTGTCGTCTTGTGCCACATCACTTGACTGACGATCAGAAGCAGGCACGTTCAGATTGTGGTGCAAATTGAACATCCACCGTATTTGCCTGATCTCAATCCTCCAGACTTCTTCCTATTCCTTTGACTCAAACTCGCTTTGAAAGGAAAGAGATTTGACGATTTCCCTGACATCCAACGACACGTGACGAGGCTTTTGAACACTATCCCAAAAGAAGATTTCATGCAAAGTTCCCAGGACATGTATAGCACATCTCAGCGGTGCATAGTTATGGGAGGTGACTATTTCAAAGGACAGTAAGGTAACTTTCGTTAATATTTCATCTACGTTAATGTTACAGGACTATTCACCGAACTTTATTGTCAGAGGTTGTATATAAATATATATATATATATATAACTTTGGTTAGATTTTATTTATTATTATTATTATTATTATTATTTAAGTAGTATATACATTTTACTGAACAGCATAATACGCATTCCAAAAACATTTTAAATTACATAAATACTGTAACATGTTCTTTTTTTGTGTTACATTCAGCACTTTAAAATCCTATGCAACATTATTGTTAAGTAACTGAATCATAAAGCTGTATTAACTTTATTTATTTATTTATTTTGTGTGTGTTGTGTTTACAGGGTGTGTTAACTTCAAAATAATGGAAGTTTCTTCTTAGTGAAAGCAGGTATGTGTAAAAACTTTATTCAGTAAAAGTATTAATATAATATTCAATATTAAAGTAAATTTATTGAAAATGTTGTGTGCTGGAAAACTGAAAATTTATTTTCTGACGCATTATAAAATGGATAATTTATGTGATAATTGTATAGATGGTAGTGATTTTTAGTAATACATAATGTTGTTTTTGTTTCTGCTCCGCATATACTGAAAAGTTAATTTAGTTAAAACTACTTACTATTGTTTAAATTTTGAGAAAACGATTATGTTGTTATAACAAAGATTTAAAATTCAATATTAGTTATTAAAATATTGTTATTTTTGTTAAATCAAAACAATATTTCTTTTCTCCTTTCTCTCTCTCGCAAGTCAGTCAGGTTTCACTGAATTTTTAATAGTAAGAATCTACTATTATAATTTAAACAACAGTGTAAATTCTCGTAATACTGCATTTATTTGAAATTAATATCATACAATTAAACTTAGATAATTTAGAAAAAGTTTCTTTCTTTTTTTTTTTTTTCCAGGGGGAAGAAACAGTTTATTTTTTATTTTTGTAAAATTTAAGTGTTGTGAATTTTGTTATAAAATTATGAAGTAAAAGTTTTCCTTACCAATTTATTTATTTATTTTTTAATGAATGAGATGTTATTTTTATATGGTGAAACTTAATAGTGATTTAGAAGAGTGTATTATTATTATTATTATTATTATTATTATTATTAAGTGAACAGAAAGCAGAAAGAAAATTATCAAATTTCATTTTCAACTGGTTTCGAAAAATAATTTAGTTTAAAATACTTTTTGTTAGTTAAAATAGATGAAAATGTTAGAAGTCTTTATATGAAATAATAACAATTTAATTTTAGTTGTAAATAGATTCTTCTCGGAAGGCATGAAAGTGTTTTTTCGAAAAAACTGCCTTTAAAGTTCAGGAAAAACCTTAATGTTGTAAATGTTGTTGCATAATTATGCAATAAAAACTTTCATAAAATGAATATTTCAAATGAATGAAATGTGAATTTTGTATAGTGAAACTAAAAATTGGTTTAGTTTTTTAGAAAAGAATCTTTTACAAGTTTTCGCTTTTTCCGCTTGTTTCATTTTCTCATAAATTTATACTAAAAATAATAAACTTCAAAATACTATTTGTTGCTTAAATTTGATAAAAATAATAGAATGCTTCATATCGAATGATAAAAATTCAATTTTAGCTGTCAATATCTAGAATTTTGTGTCAAAATTCTGAATAGCTATTTTGTCGAAACAGCGCTTTACGTTTCAATGAAATTTGACTTTTGTAGGTGTTGCTACATAATTATCAGTACAGAATTTTAAGATACCTATATTTTAATTATTTAAAATATGATTTTTATAAAAAGTGGTTCAGAATCAAATCTTTTACAAATTGCTCCGCCCTCAGGTCACGTCTCGACAAATATGGTAAATTTCACTATAAAACAGAACTGAAAGATTATTAACTTTAAAAAACTGTTTTTTGCTTAATTTGATAATAATAGTAAAGTCTTTCATATAAAATGATAAGAATTCAATTTTAGCTGTTAATATTTTGAATTTTGTGACACGACTCGGAAGTGCTTTTTTGTCGAAACAGTCATTTACGCTTCAGTAAAATTTGACTTTTGTAGGTTACATAATTATTAGTAAAGAATTTTAATATAGCTATATTTTAATTACTTAAAATATGATTTTTATATGGTAAAACTTAAAAGTGGTTCAGAAGCAAATCTTTTATAAATTGCTCCGCCTTGGGGATACGATTTGAAAAATATGGTAAATTTCACTTTAAACCGAAGCTGAAAAATATATTTATATATAAAAAAACTTTTTGTTGCTTTAATATGATAATAACAGTAAAATCTTTTATATAAAATGATAAGAATTCAATTTTAGCTGTTAATATTTTGAATTTTGTGACACGACTCAGAAGAGCTTTTTTGTCGAAACAGTCATTTACGCTTCAGTAAAATTTGGCTTTTGTAGGGGTTGTTATATAAATATTAGTAAAGAATTTTAATATATCTATATTTTAATTATTCAAAATGTGATTTTTATATGGTAAAACTTAAAAGTGATTCAGAAGCAAATCTTTTATAAATTGCTCCGTTCTGGGGATACGATTCGACAAATATGGTAAATTTCACTTTAAATTGAAATTCAAAAACTTATTTATATTTTTAAAAACTGCCTGTTGCTTTAGTTTGATAATAATAGTAGCATATTTTATATAAAATGATAAGAATTCAATTTTAGCTTTTAATATTTTGAATTTTGTGACAAGACTCAGAAGAGCTTTTATGTCGAAACAGTCATTAACGCATCAGTAATATTTGACTTTTATAGGTGTTATTACATAATTATCAGTACAGAATTTTAATATACCTATATTTTAATTACTTAAAATATGATTTTTATATGGTAAAACTTAAAAGTGGTTCAGAAGCAAATCTTTTACAAATTGCTCCTCCCTCAGGTCACGCCCCGAGAAATATGGTAAATTTCACTATAAAGTGATATTGAAAAATAGTTTTATTTAAAATACTGTTCATTATTTAAATTGATAAAAATATTAGTGTTATAAACATTTAAATTTTGCTAATAAAAAAATGTTTTTTTCTTTCAGATGCTGTTGAAGAAAATAAAAGTTTAAAGTTAATAAGTAAACGAAAAAATGTTATATAGAAAAGTATAAAAAATGTACAATTTAAATGGAATAAAATGGAATGAAATGAAAGTTTTCTTTCTTTCTCTTTCTTTCTCTCTCTCTTTTTTTTTTTTACTTATAGATAGTTTTTATTAAATTCATTTGAAAAGTAAAAAGAAAAAAGTCTAAGATCCAGTTTTATCTGTCTATATGCTGAATGAATGTTTTTCATATTAAAAAGGGTTTCCTTTCCTCCCCCCAACTGTTTGTTTCATGTATCTCAAGCAACAGGTTGAATTAAGTGACATACATATGCATTTAAAATTCCTTGATAAGTTTCCTTTTAATTTTATCTACTTATGTTTTACTACAATCAGATGTGTTTAAGTTAAAAAAAATATTTTAATTGATATATATGAATTTATAAAAATCTAAAATTATTCACGAATTGTTTTAAATATTTTTTAAAATATTAAAATATTAAGATCTTAATTAAACTGATAAAAGATATTTTTGCTTTATGCTTTAAGACACATTTTATTGAATTTATTTTTTAATCTGGTTAGAAACAAAAATAAATATTCTACGAGGATATTGATTATACTACGTTTATTAAATCCTTTTCCCAACCCCCAATTTTTACTTTGTTGATATAGCAATTGAGATAATTTGTTATATAGAGTGCTATGAAAAATTATTTAATAATCGAACTGCTGTTACCTTTTAAAATAAAAGGTTAATATATATATATATATGAACGTTACTGGTTTTATATATTTATATAAAAAAAATCATTTATTTTTTAAGATAGCAATGTTTTTATTATTATTATTATTTTAGATTGATTGAAGCCAAAGTGGTAGTAACGACTGATTATAAGCTTATAAGTATTTTGAGTAAATAAATTTTATGATCTGCAACCAAAATCTTTTTTTTTTTTTTTTTTAATTAATATTTAACGATTATTGTTCATTAGTATCGACATTTTATGACTGCTTTGAAGTATGTGATTTAAGGTATGTGTAACTCATTACTGTTAGCTAATCATATTATTATTTATAATCAAAACTGTTTTATGGCCAATGATTTAATCCTTTCTTCACATTTGTAAAATTTCTAATTGTTAAATTAGTTTATATATATATATATATATATATATATATATATATATATATATATATATATAATTTATTTTGAATAATAATAATACAAAAAATGATATGTTGAAAATTTTTAGAAATCAACTTTTAAAACGAGGACTAATTTAGTATGGCTGTGAATTAAACAAAATTTTAAAAAATATTTTATGTAATGATTACTTCTGCTGATTACCAATTTACTCGTATTGTTCTTAACTACCAATGACAATGGATTATGTTCCCTTAAAAAGCTGTAATGTTGCTACAGAATTAATTCAGATTATAATGCATATTTTACATCTACAGTTTAGTGTCAAAAAGATTTATGCTCAGGAGCAAAGAAAGAAGAAGAGCTTAATTCCCCCACCTCCCCGCCCAGTAGATTGTAATTTTTTCTTTTAATGCTAAATGAAAGAATCACTCTCAAAAATCACTCTCATCACAATCAAAATTTTCCTTTAAGAGGAAATAAATAAATAAGTAATAAATAAATTTTCATTAAACTTAAATTTTAATAAGTTTAATCCTTTGCATTATATTACCATTTTTGCATTGCATTAACATTTTAAGTTGTAAGAAAAATTATACATACATACATATATATATATATATATATAAGTGTTATAAACAGTTTTTTATTGTAAAATTTAATTAATTTAATCTTTTTTACTGATTTCATTTGATTTCAATAAGTATAATAATAATAATAATAATAATTTTTTTTGTTTTCTAATGAATAAATCAAATTAAATAAAAAATAATTAGTGTAATAGCCATTGCCGAGATACACATACGATTTCAATGAAAGAATAAATTTTAGAAAATGAAACAGAAATGCCAATGAACAAAATCGATAAAAAATAATTCAAAAACATTAAAAATCAAAATTCGAAGTAATCTCGATGAGTTGTACACATGTACGGTCTAAAACACCACTCTACTAAATTTCGTAGATCTGCGATAAGTAGTAGGAGCACCAGAGCAAAGACAGACACACACAAATACTTCTCTTTATTTATATAGATGATTGGTGGATTGATTGTGGCCACCCACAGCTTACTCTTATTCATTTATGTTCCCTTTTTTTTTAAATCTCAAGTCCACCAAATAAAAATTGGTAAAATTGAACAATTAAAGTAGAAAAAAATAAAACTAAATGTACAAAAATTTTATCGGCAATCTTCAAGAAATTTTATCAACAAGAAGTTCCAAATGTGTTTTTATAGACCATGAAATGTAGTACTATAGAGACTAACAAATCTCAATTTTACTGTTTTCAGAATTCTTGTAAATATGTAAAATTTATAAACAGGGTCTTTTAGTTTAAACATACATAGATATGTTATAAACGCTTTCTACTATTAAAAAATCAAACTATCTAAAGGCAATTACTACTTGTAAGAAATTTTAAATTAAAGAAAGCGCTAAAATAATGTTTTATATAAAGAAGCTAGTTATTAACTTTTGAACTCACTCGTGCAGAAATGTTGTAAACTTTTGTATTTAAATTTCTTGTAGGGTGTATTATCAAAGTGTGAGATAAAAATAAATATATATATAAATAAATAAAGGGACCGATTAAATTAAAAAGTTTGATCAAGTAAGAAAATAACAATAATTTGAGATCTAAGTTATTTTATATTTACTTGCACCAGTTTTATTTGATTATAACTATGCATGGTTAAATCGGTACGAAGAAAATTTTAACGTCTATCCCATATATCAAGTTTAAATACTAAATAGAATTACATTTTTCGAATTAATTTAAATGAATTTATGGGGTTACTAATAAGAATTTTGAGTTAAATCTAATGAAATAAATTATATTTATTTCGGCAGCATATTATATTCATGACCTCTAAATATTTGCATAATAAATATTTTAGCCCAGAATAAGGATCTAATTACTAGCATTTTGAAATAACATAGCTTGAAAAAACTCGCGAAAATTACAATTGTAAATTTCTTTTACCAATTTCTCACGTTTTGTTTACTAAAAATGATTACAAATAGAACATGTCCCAAAATATTGTAAAATCGAGAAAGAGGATAAGAAAGGTTACTTTACGCAGAAATAATTTTGTGAATTCAAGAAAATGCTCGTTTCAGAAAACTCAAGATATGTAAATTTTGTCTCTTTTAAAATATAATATTTAAAGTCTCATAAAAGAAACATTTTTCCTGTTATTTTCTACATTTCATTTTTTCAATCAAAAGTTTCCGAATAAATCTTCAAAAATTGGAAACAAATGTAGTTAAATAAAAGCATGCAAAGTCTTGAAATAAAGCTTAGAAAAAAGAAATATATTTTGTTTCAGCAACATCAAAAGAACCTTCAATGAACTCTATATATTTTAAAACTTGCATTCGTGATACAAACAAACAAACAAAAACTTAAATTGATGTTGATTGCGAACATTGTTACGTCGACAAAAATAAAAAGGAAAGAAGGATTGAATCAGAAGGATTTAAAACTTTCGACATGGAATTTTTAGATGAAATGTTAGGAACTCCTATGGCAAAAGAATTTGTCATAAGAGGTTCCGGAAACAAGTTCGGAAGAATGTCTTTTTTTTTTTTTTTTCGACTTGAGTAGAAAGTTCTATATAAGCACTAGTAACATTTGTAAAAAAGTTTAGCATGATTTCTTTCTCTACATTTTTGTCTTTAATAAAATAAAATTCAGAAAATCGAAATGTTTATATTGCATGTATAGTAATGTTTTTAATAATTTTGCGTATTACTGTTTTGCGACGCATATTATGTATGTATGATCACATTAACAACGAGAATATTTCATCACCGCAATTTCAACTTCTTGTATTTCCATAGAAGAAAGTATTGGTTTTACAGGATTTTTTTAATTTTAGTTTTAGATCGATTTCAATATTTTGATAAGTCCTGAGCACGAATTGGGACACTTTTAGAAAATGTCCGCTTGGCTATCATTTTTTTTTTTTTTTTTTTTTTTTTTTTTGAATGTGACAAAACATTTTTAGCCGTTCTAGTTTATACAATTTGTGCATAACTACTTTTTTTTATTTAAAAACTCTTGTTCCAATTAATTATGTACAACTGTATGTAAAACAAAGAGTTTTATTGCTTTCACCCCCCCCCCCCTTTTTTTGTAATGTATATCAGTTTAAGAAATCGTTTTCCAAACACATAGACCTCAACCAAAATCTAAATGATCAAAGATGGCGGAATTTTAAGAAATTCAAGTGTGTTAAACCATGTGGATTTAAAGGTAATTTAAGTACCTTAAAAAATAAGACCCTTTTATGTATCTTAAAAATTAACACCCCATTTCAGGCAAATTTGTGTCAGAATATCAGACACATGTATTTACAGTGTAGTAGATTATTTTGATAAATAACAATTTTTATAAATAATTTGTACATATTTCTTAAAAATTTTACAAAAGAATTTTAAACCGCATAAAATTTAAAGTAATACTATACATTATGCTTTAGATATAACACTGATAGCTTTATTAAAAAATTACCAATTAAAACATTAATTTGCTATTCTTTTCGCGAATATTGGGGTATATTATCATACAAACCTTGTTCTGTCATAGTGGCATGATAGGGAAGACGCTTACTTCTAAATCCGTTAGTATTCTATTCGAATACAGACACGGCTTGTGAAAATTTTTCTTGTAAAAATTATTAATTTTCTATTTGTATTCTAGGATATTATTAACAGAAAAACATAGAGTCACACGCTACCTTATTATTTATTTCTGTAAAACAATCACTGTAAGGAATGATGGCTGTCTCAACCAAAATCTAAGTGATCAAAGATGGCGGAATTTTAAGAAATTCAAGTGTGTTAAACCATGTGGATTTAAAAGTAATTCAAGTACCTTAAAAATAAGACCCTTTTATATATCTTAAAAATTAACACCCCATTTCAGGCAAATTTGTGTCAGAATATCAGACACATGTATTTACAGTGTAGAAGATTATTTTGATAAATAACAATTTTGATAAATAATTTGTATAAAAAATTATAGAAGAAAGTATTGTAATGACTACAACATATTATACATTTTGACTAGAGTACATAAACAGGGCTTTAGCTTAGAGTGATCATATTTTTTTCATTGAATTTGGGGACAAAGATGGCGGTGTCCTCGAATTTTGAGGACAAAGAAAAATAATAAATAATAATAATTAAATCACCGTAAATTGAAAAATTTTAGTAATTTTTATGCATAAAGCACCTAAAAGAACTTATTTAAGCTTATTTATTATATATATAATAAATTACTATAATAAAACATTGATAACTTTATAACCGGCGTCCCCATGTGTTGTAATTTTTTGGTGACGAAGGTAGTTTTGTCCTCGAGATTCGAGGATATATGGCCAAGTGTCTATTCATTCCATGCAGCCGCTTTCCGGTAATATTATGTCAAATAAAAAATGTTTTATATACCTCCACATGAACAAAGAGAAAATATTCTGAAGTCATTTTGCGGTTGCCTGATGTTTAAAATGTAAAGAAATCGCATTTTTCCCCCATTCATTTTGCTTTACTGACAAAAAGCCTTATGGTGTATGCGCAGGCGTTTTTCACCCGCATCTAAATCTAATCAAAATTTTTAAATTTTCGATAAATATAATTTTAAGTCGGGTAAAGACCTAAATTCCTACCAAGTGTCATTGAATTTCAAACCGCCATTCTCGTGTGGTACCCGGGCAAAATTAACGTTACAGACACAAAGACACACACACAAAATTTTCTGAAGTCACTTTCGGCTTTCATGGTATGTGAAATGGTGTGTGAACGTATCGCAAAATTGCTTGATTCTGAGAAATTTAACGACATAACTCTGATTTTATTAATAAAGATATAACTTTAATAATAATTAAAAAAAAATCTTTTTATGGAAAAATTGATATAGGAAATATTTTGTTGTTAAAAGTATAGTTAGTCTCTTTTAAATTTTAATTCTAACAATATGAACATAATTTTTATTTCTTTTAACTTATTTCCGGGTATTAAAAAACAACAACAAAAAAAAAAAAAAATGTTTTAAGTATTTCATAATTAATTTGATTTTTATTTCGCAATAAAATTATTGTAAGAATTAATAAAGACAAAGAAAAATATTTGGTTTTGAATTTTTTTTTTCCCTATTGTGTGTTACTATAATCGAAAATTCAAAATTGATAACCCCAATTCATTACTCTTTTTATGGGTTATATATCACATTTTACAAAGGATAATCGTCTAACATGATCGGAAAACTGATCTGCTGCATTTTTAATCAAACATCAACGCCTTTCGCGCTTGATTTATTGTGCAATATATCAACGATAAAAAAGGATATTTTAAGTCACCGGAATATGGTGCTTTTAATTGGGTACTAAATCAGGAAAAATGTGTCTTTTCTGTTTCCTGTTATCACTAATTGTGTAAAAAATTGAGTTTACTTACTTAGCCATTAATATAATAGCAATCAGGATTGAGACAAATTGAGTAATATTTTATGAAGGGGTGCATAAAAATGTAGAAGAAATTTCTGTTTAATGAAAGAAAAACAGAGAATTTTCTTCCACATTTAAAAAATAAATAAATAAATAAATAAATAAAAACATTTCCAAATCTTAAAACTTGACTTTTTTTTTTTTTTTTGAGAATCTTTAGAAATTATTCGTTTTCATGCATTTATAAATCTTAATCCGCAAAAATAATAATCTATTTTATAAATTAAAACCTTTGTGGTATATACGTGTTTCTTTGTATGAACCATGCCTCTATATGAGCGCGATTTATTAGATTTTAGCGAAATTATGACCTTATTAATACATATTAATTAAGATTGATTATTATAATATATATATATATATGTTATGTGCATTTATTCATAGAGGACCAAATGGTGCTTAGTATGCCTTGTACGGCAAGAAACTTAGCTAGAAACTTAAAGATTGCTATGTTGGTTATTTATTATTATTATTATTATTATTATTATTATTATTTTATGCATGTTTTAGAAACTTTATTTTTACATCACTCCTCCGTAAAAAAGGTAAAACTACCTAAAACTACATTCTTTGCTGAAAATAAACTAAAAGAATACTAAGAAACATGAACTAGCCTAGAAATGCCCTCAGGTGGTTAAATTTGCAGAAAAAATTGTTACTGCTTTTGTGCACTTTGGATGCTTCAGAGTATTATTATTACTTTTCTTTTTAATGATTTATCTTCAAAAATGCAAATTTTTTGAGTTTTGTACCTTTTCGGGCCGGGATACAATACATATTTGAAATTTAAAGTTGTGCAATCTGATTAAAACTTTAACTATTGTTTCATTGTAATTATAGAAAAGTGCTTTTCATGCTGAATTTATGCTTACAGTTTTTTGACCTGATGAAGCAAGTTGCTCAATAAATTTGAACAGAAACAATCATTCCATGTTT
Organism: Salticus scenicus; assembly: GCA_963930645.1. Taxonomy (NCBI): domain Eukaryota; kingdom Metazoa; phylum Arthropoda; class Arachnida; order Araneae; family Salticidae; genus Salticus; species Salticus scenicus. The sequence goes on along the minus strand of OZ005653.1, from coordinate 220,792,070 downwards.
TCTTTTTTTCAGTTTATCTGGTTTGCTTACAAAGTTCTTATTATTTATCTAAGAATACCAATTTATCTATTCATTTTATTGTTTTAAGAGATGATGTGAAAGGAATCAAAGCAATATTTAAACCACCTCTTGTTTACTTTTTCAATCATAACCCTAGCACACTTATCCATAGTACATCCTGAGGATGTCCCTTAGACGTACTTTCATTCATAGGCTATCCTGAGGATGTCTTGTGGATGTGATGTGCTGTTAGGGAAGAGGGTAGATGCAAAGTTATACATAAGGTCTTGCAAGATTTATTTCATGTGCGGAGATGATAAAACACTATATAAACAATCTTATGGTAGTTTTTGTAACTGAAAATTGAACTATACAGCAAAGTTATTGCACAGTTTTCTCACACACTAAATTTGATGGTGAATATTGAATAATGAAACTCCGTAAAAGTCCAAATGGACTATTAACCCGTTAATTACCCCGGGCGTATATATTCGTCTCGCTATGCCGATGCATTAACTACACTTGGCGTATATATACGTCTTGCCGAAGTACGATCCTTTGTGTTACTTTGCTACCAATAAACCTAATCTCACGGCTTTATAATGCAATAAAATGACCAAGACAGTGTTTTAGAAGGAATTACTTATTTTAGAAGAAGATGAGTAGTGGGAGGAATCGGAAAGGGAATATTTCTGGAACACTGAACGCTTAACTACACGTGCCTGTGTAAAAAATGGTGGCACTAGGAAGCAAATCTCGTATCTTTTCGTCGGCAGCTAAGGGGTTAAACCGACCATTGATTAAGCATCTGTTATACGACCATTAGATAGTATAGGGGAAGTCTACTATTAGTTCTATCCTATTTGTTTCCCAATATATTGATTAATGCTGGTTTATTTGTTACGCATAGAACTGCACACATCTATACGCTCTATACGCTAAAATTTCTTAATTTCTTCGGTAAAAAAAAAAAAAAAAAAAAAAAATATATATATATATATATATATATATATATATACATATTTACGAATACTTAGAAGGTAAAATTAATAGTTCTGCGGCAAAATGTAAGTGAAGCATGAAATAATCTACAGACTTTTTTTTTTTTTTAATGAATGATTTACCTATAGAAATTTTGATGAGGGCGATACAGAAAAAAATAATTATTTACTGTGATTTTCCTGTGACAGACAGTATAGCTATATTCTTCGACCCATTTCATGAAACCATGGAAGTCTCTGCGCAAGCGCTAATACAACGAGTTCACTGTTAAAATAGGGATGACAGCCATCTGGCTCAGAGAAAATGAATGATAACAAAGCGCAAACCATTGGATGTTTTCCAAATCACAACCTGCCAGTCAAGTTGGCACCCCTCCAACATTTTGGACGCGTCATCGCTGGTAGTTTTAGGAAACGTGGCTGCCCTATAGACTGCCTGTTTCAAATCGAATGCGAAAAAATGAAATAATACTCGTGAGTGCTGTAATTATTTTATTTTGAAAAAAATATATATCGTAAACTATAGTTATCCAAGTTTCTATAGACGGTCTATGTGTGCTTTTCCAGCGAAACATTAAATATCCATGTTGTATTCCAGTTACTGCCTCACTTGTGACAGAAAATCTTTACTAATGCTTTGAGCAGTTATATCCATTGCATCAGTTGTTGTAAGTCATGCGAAAATGGAGGCGTCAACACTTTGCCCTTAGCATAACCACATAGGAAAAAAAAAAACAGAGAAGGTTTGATCAGGAGATTTCGTTAGCCAACAAAGCAATGCTGTAACTTTTGATCCAGCACGACCAATCCATCCCCATTTGTATGTAGTTAGTGACGTCATTTTGATTGAAAGTTCCTATAGCGGAAATATCGTAACCGGAAAATTTTTCGTTGTTGGTAGATAAAACTTGCATAATTGTACTTTCAGAATTAAATTGTTTCGACTAAATAAATCATTGATAGAATATGTACTATGTTATTTATTTATTTATTTATTTATTATTTTGTCCCGATCAATATGAAACACTTTGTACTTTAAAATAATGCAACTCCTTCATGCATTCAAGCGACTTGAAGTAATTATCAGTTGTTTGGAAATGAAAAATGGCTCATTATCATAAAGGTAATTTTTACAAAAATCGGCTTATATGCCGAATTGGTATTTTTCTTATATGATAGATACTGATAAAACAGGATATTTCATGTATTCAGTTTTATCAGTTTTCCATATCTTCTTTTGAATCTCTGAATATTAGGAACATAATTAATTAATATTAAAGTAAAATTGTAATTCTGATTGCAAAATCATTCAATATAACACAGCAGTTCTTACTGCTGGGGCGCCAAAGGCTGAGATATTGTTGTAAGTGGTATAGTTGTAGTTATTAAATCACTGATTGTGGTATTAATAAAGTGGTTTTTATTGCATTTTTTTTTAAAACGTATATCTTTTATATATATTTAGTTTCAAATAATTCCAGTTTTTTCTCAAAAATAAAATAAAATAAAATAAAATTTAAACAAAAATGAACATTAATCCCTTAGTTCAATATATAGCAAGAAACACTTTTAAGGAATAAAACTCAAGGAATTACCTTCTTTTATTCTTTTTAAATACGCGTGAATTTTTTTTTCTTAATTTTACAGATGATATTAAAAAAATTAGTGGTACAAAATTTTGCCACAAGTATTATACTTCTCATACCAATTAAATTGTTTTACAATCATAAATTATTTCTATTAGTCTTAGAATAAGATCAAATTATAGACACAAAAGTTAGTTTAAAAATTGTGACGAATAACAAGATTAAAATAGGCAATATGCATTTTTTGTTTTTTATACTAAAAAAATACTGTTGTGTAATTAAATAAAATTAACATTGTAAATTTCCTATGTTAAGTAAGTTTGCTGGTAAATGCGAAAAGAAAAAAAAAAGTTATGATACCGTCAGTGCTTAAAAGTACATTTTTAAAATATTTTCATATCATAAAAAATTTCCTGTTTTTCAACTTTAAGTAAAAACTTATAAATTTAATTGAAATTAAACCCAGGTCTTTTCTTCAGATCTATTGTTTAAGTTTTTTAACTTATCTAACAATTTAAGATGTTTTATTCCTTTTAGAATAGATTACAATAGATATATTTTACAATAACGTGAATTTTTAAAAGACATCATTTAATGATATTCAGAAAAGGACAAAGGTTTTATAAAAGCTATGACAATTGATTTTCAGGGAGAGAAAAATCAGGAGTTTTCTCTTATTATCTCTGATTGTCAAACCTATTATTGAAATAAAAGAAAAGAATTACAGAGTATTGTTAGTATAAAAAGATCGTATTGAAGTTTTTGAAATTCGTTTTTAGAAACTTTTATAATATTTTATTATTTAAAATCTACTTTATGAAACACAAATTTATCTTTGTTCATGTATAATTTAGCTCAATTGAAGAAGACTAATGATGTTTAGAATTTATTGTCCTTGTTTTCATTCAACATTACAATGACTAATATAAAAGTATTATACTTTTGAAAATACATTTCATTTTTCATAAATATATATATAATGAAAAATAAGAGTATTTCGAATATGAAAAATCTGAAATTATACAAAAACGCAACAATGTCAAGAATAACTTAAAATTTTTCTTCTCTTATTAAGCTTATATTTTCAAAGATTTGCAAGTTAAATTTAATGCTTTGTCGTTCTGTTAGGTTTTAGACGCACATTTTTTTATTATAACATTATTGCTTTAAATCAATCTTATTATTAGTATAGTAAATATATATATATATATATATATATATATAACAAATGAATTGTTATGGTGAATTTTGAATTTCAACAGAAACAATATTTTTTAAATCTTAATATTTTAAATTTTACCAGAACTGTTTCATTTTTTTTTTTCAAAACTTGTATACTTTTACAAAACTATATATTTTTTAAACCCTTAGTACATGAGAGTGAATTTTTTTAATTTATCAAATATACTAAACTATATCTTTTTATAATTTCTAAATGTCAGGAAACTAAATTTTTTTTTCTGCAAAAACTATGTTTCTATAATTTTTAAACGTTACACGAATGGTTTAATTTTATAAAAAAAAAAAAAAACTTTTATATATATTCTTCGTTTTTTTTTATTCAAAAATTGGGTGTAGTTGCACTTAAGAATTTTCTTAGCTTATTTACGAAAACAAGATAGGCGGTGGGAATGGAATGACTTTTATATTTTTTTTTGTTTTTGTTTTTACTTCGAGGGAAAGGGAGAGTAGTTTGCCCACAGATGGTGTTGACAACAGTGTCGCAGAAATTTCCATTTTCTGGGAAAAAAACAAGCGCTAGGGAGCTGTAGGGAATTTGTTCGTGTGTGGTTTGTACCTCGTTCGCAGAAATTCTTGTTTTTGGAAACTCAAAAATGCTATCTTGCTAGTAAAAATGGTGGAAGTGGTACGTAATTTGAGAATTTAAGGGGATCTTGGGATTACATAAATTCGCGAATAGTGTCAGGAGAGTTCAGAGTTTAATTCTGGAATTTTGTGAGTTGACAAAAAAAATCCCAGATGTTTTTGTTTCACAACAGGGCATCGGGCGGGAAATTTTTATTTTTTTTTACTTCATTACATAGGGGTGAGAAATGTCCCACCTTGAGGCGAGGTGTCCTATCACCGCGTGGGGGAATCACGACTAGGTGTGGTTGTTTTGAGGGAATGGATTTTCATTGGGTAGTGAATAATTTAGAAATCCCGGCTGGCAACACTAGCTGGAATGCTCTTCGCTTTTTTGGAAAAAAAAATTAATTATTCGACGTTAAGCCTCTATCGAGGAAAGAGATGTAGAAGGGATTCTCTTTAAAAAGCAGAGGGGGCTTTCAAGCTCCCTCAGATTGGTTTTTATTACTAACTTCAATCGAGATGCTAGTAAGGATAGCGAGCTCCGGCACTCCTGAGATTTGATTCTTTCATCTTACGAACTTCCTTCGATTTTTGGGAATGATCATGGAAAATTACACGGTGATGGGGCGTCCTCAGGAAGCGCTCCCGTAACGAGTCAGAAGGCCGGCAAGCGGTGGAAGAAAACCTTCATCGGAGCGGTCTTAACAGCGATGCAAGCGAGTCTCGGCTTACCCCTACGAATATTAACGGCCCTCGATTCATTTTCTCCTGTGGAGGCAAGCCACAAAAGCGGGTCAAGGAATGTGAACTATATAAAATCAGAATTTTATACAGTATTATCGAGCCGACTACCCTACTTGAGACGTCCTCAAATGCGAGGGGGGAAGTAGGGCGGCACAAAATAAATAAGCATCCATTGAGTTCCAGCGAAGCAGCGTCCTGACCCTGCTTAGGAATAAAAATTTATAAATAAATGTTAAGCTGATTTAGGCCATGGAAGAAATACATCGTAAAGAGCAGAAAGCCCTGATCGGAGACTTCCAGTTTTCCCCCAGAGTTTAAAACCTAGAGTACCCAAACCAGATAAGCCCCTGCCTATGACAAGCGGCGTGAAAGGCCACCTCTCCGGACAGCGTCCCCACTCCTGGAAGAATCTTCGATGAATTGTAAGTCTTGATATCTTTCTTAGTATTTTATATTTTTATTGTGTCTAAACTTTTATCCCAACAATTAAGTTCAGCACCCTGAACATGTGAATTTATTTAAAAAAAAAAAAAAAAAAAAACTGTTTAAGAAGGAAATAAAAAAAAAAATATATAGAGAATGTTAGAAAAATGTGTAATAAAAATCCATACTTATTTATCAATAAATTGCTGGTATTATTTGTCATTAAATAAGAGTGTATTTCTTGGAAAAGCGTAATAAATTTTATTGATATGATTATTTTTCTGTATTATTTTATTTATGAATATAATGAGATCCTATAATTATTTAAAGTAAATTTTAAGGTAGAACAATTATATTATAAATATTTGTTTTTATTCATAACAGCGATAGCAGTGTCCCCTGATTATTTAGGAGTATGTTTTATGAATAATTAAACGGATGGGTATTCATGTAGTTATTGAGCAGGTTATAGATGCTTTAATTAGTCTATAGTAAAACTTTAGTATATTAATGGTAATTCGTAATGAGTACCTAACAAGATTAAATAACCGAGTTAGCAAGTAAAATTTATGTGAGTTTTAAACACAAATATGGTCAGGAATCATGGGCAGTGAGTTGGTTCAATCCTCTGATTTGGAATTGTGTTTTGACTGCTAATAGTAATGTAAGTAAAAAGAGAAAAGAGTTATGTGTATTATTTAGACTATGATAATAGGTGGTTATAACAAATGAAACTTAAATTTTTGTTGCTTGCAATTCCAGAGGAGGATTGAGCTAACAGTTTCCTTTTTAGGTCCAGAGGTATGAAGAAATAAAGTCATTTTTACATTTTTTTTCTTTTTCTTTTTATTTAATTTAAGTACTGCCCGATTCCTTTTGATAATAGAAATACTTGAATTAGAAGTGAAAATAAGCAGGTCTAGATCAAATATAGGAGAGATGCAAATTTATTAATAATATTTTAAATACTTAAATAGATTAAAGAAATTAATTAATTCATACCTGTTCAGTGTCCTTCAAGATAGGTAACAATTGGACATTGCTATCACTGGTGTTTTTTTTTACCTGGGTTAAAATTGAAATTACACAACGCGGTTTTATTTTAGTTATGATTAAAGAAAATTATTCATTGAATTTGTTTTGAATATTCAATCTGAGGAGTAAAGAGTTCGTAATTTTCTTTATTTCACTATACGTACAAAAGTATAATAAATGCTGATGCTTTCTTTAGTAAAAGGTAGGGATATGAACTTGCTTGGATATAGATCTGTATGAATTAAGATTGTTTGATAATTTTGTAGAAAAACCCTTTACCGTAACCTTCTGGCATTACATCAGATAACATAGATATATTAAATTACTTGTAAAAATAATAAGTTAGAATTAAATTTATACTCGAGTTTTTTTTTTGTGTTTCTTTATTTGATTTTGCTATCTCTTATAAAAAAAAAAAAAAGGGGTTGTAATCTATTGAATTTTAGAGTTAATAATTTGATAAATTTTTATTTGAAATTAGAATTATTTGTATGGATAACAAAAAAAAAAGAAAAACAAATATATCCAGGCAGAGTTCAATTTACTAGTGTAAACAACATTTGATGGTATATCTATTTCATAAAGAGTAAATAGTTTTTGTTTAAGGAAAGCATCAACTTTAAGAAAAGTAAAGAGAAAAGGCCATTAAAACTATTAAAGTAATTTAGTAGGATTAGGAAAATTTATATATGTAAAAGATAAAAAGATTAAATTCAAAAAATAATGTTGTGAAAAGTAAAAAGTACAATGCAAAAGGTAAAAATATCATAACATAATAAAAGGAAAATTTAACAATATAATAACTGGCGCCGTGAGACCAGGATCTCACATGATCGTTATTGCGGAATAGAAAAGGTTCTTTTTAATTGTGATGCTTAATATTATTAATTTGCAGTATTTTTATCTGTATAATTTTTTTATTTTTGTGTTTTGTGCTTTTATTGATTTTTTTATAGAAGTATATTTATATCCATTAACAGTGTGTGATTTGAACTGTATGATGTAAAAAAAAAAAAATGCAAGTTCAGTGAGAAATTTTCTTGGAGATACTTTGTCACTCTGAGTGTGGGTCACAATTTTAAAGTTTAAAAAAAAAAAAAAAAAAAAAAAAAAAAGAGAGAGAATTATTACTGCAGGTGGAGGATCATTCAATAAAAGATAGAATTATTTATTTTCTTGGGGGAAGTTCTATTTTATGTAATTTGTGAGCTAGTATGGATATGCAGCTTAAAATCTGTGTTGCTCGTAGAACTGAGATAGTTCTACTGCAGTTTAGTTCCTCGTGTTGAGTTGATTTTTTTAGAGATTTTAGCTGTATGGAGTGCCTAAGTGCATGAGTTTGAATTTTCTGTACCAGCTCTGGTAGGTCAGCAAGATGTAATTAAAATTTCCCCAAAGTATGTTTTGGGTTAAGGCTACCTGCTTACGTAAATAAAAAGGGGCTTCTTTCCAGCATCTGAATATTTTCGGTGTAAAAAAAAAAAAACAATAATAATAATTTTAGTAATATGAAAATAGATAAAGGTAAAATAGTTAAAAAAAAAAAAAAAAAAATGCTACCACCTGGATATATTTTGGTGACCATCTCTCAGTGTGGCAGGGTGTAAAATTTGAAAAAAAAAAAAAAAAAAAAAAAAAAACATAGTGAATGTGCTACGGTGGAGTATAAAAATTTTTTTTTTAACTGCCAGTGAAACAGAAATTAATTTTGCTTCTATAAATAGATTTTTTTTTTTTTTTCTCAATGTAGGTATAAGTTGACATAATGTGAAGTTAAAAAAATTTTTTTGATATTATGAAAGGGAAAATTTTCAATTTTGGACATGTTAATGTGAGAACGGGAGTCGGCCAGAAAACTCGGTGCTAGCAGATTTAAATAAGATAAATCTGTCGTGGGTCTCCCACAGAAATTTGTAAAGGGCTGTGAGTTTGCATATTGGGGCAACAATTTTTGTTGCTAGTACTTTCCAAAGTTCTCACTGACTGAAGGGGTATGCTCTGGAAATTGGGTAATGTTGATAGCAATATAGTGCTAGTGGTAAAGAATTAGTATGAGGCAAATTTTTTTTCTTCGAAGAAAAGTTTATGATGGGAAAAGGTTCAAATTAGTGAAAATTTGAAGGTAGAATCGAGTGTTTCGATTGTTGTTTCTGGAAAGGTAAACCAGAAAATTGTAGTCTCTTCGAAGAAAAGTTTATGTTGGGAAAAGATTCAAATTAGTGAAAATTTGAAGGTAGAATCGAGTGTTTCGATTGTTGTTTCTGGAAAGGTAAACCAGAAAATTGTAGTCTCTTCGAAGAAAAGTTTATGTTGGGAAAAGATTCAAATTAGTGAAAATTTGAAGGTAGAATCGAGTGTTTCGATTGTTGTTTCTGGAAAGGTAGACCAGAAAATTGTAGTCACTCAAATCTTTTTCGTCGAGCTGCCCACGTTGTATGTTCCATTTAACCTTATTCAAATATCTTGCAACTAAATAGTAATAGTTGGAATTTTTCCTAGAAAAAATTATGAAGGTTTGGAAATTGTTCTTTTTATGTACTAGGTTATTAAAATTGAGTTTCAGTGAGGTAAAGAATTTTACATGTAGGTACTTAGTTAATTGTGAAGTAGTGAGGTCTCTCAGTGCATATTGATTTATTATATGAGTGGTCAAGGAGGTAAATTGGGATAGTTTCGAGTAAACTGAGGACTAAATGTTAAATATAATAAAAATTGAAAAAAAAAAAAAATGAAAAAAAAAAAAAAAAAAGTGTAAAAATATCAAAATTTTTAATATTTAGCTTCTAAAGTTTAGTTTAGTATTTCCTGACTTGGATATGTTGGGGTTATGAACATTGCACTTTGTGTAAATTTCAAAAGAAAAATCTTTGTTTACCTCATAGGTTATGCACTGAGTGAGCAGAATTTAAGACTCAATTTGTAGCTGTAGTGTGGTAGAGATAAAATAAATAACTGTAGTAAGACCCCCTGGCACATTCCACTCCTAACTTTAATTTTTTTTTGTGATTATGCTATATTATCTTCTATGTAACAATGTCTATGTAATCAATTATTATTTTATTTCTATGTAAAATGTAGTGTGTAAAGGATTCTTCCGGACGTGTGGCCCTGTCCGATAGATTACAAAACCTTTTTGCCTAGGGAAATTTCAATCCCAAAAATGTCAAGTCCCTTTTGAAGTATAGCAAGTAAATTAGCTTTGTCGTAAATATTTACATCAACGCGTCGGTAAGGTTGGTTGGTTGGAGAACTCCCCATCAGGAGAGAGAAAATAGCGGTTCTTCAGATTGAGTGGTTGACTGCAGTTAGTTTCAGTTGAAAAAGAAACTCCCGTTAGCTTCAGTCGGAAAAAAAAAACCTCTTACGGTTCTTCGCGAATGTATTTATTGATAAGGTGGAGCGACGGAAGAGGTAGAAAAATATCGTCTGCTGTTAAGCGCAAAGAGAGAACAGATCAGCTGTTGATTGTAAACAGTCCGGCTCGCAGCATCGAGTTTGTTTACTTTAGCTACGATTTTGGTAGCAAACTCCCGTTTGCTGTTTTCATTCCTTATACACACCGATTACATTATTACCTTATATGTATTACACAAAGACTAATTTTAATATTATTTGAGCAAGGTATTAATTAAAAGAACTTAGTTTATTTAGTACAATTTTAATTTTGGGAACTTAGTTTTTTTTTGGAGAAGGACAGAAATCTCAGATATAAGGCCTGATTTGGGGTTTCTGGTAAGGTGTGTGTTTGGTGGTTCTGGGAAATTTATGGATCGTTGTTTGATTTATACGTTCGCCTGGGACACTTTAACATTCTCTTTTTCTTCAAAAAAAAAAAAAAATAAAATAAATTTTATTTTTTTTTTGGCATAAAAGGGAGGGTGAAATATGTTATGGTGAATTTTGAATTTCAACAGAAACAATATTTTTTAAATCTTAATATTTTAAATTTTACCAGAACTGTTTCATTTTTTTTTTTCAAAACTTGTATACTTTTACAAAACTATATATTTTTTAAACCCTTAGTACATGAGAGTGAATTTTTTTAATTTATCAAATATACTAAACTATATCTTTTTATAATTTCTAAATGTCAGGAAACTAAATTTTTTTTTCTGCAAAAACTATGTTTCTATAATTTTTAAACGTTACACGAATGGTTTAATTTTATAAAAAAAAAAAAAAACTTTTATATATATTCTTCGTTTTTTTTTATTCAAAAATTGGGTGTAGTTGCACTTAAGAATTTTCTTAGCTTATTTACGAAAACAAGATAGGCGGTGGGAATGGAATGACTTTTATATTTTTTTTTGTTTTTGTTTTTACTTCGAGGGAAAGGGAGAGTAGTTTGCCCACAGATGGTGTTGACAACAGTGTCGCAGAAATTTCCATTTTCTGGGAAAAAAACAAGCGCTAGGGAGCTGTAGGGAATTTGTTCGTGTGTGGTTTGTACCTCGTTCGCAGAAATTCTTGTTTTTGGAAACTCAAAAATGCTATCTTGCTAGTAAAAATGGTGGAAGTGGTACGTAATTTGAGAATTTAAGGGGATCTTGGGATTACATAAATTCGCGAATAGTGTCAGGAGAGTTCAGAGTTTAATTCTGGAATTTTGTGAGTTGACAAAAAAAATCCCAGATGTTTTTGTTTCACAACAGGGCATCGGGCGGGAAATTTTTATTTTTTTTTACTTCATTACATAGGGGTGAGAAATGTCCCTCCTTGAGGCGAGGTGTCCTATCACCGCGTGGGGGAATTACGACTAGGTGTGGTTGTTTTGAGGGAATGGATTTTCATTGGGTAGTGAATAATTTAGAAATCCCGGCTGGCAACACTAGCTGGAATGCTCTTCGCTTTTTTGGAAAAAAAAATTAATTATTCGACGTTAAGCCTCTATCGAGGAAAGAGATGTAGAAGGGATTCTCTTTAAAAAGCAGAGGGGGCTTTCAAGCTCCCTCAGATTGGTTTTTATTACTAACTTCAATCGAGATGCTAGTAAGGATAGCGAGCTCCGGCACTCCTGAGATTTGATTCTTTCATCTTACGAACTTCCTTCGATTTTTGGGAATGATCATGGAAAATTACACGGTGATGGGGCGTCCTCAGGAAGCGCTCCCGTAACGAGTCAGAAGGCCGGCAAGCGGTGGAAGAAAACCTTCATCGGAGCGGTCTTAACAGCGATGCAAGCGAGTCTCGGCTTACCCCTACGAATATTAACGGCCCTCGATTCATTTTCTCCTGTGGAGGCAAGCCACAAAAGCGGGTCAAGGAATGTGAACTATATAAAATCAGAATTTTATACAGTATTATCGAGCCGACTACCCTACTTGAGACGTCCTCAAATGCGAGGGGGGAAGTAGGGCGGCACAAAATAAATAAGCATCCATTGAGTTCCAGCGAAGCAGCGTCCTGACCCTGCTTAGGAATAAAAATTTATAAATAAATGTTAAGCTGATTTAGGCCATGGAAGAAATACATCGTAAAGAGCAGAAAGCCCTGATCGGAGACTTCCAGTTTTCCCCCAGAGTTTAAAACCTAGAGTACCCAAACCAGATAAGCCCCTGCCTATGACAAGCGGCGTGAAAGGCCACCTCTCCGGACAGCGTCCCCACTCCTGGAAGAATCTTCGATGAATTGTAAGTCTTGATATCTTTCTTAGTATTTTATATTTTTATTGTGTCTAAACTTTTATCCCAACAATTAAGTTCAGCACCCTGAACATGTGAATTTATTTAAAAAAAAAAAAAAAAAAAAACTGTTTAAGAAGGAAATAAAAAAAAAAATATATAGAGAATGTTAGAAAAATGTGTAATAAAAATCCATACTTATTTATCAATAAATTGCTGGTATTATTTGTCATTAAATAAGAGTGTATTTCTTGGAAAAGCGTAATAAATTTTATTGATATGATTATTTTTCTGTATTATTTTATTTATGAATATAATGAGATCCTATAATTATTTAAAGTAAATTTTAAGGTAGAACAATTATATTATAAATATTTGTTTTTATTCATAACAGCGATAGCAGTGTCCCCTGATTATTTAGGAGTATGTTTTATGAATAATTAAACGGATGGGTATTCATGTAGTTATTGAGCAGGTTATAGATGCTTTAATTAGTCTATAGTAAAACTTTAGTATATTAATGGTAATTCGTAATGAGTACCTAACAAGATTAAATAACCGAGTTAGCAAGTAAAATTTATGTGAGTTTTAAACACAAATATGGTCAGGAATCATGGGCAGTGAGTTGGTTCAATCCTCTGATTTGGAATTGTGTTTTGACTGCTAATAGTAATGTAAGTAAAAAGAGAAAAGAGTTATGTGTATTATTTAGACTATGATAATAGGTGGTTATAACAAATGAAACTTAAATTTTTGTTGCTTGCAATTCCAGAGGAGGATTGAGCTAACAGTTTCCTTTTTAGGTCCAGAGGTATGAAGAAATAAAGTCATTTTTACATTTTTTTTCTTTTTCTTTTTATTTAATTTAAGTACTGCCCGATTCCTTTTGATAATAGAAATACTTGAATTAGAAGTGAAAATAAGCAGGTCTAGATCAAATATAGGAGAGATGCAAATTTATTAATAATATTTTAAATACTTAAATAGATTAAAGAAATTAATTAATTCATACCTGTTCAGTGTCCTTCAAGATAGGTAACAATTGGACATTGCTATCACTGGTGTTTTTTTTTACCTGGGTTAAAATTGAAATTACACAACGCGGTTTTATTTTAGTTATGATTAAAGAAAATTATTCATTGAATTTGTTTTGAATATTCAATCTGAGGAGTAAAGAGTTCGTAATTTTCTTTATTTCACTATACGTACAAAAGTATAATAAATGCTGATGCTTTCTTTAGTAAAAGGTAGGGATATGAACTTGCTTGGATATAGATCTGTATGAATTAAGATTGTTTGATAATTTTGTAGAAAAACCCTTTACCGTAACCTTCTGGCATTACATCAGATAACATAGATATATTAAATTACTTGTAAAAATAATAAGTTAGAATTAAATTTATACTCGAGTTTTTTTTTTGTGTTTCTTTATTTGATTTTGCTATCTCTTATAAAAAAAAAAAAAGGGGTTGTAATCTATTGAATTTTAGAGTTAATAATTTGATAAATTTTTATTTGAAATTAGAATTATTTGTATGGATAACAAAAAAAAAAGAAAAACAAATATATCCAGGCAGAGTTCAATTTACTAGTGTAAACAACATTTGATGGTATATCTATTTCATAAAGAGTAAATAGTTTTTGTTTAAGGAAAGCATCAACTTTAAGAAAAGTAAAGAGAAAAGGCCATTAAAACTATTAAAGTAATTTAGTAGGATTAGGAAAATTTATATATGTAAAAGATAAAAAGATTAAATTCAAAAAATAATGTTGTGAAAAGTAAAAAGTACAATGCAAAAGGTAAAAATATCATAACATAATAACAGGAAAAATTAACAATATAATAGAATTAAATATATTTATATGCGCATTTAAAAATTTCTTAGTTTTGCATATTTATTTTATACCGTGAAAAATAACCGTTACTTTATTTAGATAAAAATACAGTTTAAAATCAATAATTAACAGAAATCTGAACAAATACGTAAATTTGTATGCATCTTTGCATTTGAAAATAACTGAGGATTTTTTATATTACGGTTTAATTATAATAAAACGTATAAATAAAAAAAAAAAGTAAAAATTTTAGCCCTTAATTGATTGAATTTTTATTTTTAACAAATAAAATTTGAAATCAACCGACAAATGCGTGTAGTTAATACAAATAATAATAATAATAACAAATAAATAAATAAAATATAAAAATAAAAAAGTAAAAAAAAATAACAATAATAATAATAATAATAATAATAATAATAATAACAATTTTATATATATATATATATATATACCCAAGCAGCACCGAAACGTTCTCTGAACTTTCAAAAATTGTTCTGCAAACACGTTCTAAGAACGTTCACTTTGAACGTGTTATAGACGTCTATCTGTCCATCTTGAAGACGTACAATAGTACGGTTCAGAGAACGTTCAATGAACGTGTAACTATCACCATCGGTGTTATAGAAGCGTTCTGAGAACGTTCTATGTATACGGTCTCAGAACGTTCTAAACGTTTTTAGAACGTTTTCAAAACGTTATACACATTTTCAGAACGTTCCAGAAAACGTACTGTAAACGTTCTAAAATAGTGTAGTTAAAAAAAAAAAAAAAAAAATGTGACGTCATTATAAAAAAATCCCCTCAGTACGAGCGTTTAGAAGTAAAAATTACATAGCTGATGACGAATAATGATACAACACATGAACAGGGATATGAATTACTTTTTTTTTCAATTCAAATAATGTTTGAGAAATTTTAACATACTTACTATTCTTTTAATTTCAACGTATATGCATCAAAAATTCTATATTCTATGACAGCTTTCCCCAAAAAGTGTCACAACGTCTCTTTATACCTTAAAAAATTTCTTAAATTTTTGCATTTTTTAAAAATTTCTTTTTTTCCCTAATCTGTAGATAATGAAGTTATAGTATTAATTACTAAACTTTGAATAAACACCATAAAATGCGAGAACCCGCACCAACTGTTTCGGGTCAAAAGAAGACACAACCCTTCATCAGGCGAACATTGTAGGCACGAGAGCTGCAAACAAGCACGTTGAGTGTGTGGAATGCGTTGCCGCTTTGTTTGTAGCAGCCGTGCTTTGTTTGTAGCAGTTGCGAGTTCTTGCATTTTATGTTGTTTATTCAAAGTTTCTTAATTAATACTATAACGCCATTATCTTCAGATTAGGGGAAAAAAGAATTTTTTTAAAAATGCAAAAATTTAAGGAATTTTTTTAATTGATATAGGCACGTTATGACACTTTTTGGGAATTACAGTCATAAAATATGGAATTTTTCATGCATATACGTTGAAATTAAAGGAATAGTAAGTATGTTAAAATTTCTCAAACAATATTTGAATTTAAAAAAAAGTAATTTATATCCCTGTTGCTGTGTTGTATCATTATTCTTCATCTGCTATATACAACTAAACTCTTGATTTATTTTGCTTGTTTTAATCCTTGTGATTCCGAATGCGTCATCCTATGATTAATGTTTGTTTTTCATGGTTGTTTTCTGTTTGATTCTCTGTTTCTTGAAGTAAATAATTTATTCCAATTTATTCTTCATTTCTAACTTCAATTAATTTCTTGTATGATAGGGTGCCCGCTAGCAATTTGCTATTATAGTTGCTAACGAACGAAATCGTACATTGGTGCTCAACGACGAAAAGGGTCACCCTTGACGAGTTTTTTTTTTTTTTTTTTTTTTTTTTTTTTCTACCATTCTAAGCTTTTCCTACAAAAAATGTTTAAAATGCTGTCTTAATTTTTTATTTCTTCGTTGCTTGTTTGTATCTTTTGATTTGAGTTTCATGTGGTTTTTACGCACCGGCAAAATTATTAAAATTGCAACTAACAATATAGGAATAAATTTAAGATTAGACTGAAGTTAAATAAAATAAAAATCAATAAATAAAATATAAATGTTTCAATAAATCACAATCAGTCTCCCCAGGTTATTTAAATTTGTTGTAATTTTCTTCTCATTGACCTATGTAGTTTCAGGGATCTTATATCTGTTGCTTGGCTTTAACTAAGATTAAAAATTCATTTATACATACATATATATATATATATATACATATATATATATATATATATATATATATATATATGTTTTTGTTTTTTTTAAATACAGGGTGCAAAGCATTGTGACGAGAATACCTTTATCTCCGCAACTATTGGTCGCAAATATATAGTTTCAGTTACAAAATGTTTTAAAGAATATGAGCATTTGTGGTATAACATGTTTAAATTTAAAATATCTATTTTTTCAAAATTGCAAAAACTAAATTTTTACATAGTCCCAGATCCCTATAATCATATTTAGAAAACTGACACTCATCCTAACAAACAGTTTCATTTCTATTCTCCCAAAATGGAACATGATATTTAAAGTTTGGATTTTCTAACATATTTCGGCCTTCAATAAGGGATCGGTTTAAAAATCCTAATTGGACTTTGTTTGCATTTTCCCTGGGTTTATTAAAGAATTTTTCATTGACTTTTTAATAAAGCCCGAGAAAATGCGAAATAATCCTAAATTTTGAAACTAACTATCTCAGACAATTTTGGGTGCACAAAAGTGAAACTTTCTGTGTTATATTTTTTAGGTTAGAACTCAACTTACACTATTAGTGTCATGAAAATTGTATAAAAATTATCAGTTTTTGTGATTTTTAGTAAATTGATTTTTTAAATTTAAACATGTCATATAATGAATTCTTACATTTTTTTTTAAAATACATTTTCTTATTGGAGGACGTTTGAGACCAATTGTTGCGCAAATAAAGGCCTGCTCTCGACTTTGTACCCTGTATATTCTAAACATTTCTGGGTACTACTTTGTAAGTCCATGGATAGTTTATAAATATATTTGAATGCTGAAGTTTATAGAAAGTTTTAATATTTCAACATAAAAAATAATTTCAAAAATGAATGTACCAATACACCGCTAAAATAATATATAATTGAGTTTAGAATATATTGTTAATTTATAATAATAAGAAATTGAAACAAAAAATTAAAAATTAGTTAGAAGGAGGAAATTTTTAAAATGTCCAAAAACTTAAATACATATATATATATATTTAATCATAATATTTTTCTAAAATATTTAACATACTTCATATTTTTAAATTTCAGTGCATGTGTGCATACATATTTTCAGTTTACAGCAGCAGTTTACAAAAATGATGTTTGCAGGTATTTAAATTTATTCCACATGGCAATGTAATTGGTATTTTTTAAATGTTTAAATTTCTTTAAATTGAGTCAACGCAATTTTTAACTCATTTGATGTAATTATGCTATCATGGCATATTAAATAATTGATAAATGTAAATATTATTAGTATTAATAAATAATATAGTAAATCGTCCTTTTTTTTAAGCAGAATATCTTTTTTTATAAAGATGTGGAATAAAATTGAATTGAATCTTTGTTTTATTATGCAGTTAAACAATTTCATATATTTTATTTAATAAATAACAGTAAAGAGATATTTAAAATTGTAAGTCGGTGAAACTTAGGATATTATTTTAAAAATATGCAATTTGCATAACCTAGATTGTATATATATTATCATATAAACATTAAATAAATACTTCAGAATTTAAAAAGAAAAGAAAAAAAAAAAGAATTACATACCTTCCTCATTTTCTTCATAAGAATTTCTCCAAGAAAACACCCTTCCAACTAGCATTTTAAAATACATAATGACCAGTCTGGAAGGGCATTCACTTAAAATTAGCTCTCATCTTTTAAATTCTTTATGTTACTTCATTCAGAAGCATAATAACCAAAAATAGTCATTTTAACAATTTCCATCTCAGAAGACTGAATTAATAAAATGAATCCATAATTTCTAAGCGGTTTTCTGTAACAGGAGCAGTTTTTTCTGCGATACAATGCTACTTACAAGTATATCAAATGTTAGGCTTAAGAACTTACGCAGATATGAAAATGATTGTTTAATTGATATTAAAATAAGACTTTAATAAATAGAAAATAGAGACTATTACAGGTTAAAAATATTACATTTTTACCTTTTCTAAAGCTTATCCAAGTCATTATAACGCGAAAACTGAACAAAACAGATTACATTACACGTTTTAAAATTACCGCTTCACATAACGGCACGACATTCCCAAGACCTTTGAATTTGCACGGTCAGCGAGAATTAAATAAATGCAATCCACAGATGTCAGTTTCATCTGCTCTTCCCTTGTTACATCCGGAATAATCATGTTTCAAAGTTCAACGTTTGAAACATAAATTTATTAAGCATTTATAGCTGTAGAGGTCAATATTTTAAGGAAAAATGGAGCTGAGTTAAACAATTATTTAAATTTTTATAAAGTATTTGAAAAACTTATGAGATCACTTTATTTTTCCATTTTAAAATCTCGAATTAAACGGAAAAGCATATTTTGTTTTAGTGTACATTTTAGTATTGAATAAAATATTCAGTGAAAATAAATAAAATAAAATAAGAACAATCAAACAGAGTAACGATTTAACAACATTATCAATATTGATAATTTATCAGTAACATTTAAACTTAAATAGAATCGTAAATAAAATATAATAAAAGTTTAAAATTATGCTTAAAGAAAAGAAGAAAAAAACTCATTCTGTAACTTCCCGATGAGTATTAGAGACCGCGAGGTTCTACTCTCGAACCTTACAGACGGGAAGTGTTGGCTTCGATTCCTGGTCACGCTCGTCGACTTAGGTTTTCGGAGTTTTCCCGTGATTTTCTTTGAAACTCGCGTAAAGCACTATATTACTTATTCAATAACATCCGTAATTAGCTTTTTGTATCTAAACTTTGGGTCTGGGGAATGCATAGATTTTCATGACAGAAGACAATCATTTTTATGCTGTATAGAAGATCTTAGAAAATGTATTTTTCTAGGGGTTTATTATTATTATTATTACAAATGAAAAAAAAAAAAAAAACGGTAAATTTGTTTTAAGTCATCAGAAAACGATGTTTCAATTATTCGTTTTAAAGGTGACATCGAATTCTTTTGAAAGATAATTATAGTGAAAATTTTTATCCACCCTTCCCCCATCCCCCAGGGATCATGCATACTTATTCCTAGGGGAAAAAACAATGTCCTATGAATGATAATAATAATAAAAAAACTGTTTGACTATTACTCGTTATACAGCCAAATTGAATCAATATTATATATCAAATGTATGTCACGCAGAAGGTTTGGTGAGTATATATATTACAGAAGCTGATAGATAGCCTTTCTGTGAATGGAAAATATTGGAACGTGGCAGTGCCACCTGTCGTCCGATATGCACCCAAAGGCAGTCTGTAGAGTTTTACGTAATATTAATTTCACTTACCAAATTTACAATATTTATAAATCACAGAAGTTGAGATTTTTCGTTTCCGTTATGAGATTAAATTGCAACATAGCCACGCCACCTGTTGGCCGATGTGCATCCAAAATGGACCAGTAAAGCTTTACATAAAATCGATTTCACTTATAACTTCAGTGTATCACAAAATTTATTGTTAAATCACAAGAGTTAAAATTTTTCCTTTCCGTTAAAATGATTAAATTGCAGATTAGCAACGCCACCTGTTGGACAATGTATTCATCCAAATTGTATTAGCAGAGGTTATGATGATATATGCCACTATATCATGTTTAATACATTTGTACACTATAGAAGCTGAGATATAGCCGTCCCATAAATGGAGGGTTTCATTGCATAGCACCGTAATCTATCGGGCGATATATCCCAAATGAAATTCAAATAAACTCCAATTTAGGGCAAGATCTAATATTGTAACAAGTTTGGTCGAATTCCATACATTGATTCCTGAAATACAAAATCCACAAAATTTTTCCATGAGTTTAAAATTTTGTAATTTTTTTTCACCTCACCGCTACTGATTATTGGGAAGCATTCTTTACTGACGTGCTAACAAAACGTTAAACTGAAAATGTAAAAAATGCTCTATTCTCTATCATGCTAAAAATTATAAATTTCGAATAACTTACGAAGTTTTTAAATTAGAATGTTGCAAATCTTTCAATAAGATTTTTATCAATATCATAAGTGATATTTTAAAACTGGTCCGATCTCTCTGCAATCATTTGTTCTTGAGATATCGTGTACATGAACTAACGGGCTATCACACTAATAGGTGCCGATACACATTAACAGATACCATACCAACCTTTTGACTTCCGGATTCCTCACGCCACAAAACGTGTAAAAAAATCAAAAGCTGAAGTCAAAAATTTTAAAGGTTAACCTAGTTTCCCAACCAATAGTACTAAAAAGTCATTTTGTCATATTCGTTATAATTACACTGTTACAGAACGTGTTATGACGGTGTCACACTTGAACGTTCTATATAGAACTAGAATTGTACGTTTTATAGATGGTACAAATCAAACATTTTCAGAACGTTCTAAATAATACTATTTCTGAACGTGTTTTAGAACGTTCTTTTGACACGAAACACGGTGTTTGAACTATTGAAACCGTTATTAGACGTTCACAGAACGTTCCTGTGCTACTTGGGTATATATATATTCATTTTCAAATAAATAAATAAATAAAAATAAAAACAATATTGATATATTTTTACATCACAAAAAATACCTACATATTTCTTGCATAAATTTATCTGTACATGCAAAAAATTATATATTATTCGTTACTCTTCTCTTGTTTCGAAAACCATTTTTCTTGTATGTTTTTAGTTCTTTTATATAAATAATTGTAATTCGTAAATGAAATTGTACTCAGCGCACCAACAATGAAAATTGTCACAGATAAAGGAATAAACTGTTAAAGCTTCTAGTTGCGTTCCTAAACGTTAAAATAGTTTTGATTAAAAAAAAAAAAAAAAAAGAAGAAGAAAACAAAAACTATGCAAATATTGCTACATAAAGATATATGAGATTTTAAACATAAGATGCAGATCTACATCGTTATGGAATAAAGGGTTAAAGTAGATAATCACCTATAAAAATTGTAGATGGGTATTTGTTCTTAAATACGAAAACTCAACAGATATCATCCTCACTGCAGTGACTCACACTTCAACGCAAGCTAATAGGTTCCACAAAAATCAGACTGATTTTAACTGTCACAAGATGTTGTGTCATGAACATTTATTTTTTTGACCAAGACCTTCCTATAGGTTCATCTTACATTTTCCCGTTTTGATCTACATACGTAGATCAAAGCTAAGGCTCGTATAAACCTTTTTTCTCATATGTGTAAAATCCTCGCCACTTAAAATAATGCCAAAAAACATGCTATAAAAAATTTAAATCTCGCTGCAAAACTATGTCCGTAAATTTTACAATGAGCTGAAAATAATTACAGCAAATTTTGACAAATTCGACAAAGAAAGCTTAAAAAGTACGACTCAGCCTTAAAATTTACGTGTAAAGTTTGCGAGCAATTTTTTTTTTTTTTTTTTTTTTTACAGTGTAAGAGAGAGACAAAAAAAAAAAAAAAAAAAAAAAAAAAAAAAAAAGATATCTACTTTTTATTGATAGAATTAAATATTATTAATATTATTAGACGTAAAAATTCTAATAAAGAGGTTTAAGTGTATAAAAAATAACTAAGAAATCAGTACTTAACTAAAATTTTGACACATTACAACAATTAGATCTACTGCCAGAACTTTTTAATTAAACTTAAATTTATCAAAAACTGTTTATATATATATATATATATATATATATATATATATATATATATATATATATATATATAAAGTAAATTTTTTTTAATTATTGATATATGCTATATAAATATGCGAAAATGTTTCCACCAACCAAATAGTAAAAATAATTCTATATTTAAATATCTCAAAATAAATAAATATTTCAAAATTTGGAAGCTTCGTTATTGCATTATTTTTTCCTAAAGGTTCTCCCTAAATTATTACTCGATTAAGAAATCTGACATTTTAAAATAACTTTTAAAGTGTACTTTACGTGACATTAGAAATTTTGAAAGTAAAAATTTTTAAGACTTTTTAATACATTTTTTTGCAATTTTCTCTTAAAATAGTATTTTTTTTCCGTCATTCAGAAATGAACCAGCATTTAAAATGTGCAATATAATCCCTATTCCAGATACTTTTATCATTCTTAAAAGAAAATGCTGAAAAAAAAAAGAAAAAAAAAAAAAAACGCATTATTTTAAAATTTTGAAATGTATTGTCTTTTCTTATTTTTTAAACTTGCGCTTCTTTCAACACAGAAATAATTAAATTTAAATCACCAATGTGCTGTTCTGAATTGCTCTACTTTTAACGAATAAAGATAAATCGATATGCCATTTCATTGCTCAAAAAAAAAAAAAAAAAAAAAAAAAAAACCTTACTATTAAAAGCATTTGAAATGATTTACATTTAAAATAAATAAAATTTAATTAATGATAAATTGATTTTTATATGCATATAAAATGTGCATTTTAAAAGCAAAAAAAAATTTTAATGAATAAATGTAAGTGTTTTCCTACAAATATCTTTAAAATTTTTTATATTATATTATATTATTTTACTTTATCTCAAGTTCATATTTTATTAAATTATATAGCTCACTTATTTTCGAAAATAAATTATCAAGTTTAGATAAATTGTCCTAACTAAATAGAAATTAATAAAATAAAATAAAACTAATTAAAAAAAACCAAAATTATTTAACTCTTAAATGAATGAATTATTATTTTTATTAAATAAAATTTGAAATCCACCGGGAAATGTGTGTAGTTAATGGAAAACAATAATAATAGCAATTTTTTTTTCCATTAAAAAAAAAAAAAAAAAAAAAAAAAAAAACTACATTTTTCTTGCATAAATTTATCGGTTTATGTAAAAATTAAAATATTATTCTTTACGCTTTCCTTGTTTCTATCCGAAAACAATTTTTCTCTATATTTTTACTACTTTTTATATAATCATAATTCGTAACACCCGCCGAAATGAAATTGAACTCAGATAGTAGGCCAACAATAAAAACTGTCACAGATAAAGAAATAAACTGTCACAGATTCTAGTTGCGTTCGTATACAATACAATAGCATTGTTAAAGAAAAAATAAAATAAATAAAAAAATAAAGTATGCAAATTTGTTACATAAACAGGTATGAGGTTTTAAACATACGATTGAGGTCTACCTCGCTATGCAATAAAGGGTTAAAGGAGATAATCACATATAAAAATTGCATATCAGTATTTATTCATAAATATGCAAACAGAACCGATGTCATCCTCACTGCAGTGACCAACACTGAAATGCAAACTAATTCTTTCTGAAAAAAAAAAAAAAAAAAAAAAAAAAATCATTTTTTACTGTTATAAAATGTATTGCCATAAACTACTTTTCTCTTCTTTTCTTTCTTTTCTTTTCTTTTTTTTTTTGGTGGGGGGGGGGACAAGATTTTTCTCAGAGGTTAATATACATTTGTCTGTATTTATCGATACAAGATACACGAAGATCATAGCTAAGGTTCATTTAAAACGTATTGTTCTCGCCACTTACTAAAACAATGCCAAAAAATACGCTGTAAAAAACTGAAACCTCGCTGCAATACTATGTCCGTAAATTTTACAGAGTTAAAAAAAAAAAATAACAGCAAATTATGTACATTTCGACAAATAAAGCGAAAAAAAGTACGATTCAGCCTTAAAATTTACGGGTAAAGTTGGCTAGCAATGTATAAACCTTTTACAGTGTAAATGAGAGAAGGAAAAATGAAATAAAATAATCTACTTTTAATGATAGAATTAAATATGATTATTATTACCAGGCAGAAAAATGCTAATAAAAATGTTAAGTATGCAAAAAATAACTAAGAAAGTAGTCCTTAATTAAACATTTTGGCACATTACAGCAATTCGATCTACTGCTAGAACTTTTTAATTAAACTTCAATTTATCAAAAGATTTTTTTTTTTTATATTTTAAACTCATTTTTTTCCTCATTTTTTGATATATGCTAGATAAATATACGAAAATGTTTCCACCAGCCATAAATTAAAAAGAATTATTTATTTAATCATCTCAAAATAAATAAATATTTAAAATTTGGCAGCTTCTTTAATTTTTTAAACCTTTTTCCTAAATTATTACACGACATTTAAAAATAACTTTTAAAGTGTACTTTAAGTAACATTAGAAGTTTTGAATGTAAAATTTTCTAAGACTTTTCAATATATATATATATATATTTGCAAATTTCTCTTAAAATAATAGTTTTTTTCCGAAGTTAAAAAATGAACCGGCACTTAAAATATGCAACATAATCCCTATTCAACATACTCTTAACATTCTTAAAAGAAAATACTGAAAAAACGCATTATTTTAAAATTTTGAAAAGTATTGTATTTTCTTATTTTTTAAATTTGTGCTTTTTTCATCGAATAAATAATTAAATTTAATTAGTCGCTGTGCTGTTCTGAATTGCTCTACTTTTACCGTAATAAAAATAAATCTTAAATAAATATTATTTCAATTGTTAGAAAAAACCCTTACTTACTATTAAAAAGCATTTGAAATGATTTACATTTAAAATATTAAAAATTTAATTAATAATATGTTGATTTTTATCTGAGTAAAAATGCGCATTTTTTGAGCAAATATTTTTATGTATAAATGTAAGTGTTTTCTTACAAATATCTTTAATATTTATTTTATTTTATTTCCTTTTATTTTACTATATTTTAAGTTCATATTTTATTAAATAGCTCATCTATTTTCGAAAATAAAATATCAAGTTTAGATAAATTGCCGTAACTAAATTAAAATTAAAATTAACTGAAGTTAAACTAATTAAAAACCAAAATTGTGTAGTTCTTAAATACATGAATTTTTATTTTTAACAAATGAAATTTTAAATCAACAAGGAAATATGTGCAGTAAATGGAAAAAAAAAATAATAACAATAAGTTTTTTTTTTTTTCCAGTTTTCAAAAAAAAAAAAAAAAAAAAAAAAACTTACTTTTCAAAAAAAAAAAAAAAAAAAAAAAAAAAAGGAAGAAATAATGAAAAAAAAAAAATCTACATTTTTCTTACTTAAACTTATCAGTGTATGCAAAAATTAAAATATTATTTTTTACTCTTCCCTTGTTACTATCCGAAAACAATTTTTCTGTGCGTTTTTTTACTAATTTTTAAATAAATAATCTTAATTCGTAACACCCGCCGAAATGAAATGTAACTTAGATAGTATGCCAACAATAAAAAAATGTCACAGATAAAAAAAAATAAACTGTTACAGATTCTAGTTGCGTTCGGATACGATACAATAGCATTGTTAAAAAAAAAATAAAGTATGCAAAGGTTGCTACATAAAGAGATATGAGGTTTTAAACATACGATTCAGATCTTCATCGCTGTGCAATAAAGGGTTAAAGGAGATAATCACATATAAAAATTGTATATGAGTTTTTTTTTTTTTTTTTTTTTTTTTTTTTATATGTGTGCTTTTTTACAAATATCTTTAAAATTTATAATATTTCGTTTATTTTATTTTACCTTATTTTAAGTTCTTATTTTATTAAATAGAATTGTATTCGTTTTAGAAGAAATAAAACATAAGAATTAACTTCCTTATTTTTCTCTTAACAAAAACAATAAAAATATTAAAATGATCCCTGAGAGAAGATAACGGTATCACGTAATAACATCGCCTAAAAAAAGCATTGTACATCATACATTGCCGTCACAAAAACATCGTCAAAGGGTAAGTTTTATTTCTATAAGTAAAAGAAGTGTGTGTGTGCATGGGTCACTTTGTAAGAATACGACTGAATATAAGGGTACAGAGTTTTCATGCGGGTCCGTTTTGACCTCGCATAATGCCCCTCAAAATAGAATTTCCGAATATATCATTACATTTTAAAAAAATTATTTAAATATGAAGGTTTACTTATATCCGTTGTCATTTATAAAATCTGGCAGTCAGTATTATAGGTAAATTGGCAACTATTAAAATAGATTGTTTGTCAATTGAGATCATTTTGAGAGATTATTACGTTTTATTTTTGTATGAATTACCTTAAAATTAATATAGCTGTAATTAGCGAAGTAGTGCTCTGATATTTTGTAAGTTCTGAAAGTATAGCTAAATATGTAACTTTAGAAAACGCTTTAAAAAATTTGCAGATTTTACAATATTTTAATCACTTTTTAAAGGTAAATTGTGCTACCACCTGGAATCTGTTTCAATCAAAATCCCATAATCACAGACAGTTTTCGAAAACATACAATTAAGAGAAATATAAATAACGTAAAGATGCTATATTTCTTCGTGTGAGTGCCACACCAGATTATTTATTTTCTATATATTTTTACATAAATAATCGTAATTCGTAACACCCGCTTAAATGAAATTGTACTCAGATGGCGCACCGACAATGAAAATTGTCAGAGATAAAAAAATAAACTGTCAAAAATTCTAGTCGCGTTCGAAAACGATAAAACAGTTTTCAAATAAATAAATAAATAAATAAACTATGAAAAGGTTGCTACATAAAGAGATATGAGGTTTTTTTACATACGATTCAAATCTACATCGTTATGTAATTAAGTGTCAAATCGGATAATCACCTATAGATATTGTAGATGTGTATTTATTCTTAAATATGAAAACTGAACCGATATCATCTTGACTGCAGTGAGCCACACATCAACGCAAGCTAATTGGTTCGACAAAAATCAGACTGATTTTCACTGATATAAAATATATTGTTATGAACATTTATTTTTTTGACTAAGACGTTCCTATACTTATTTATCCTTATCCTTATATATACTTATATACTTATTTATCCTTATCCTTATTATATTTATACTTATACTTATCCATCTTACATTTTCCCGTATTGATATATACAAGATGCATAAAGATCACAGCTAAGGCCCGTTTGAAACTTTATCACATATGCGTAATATCCTCGGCAATTAAAACAATGCCAAAAATACGCTGTGTAAATCTGAGAGTGAGCTGAAAAAAAAAATATATACATACATATATGCAGCAAATTATGGAAAATTCGACAAATAAAGCATTAAAAGTACGACTCAGCCTTAAAATTTACCGGTAAAGTTTGCGAGAAATGGTTTTTTTTTTTTTTTTTTACTGTGTAAATGAGCGAGAAGTTTTCTTTTTATGAATAGAATTAAATATGAACATTATTACTAGTCTTAAAAATGCTAATAAAGAGGTTAAGTATGTAAAAAATAACTTAGACCTTAATTAAAAATTTTCACACATTACAACAATTAGATTTACTGCCAGAACTTTTTAATTAAATTTCAATATATCAAAAGGTTATTTTTTAAAAATATAAACTCTTTTTTTTTTCTTAAATTGTTGATCCTAGATAGATATACGAAACTGTTTACCCCAACTAAAGAATAAAAAGAATCAATTATTTAATGCTTATTAAATGTTATATAATAATATGAAATGTTTTCGAAATTCGGCAGTTTCATTAATGTATATATATATATATACATATATTATATATATATATATATATATATATATATATATATATATATATATATATATATGTATATATATATATATATATATATATATATCCTGATGTTTTAAAACCACTTTTAAAATGTAATTTAGGTAACATTAGAAGTTTGGAAAGTAAATTTTTCTAATATGTATTTTTCAACTTTCTCTTGAAATAATAGTTTTTTCCCGAATTCAAAAATGAACCAGCACTTAAAATATGCAATATAATTCCTATTCAACATACTTTTAATATTTTTAAAGGAAAATGCTAAAAATACGCATTATTTAAAAATTTTGTGGTGTATTAACTTTCCTTATTTATTTTTAAATTTGTGTTTTATCAACGAAGAAATAATTTAATTTAAATAATCTGCTGTTCTGTGCATTAATAAATGTGCTGTTCTGAATTGCTCTATTTTTACCGCATAAAGATAAATCTTAAAGAAATGTTATTTCAATTGTTAAAATAATCTTATTTATTATTATAAAGCATCTGTAATGATTTACATTTAATATAATATAAATTTAATTTACAATAAATTTAATTTTATATAAATAGAAAGTGCGCATTTTAAGAACAAATATATTTATATGAGTAAATGTAAGTGGTTACTTACAAATATCTTTAAAATGTAATATATTTTATTTCATTTTATTTTACTTTTTTTTAAAGTCATATGTTATTAATCAGCTCATTTATTTTAGAAAATTTAATTTCAAATTTAGATAAATTAGCCGAAAGACATTTTTTTTTTTTTTTTTTTTTTTTTTTTTTTTTTAAGAATTAGACGTGTATTCATTTTACAAGAAATAAAACATTAGAATTAACTTCATTATTTTTCTATTGGTAAAGGAAATAAAAATATTAAAATGAACCATGAGAGATTATAAGTATCACATAACAACATCGCTGGAAAAAGCAACGCATGTCAAAATATGATCGTGCCAAAGAGATTCTCAAAGGATAAGTTTTATTTGTACAAACTGTAAATGAAGTCTGTGTTTTTGTGTGTCTATGGGTCGTTTTGTAAGAAAACGGCTGTCCGCAAAGGTGCAAAATTTTCATAGAGGTCTGTTTTGATCACTCATATGATGCCCTTCTAAACGCAATTTACGAATTTTTTTATAATATTTAAAAAAAATAGTTAAAATATGAATTCTCACTTCCATCCCTTTCATTTGCAAAACCTGGCAGTCAGTATCGTATGCAAATTGTCAATTATTAAAGCACATTGTCTGTCAATTGAGATCATTTCCGGATAGTCTTACTCTTTTTTTTTCTTGTATGCATTAACTTAAAATTAAACCAACTATAAATAGCGACGTGGCTCTCTGATGTTTTCAAAGTTTAGGTGATATAGCTAAAACTATGATATCAGCAAACGCTAAGTTTTTAAATTAAAAATTACAGAATTTACTATATTATAATCAATTTTTAAGGCGAATTCAGTTACCGCTTGCAATCTGTTTCAAGATACACTATTGCAGACAGATGTCGGAAACATAAGGTTAAGAGGGCCACAAATAGTGTAGAATTGCTACATTTTTTTTTTTTTTTTTTTTTTTTTTTATTTACTCATACATTTTATTCAAGACAAATTATTAAAATTACTAACATTAGTTTAATTCATAGAAAATACTTCCATATGTATTATGTATTCCTATGTACCTATTTTCGTATGTATGTCGTAAGCTTACTTCAGTATAAATGTTGTGAAGTCTGGTTTGCTACGTCAACTTTATTCATGATTTCAATTAGAGTGGAAAGCAAATTAGGAGACTCAGATAAATCGAGACTTCAATCATTATTTTAGTTTAAACGTAAGAAAGTTCTTGAGGATGCGAAAGAACTCACTAAATAGAATGAAATAAGTAATTTAGACTATAATAAAAATATCTCACCTTGTAGCTTGCAATAATATTAGCCGAGGACCTTTCCATTGAGCAAAGGCTAGCGTTTTTCGTTCAATGACGATATCCGTGAGGATAAATCACAGCACTATATCCCCGATAAAACATCAGCAACAACACATCCCAGCTCTACTCGATACCTCCAACCATCTTTCTCACCAACAACATCGCAAAAACATTCTAGATCTAGCTAGAGACTTTCCCATTCTAAATCGAACATCTTACCTTGGCTCGACATTATTACTTTACACTACTTTCAATACTAATTTCAGGTGGCGACCTTTACTCTCCCAACCAAACATTCTATCCCAACTCGATGCTATCACTTTACACTATTTTCAATACTAAATTCAACTAGCGACCTTTACTTACTCAACTCGACGCCACTCATACCATACAATGTAAACAAACAACGAAGCTTAATAAAAATATTTAAAGGCTTTAATATGCTTTAATATTCTTTTAGAAATATTTTAAGAGTTTTAAGGCTTTAATGTGTTTTACAAATATTTTAAGAGTTTTTTTTTTTTTTATGAAAAGTTCAAAGAGTCGTCCATTTGGAATTTCTATTTTCTGAATGGCAACAGTTTTAGTTTGTTTTTATCTGTTATTGCGTTATTTATAATCAACGAGGGCCCTCCATGGACGAGTGGATATGCCACCACACTGCTAATCGCCTTCGAGCGTAGGAGAGCGGGTTCGATTCACGCGCAGGCCCTGGGTGTTTTTCCATTTCTTTGTTTTGTAATTGTGTCATGTGCTATCTGTAATTATCTGACGAATATTTACAAGCGGACTATAAGTCAAGCATACAAATATGATGTATATGTTATCAACCAATCAGTGAATAATATAATCAACGAGGTAAATAAATTAGAGTGCTTATTCAATGGATAAAGGATTAGCTTCCCGTGGTTCAACATGAATCACTTGATATGAGCCAATAAATTCCTATGTTTGGCTCTTTATCGCTATTTTGGCATTTAAAATTTCAATTCCAAATTTCTTTTCCAACAAAGTTTAAAAATGCTTATAAAGAAAAATTAAAGTTTTAAAAGAGCTAAATTTAATAACAGATATTAATTTATCAACAGTTTTAAAATATTTTGTCGGTTAAATTTCGACTACACGAAATAAAAAAGAAGTAAAATAAAATCTAAAATGATGTAGAACGAAAAAAAAAATAAACTACATAAGTAAACTAAAACATTGGCGGTTATAAATTTCGCCAAATAGAATCTCCAAACGGTTGCCATAGAGATGTATTGAAAATAAGCTATTGAAAATAAGCTGTTACCAGGGAAACCAACGCATAGATGGTTCATCTCACATTACTCATGTTGGACCATGTTACCATTCATCACTCTGCTTTATTTATCTTGTTGTTTATAATAACCATTGATCCGTTATATTTAATTTAGAGTTTTAAACATTACAACTGGATAGTTTTTGAAAGTTTTAGAGAAAATAAATAAGAATAGATGTGATACAAAACAGATTATCTGTGTATTTCCGGAAGTTGAACAAACGGCATGGGAGTACTTAGGCCTAAATATAGCCTCAATAAGTTTATTTTTCCGTTACCTAGGGCATTGGCTTTTCTCGAAGATGAGTACGAATCGGTATCGTCACCTCACTTGCAAAAAGGTATAAATAGATTCTTTTAAAATACCCAATCTATTACTTAATTAAAAAAGATGTTAGAATGCATTGCATATTTTATTTTATTTATTTATTTATTTATTTTTAACTCTGTGTGTACACGAAAGAGCTTATTTTAAAGTCTAAGATAATACAAGGCGTTTGTTTGAAAACTTACTCAAATGTTCTCATTGAAATTTTTAAACAACATTGACGCATTCTACTGATTGCGCCAAGTCTTGCTCTTCTTTACTTCCCTGCTATATTAATAATTATAGCAATACTGCTAGTAATAATAATAATAATGTTGTTTATTAAAATTCCTTTAAACATTCAATTAAGGCTTTAATCTGGAATTCAAAAATACTCAGTATCTATTTCATATGAAATTTATATAATTGAATGATCACTAAAATATGAAATCGTAATTAAAATAAACGTTAAAATTTCTATACAAACAAATTACTTACGAAAGGAAACTAAAACTTAATTAAGTAATCTGAGATCTCATGTTAGATAAATTGTTTTAATGAATAAATATGTATAATAACATATTAGAAATTCTTATTGTCATTTGAAAGAATAATATTTCTGTCTTCTAAAGTAAAGCGAGATTAAGCATAAATATCAATTCCATGTACCTGATATTAAAATAGAAGTATTGATTAATTTTAAAAATAATTTTAAAAGAGCATCTAAATAATTTGAATTTTCAAAATATTCAAGTGTTTCCATGAGTCTAAATGTTTTACACTTGAAAAGATCTCATTGAAAAGAGCTTTAATTTGTGAGTGTTTGTTTGGTTATCGTTAGTTGAATGAATGTGAGGAATAAGGTCCAAGCATTGATTTTTCTAGAAAGAATTAAAAGACTTATAAAGAAAAATATTTGTAATTTGAAAAGTATTCTGAAAAAGTTTTTTGAAAAGTTCTATATTTTACCTTAGTTTTAAAAGGAATATATTTTTAATGGAGTATTTAGCAAAAGAAAAAATACGCTGGGTAAAAATTTAAAGTTTGGTTAAAAATATGCTCAAATATAAAACAAAGAATGTAACATATTATTTTATTTATTTCCTGTTAATTCGTACAATATGAATCGTACAATATAACCATTCGGGTAATATAATCACACGTTTCTAAAGATAATGTTGTCAAAATTTGATTTGATTGACCAATCCTTTCAATACCTTCAAAAAATTGACGAAACAGTGGGCAATGGGATTCGCATTTCCACCTTAGACAACTAGTTGGCATAGGTGGACTCTGCTCAGTTCCCCATCATATTTATGTTCTCAGAAATTTCTAGTGCGAGACATATTATAATCATGTTAAAAAAAATGAATTTGACCAAAGCTTGATACAGTGACAGAACGAAATCCCCGCCTAATAGGCTATCCACCGTTCACTTCCATATATTTATCTTATTCTAATCTATTAATTTATTTTATCGAGGTCAATTCCGTTGTTTAGTTTTCATGCTACTATTTCCAATGCAATAATCCTCAAAATTCATATTTATATGAAAAATTTACAATTTCGCTATGTTGATAAAATCGTAAATTACGAATAATTTACGAAATTTTCCTAGTAGAATATTTGTATTCAATCATGTTCAAACAAATATCATAAACGTAATTTTGAAGTTGTCTAATGTATTTAGGATCCTCAAAATGGAAGTTTATGCTCAATTTTACCTTATTCTGACATGTTAAGTAAAGTGTAAATTCCAAATAACTTACGAATTTTTTACACTGGAAAAATCATAGTCTATGATATTCATGCAAGTATCCTAAATAATATTTCGAAATTGGTTTCACGTCTTTACGGTGAAAATATCCCTCAAGATTGACGTTTATGTGAAATTTTGCTCTGTTTTGCAATGTTAAGAAATTCGTAAATTTCCAATAACTTACGAAATTTTTATATTGGAAAATTCTTAGTCATTAATATTCATTCCAGTGTCCTAAATAATATTTCAAAAGTAGTCTGACATCTTTACGATGAAAATATCTCTCAAAATTGACGTTTATGTGAAATTTTTCCCTATACTGCCATGTTAAGAAATTCGTAAATTTCCAATAACTTGCGAAATTTTCAAAGTAGCCTATTTATAGTTACTGATATTCATTCCAGCATCATAACTGATATTTTAAAACTGGTCTGACATTTTTACAGTAAAAAGTTTCCATTTAATGTACGTTTAAATGAATTTTTGTCCTATCTCCCATGTTAAGAAATTCGTAAATTTCCAATAACTTACGAAATTTTTAGATTTGAAAATTCACAGTTATTAATATTCATGCCAGTGTCCTAAATAATATTTCAAAAGTAGTCTGACATCTTTACGACGAAAATATCGCTCAAAATTGACGTTTATGTGAAATTTTCCCCTGTACTGCCATGTTAAGAAATTCGTAAATTTCCAATAACTTGCGAAAATTTCAAAGTAGCATAGTTATAGTTACTGATGTTCATTCCGGCATCAAAACGGATATTTTAAAACTGGTCTGACATTTTTAGAGTAAAAAGTTTACATTTAATGCACGTTTAAGTGAATTTTTGTCCTATTCTCCCATGTTAAGAAAATCGTAAATTTCTAATAACTTACGAAGTTTTTAAAATCGAATGTTGCAAATGAATAGGGTTCTTGCCAGTGTCGAAAGTAATATTTTAAAACTGATCTGCTGCGACAATTTGTTCTTGAGATATCGTGTACACAGACTAACAAACTAGCGGACTAACGGACTAACGGACTAACAGACACCCTACAGACAGACACCATACAAATTTTGTCATTTTCGGATTCCTCACATCTGAAAACGTGTAGAAAAGTCAAAAAACCGAGGTCGAAAATTTTCACGATTACCTAAGTTCCCCATACCTATAGTACAATGATGGGGAACTAAAAAGGGGAAAAAATGGAGATGCTCGGATGAGAAGGATTCAGTTTTGTACTACCAAAGTAAGATTGCTCGAAAAACGAACACACCCGTTTAACTCTTACATTTATCATTGATTTTAAACGTTGAACTGATTCTATTGCAATAAGTACAGGTAATTATAATTAATCCCATACTTATAAACGGAATCTATTTTTCGTTATCAAATTAATTTTTGATTATAGATTTAATTGGAATTTTTTGGCCAAATAATATTAACATGAGATGTTTCGAAAAAATGAAATATTTTTTCTCAAAAATGCCTGTGTTCTTCCCAAGTGTAGTGCTCCTATCTATATCAGACCATGCCAACTCTTCCTTCGGGCATAACCAACTAATCGCACTCCCGGTTTTAGTTGGCATATTTGCAAGTTCTTAGAAAAAGGCGTTTTTTGAGTTTTTTAAACATTTAATTAATTAATGAGTCCTACATGTTTTTGTAAGCAATGAGTCAAAATTTTGAAGCACTCATCAGAATTTCTGTAAATACTGCCCGAAAAATTAGAAAAATCAAAACCAAAAATCTAAGCAAACTTGTCTCGATAGTCTCTGACGCAGTTTTCTCATGTGGTCCCTTATAGACTAAAAATCTACAGAACCGATTTACGCACGTAATTGTTTTTTATTTTATTTCTTCTTCTTCTTCTTTTTTTCCCCAGGCTGATACGAGTTGTCCAAAGAAGGTTTAAAGCGTTTGAAATTGTTTATCTGTCCTGTAGAAAGAAAGAAAGTGGCATAAGCATTTTTGAGAAATGATCCGATTTGTATGCAATTTTGTTTCATTCGTCCTCTTTTCCTGTTCCTCACTTATCCTTTTAAAATTCTTCCCAGTGGTTTATTTACATGCCTTTATTATTGTGATAATGTATTTGAAGCCGATATTTTGCTTCTTTAATCCATTGTATTACTTTTTCACCCTGTTGTACCTACCAATTTGAAAAAAATCAAAAGATTTTTTCTGCGCCCATTATACCTTAATAACGTCTTCTTTTAAGTCTCTAATTTCCTTCTCCCATCTCCCAACTGGGATACCCCACCAAGATTCATGTGCGATTTATTCTTTCCTGAGCGCCCGATGCGCGTCTGGGTAAGGAGATGTCTTAGGCATTGAGGACTCCAACAGAAGTTCATATAGGAATTCGTCACATTCTCTGGGTGCTCAACACGCCCGAGAAAGATGTTACCGCCTTCAGTAAGGATCTGGGGCCAAAAAATTGCTCACGAGAAAAAATTTTCGGAACACAACAGGGTCCTACAGAGAGAGTTTTATTTATTTCAATATAATTGATTTCAGATATTATATTCTAAGGTTACCTATGACATTCCATATTAATAAGTGATATGAAATTATATAAAGTACTTATTTAAGTTTAGTCAACATATTAAACAACCTTTTTTTTCTTTTTTTAACACTCCATTATACACCATGCTTTATCGACGCAATGAAAAGAAATTCATATGTATATATATATAATGTTTTACTGCTTTGTATAAAAATTGGTTTAAATTTTCCTAACATGATCAATACTGGAAAAATATTATATTTCGAATTTTTAGAGGGAAATGCATATTTTAGACGAATGCCTTTAAGTGTGATTACGCTTACAGATTGATTTCTGAGTTTACAGAAATTTTCAATCTACCTGTAAAGGAAATCGCTTAAAATTTATCTAAAACTTGCGTATATCTCAAAGGTGTTTTCCAGAAACAATTTCATCTCACATATATTTGCTGAAACATTTAATCGAAATAGTACAGTATATTGAAGTTGCTAGAATATTTCTAAAACATATCAGTATAATACGAAAAGTATTCAAGTTGTTAATGAGCTATACGTGTGAGTATATTGATAAAGGTAGTCAATAAACACCATGCGCGTATACTTGTTTTATAAACATTAAAAATCATCAATCATCAACGCTTCATACAAAGATACTGTCTCTTTAATAAAGATTATTGGAGATAAATAAAGATTAGAGGTCAGATTATTTTCCTAAAAGCAATTGATTTCAATTTACTATCTACATATTGCGGTTGTATTTTAAAAGTAAAATTTATGATAGAAACTAAGAAATAACCCAAGATAAATACAAGGAGTCTTTAGAAATTTAGATTTTTTTTTCAAGGATTCTTTTTTTTATTATTATACTACTTCCAACATTAATATTATAAATGAATTCACATATAAAAAGGCCTTATAGCATGCAATAGTTTTTGATTTTTATAAACTTCGTGAAATATTTAATAAATGTAATTTTACAGTTCATTCTTTAATAATAGCACGCATTAGTTCTTTGTCTTATAAACTTCGCAAAAAACTTATTAAATGTAATTTTGTAATTTTACAGTTCATTCTTACTCGTGAATGTAAGAAATTTAGGTATTTTTTTATTTTCGATTAAACTTTTTTTCTTTAAGTTATTCTCACAACAACAACAACAACAACAATAATAACAATAAATAAATCCGCTTACATTTTCAGAAACAAATTTAATTTAGTACGTCAAGACATATTTTAATCTATCATTCCATATAAAGTCAAGCAATAACTGTATTTTATTCCCTAGCATCGGTTACTATATTCATTTCTTAAAATTACTTTTGGGGAATGACTCCAACGCTTCGGTGACGCCCAGAGTTATAATTTGGATGGAATCATGGAAAACATTGCGACCACGACGAATTTTTCGTGCACCAGCTACCATTAGTGTACACGACGGTTTTGCCCGCCTCGAATATCGAACCTGCAATCTTCTAACACGAACTCGACGCACTTTCGAGTGGGCTACCGCGGCCCGGAGAATAGTAGGAATATAGTAAAAAGGAAAAAAATCGTGGAGTACTATCTAACCATTATTCTATTGCAAATCATCAACATGAAAACCGCTAAGAATATCCAAAAAGAATATCCCGCTTCGGTGACGCCCAGAGTTATAATTTGGATGGAATCATGGAAAACATTGCAACCACGACGAATTTTTCGTGCACCAGCTACCATTAGTGTACACGACGGTTTTGCCCGCCTCGAATATCGAACCTGCAATCTTCTAACACGAACTCGACGCACTTTCGAGTGGGCTACCGCGGCCCGGAGAATAGTAGGAATATAGTAAAAAGGAAAAAAATCGTGGAGTACTATCTAACCATTATTCTATTGCAAATCATCAACATGAAAACCGCTAAGAATATCCAAAAAGAATATCCCGCTTCGGTGACGCCCAGAGTTATAATTTGGATGGAATCATGGAAAACATTGCGACCACGACGAATTTTTCGTGCACCAGCTACCATTAGTGTACACGACGGTTTTGCCCGCCTCGAATATCGAACCTGCAATCTTCTAACACGAACTCGACGCACTTTCGAGTGGGCTACCGCGGCCCGGAGAATAGTAGGAATATAGTAAAAAGGAAAAAAATCGTGGAGTACTATCTAACCATTATTCTATTGCAAATCATCAACATGAAAACCGCTAAGAATATCCAAAAAGAATATCCCGCTTCGGTGACGCCCAGAGTTATAATTTGGATGGAATCATGGAAAACATTGCGACCACGACGAATTTTTCGTGCACCAGCTACCATTAGTGTACACGACGGTTTTGCCCGCCTCGAATATCGAACCTGCAATCTTCTAACACGAACTCGACGCACTTTCGAGTGGGCTACCGCGGCCCGGAGAATAGTAGGAATATAGTAAAAAGGAAAAAAATCATGGAGTACTATCTAACCATTATTCTATTGCAAATCATCAACATGAAAACCGCTAAGAATATCCAAAAAGAAAATAATATTTTATTAAAAGGTTAATAAAATAACTAAATAAGCATGTATTGTAAAATGTATTGTAAAAATAACAGACGTTTAATGAATTTACTTAAATACTTCACTTATTATACGATAAATAAATTTTCTTGGACATCTCTTCACCTTAGACCTGGTAAAATTGCTATTATTATATATCGAAAAAATT
Source organism: Salticus scenicus (assembly GCA_963930645.1). Lineage (NCBI taxonomy): Eukaryota > Metazoa > Arthropoda > Arachnida > Araneae > Salticidae > Salticus > Salticus scenicus. The sequence goes on along the minus strand of OZ005653.1, from coordinate 220,753,837 downwards.
TCAAATTTTTTAAAAAAATTCCCGGTTCCGACCAAATCTTCTAAAATTTAAAGTATATACAGCATACGAAAATCGTTGATTATTATCTAATTGTCTATATATGTATCTATTAAGTAACCTTTTAAAAATGTTTCAATTTCTCGATTTCTCTCTCTGTTGTTGCCAGAAGATTTCAAAATTTAACATACCTGGTCATTTTTTTTTCAAAATAAAAAGTATTATATCGTGTCCAGCACAAAATTTCTCTTATATTTTCTTATAGAAATTCATGAAAGAGAAATTATTCATTAAAATTATTATTCATTAAAAGTATTTTCCATGATGAATGCAAACAAGTTTTCTATTGGAGAAGTATATAACATTAAACGCCGAATAAAAGTCAATTTTGTACGCTACAGATGACATTTTAGGAAGTAAAACTACGAAAAGAATTTTCCAGTTGATTATTACTATTATAATTAATTCTTTTGAATTTCTTAATGATTTTTAAAAAATAACTTTCATTTTGCACATTTAGAAAAAATTAAGTTTTAAAGTGTTTTCTGACCCTGTTCTGAGATTAAGCCTTGACCTTTTAACAAATCTAAAAATCAAATAATAAAGAAGAACTTCAAAATAACTTTCTGATGCGTGCATTGTAAATAATATTAATGGAAGCAAATATCATTAATATTTCATGCATAATTAAGCAATCTATGCTGCAATAAGATAATTAGCAAAATAGGAATTTCCATCGTAATTTAATTAGCTCTGTTAACAGCACCTTAGGGATTATTCGGATATATCGGTGATCTGTATTTATTTCTTTATTTACTTTTTCATTGCTCATTTCTAAGTTATAGAAATCTGAAAATATTGCGACTTATAACAGACTTTGCTGGAGGGGTAAAGAAATGTTTAAAAAAAAAAAAAGTTTTTTTTTTCCTTTTACATCATCTACAGCTATTTCAGAAAAAAAAAAAAAGTAATATTATTTGTACCAAAATACCCAAAAATTTCCAATTTATGAAAATGTACTACAAAAAAATTCGGTACATTTACTATAATTGTCATCCAGAATTTTGTTAATTTATAATAGCTTAGGTTAGAAGGAAATATATATGTATATATAAGAAAGAAAATGATATTCTCATTCGATTTTCATATTCTTACGTTCTTTTAGCTCTCTATATAAAATTGCTTGTCCTGATCTACTGAAAAATTTACTATTGTCAGCCAGAACACTTATACCTACAAAAGTGAAATTTGGAAAAGACAATTCTTCCATAATATATACACTTAAAAGAAAGCGATTTTGTAAAATCCATCCTTAAAAATAGGTGTGTGTGTATGGAAGGGGGGGGGGGGTAAGACTTTTTTATATTCTTTGGTAACTTAAAGAGAAGAAACGATATGTATAAATTTTTTCTTTAAAATATAACAAATAAAGCCTAATAAAGGAGGCTTTTTTTTTGTGTGTGTGTGTGTGTGTGTGTGTGTGTGTAAGAAAATTTTCATAAGATCATTGCTTGAAAATGTAACGAATGTAAATAAGTAAAAAAAAAAAAAAAATCAATATTTTCAGTAATTCAACAAGGAAAATCCAAAAGTCAAGAGAAGAGAAAAGTCATGTATTTCACTTTTTTTTTTTTTTTTTTTTTTTTTTTTTTTCATATCTCAACGAAAAAAGAAATGTCCAAAATTACTTTGCTTTAAAATGTAAAAGCAGGGATACTTAATCAAATTCAGGAATTTCAAAAATTTCAAAAATTTGTCCTTCCAAAGGAAGAAGGAGAAGGGAAGCGGGATTATGTATTTATATCTCCCTTCATAGCCGAAAGACAAGAAAAAAAAAAAAAAAAAAAGCACATAAATATAGTTATTTATTTATTTTTAATTTCAAAACATGAACCAAAAAATTAGTTTTTTTTTTTTTAGAATTACAGGAATAGGGGTACAGGAATACAGGAATTACAGGTACTCTCACAGGGAGATGAGAAGGGGATAATAAGCCAAGTCATGGTTTTCATACATTTGACATAATGACATTCAACCAGTTGTGATGCATAGATGAAGTTAGGAGCTTATACTTTAACATGTAAGGAACTAGTATATTTTATGTATATTAATTAGCATGCACGTATACTTTGACATGTATAGCGATTGCTTTAACATGTAGAGAAGTTTTCAGCTTAATCGAAAAAGGGATTTATAAATGCTAGATTCACAAAAATCAATAGGATTCGTGCTACTGTAACCTATAACATACGTACCAGCTTTCAGCTCATTTGTACAAAGCGTTTAGACGCTAACGTGTTAATCCACACATATACACTTACATCATAGAAAAAAAAAAGTAACTCAAGAAACCTCTAAACGTATAGGTATACTAATATCTCAAAGTTGATCTTTCGTCAGTTCCGATTCGTATTGTATTATACAATATGATTACAATACTTTATTTAAATATGTATATGTTCGAAAAGTTAAAATCTGGTAACCGCAAGATTCTTGCTTTGAAACAAAACAAACAAGATTACCGAAAAACTAGTATAGAAAATTCCTTCACCGTTTCCCCCCGCAAACGAAAGGAAGAGGTCAAAATGTGTTTTTCACGTATCCTTTAATGCAAGATTCTCATAACCACACATTTTTCTTAGAATAAATTTAAGAATTTATTATTATTAAATTAAGAAAACATTTAAGAATAAATTTATTTTAAGATAATAGTATTGGTGGAGTGCTTATGAACATTCGGGTTGTGGGAACCTTTTGTTATTTTAAAGAAAAATGTGATATGCATAAGTTTGTCATTTTATATTGTAAATTGTGCGAAAGAGGGTGAGGCAAAACATTTTCAACTCTCATACTGCGCAGTCAAGGCAATGCAATACCGCTTTTTTCGAATAAAAAATAAAAATTAATGTTTCTGCTTATCATGTAAATACTTTTAAGATATGTAAATACTTTTACACTTTGTATCCTCTTTATATAAAATTCTTTTTCAAAAGATCCTAACCTTCCAGCACACCCCGAAGGTAAAAAAGTTTTGTTTCTAATCAACCATTTAAAAAGATCATTAAGCATTATTAAGGTAAATTACAGTAATAAGGACTTTTTATTAAGGAAATTTTAAATGAAAGTTTTATAAAATACTTAAATTGTAACTACACATTGAATAATTATGTAGTTAATTTAATGGTTATTCTGATTAATATTTATAGCAACACATTATCATATTATTATCACAAAAAATATTCCGCTATCTTGTTTCTTCTCGATTAAAATTCATCTTGCTTCCAAAATTACATAAAATGAAATCAAACCATTAAACTTAATTGCTTTTTTCTTAAAACAAATATTGTAGCAAAAATGCATTAACATAATTCCTTTCATCTGAGAGATGTTTACTGTATAATACATATATTTTTCGTTAGTTTTATGGACCATGTATTAAGACTCGAGATTAAACACTCTAAATAAAGATATTAAAGTGATGAAAATGCGTGACTTGGAAATATTATAGCAAAAAAGTCTTTTTTTTTTTTTTTTTTTTTTTTTTTTTTTTTTCCAGAAAAAAAATGGTATGTTATACTTTATTTCATAATAGATATTTTGTTACAAATTTATAGAATATAATTAAATCAAGCCCGTTTTTTTTTTTTAATATTTAAAAGCTCTCTAGTAAAATTTAATAAAAACAAAAAAAATAAAGAAATTAGGATTTATAAATTCGAGTAAGCGTAAACAACACTTAATTATTTATTAGTCTTGACTACAGAATAAAAGAAAATAATGGATTTGTAAAATTTTTAAACATCAAGTTTTCAATGGATTTACATGTTTCGAAAGCTCCAGAATACGATTTTAATAATAATAATAATAATAAAAATAAAAAGGTTATATGTTTGCCTGACTAAGTGTTTGTGAAAAAAATAATCTATCGAATGCATCTCGAAAACTAATGCACAAAACTTTATACAAATTTGTACATTGCTGTTGCTTAACATAAATTAACGGTCATCAACTTTAGGTGTAAATCGCTCAATAGCTGGCGTTGATATCACGCTTTTTCATATTGTTTGATATGACAGTGTGGGAGAATGTTTCGTAAAAATGCGTACAATAAGAATTACTTTTATTAATCAATCTGAAATAAAAACAATATATTTATAATTATAAAATAATCAACTAAAATAATTGTATATGTAGGAGCATCATTTCTCACTCTAGGTAGTTGTAAAATTTCAATAACAGCATTTCTTAAAAGAATTTGCCAATGCTTTTTAAAAAATATTTAAACCATAGATCTGTAATAATTTAAAACAAAATTATATATATATTTTTTAATTTAAAGAAGAAAAAAAACTTTAAAAAAAAGGGCATATTCTTTTCCATACATGCCGTCTTGGGGGGGGGGGGGGGAGTTCAGTTTGTTTTGATGTTTTGCGTTATATTTCTCTGATATGAAAATCCTCTTCCTTCCTCATCTTCTATCTATACATATAATAAAATAAGATGTGTGTGTGTGTGTCAGTTTGTCTGGAGCTTTTTAGGAAAACAGCTGGCAGATCTGTGCAATTTTGCATGGAGGTTCGTATCTTGAACCTTCCATATCTCAAAAAGAAAATATTAATTTTCTGTTAAAAATTATATGTTATTCTTACGTTTATTATCTATAATTATTGTAAGTTTCAACATGGTACGACTTTGGGATACTGAATTATAAATTAAAATGCAAGTCTACCAGTATTTTCATATTAACATAACGTACGTTTTACAAAAAAAAATGGCCATCCCATGTTGAAACTTACAGTAATTATAGATAATAAACGTAATAATAACATATACTTTTTAAATGAAAATTAAATGTATACATTTTGAGATATTGAAGTTTAAAGAACAAAAATGTTTGACCTCAAAATGAAAAAAATTAAAAATATATGCATGTGATATATCATTTAAGAGCCTTAAATGATTCCAATCTTATATATCTAAGTTAATTAGGGAACAGAATATGCATAAACCTTACGTTATGATATTATGAAAATACTGATGGAAGGTTGCGTTTTAATTAATAAATCAGCATCCCATGGTCGCCCCATGTTGAAATTTACAATAATTATGGATAATAAAAGTAAAAAAAAAAACATATAATTTTAAAAAGAAAATTAAATGAGCTATAGAAGATCAAAAGTCGAGATGTTTGACTTTAACATGAAAAATTTAAAAAATATATACAGTACATGTGATATATCATTTAAAAGCCTGTATTATAAGCATTCTTATGATACAAATTTTCTATATGTAAGCTAATTAGGGAACAAAATATGCGTAAACCTTACGTTATGATATTATGAAAATACTGATGGAAGGTTGCTTTTTAATTTATAACTCAGCATCTCATGGCCGTTTCATGTTGAAATTTACAATAATTATATATAATAAAATTAGAAATAACATATAATTTTGGAAAGAAATTTGCATGTGTACTTTTTGAGATATTGAAGGTCAAGTGTCAGAATGTTTGACTTTAACATAATTTTTTTTAAAAATATATATACATGTGATTTATCAATGAAAAGCCTATATTATAAGGGTTTTAAAGATACTAATGTTTTATATGTAAGTTAATTAGAGAAGAAAATATGGGTACATTTGTAGTAGAAGAATTTCGGAAATTTAAACTTTTTACCCACTTTTGCAGCCCTGTATATCAAAACTAAAAGAGATAGGGATTTATTAATTGGTATACATTCATTTCTCATTAAAATAAATAAATGAGCTCAATTTCATAAAAATTTGAGGGGGGTCGGGTTTTTATCTGTGTTGATTTGGCATTGAATGTTTAAGGGGAAAAAATAGCCCTGAAAATCCTAAAATAAATATTTATTCTTAAAGAGACTTGCTATAAAATAAATAAATAAATAAATAAAATAAGTTTTTCAGAAATAAGAAAATTTTAAGGAAAACTATAGATGTTTCAATTTTGCGAGAGAGGAAAATTTTTAACTATCAAAATATTTTAAAAAGCGTTCGAGAACAATATTCTTTTTATAATTTTTAGATTATTGATTTGCTTTTTTTTTTTTTTTTTTTTTTTATTAATTAAAGTATGAAAATATTTTTTTTTTTAATAATTGCTTTAAAACTATCCATCTATATATTAGTTTTAAATTTAATTGGCGCCAAAAAAATTTCCAGTTCATTCTTTTCGACATAAAAAGAAATATATTTTCACGCGAATAGTGAAAAATTTTCCAATGCATAAGGCAAAATAATGTTATTATAACTTTAAAATTAAAATTAGAATTAGAATTGATATATTTATCCTGGGTATTCTTCATTAATTTTGTTTATTTATTTATTAATTTCTTACGCTGAAGTAGACCGGATATTTTTTTTTTTTTTTCGAGAACTAAGGACTCATTAGCGTGTTTTTTATTCATAATATACAGAGTTATTAACAAAAATTATTCCCACTCTCAAATAACTTTGAAAGACACTTTTAAAACAATATACTGCAATTAGAATACAAATATCTCAAATATCTAATGAAATATGAACATTTTTATGGAAAACGTTTTCACTGCGCTTCTGCAAAAGATAAAAAATATTGCATGGTTGAAAGCTAGATATATTTTTGTCAACTTTTGTCAAAAGTGCATTTGAATAGAATAAAAATTAATCAAATTATACGAAAAAAAAAAAAAACGAACTAGATTTTAGGTGTTTTCCAAAAGTTCAAATTTCTTAAGGGGTTTTTCACATGCCGCGTGATTAATTTATAGATCTAATTACTTTTATCACTTAGCAAAAGATAATTTTTTTTGTGAAAAACCCCTTATCATCTCATAAATCTGAGTGAATAAACAAAAATATGTTAGAGTTACAAGCTTATAAAGGGTTTTTCACGAAAAGTACATCTGGAGCATTACGCTGAGTATTCAGAATCAATTCGTTTAAAAAAAAAAAAAAAAAAAAAAAAAAAAAAACTTCGCCATTTAATATAAAATGATAAAAAATAAAATGTTCAACGTTAAAAATGTTTATCATTATAAATAATACACTCAAACATAAAGGAAAACGAAAGTTTATCATAAATTTTAAGTGCATCGTAAAATTACTTACAATATCATTTTAAAGTACAATTGGTTTGATTTATTTTCAACAGAGAAATCTCTATTTAATATTATATAATATTCTTGTTATATAATGTTATATAGTATTATATAATATTATATAATATTCTCTATTTAATTTTCTTGTATGACAAATAAGCACAATTAAAACGATTTTATTCTATTTAAATATTTTCATATAAACCTAAATTTTAGGTAAAATTAAATTTTTTTTTATTAATGGCTATGTTGAATTATTGCTTATTGTGCGTCTAAAATTCTCCATTTGATTTTAATGTATGATGGCTGCAATTTAAGTTCTAGAAATATTTTTTTTTTTGAAATAGCAAAAAATACATTATTAAAGCTCCTTCTTTTTATATTAAGTTTCACAGATTTGATTTTTTTCTGAAAAAATGAAGGAATGCAAGCATTAATATGAAATAATAAGTCAAACAGCAATATGTTTTGAAAGCAAAGATAACAAAGAATTATATACAGGTTTTAATTGTCTTATAGTCTTGTGTGGAACTCAAACTGCTTTTTTTTTTTTTTTTTTTGCCATGCATTTAAAGAGAAGAAATTTTAACAACGTTTCTTACATTTCTGTACTGATAAGTATAAAGGATTTAAGTCCATATTCTTGATTTTTCAGGAGACGAAAAATAAAGTTAAACTAATCAAAAACTAATCTGAAGAATCGATTAGGAAAAAAGGATTAAGTTGATTTATACGCTTTATACCATTCAGTGATTGTCAATCTTCATTTAATAAAGGGAAAAAATTGAATTAAATATTTTATACAAAGATTAATGCTAAATTTCTGACTTGAATCTTACCAATGGATTTTCTCAAAGACTAAATGACATAGATTTAAATCCTTTATACCGATCGATAGAGAATTTTTTTCTGAGTCTGACTATGTACTTAACTCAAAAATCGGCGTTTTTGGACTTAAATCCTTTATACTTATCAATACAGATTTATACTTAAAACTTTCTGTGAAGGTGAAAGTCTCTCATATATCTGATATTTTTTGTATGAGTTTTTAAATGAATAATAAACACTTTTCATACTATATTCTATAGAGAACATGCTTTTGTACATGTAGAAACGTATGTATTTTTTTTTTAATTCAGTCTAAAGACGTAAAAATATACCAAGCACATAGAACCTAATGTAATAAATATATTGTATGCCACTGTACGCGGATCAGTTGTCTGATCTATGCAAAAAAAAAAAAAAAAAAAATCAGGTATGAAAGATATTCGACTTTAGAATTTGCACATCCTGCAAATACTAATATTCATTTTAGAGTTATACTGACACATACACGGAACAACTTACGAAAACTTGATATTTTATTCAGAGATCATGGAAACATAAAACAACATTAAAAATTTCTACTTCAAAACAATACTCTATTACTGTATGTACTATAGTTGGGTAAGACAATGTAATAAAATTTATATCATGCAAGTTCTTTAAAAAAAAATAGATTCCCATAAACTACCTATCGATATATGTTTGAACCCAGAAGACGTTCTCTATTTTCTATGTGATTGATTGAGCTTAGAAAAGCGCAGATTTAAATTCTCTCTTCATTTACGAAATTCAAAATCCTTAATTTACGATATACTTAAAGCATGCTTAAAATTCATAGCGACATCCCCAATGGAATATAAATGAAAGTGAAAATGTAGTGTTAAATTTAACTACTTTCCTTTCCCATGTAAGGTAGTATTTCAACATAAAATGTAAATTGAGTGTACTTTATTTTAAAAAGGGACTTTTTCAGAGCTTTTTCCCCTTTACAGCGTGCCTAATGAAAGTAGATTAAGTTTTCTGAAAAACGATATTAAACTGAGTGATGGTCATACGTGACTCTACATTCTAGTATCATAAATTAAGATATAAACAAGGTTTCTTTTTTAAAAAAGAACTGAAAAATTGAGAATTAAAGCTCATTAAAAAATGTGTCATGTTTAAAAGAAAATGTTAAACTATAAATCACTTCGTATACATAATTATATGCAATACATGCTTTGGATTATGCGGACTTCGAAAATGCTCTTATTAGACTGAAAATTAGTTGGCATGTAAAAAGAAAATTACAAGGTATTTTAAAGTTTAACGGGTTCATAGTTTTCCATTTAACCATTATTTGGTGATTTATAGAATATATATATATATATATACATAGGGGAGACCCGTGTACCTAGGACTGCTCTTTTCAATGTCCATGCCCATAAACAGAGCCCTTGACCTGTTTTAAAATATGAAACTGATATGTACATATCTTTAGGATTTAACAGGATTTAACAAGGAGGAGGTGCCGCTCACCAGTGCTGCCAGATTTGAGGGAAATTTTTATTCAACAGCCACCGTTAAATTTTACTTGTAACGGTTAACTAATTACATAGACGATTTCGATTAAAAATGTTTCCAAACGGTTAGCAAACCGTTTCAATTAAAATTTAGTGGTGGGTGTTAAATAAAAATTTCCCTCAATCTGGCACCACTGCCGCTCACCGCTCTAAGAGTGATGTCGAGCGGTTCTAGCTATGCTAGGCCCATATCTTTAGGATTAATTACTTCCAATTGGGATTAATATAAATACGTAAAATAATAAATCCCGACAAACAGAAGGTTTTTAAATAAACTTCACACATGGCCCTAGGTACATCACCCTCATTGTACCTAGGACCAGACCTCATTTTACTTAGGGCCGCATTTTTTCAATGCTCCCAAAAAGAACCTCTGACCTGTTAAAAAGTATGAAACGGATATGTGCATATCTTAAGAATTAATTACATTTAATTGAGATTAATATAAACACTTAGAATAATAAATTCCGACAAATAAAAGGTTTTTAAGTAAACCTCACTCATGGCCCTAGGTACAACACTATCATTATACGTCAGACCACATTGTACCTAGGGCCAGACCTCATCTACCTAGGGCAAGACCTCATTGTACCGAGGTCCTCACTCTCGGTGTACCTCGGGCCTTTCCCTCAAAATTAGATTTCACTTTGTAATGAATAGAAAACAATCATAAAAACATGTAATTTATAAAAGAAACAGTATCAAGTAACACATTTATTTATCCGATAATAATTTTCATAATGTTGCCTTAATGCGAAACACCAAGTTTTTCACACTATTTTTTTTTTCTTTGGGATATACTAATATTAAACTTTTCTTCAATTTCTCTTTTTTTTTTCAGAAGTGTCTCTTAGATTTCTAGATCTCCTGGTTTTCGGTCACATCTTTTCTTTGAGTAGTTTTTGTACGAGGTTTTGCTTTAGGAAAAGTTTGTACCTGTTCAAACAGGACACACGTAAAGATGTTAGACGTTGAAGGTTTCGAAATTTCAACAGGACATGAAACAAAGACACCCAGTTCAATCATTGCTGGTTCAGCTTCTTCCTAAAGAAGTTTTTTTTTTTTTTTTTTTTTTTTATGGAAGGAGCTTGTCTGTCGGCCACATTTGAACTTAAATATTCATCCTCAGTGAATATACTTTGATTCGCTGGTCATACGCCAGATACACGAAAACCTGATAGAATATTCACAGAAATAAACGCTAACGGTAGGACTTGCCAACATTTTTAGCAACGTCATATATAGTGATTGGTTTGCCAGCGTCCAATTACTACAGGCTGTACTGTAGTATTTCTTAAAAGGTCCAAACGCACCTCTGTCCAACGGTTGAAGCTTGTGACTGGTGGTGGGTTGAAGCAATATCCCCCATAAAACAATATCCTTCATTTAACTATAAAAGTTTTTCAATTAAATTTGTAACATTAAGAATAAGATTTCTATTGTACCTAGGGCCATCCATGGCTATATGGCCCTAGGTACAAGTTTCAGTAACTTCATTCAAAAAGCCTTCCACTAAAAAATCCACACACAGAGAGGACTAGGGCTGGATTATTTATCAATATATCCCCAAGTATCCATATTTTTTAAATATCCCGATAACAATATTTAAGATCTTGCTGTGCCGATAGATTCCTTAACGATATTACCTAGTGCGCACTGCGCGATCAATCGATATGCCGATAAGTAACGTTGAACGCCAACCACGGAATAACAGAATTATGCTTCCGCGCTAGCACGCATCACAAACGAAACCCGAATGAAACCCGAGTGAACGAACCACGATCACCGAACGAAACCCGAACAAAAAGAGCGCGCAATATCTTATACCAATACCCATTCTCTTATTTTTCTCCCATCACTCACTGATAAAATAAAAATATATAACCCCACCTCAAACGATCACTCCCACAATGCATATACTTCCTCTTCCTTTATTACTGCGTGCGAAACCTCAAATCTAAAATATCACTGCATATACGGTATTGTCACCGTGTTGTGAGCTGTCCTGAAAATTTCAAATATCTAGCTTGTCGGGAAGTTAGTTAAAAATCGATTGCAAGATTTGTCCCTGACAAACACACAAACAAACACACAAGAATCGAAGTTAATAATAAAAACATGGTAAAAAATAAACCAGTATTTATTGAAAGCCATCTGCTTTGATTATCGCGCGAATAAGCGGAAATACATTCCTTTAATTACCAATTGTTTGTTCTACTCTTCTAGAAGAAAACACTGTCTTCATTAACCTCAGACCAACTTCATCAACCAATGATATTGCGAAACATCTTTGCTGGATGGTCGAAACGATATATCCCTATCCGAGATATCTGCTATGGGCTCTGAAATATTGATCGGATCAACTTTGATCGCGAAAGCTCGTTTGCCTGATATTAACTCATCGCTATCGACATGTTTGCGGTTTTCGAATATTGAATCTAAAATGATTTCGAATATTGAATGTAAAATGAATGTTTGCAGTCGCATCGACTGTTCAAAGTAATATTAAGTGGTATTTAAAAAAAAAAAAAAAAAAAAATGCAAATAAAAAAATATTTAGGATGTCCTGGAGATGAAAATAGTAAAATAAACATATTTCGATCTGTAATTTGTGTTCGTGCGCGGTATCATATAATGTAAATTTGTTCGTATGCATGTTTACTTCTATTATTATTATTAAGTATTTTAATAAACTTAGTTCATTATTTAGCTAGTAAAATAGATTTTTATCTTCAGAAATTTTATAGTGACAGTTTTTCGATTGAACAATTATATAATACTGAGCGTTTTATTATTATTTTACTTATTCATTTTTATTTTTTGTGCAGCATTTTATTATTATTATTATTATTATTATTTTAACTCTTCTTATTAAATATAAGAGATTTATAAGAAAAGAAAAGTGAAAAGTAAGAAAGAAATTGTGCTTACATTCTATGGAAACATAATTTAATTTAATACAACTGGACTTATTTTATCTTATTCTTCCATTAAAGCATGCACTAACCGTGTTTTATTCACTAGCATCGATTACTATATTCATTTCCTAAAATGTATTTGGTATAACTTTAGCAAAGGAGCCCCTTTGTGGTTTTTATTTATTTATTTATTTATTTATTTATTTATTTTTTGTCAGTTTATTGATGAATTAAAGTGGCGATCGAAATTGCATAAATAAATATTTTGGACAGAAATATCCGGGTTACTTCGGTACCAAATTTAAATTTTGCCAATGCTGAAGCGGTTCCATTTCTTTAGCACTGTTTTTTTCAAATTTATTTTAATTTATTTTTTATTTATTTTTTTATTTTTTTTTTTTGTACATTTATATATTTTTTTCGACATAAAAGTAAATATATTTACTTGCATATTCACTCATCTATGTTTTTTTAGATATTTACTTATTTATTCCTGTTTGTTTTTTCTAGATTTGACTTAATATTTTAAAACAACTTCTGGAATTAAATGGTAAAATTGTCTTACTAAAATAAATAAATAAAATACTAATGCTTTAAATGCAAAATGAATTATTTTAAATAACAAAATAAAATTTCAGCGTAAAAAGTTTATTATTATTATTTTTTAAACATATTATTTACATAAGGCAATATATATATATATATATATATATACATATACATATATAATAAAATTTCGAATTGTTATAAAACTGTTACCAAATATAAATTCAATATATATATTTAAAAATATATATATAATTGTATAGTAAGTAAATGCAAAAATAAAAACGGCAGGTAACTGACCTTTAGAATACTTATGAGTTTAGAGGATTTCAAATTTAAAATATTACTCTACAACCGAGAAAGATTATTTTATGGCAATACTGAAGAAAGTTTACAAACAACATTTCTATATATATATACATTTCTTATTCACTGAAATTATTTTAATTATAACCACATTCCTTATTTTAATTATAGCCATCAATGACTGTCATGACTACTAGTAAATAAGCTTTCTTTATACTTAGGGGGTGGAAATTCGGCGCAGAACGCATACTAATATTTGTTTTAAAAAACTCTGCATTTAATTGAATTATTGATATTGATTTATATATATTATAGAGGTGATTTCTGCGAAATTTTTTATTAATCATCTACATTCTAAGACGGTGTTATTTTTGTGAAGCTTTTATCTTTATTGCAATTATGAATTTTTATGACATAATGTGTAAATAAAACCCATATCACATATTAACTCTGTTAAAATGTTATTTTAAAATAATTAAAGCTGAAAATCGGAAGAATGGAGGATAAAGTATACACAAGTACACTGAGAAAAAATTCTGTAACTGACATCTAGAATCTAAATTGTGGCTAAAGAAAAAATAGTTCCATGTCATTCTTTAAATTCTAGTCCCCTTGGAAAGCGAGTAATAGAAGCCCTATTAGAGTTCTTCAGCGTTTTCCTATATTATCGAGTGCAAAGTTATTTAAAAATCTCTGTAACTAATTGAGACTACAAGAGGCGGGTTTCTGCAACTATAACCTTGGTTTATGACCCAATTCTAGAAAATAAGCGAGAATTTCTCGCAATACAAAAGACTAAGAATATTTGGAATATTCAGAATATTGTTTCACCCTCTAGAAATGTGTAAACTAGAAATTCTCGATCATTTCGTCTATCTAGTTTATTGGCGTGCCTTATGCGCATAGCTCGGTAATCCATATTTCTAGTTAAAAGACTTAGAAAATGGCCACTTATTCCTTCTAGAGGAAGGTGGTATATTCTTTTTCTCAGTGTATACTTAAAAGCAATGATATATATTGAAATAAACATAAAATATTGATTCACTCTTTATGCAGATTTTTGTTTTATTTATTATTATTATTATTATTATTTATCAAAACGTTATGGAAGTAATATACCAGAAAATATATAGAAAACAGTCTATGCTTGTATACATTAAAATTGGTGTTCATTTGTCTTTAAAAAGTAGCAAACGTCTATTTTTCTTTTCTTGAAAGAAATATCGCAATATATCATTAATATCGATATTAACTTGGTGATATATCGCGATATTTAATTTCTGATATCGTCCAGCTCTAGATAGGACTAATTAGATATCTCATTTATTACTCAATATAACAAGAAAAATTATACACTAGAAATTAAAGAAAATTATTTGACTTACCTTTGTAAAATAACAAAAGAGATGAGCGGCAAAATTTTACTTCAAACCATGTAAATTCTTTTTCTACATGTAACTTGTAAAAACTTTCTCCTCAATGGTTTCAAAGTGGTTGTAAATGCAGCAATTGGTGTTGTTACTCCCCTATTTGAACATTAAAACTTAAAACTAAATATTATTCAAATAAAGGGGGGTGGCCCTAAGTACATGATGGCACTAGGTACACGGGTCTACCCTATATATTACGATATTTTTAAATTAAGATTTTTCCAGTGATGAAAAAAAAAATATTTAATGTTATTTTGAGAAGTGTAATTATTTCACATGGGGTTCAATATTTCTCATTATTTAAAAGACTTCTAGTGCCAAAATAATTTTTTAAAAAATTGTTATTATAATTTTGATTTATATCTATATAATAACTTCTTTATAGAAAATTTTAAGTAATTGCTATGCAAATGATTTACATACACATTTCAATTAACATTTAGTAATCAATTAATATTAGCTTTAAATCTAGTTCAACGAGTATAAAAGGCTGAATTTCAATAAAATTAACTTTTATTAAAGCGTCACAAAAAAGTGCTGTTCCATTGGTGGGAAAAAAAAAAAAAAAGAAACTTTTATAAAAGCATTTGATATTTTACTTTAGTATATTTTTTATAAAATACATAAAAACGATAGTTCTTACAAAAAATTTTAAGATCTGAATGAAAAAGAAGTAAGTCAACAAACTTTATCTTCTTAAATGTATTTCTTGAAATTTTAAACTCAATCGCACAAAAATTAGCTAGTATTAAAATTTTTATACGAGTTAAATTCTATTAAAAATCTATTTGACATTTTTTTCATGATTTTGTAACTGTGTGCAGACATATAAATTTTCACAAAAATTTTAATTTAGCTTTTTAATATTGAACTAATACAAAAATCCAAATTCCAATTAATAATCGATGTAACAAACCTAGACATGTTCAATGCTTCCTTTTAAGCTCGGTTGTTACTTTTTCACAAACCCACAAATAGTAGAAGTTCCAGCATTCTTGTATAAGTGCTTGCATATTGTTATTTCAATTATACTGTAGAAATGAATTACGGATTCCTTTTACCGCCAAAATTTAAATTTAATCACACAGGATGTTTCAGATGCATAATCTACCCACAGAAAAATAACTGTGGTAGCAGACTTGCATGGCAAAACTGTTTTTAAGCCACCTGATCTACTTTTTACAGTATAATAATAAATATGGAGCTTAGGGACCTTCCTGGATCTTGCAGCCCATGATATTTGTCCCCGCAAACAGTGTGTAAATATTTATATCGCCTTTCCTATAGTAATACATTGATAAGAATGATAAAAATCTAAGGAAAAAATAACTTTTAAATTATACAAGTTCTTTCAACAGCATGAAAGGAGAAGGGGAAAAAATGTCCTTGCAGGTTTATTAATTAAAAAGAACCCCGAATGTTAAATTGATCTACTGAACCGACAAAATTTATTTCGCTAATATTCAAAGATAAATTTAGAGACATTATCTTAACTTAAGACAATTTTTATTTTCTAGTACATTCAAATAGAAGAAAGTAATTGGATTAGTAAAAATTTTCGACCTCCGTATTTCGATGGATTTACATTTTGAGATTTCTGAACACGATTTGATCTTTTTAGAAAATACCTGTCTTATCTGTCTGTGTGATAAAAATTTTCAACTAACTTTAGCTCCAGAACTAATGCACAGAATTTAAAAAAATAAATAAATGAATAAATAAAATAAAGTAAATAAATAAATAAAAAGTTATATTTTGTTGCACATTGACATAAATTAGTGATTATCGTTTAAAAGGTGGCGTTTTCACCCTATTTTATCATAATTTCCAACATGGCAACATAGAACAAAATTTCGTAAAAATGTACACAACAATGAGGATTATTTTTAACAAATCACTGTGAAATTAATTAGAACTAGCAAACCCGTGCGAAATATCCGCACTTTGTTTCTTTTCTTATTTACCTTTAAAATTTGAAACTCATAAATGTTACACCAATTACACCACCTAATTAAAATTCTAATTTACCAGAAGCCAAATTATTATTAAAACCAAATTAATATTGTACAATAGTGAAACCAAAACAGGGTTGGCAGGTTTTTGACATGTGACAGTTTTTGACGGTTTAAACCATGGTTAAAACCGTCATGTCAAAAACCACCTTGTCAAAAATGTCAAAAACTGTTAAAAACCTATATTTATAATTTAATTGTCATAAAAAAAACTTAGTTTAACAAAATATAGTTCATAAAGATTTTATGAAATTAAATAGATTGATGTTTTTTGAAAAACACATTGTTACAACATTTTGATTAATACAAAAAACAAAGCTTTAGACTTTTAAAATTTTATTATGAATTATGTCTATGTTCATTCAAAATTTGCTGTGATACTTTTATACATTATGAAATTTATTTATAATTATGCTTAATATTAGTATAAGTTAAACTTAGTTATGTGATACTTTAAAAATATAGTTGTTTTTAATAAGATATTATTAATAAGTATGTTTTAAAAGGTAAACATATTAATGTTTTTGAAGAAACATTATTATAACATTTTGATTAACAAAAGTTTAGGCTTCTAAAAATTCATGATTTATGAAACATTGACAGACCATTTTGATTGATAAATCAATTTATTTGCAATATAACATTGTATATTTTATTTTTTTTTAGTATTGTGCTTTTAGTATTATGTATTTAATCCTTAAAATAAAAATGCATAGCCTAATATTTTATATTTAAATTTTTTACAGAAAAATATAACTTTTTTTTTTTTTTTTTTTTTTTTTTTTTTAATGTCTGCTGATATTGCAAGTTCATAAGAAAAAGCAATAATTCTGAATATTAAGCAAGCTTGAATTGCGTCTGAAATTCTTATAATTACCATGAGACAAGAAAAATATGAATGCTGTCTGGACATGTATAAATTGCAATAAATTTAATATTTACTCATACAGATTCTTAAAAAAATTATTAGTCTAAGCTGTAGGACCCACCAGCGGCCAAGCGGTTCTACGCTCAAACCTGGCACCTCGAAATATGTGAAGTCGTTCCTTCACATATATGATTTTAATTACAGCTATTAAATAAATGCAATAATTAATTACTATATTTTCAATAAATTAAATGGCTAATAAAAATATCTAACGAGATTCTAAATTACTTTTACATTTATTCGCATTTGTCTATAAATAAATATCTTAATTCTAATAATATTTTATCCGTTATATAAATCTTCTGAGAACAAAAACATATTCTTTAAAATAAATAATTTATTTCGGCTAGTCATCTTTGTAAATGACGTCTCTCAGAATTATAATCTCTCCTAAATCATTTAATAAATAAAATATAAAAAAAATATTATTTTCATTTATAAACCGTTGTATACATAATTACATTTTCATTCTTTTGACATGCGTAAAATTATTTATTGGAAACTAAATTAAACAATACGTTTCCGTTCTAACATCATCAAAGGGGTAATTTATTTTCTTAATGACAGGATGTGCAATAAATCCTAGTCTGTGTGTCTCCCTTACTCAACGGCTTTCTGGCGATAAAATTTGGCATAGATGTTTGGCGTTAATTCTTTAACGAACTTTCTAAATTCAAAATATTTATATTAATTTATTCTATAAACAATGGATTATGTTTGGCTGTAAAATTTGGCACTATTTCAAAAATCTTGGCGTAATTCAGCAGTCTGATCTGGAATATTATTTTCATTTATAAACCGTTGTATACATAATTACATTTTCATTCTTTTGAATTGCGTAAAATTATTTATTGGAAACTAAATTAAACAATACGTTTTCGTTCTAACATCATCAAAGGGGTAATTTATTTTCTTAATGACAGGATGTGCAATAAATCCTAGTCTGTGTGTCTCCCTTACTCAACGGCTTTCTGGCGATAAAATTTGGCATAGATGTTTGGCGTTAATTCTTTAACGAACTTTCTAAATTCAAAATATTTATATTAATTTATTCTATAAACAATGGATTATGTTTGGCTGTAAAATTTGGCACTATTTCAAAAATCTTGGCGTAATTCAGCAGTCTGATCTGGATTGCCAGATAGACAACTAGAGAATTCGCTCCTCGATCGTTGGCAAGTTAATACGTACTCTAAAACCATCTCTCTCACCTCATGCCTTTGCATTCTCGAAACTGACGGACTATATGTACTGCCACTTTGAAAAGATTTTATATTTTATTACTCAGTCTGCTTTTCTTTCTCGGCCATTTAAATCTTTTACAGCGAAAAATGGACCTGGACAATATGCAAGCACTTATACAAGAATGCTGGAACTTCTACTTTATACCAAGTCTAATTAAATTGCATATTAAATACATACTAATGTATTTATTAAACATTATTTATGTTTAACCTCAAATAAAACCTTCATTATTATTATTATTATTATTATTTTAAGATTCTTTCGTAAATTTTGTGAATCTTTCTCGCCTAAAAATGCTATTATTAGAAAAAGTTGCATATTTTTATTTATCTTATTATTCTTTTTTATTTTCATTAGAATAGCAAGTTGATGTACTTAGGAGTAATGAACGCATATGAATTTGCATTACACATTTTTAAATTTTTATGAACTTTTCGAAGATTCTTTCTTATTTACTTATTATTATGTGGCAACAGATAATTATATGTTATCAGTTATATTTATAATTTAATCATAGCGTCACCCGAAATAATTCGTACATTGCATATATTGTGTGTAATTATTAAATAAAACGTATTTTAAACGTATTACGTAATGTCTTTAAAGGTTTCAACACAATATTTGGAGTGATTTTAGCTAATTAATTTTCAATTTAGATTCCGATAACGTATTTAACTAGTAGAAAATTTTAATTAATAAAATGTTGAAAAAATTCTCTAAACATTAAAAACTTTTCTTGAACCCAATATCCAGGAGGAAAAAAAAAAAAAAAAAAAAAATTAAAAACTGCAAAAAGAGCATCTGTAGCAAAATAAATTTTTAAAAGCTCGATTCTTGCCAGGGGTCAAATTGTCTTACGCTTGAAAAAAGTCGTCTTGAAAGAACTTAATTTTTTGGGGTTTCATTTGTTTGACTATTGTTGTATAAATGTCACGAACAAAACCCAGACATTGATTTTTCTGAAAAGAAATGACTTGTAAAGAAAAAAAGTTTCTAACTCGGAAAAATTGTTAGAAATATTTCAGTTGTTTAGAAATTGTAATGAGAATGTATTTATCAAATGACATTTATACTGTTGGCAGAAGGAGCAGATATTTCAGAACATTTTTCGTTTTTTTTTTTTTTTTTTTTCTGCAACAGAATAGATTCTAGTAAAAAATAAAAGTAATTATTAACAGTCTTAATGTTGAGTATATATTAAAATAGGGGAACACGATAAGGGATGTACACCAAAGTTTAAATAGTTTTTTTTTTTTTTTTTTTTTTTAAATATACATAAGAAATAAGAATATGAACAAAAATATTAAAATGAAAACTGGTGTGATTCGGATACTTAAAAATATAAAAGTATGTAATAAACACAAATAATATTAAAATATCATTAAATTTCTTATACGCAAAATAGCAGATAAACGTAGACTTAGTTACAATGACGGAATCGTATGTGAGAAGATCAATTATCAGTCCGAAGGACAAAAGTCTATTAACAATAAAGGTCTATTTTTTTTTTTTTTTTTTTTTATGATTTTTGCAGTAGAAAGTCCTTTTTTTTTTTAAATGTAATTTATAAAAATGCCTATCCTAAAATGCAATGCATCGTTTTTTTTTTTTTTTTTTTTTGGTGTTCACAAACCAGTTGCACAGGAACTATTAATGTCATTCTAAAAAGGAAACATTCCATAGTAAATTTGAATATATAACTTTTTAGAAAATTCTGAAAGTATTTACGCC
This sequence comes from Salticus scenicus, assembly GCA_963930645.1. Taxonomy (NCBI): domain Eukaryota; kingdom Metazoa; phylum Arthropoda; class Arachnida; order Araneae; family Salticidae; genus Salticus; species Salticus scenicus. Next base: position 220,733,234 of record OZ005653.1, on the reverse strand, counting down.
AGACAGATAGACAGTCGGATAGATAGATACACAAACTGAAATCATATTTATACTTAAAAAGTGTTAAATTTCTTAATGCAAATGAAATGCAATTCCAGCAAATTTCTAATAAAAGCCCTCAATGTAACTGATTTTTTTTCACGTGGCACTGTAAATATAATGCTAATCGTGCAAAATTCTTAGAAAGCATTCTTTTATGCATATGAATAACATATTTCAATTTCAATTTCACTAAGATTTGTGCAAAGTTATTAAAATTTGGTTTATAGAAATACCTCACATAGAACGCAATGCTTTTGAGTTCTTTCGGATGTCACTGTACACAAACCAGGGGTGGTATTTACTCCATTTTATATAGCAAACATCTGATAGTGAACTTCAATAACATATTTCAATTTCATTAAAATTTGTGTAAAATAAAGTAATAAAAAATAGTTCAAAGAAATACATAGAACACAATGCTTTGGAATAGTTTCGGGTATTCCTTTGCACAAACCAGTACAGGTATTTACTCATTTTTAAATAGGGAACATCTGATAATTAACTTGAACGAACAACATATATCAGTTTCAAGAAATTCCATGAAATTTACGGGAGTTAGAGCGCAGACAGAAATACAGACAGACAAACCGAAGTCATTAAAATTTTTCAACCTGGTTGATTTAACACTTTCAACCTTGTTGGAAAGTGTTAAGAACATTTAGAAAGCGAAAAAATGTTTAATATAAACAAAAATGCAATTCAAGCAAATTTCCAATACTACCCCATAATGCAACTGAATATTTTTGTGCGGCCCTGTAAATCTAATGCTAATCATGTTATATTCTATGCAGAGCATTCTTTTGTGCACATGAATAACATGTTTTAATTTTATTAAGATTTGTACAAAGTAAAGTTATCAAAATTTGGTTCATAGAAAAATCTCATAGAACGCGATGCTTCGGAATACTTTCAGGTGTCCCTCTATACAAACCAGTGATGGTATTTACTCCACTTTTAATGGGGATCATCCGATAGTGATCTTGAATTTTATATTTCAGTTTCATTAAGATATGTGTAAAGTAATCTTATTAAAATATGGTTTATAGAAATACCTCTCATAGAACACAATGCTTTGGATTACTTTCAGGTGTCCCTGTATACAATCCAGTAGAGGTATATACTCCATGTTCACAAGGGAACATCCTATAGTCAACTTGGATAACACATATCAGTTTCAAGAAATTCCATGAAAATTTACGGGAGTTAGAGCGTGGACAGACAGACGGACAAACTGAAGTCATTAACACTTTTCAACTTTATTGGAAAGTGTCAAAAAGAGAAAAAAGACCGAGGAACTCCGACTGCCTGGGTTGGTGATCTCGTCTTGGTTTCATGCCCGCATCTCCCATCTAACACTTTTGAGAGACAAAGCTTTCTGCTACAAGAGGGTTAAAAAATTAAAAATTAAACAAGAGGGTGAAATTTACGATTTAATTTTACAAATATATGCTCAATAAAAAATATTTTTGAATTTTTATAAAGAGACTTTATTTGTATAGTATATATAATGTATACGAGTAATAATTTTTTCAACTGAGATAACATTTAATTTCTATTTTAAGGTATCATGACTTAAAAGAAGCATGCATTTTTCCAAAGCACATGTAGCTACTATTCCGTTTATATATATATAGATAGAATTAAACTTCTGTTTATGGGGGAAGTTTAATTATAATCACCCTGTATTTAACATTTTCAGCCAATCTAATATTGGACTATTTCTATAATTTTTATATATGTAGTTGCTTAGTTCTACACATTTTTATTCTACATTTTTTTTTTCTATTCTAATATGTTTATTCTTTTTCCTCATATTTAAATTACGTAATTTTTGCCTATTAAAGGATATATGGCGACACAAAAAAATTCTCCATAGTGAAAAAAAAAAAAAAAAAAAAACTCTATATATTAAAAAAAAGTTACTGTTACTGTCGTCAAATTATTTTGTCTGCGACAGCATCTTCTAACGGAGGGCAGGGTCCTTTGCGTCATGAGAGGTATCAATATGTTCCAAGTACTCCAAGGGAGACATTTCAGCCTCTTAGAAATTTCTATCATTTTGATTAAAGAAGTTATTATCTAAAAACGACAAGTTTATGAAGGTACTCTATTTGCCATTTTGAAAAAAGTTTCTCCCAGTGAAGTTGTTCTTCTGTCATGAAGTCATTTTACACGAGAAGGTTAAAATATGACCCGTGGTTGTACGTAGGTTGGTTGGATTTAACGTCTCACCAATACTGCGCTATGGGTAATTGGCGACGGTCCGGGACGCACCCCTAGAGATGTTCCGGAGACATGTCCTCACAATTTTGAACCTTCACGGAGGGGATCCTCCTCCGCTTTGGTGATCCCCAAATGTAAAGTGGGGATGGACTTTGCGACCACGACAGATTTTATGTGCACCAACCACCATTAGTGTACACGACGGCAGGCATTTCAATTTAGATATTTATCAACAACTGGTGGAGCTACTATTATCCAATGACTACAATTTTAAATATGTTTGTATCTCACCCTCTATTAAGTATTATAATTTTTAAACAATGTGTTTAATACCCCATCTCTTTAAACTATACTACCTTAAGATTCCGACCAATATCTATAATAATAAAGGAAGATGTCTGTCTGTCTCTCTGTCTGTCTGTCTGTCTGTCTGAGCATCTATACGTTCAGCCCCTATTGAACGCAAAAGTGCAAATTTTGACATACGGGTGCTCCGAAGCCTGCCGGAATGCATAGTGAAAACAGAATTTAAAAATTTTAATTAGTTTCGGAGATATTAATTAAAACGTTGACCCATGTCGATCGAAAAATGACCAAAAATCCTTATTGCTTAAAAAGAGGCATTCTATCAGCAGACAACTTTAACGACTGTCTCGAACGGAAACAAAACATGTGGAAGTCATTAATGTCACATGATCTTGAACTGGGGTTAAAAATTGCAAATTTCAAAGTGCTTCAAATTTTGTTTTTCGCACACAACACTTAATATGCAACCTATTCAGCACAAAACCAACCTGCAGTTAAAATTTCATCAATTTTCATTAATAAACAAAGCAGTTACATTTTAATTGCAAATTAAATTTTATTCTAACACGTAATCTATCTTTCAATAGACGATAGGAGTTTCCATAGCAACAAAATACATTTGAAGGAACTAAAAAATACTTTTTCTTTTCTTTTTACTTCCATTATTCGACTACCGTGGTATATATAGGTTTTGGGAATGTCCATATTAGGTTTTCTTTTGTATCTCAGCTACTAATTAAAATAATTTCATAAGTAACACATTATTTGAAAGCTTTGTTGGTTTGGAATTGAACAGTAGATTACAGAAATTTCTACCGCCAGATATTTTAAAATTTCGATATTTCAAATTCTAATTAAATTTTTAATGCATCATTCGAAAGATATTTTAAAGTTATTTTAAATTATCGAAAGTTTTCACAAGATTTACACATTTTGAGGCATCCTGAACCAGTTTTCTTTTTTATCTCAGCTACTAATTAAAATAATTTCATAAGTAATACATCATTAGAAAGCTTTTTTGATTTGGAATCGAACAGTGGAATACAGAAATTTGTACCGCCAGACGGCGCTGTAATATTTTAAAATTTCAATATTTCAATTTCTAATTACGATTAAATTATTTTTAATACATCATTCGAAAGATATTTTAAAGTTCTTTTAAATTATCGAAAGTTTTCACCAGATTTACACGTTTTGAGGTGTCCTGAATTAGTTTTCTTTTGTATCTCAGCTACTAATTAAAATAATTTCATGAGTAATACATCATTAGAAAGCTTTTTTGATTTGGAATCGAACAGTGGAATACAGAAATTTGTACCGCCAGATGGCGCTGTAATATTTTAAAATTTCAATTTCTAATTATGATTAAATTATTTTTAATACATTATTTTAAGATATTTTAAAGTTCTTTTAAATTATCGAAAGTTTTCGCCAGATTTACACGTTTTGAGGTCTCCTGAATCAGTTTTCTTTTATATCTCAGTTATTAATTAAAAAAAATTCATAAGTAATACATCATTTGAAAGCTTTGTTGAGTTGATTTAATTTTAAAGTACTTTTACATTATCGAAAATGGAATCCGAGATTTCACCCGATTTACACGTTTTGAGGTGTCCTGTTTAGGTTTTCTTTTGTATCTCATCTACTAATTAAAATAATTTCATGAGTAATACATCATTTAAAAGCTTTTTTGATTTGGAATCGAACAGAGGAATACAGAAATTTGTACCGCCAGATGGCGCTGTAATATTTTAAAATTTCAATTTCTAATTATGATTAAATTATTTTTAATACATTATTCGAAAGATATTTTAAAGCTCTTTTAAATTATCGAAAGTTTTCAGCAGATTTGCACGTTTTGAGGTGTCCTGAATCAGTTTTTTTTTTTGTATCTCAGTTATTAATTAAAAACAGATCATAAGTTATACATCATTTGAAAGCTTATTTTAGTTGATACACATTTTAAAGTACTTTTACATTATCGAAAATGGAATTCGAGATTTCACCCGATTTACACGTTTTGAGGTGTCCTGATTAGGTTTTCTTTTGTATCTCATCTACTAATTAAAATAATTTCATGAGTAATACATCATTTAAAATCTTTGATGATCTGGAATGGAACAATAGATTACAGAAATTTCTACCGCCAGATGGCGCTGTATTTTTTTTAAATTTCGATATTTCAAATTCTATTTATGATTAAATTATTTCTAATACATCATTCGAAAGATATTTTAAAGTTCTTTTATATTATCGAAAGTGGAATTCGAGATTTCACCTGATTTACAATTTTAAGGTGTCCTGATCAGGTTTTCTTTTGCATCTCAGCTAATTGAGTAAGGCCGTTCAAAATTGGTATATGTAAGATAATTAGGAGGGGCTGGAAGGGTGGGGAAGGAATAGGCGCGCAGCACGCATGGGTTTGGGGCCCGGTGCGAGTTTTTCCCCGATGATAAAATATTTTTTTTTTATTTTTTTTTATTTTCTTAATAATAAAAGTTTGAGTTGAGAAGGAATATGCGTGTACAGCGCACGTATATCCTCAAGCGTGCGCGCATAGCGCGCATGGGTCTGCGCTGCCAAAGGCAGTGGGGTCCCGGTGTGAGTTTTTACCCGATGCTAAATGATATATTTTTTAATTCCTTTTATTAAGAATGAAAGTTTATGAGTAATAACATGGAATTTTGAGAAGTCGTAAGGATGGTGAAGGAATACGTGCGCGCAGCGCACAGGTCTACGCTGCCGAAGGCAGTGGGGACCCGGTGCGACATTTTTCCCGATGAGAAATTTTTTTTTCTCTTTTTTTATCACATGATAAAAATTAATGCAATTTTGAGAATTCATTAATTATTGTGATTCATTTAAAAATAGTGACCAGCGAAGCGGGCGTAGCCTGCTAGTAATAAATAAAAGAAAATTTTCCTTTAAAGGAATTAAATAAACAAATAATAAATAAATTTTAATTAAACTTAAATTTTAATGAGTTTAATCCTTTGCATTATAATACATCTTTTTACATCTTTTAATACTTTGTATTTTTCCCGATAAATTGTTATAAAAATTATACATAAACGTAAGTGTTATAAACAGTTTTTTCTTTTAAAGTTTAATATGTTTAATTTTTTCTACTGTTTTACCATAAATATAATAAATTTAAAAAAATGATCTTTAATGAATGAATTAAATAAATACAAAATAAGTAGTGTAATAGCCGTTACTAAGACACACGGACGATTGAAATGTAAGAATAATTTTTAGAAAATGAAACAGAAATGTCAATGGATAAAATCGAAAAAGAAAAAAATAATAATAATTAGAAAAATTTAAATTTGAAATTCGAAGTAATCTCGATGAGGTGCACACCTGCAGGGGGCCTAAACTATTCCTTTACAAAATTTCGCAATTCTGCGAGAGTCTAAGCACCAGAGCGCAGACAGGCACACGTGCACACAGGCAAACACACAGATAGTTTTATTTATTTATATATAGGACTGGTGGATTGGTTGTGGCCACCCACAGATTATATTTATTCTTTTATGTTTATTTATTTTTATTTTTTTTTTTTTTAAATCTAAAGGTCACCAAATGAAATTGGTAAAATTGAACAATTAAAGCTAAATGTTCTAAAATTTTATCAACAATCTTCAAGAAATTTCACCAACAAGAAATTTTAAAGGCGTGATGGTAGCTTTCCATAAACTATGAAATAGAAAATATTGACTAACACATTTTTATCTTATTGTTTTCTGAATTCTCGTAACAATGTAATATTTATAAACAGGTTCTGTTAATTTTAAAATACATAGATATGCTATAAACACTTTCTACTAATAAAAAGTTTAACTATCTTGCTACTTGTAAGAAATTTTAAATTAAAAAGAAAGCGCTAAAATAATCTTTTATATAAAGAAAATAGTTATTAAATTACTCGTGTAGAAATGCTGTAAATATTTGTATTTAAATTTCTTGTTTTGTTATCCATGTGTGAAATTAAAAATAAATAAATAAATAAATAATAAAGGAATCGCTTAAACAGAAATGTTTGTACATGTAAGTAAATAAAAATAATATGGGATCTAAGTTATTCTAAATTTACCGGCACCAGTTTCATTTGATTACAACTATATATGGCTAAATCGATACGAAGCAAATTTTAATGTCTTCTGCATATATCAAATTTAACTACTAAATAGGATTAAATTATTCGAATTAGTTTAAACGAATTTATGGGTTTACTAATAAGAATTTTGAATTAAACCTAATGAGATAAGTTAAATTTATACCGGCTGTGTATCACATTCATGACCTCTAAATAATTGTATAATAAGAGTTTTAGTACAAAACAAGGATCGAATTACTAGTATTTCGAAAAAAAAAAAAAAAAAAAAAAACTCATGAAAAATTCAAATCTAAATTTCTTTTATCAATTTCTCACGTTTTGTTTACTAAATATGATTGCAAATAGAATTTGCCCAAGAATATTATAAAATCGGGAAAGGGGATAAATAACGTTTCTTTCCACAGATATAATATTGTAAATTTAAATAAAAAAAAAAATCGTTTCAGAAAACTCAAGACATGTAATATTCTTATTGATTTTTTTTTTTTTTTTTAGGACTGAGGGCCGATTAGTCTCAATCTGGAACTTTTGCGTTGTCGTTTTCGATAGTGGGACATTTATCGAAATTTGAATAATTTGAAAGCGATATTATAATTGGGAAGAAAAAAAAAAAAAACTAATAGTCCTCCGTCCTAAACTAAATTCTGCTTTTGCCAGAATTTCATCAAAATCTTTTTTTTTTTTTTTTATTTATTGAAAGAAAAGAAAAGAAATTAATAATAATCAGTATCGTTACAAGCGATATCGAAAAAGTTTTTTTTAATAATTTTGAATTAGGAAATAAAAAGTGCGCGTGAAATAATATGAAATAAAAATAAGTAAAAAAATGAATTTAATGATTTAATGTTTTTGTTTTTGTTGTAAAATTGACAAAATTTGAATTTTTAATTTCAAAACACTAGAAATAATCTGGTGTGTCACTCACACGACTTTCTCTTGCGCTGAAATTTAATACAATAAATACAGGTTGCAGATTAATAGGTAAGATAACGAGTACTGTTATGTAAACCTATGTTAAACAATTCATATTAGGCTTCTGAAGAGTTTTATATGATAATTAGTTCTGAGTGAGGGGGGCTACCACCCCCTCAACCCCCCGTTTCATTAATGTATCTACATTTATATAGAATTTAATTCGGTTATTTAAAAAAAGTCTGTTTTTAAAAAATAATTTATTAAAATTATTATTTAAAAAAGTTATCTTTCATGATAATGCAGACGATTTCCATATTAGAGAAGTAGTATAACACCAAATATCCAAAAAAAAGTCCATTTTATTCTCAAAATTAAAAAAAAAAAAAAAAAAAAAAAGTACGATTTTTTTTCTAAGTTTTTTTTTCGTTAAAAGTAAAAAAAAAAAAATCGATAACTTTGTTTTAAATTATCGCAGATCGATGGTTCAATCATTCGTTTTAAAGGTATTGGCGAGCTCTTTTGAAAGATACCCATCATGAAAATTTACTCTCCTCGAGGGGGGACTTCCCCCCCCCCCCAGGGGGGCAGGCGAGGCTCCTACATACACAAATTTTTTTTCCGAGTTAACTATCTGTATTACAAAATATATATATTCGTTTCATTTGGTTTAGTGCAGTCTATAGACGTTAAACTCTACTTTCCTGCAATTTCCCCCATAGACGTAATGTATTAGAATTCTCTTGATTGTCCCTGTACACAAACCATTAGCTTGATCTTAACGAAAAGCTTACTGTAGCATCCCTATATGATACACATTTAGAATACCAAGTTTGAACTTTCTGCCATAATTTGTTTTTGAGATATGCTGATAACAGACAGACATACACACACACACACACACACACACACACACACACACACAGACAGACAGACACATACAGACACACACACACACACAGACAGACACACACACACACAGACAGACACATACAGACACACACACACACACAGACAGACACACACACACACACACACAGACCATTTGCTAAAAACTTGATTTTCGTATTCAGGGGACCTCAAAACGTGTAAATATAACAAAATCTTGCGTTCGAAAGTTTGACCCAAAAACAATACTTTCTCTACCTTATGGGTAAGAGAAAGTAAAAAATTGGCAAACTTCCATATTCGATTGAAAACACAAACATTTCATTTCAAAGGATGATATTTACACAATAAATATCCAACTAATATGCTAATTAAAAGGAAAATGATAAATATTCTCTCATAATTTGAAGTCAAATTTGTTTTCAAATGTCTAAATAAAGTATCTGATATAAGATACTAATATGTTGCAGCGGAATAGATTTGATATCGGTCATCCATGGCAGAAAAAAAAAATATATCGCAAAATTATTTGGCGAACATAAATTAATTCCTTTCAAAAATCGTGGTTATTTTTTTTTTTTAGAAATTCTTTCAAAGAGGCTTAGTAAGTTGATAAAATGTTAGTTTTCTGCATTTCTAGTTTTTTTTTTTGTGTGTGTGTGTGTGTAAGATTAAAAATAAATTCAAACTTTTTTTTTTTTTTTTTTTTTTTTTTTATATTTAGTGTTATACTACTTCCTTAATATGGAAATCGTCTGCATTATCTTCCAATATTCAAAGTCTCAAAGAATTTTTTCCTGCTATTTTCTACATTTCATTTTTTCAATCAAAGGTTTGCGAATAAATCTTCGAAAATTGGAAACAAACATAGTTAAATAAAAGCATGCGAACTCTTAAAATAAAGCTCAGAAAAAAAAAAAAAATGTTTCAGCAACATCAAAAGTACCTTCAATGAACTCTATATGTTTTAAAGCTTGCGTTTGCGATACAAACAAACAAATAAACAAACAAAATATTTAAATTGTTGTTGATTGCGAACATTGTTACGTCGACAAAAATAAAAAGGGAAGAAGTATTGAATCAGAAGGATTTAAAACTTTCGACATAGAATTTTTTAGATGAAATGTTAGGAACTCCTATGGCAAAAAAAAATTTGTCATAAGAGGTTTCGGAAACGCGTAGTTTCCAAAGAATGCCTTTTTTCCCCTCTTGAGTAGAAAGTTCTATATAAACACATTTGTAAAAAGTTTAGTATGATTTATTTCTCAACATTTTTCTCTTAAATAAAATAAATTTATGGAAATAGAAATGTATAATATATTGTATGTATAATAATTTTAAAATATTTCTGTGTATTACTGTTTTGCGTGATATATTTTGTATGTATGATTATATTAGCAGCGAGCATATTTCACCACTGCAATTTAACTTTTTATATTTATTTAGAAGAAAGTATTGTATTTACAAGTTTTTAATTCCAGCTTTAGATCTACTTCCATATTTTGATTTGTCCTGAGCACGATTTCGCTACTTTTAGAAAATGTCCTTCCGTCTATATTTTTGCTTTTATGTGACAAAAAAAAAAAAAAAAAAAGTTTTAGCTTGAACAATTTGTGCCTAGCTAATTTTTTTCACTTAAAAAGTCTTTTCTTCAGATTAATTATGTACAATTACATGTAAAGCAAACAGCCTTTATTGTTTTCATATAAAAAGTTTGTTTTCATTTTACAATTAGTTAAAAAAATCGTTTTCCAAATACACAATGTAAGATTCTTACATATTTTATATGCATTTTACAAAAGAATTCTGAACCTCTGTACTTAAAATTTTAATTAATAATATGATATTAATAGTTTTATTCGAAAAAGTACCGATTAAAACATAAATCTAGGATTTATTGCAAATTCTAGAGTAAGTATTATTATACAAACCTTGTTGTGTGTTATGTTGGCGTGATTGGGTAGAGGCTTGTTTCTGAATCCGTTAATATTTGGTAGAAATTCAAACACGGGGAATGGAAATTTTTCTCGTAAAGAACTTTAATATTTTATTTCTGCTCTAGGAGATTCTAAAATATATTTTTAACAGAAAAACATAATCACACGCTACCTTCTTATTTATTTTTGTAAAAAATCTACTGAGCTGGGTGATGGCTATCTCATCCAAAAACTAAATGATCAAATATGGCGGAATTAAAAAAAAATTCCAATGTGTTAAACGATGTAACCTTAAATGTACTTCTAATATCTTAAATAAGTAAGACATTTTTATGTACCTTAAAACTGAACATATTTCAGACACATTTCTGTCTGAATTTTTGACAGTTGTATTTTCAGTGTGGAAAATAATTTTGATAAATGATATTAATAATATATAATTTATATAGTAAATTATAGAAGAATGTTTTGTGATTGCCACAGCATAATATATTCGTAAATACTAGATACGTTGTCTAGATTATGTAAATAAAACGTGTATATAGTAAAAGATAAAAATGGTAGAAAACATAAAATACAATTTGATAAAAATTGAATGCTGAGTTTCAACAAAATAGATATTTATTTACTCGGATTATTTATTTATAAAAGTGTTTAAATTAAACTTTATATTTGACCTTTCTCAACAAAAACTAATTTTTTCGTAATATTTTTGATACGTTAATTTTATCCTACATGTATGGTTTCGTTTTCTAACACTGCTTCTTTGATTTTGAATTCCATTCATCTAAGAATTGTTTTGAGAAATCGAAAGCAATAACGCCCATAAGAGAATCGTCACATAATTTTATAGATATTTTATAAAAATAATTTAATGGGATTTATTTTCTTTCTGTTTCTAATTATAACATGCTTTAAATAAGGAGAAGAAGTCAACTTAGTTGTTTTATTTATTTACTTTATTTTATTTTATTTTTTATAATTTACGCATGTAAAACTCAACTATTAGGTAAATTAAGAAAAACAATCTGTAAAAAAAGAAAAAAAGAAAAAGAAATACATGAAAAGAATTTATCTACTAATGAAGGGAAATTTGTTCTACTAATTGATAATACTGCGCTGGAAAAAAAAAATAAAATAAAAATAAAAAAAATCGAGTTCTGATATCATTCTTGCTGATTCTTATGTAAAATGACCTCCTAAATCCGAATATGACTCCCACTTTGCCCAGTCACCCACCGTTTTCTCGGGACACCACCCCCACCCCCAATTTTTATCACTGTTCGGTAATTTCATGGCCATGAATTTGATTTGGAGAATGCAAAAGAATTAATTTAACACCTAAAAACAAAACAATATATATATATATATATGATGTTTGATAAATAACATTAATGGTAGATTAATATATATATATATATATTATATATATAAGAAATGTAATACATGATTTCAGTTTCAAATCCCCCCCCCCCCTAAATTTTCCCCTTGCTGCAAATGCTCATGCTTTAGAATTTTCCAACTCTGTAGCCCCTAAGAAGATATTTAAAAGTTAAAATAATAATCCACCTCCCTAAAATATGTTCATCATTGTACAAGAAAGTTATGAAAAGGAAAGGGGACAAATATGAGATTTTACTACAGCATTAAATAATAATAATAATAATGGAAAGCTAAAAATTAATTTGCTTCACCAGAGTATATAAAAAAAAAAAAAAAAAAAAAAAGAAAGAAAGAAGGAAAAGAAAAGTTCAAATATTTCTTAATTAATTTCCTTTTTAATTTCCTTTAAAAACATCGGCAGAATTAATAAAGTATAAAGAAAAATATTTGGATTCTGTTTTTTTCCCCTACTGTGTGTTACTAGAATCGAAAATTCAAAATTAATAACCCAAATTCATTGCTCTTTTATGGGGTATATATCACATTTTACAAAGGATAATCGCCTAACATGGCTGGAAAACCGATCTGCTGCATTTTTAATCAAACATCAATGCCTTTCGGGCTTGATTTATTGTCCAATATATCAATGATAAAAAAAAATGTTTTACGTCACTGGAATATGGTGCTTTTAATTGGGTACTAAATCAGGAAAAATGTGTCGTTCCTGTTTCCTGTTATCACTAAAGGTGTAAAAAATTGAGTTTACTTACTTAGCCATTAATATAATAGCAATCAGGATTGAGACAAATTGAGTAATATTTTATGAAGGGGTGCATAAGAATGTAGAAAAAAATTATATTTAAAAAAAAAAAAAAAAAAAGAATACATGGAATTAGTTTTGCATTTTGAGAAAATTTGAATTTCTATAATTTAAAATTTAAGATTCTTCTTTCAAAGCTTAAGAAATTATTCTTCGGTTCATTTATATAATATATTTTATAAATATAAACCTTTTGTGGTATATACATGTTTGTTTGTATAAATCATGCAGCTATATAAATGATTTATTTGATTTTAGCAAAAAATTAATTTATTAGTTTATTACTACATATTAATTACTACATATTAATTAGGTTTGATTATTATTAATAAGAAAAAATATATATTGTGTGTATTTATACATACAGGACAAAATCGTGTTTTACATACCTTTTAAGGTATGAAACTTAGCTATAAACTTAAAGATTTTATTATTATTATTATTATTATTTATTCATGCTTTAGAAACCTCAGTTTACATCGCTCCTCCGCAAGTAAGGCAATATAACTTAAAAATACAACATTTGCTGAAAATAAACTTAAAGAATACCATGAAACATGAACTAGCCTACAACATGAATAAGTGATACAAATGCCCTCAGGTGATTAAATTCAGAAAAGAACATGTTACTCCTTTTGTACACTTTGGGCGCTTCAGATTTTTTTTTTTTTTTTTTTTTTTTTTTTAATATAACTTTTAAATTGCAGCTTTTGATTTGTGTCACTTTTTTTGCCGGGATGCGATGCATATTTAAAATTTAAAGGTGTAAAATACAAATAAAACTTTCTTAAGCTATTGTTTCATTGTAATTATAGATAAAAAGGAGCTTTACATGCTGAATTTGTGCTTTCCGTTTTTTGTACCTATGATGCGAGATCCTCAATGATTTCGAACTGAAACAATTATTCCGTATTTTTTTTTTCCACTTTATCTGGTTTATTTAAGTACTTCTTATTATTAATCTCACAACACCAGTTTATCTGTTCAGTTTATTGCTTTAAGAGATAATGTGAAAGAAATTAAAGCAACATTTAAATCCGGGATTGTTTACTTTTTCAATCATAATAAGGAGGTGGATGCAAAGTTATACTTAACGTCTTACAATATTTTCTTTATGTGCAAATGTGAAAAAATACTCTAATAACAAATTTATGCTAGTTTTAGTAATTGAAAATTGAATTGTACAACAAAGTTCTTCGCACAATATTCTCACACACTAAATTTAATGAATATTGAATAAGTCATGATAGTATGATTCATGAAAGTTCGAATGTACGATAAAACATCTGCTATATGATCATTATACAGTATAGGGAAAGACTAATAATAATTCCATACTCTTTTTGTTCCAACAAAATGACTCTTGTTGAATTATTTCTCACGCATATAACTACACGCTGTACTGAGAAAAAATTCTGCAACTGACATCTAGAATCTAAATTGTAGCTCTAAAAATAAATAGTTTCATGCCACCCTTATAAATTCTAGTCCCCTTTGAAAGCGAGTTCTAGAAACCCCTATTAGAATTCTAGAGCGTTTGCCTATATTCTCGAGGGCAAAGTTATTTAAAAATCTCTGCAAATAAATGCGTATAGAAGAGGTAGGTTTCAGCAACTATCACATTGTATTATAACCCCATTCCTAGAAAATCAAGCGAGAATTTCTCGCAATGCAAAATATTCAGAATATTGTTTCACCATCTATAAATGTGTACACAAGGAGTTCTCGATCATTTCGTCTATTCAATTTATCGGCGTGCCTTATGCGCATGGCTCGAAAATCTATATTTCTAGTTAAAGGACTTAGAAAATGACCATTTATTCATCTAGATGCAGGCGGTATGTATTATTCTATTTGAAGGAGGCAAATATTTTTTTTCCCAGTGTGTCATACACTAAGATCTCTTAATTTGGTCATTAAAAAACATATTTACGATATTTAGAGGGCAAAATTAATAGGCTTGTTTGAAAATATAATTAATGAAATATTATCTGCTCGAGTTTTTTTTTTTTTTCTTTAATGAAGGATTTATCTGTAGAAATTGTGATGAAGGCTAGACCGAAAAACATCCTCATTGTCATTTACTGTGATTTCTCTGCGTAGCTGCGACAGAAAATATAGATATCAATTTTAAATAATATATCACCTTCAAGCAACAGACGTAAAGCTTTTATAAGTTGCTTGAAGATAAAGAATATTATTGAAGAAAAATAACGAAAACCGGTATTTAAATCTTCATATATGACAGGTATTAATAAACCAGAAAATTTTCTGTGCTGATTTAAATGAATTTTGAGTCTCTTCTTTTAATTATCGTTATATTAGAAAGATGCTTAATTATTATTAAAGTAAAAATGTAATTATGGTTTCATAATCATCGATTACAAACAGAAGTTTTTATTGTTGGATTATCGAAGGCTGATGAAAAGTTGTAAAAAACAGTGATAGTTAGAATCATTAAAACACTGATTGCAGTGCTAATAAAATTATTTTTATTACATTTGTTTAAAAATGAAAATATTTTATTTCTCTTATTTTTAGAGATTTACTATTCAAATAATTCCAGTTTTATATCAAAAATAAAATAAAACAAAATAAAATAAAATAAAAATTTAAACTAAAATGAACGTAATCCTTTAGTTCAATATGTAGCAAGAGATAGTTTTACGGAGTAAAGCTCTAGGAATTATATTTTTTGATTCTTTTAAAATACATGCCGAATATATATGAATTTTTTTTCAATATACAGACAATATTAAAAAATATGATGGTAGAAATTTTACTACATGTATTATATTTCTCATGCTAATACTTTTTTCTCTTTTTCTTGAATCATACATTGGTTTTATTAGACACAGAATAATTTAAAATTATTCATACAAAAGTTAGTTTAAAAATTGTATCAAACAAGAAGATTAAAATAGGCACTATGTATTTTTTTGTTTTTTATACTAAAAAGGATGCTGTATAATAAGACTAACATTGTACCTTTTTTTTTTTTTTTTTTTTTTGTTAAATAAGTTTAGTATTAAATGTGAAAAAATAATAATAATGGTACTGATACCATCAGTGCATAAAAGTGCATTTTTTGTATATTTTCATATCACTAAAAATTTCCTTTTTAACTTTAAGTAAAAACTTATAAATTTAATTGAATTTAAACCCAAGTCTTTTCTTCAGATCTATTGTTTAAGTTTTTAAACTTATCTAACAATTTAAGATGTTTTATTCATTTTACAATAGATTATACAATAACGTGAATTATTAAAAGACATCATTTAATAATATTCAGAAAAGCACAAAAAATTCATAAAAGTTATGACAATTGATTTTCAGAGAGAAAATATCAGGAGTTTTCTCTTATTATCTCTGATTGTCAAGCCTACCATTGAAAGAAAAGAAAAGAATTACAGAGTATTGTTAGTGTAAAAGGATCGCATTGAAGTTTTTAAAATTCGTTTTTAGAAACTTAATATTTCATTATCCAAAATCTGCTTTTTGAAACACAAATTTATCTTTGTTCATGTATAAATTGAAGAAAATTGAAGAAAACCGATGATGTTTAGAATTTATTGTCCTCGTATTCTTTCGATATTACAATAACTAATATAAAAGTATTATAATATTGGAAAAAGTATTTCATTTTTCATAAATATATATTTAATGAAATATGAGAGTATTTCATATATGGCAAATTTCAAATTTAGCAAAAAATACAACAATGTTAAAAATAACTTAAATGTTTATTTCTCTTATTATGCTTATTCTTTAAAAGATTTGCAGTTGTAAAATTCTTCTGTTATATTCATTACCTTGTCGATTTGCTGAGGTCTATAAGATTCACAGTTTTTATTTATAACATTGTCGCTTTAATTTCATCTTATTCTTTGTACAGTAAAATCAAAATAAAGCAAATTATATAACAAATTAAGGTGGATACTGAAAATCTATCATTTAAATTACTGTCTTAGAGTTATTAAATTTTGCTTATATGTGCATTGGAATGTATCAATATGAAATATATTAAAATTTCTTGAAAATCATTAAATAAAAATTAATTTAAAAATTTTATTTATTTATTTATTTATTATTATTATATTATTATTTATTTATTTATTTATTTATTTATTTATTTATTTATTTTTTTTTGAAAAAATTAAAATATTTCATGTGGCGGATTTTTATTTGATTTTATATTATTACAGTTTATCGATATATTCTAAGCATTTTTGTGCATTAATTAGTGGTTTGATAGATAAATTAATTATTTAAAAATATTTTTATACTTGGATTTCAATCATTTGCTTGAAATGACAGTATTCAAACACAAAAATGTTTTATAAGCTTAAATTATCAGTTAATACATTAATTGATTCAAAAATAATTTTAGGATATATATTGACAAATTATAATAATGTAAAATAAAGTGAAAAATTAAAAATCTAGTCGCATAGAACATTTTAAACCTTTTCAGAAAAATTAAAATTTTTATTTTTATTTTTAGTGCTAGAGGCCTATTTCAGTCGGTACAGTTGTCGAATTTTTATTATACACTCTTAATAGTGCTAAAGGCCTATTTCAGTCGGTTTATTGAATGGGGATTTATTGAATGAAGTCCCCCCCCAGGCCCAACTTTGACATGAGTCCCCCCCAAGGTACCCCTATTTCAGTCGGTACAGCGTTGTCGAATTTTTATAATACACTCTTAATAGTGCTAAGGGCCTATTTCAGTCGGTTTATTGAATGGGGATTTATTGAATGAAGTCCCCCCAAGGCCCAACTTTGACATGAGTCCCCCCCCCAGGCCCAACTTTGACATGAGTCCCCTCCAAGATACCCCTATTTCAGTCGGTACAGCGTTGTCGAATTTTTATAATACACTCTTAATAGTGCTAAGGGCCTATTTCAGTCGGTTTATTGAATGGGGATTTATTGAATGAAGTCCCCCCAAGGCACAACTTTGACATGAGTCCCCCCCCAGGCCCAACTTTGACATGAGTCCCCCCAAGGTACAACTTTGACATGAGTCCCCCCAAGGCCCAACTTTGACATGAGTTCCCCCCAGGCCCAACTTTGACATGAGTCCCCCCAAGGCCCAACTTTGACATGAGTCCCCCCCAAGGTACAACTTTGACATGAGTCCCCCCCCTAAGGTACACCTTTGACATGAGTCCCCCCCAAGGCACACCTCCCCCTCATTGGGAAAAAGAGAAAAAATGTTGTTTTGCGGCTATAAGACAGTTTGGACTTCCAACGTTATTTGTTACAATATCTGCAGCTGAAACACATTGGTTTGATATAATGAAAACTTTATCATGGAATTTAGATCGTCACGAATTAACTATAGAAGAATTTGTCGATATTAACAAGTTTAGCAGTAGGCCTCTGGCACTAAATTAAAATCTGTCAATGTCAGATTTTCATGTTTTAAATAATGAAATAATGTCGTGTCTGTATAATTTTTTTTTTTTTTTTTTTTTTTTTTTAATAGTTTTGAGAAATTTTAATTTATTTAATATTGATACATTTTAATGTACATGTATGCAGAATTTCTAAAGCAGTAGTTTCAAAGACCGAAAATTTACAGTTCACCATACCCTTCAATAAAAGTATGTGTCAACACAAATTCATGAAGTGCTAATGCGAAAATGTACATTAACAACTTGTTTATTTAAAGAAAAAAAATGCTTCTTGAAATTAATTTAAATTATTTTAAAGAAAAATGTCATAAATTTAAATAATATTGTAACTCTTTCAGTTATATAAATAGCCCATGATACATTTTGAAATTTACAAATTGTAATTTGCATATTTACTGCATTCATAAGAAAAAAAGTTTCTTATTATCTCCCAGTTATTAAACTCAATAACTCTTGAATAAACACATTTAGATAAATTTAAATATCATGGAGATGTCTTTTTTTTATCAACATGCATATTGTACAGTTTTAATGATTATAACATTTCATGTATATTATTTCTACCCCAAAATTAAATGTAGCACTTGTATGATTTGATAGAAATAATAAGCTACAGCGTTCCAATTAAACTATCTATTTCCTAAAAGAACATTTTTGTAATTTAAAAATTTATAACTGCAGTTCTATTATGTTTAAGAAAAATGCTATTACACTGAATTTTGTCTATATATTTATTAATTTTTATATATTAAACAAGAAAGAAAAAATCATGGACTACGCATTGATTAGTAACACTTTCCAACTGTATGTAATTGTTTTATCGAATAACTTTTAATATTCTTTGCCTACGTTATCACACAACAAACAGAAGGACTGAAAAATATACAGATAGACTAATTGATTTTAAAATTACTCTTAGGCATTATGGAAAGTGTTAAAGAGGCTTAACGCAAAAGGAAATGCAGCCATTAGATTATAATTACAGCTTTTGATCTCTATAAATATCTTAGTGTAGCCCTGTAAATCAGAAAGTTAGTCATATCACGTTCTATACAAAACAATATTTTAGAATATTAACAATGCATTTCAATATTTTTATGATTTTTACAGTAGAAAGATTTTTAAATATAACTTTCAAAAAATTCTGTCCTAAAACGTAATGCATTGGCTTTTTTTTTTTTTTTTTTTTTTTTTTTTGTCTCTTTCAACAAACTAGTTGGACAGGACTTATTAATGTCATTTTAAACGGGGTACATTCTATAGGGAAGATATTTATAAAAATAACACTCATAAAATGCAATGCTTTCGAATGCTTTTGGGTGTCTCTGTACACAAATCAGAAGATATATTCACTCCATTTTCAATATGGAACATCCGATAATCAACTTCAACAAAATATATCAGTTTCGAGAAATTCCATAAATATTTACAGGAGTTAGAGCGCAAGCAGACAGACAGATGGACAGATACACAAACTTAAATCATATTCCCCCCTAAAAATGTTAGAAAGTGTTAAAAACGCTTAATGTAAACGAAAGTACAATTCTAGCAGTTTTTTATTAATAGCTCCTAATATAAATGGATATTTTTGTGTCACACTGTAAATCTAATGGTAATCATACAATATTCTATGCAAAGCATTTTTTTGTGCATATAAATACATATTTCAATTTCCTAAAACTTCGTGGAAAGTAAAGTTATTAAAATTTGATTTGTATAAATATCTCTCATTGAACACAATGCTTTGGAGTAATTTTGAGTGCCCCTTTACATATATTGGAGGTGGTATTTCCTTCATTTTATACAGGCAACATCCAATAGTGAATTTGAATAACATATTTCAATTTCATTAAGATATGCCTACAGTAAAGGTATGAAAATATGGTTTATAGAAACACCTCTCACAGGACACAATGCTTTGAAATAATTTCGGGTGTCCCAGTACACAAACCAGTAGAGGTATGAACTCCATTTTGAATAAGGAACGTCCAATAGTGAACTTGAACAACATATATCAGTTTCAAGAAATTCTATAAATATTTAAGGAAATTAGAGCTCTGACAAACAGACAGGCAGACAGACAGACGGACAGGCATATACACAAAACTGAAATCATATTCACACTTAAAAATTGCTAGAAAGTGTTAAAAACGCTTAACGTAAATGAAAATATAATTCTAGCAATTTTTTATTAATAGCTCTTAATCTAACTGGATATTTTTGTGCCACCCTGTAAACCTAATTCTAATCATGTTATATTCTATGCAAAGCATTCTTTTGTGGATATAAATAACATATTTCAATTTCCTAAAACTTAGTGGAAAGTAAAGTTATTAAAATTTGATTTATAGAAATATCTCACAAAGAAAACAAAGCTTTGGAGTTCTTTTTAGTGTCTCTGTACATAAACCAGTGGTGGTATGTAATCCATTTTATATAGAAAAAATCCAATAGTGAACTTTAATAACATATTTCAATTTCATGAAGATATTGTACAGTAAAGTTATGAAAATATGGTTTATAGAAATACCTCTCATAGAACACAATACTTTGAAATAATTTCGGATGTCCCTGTGTACAAACCGATGGTAGTATTTCCTCCATTTTATACAGGAAACATCCAATAATGAACTTGAATAACATATTTCAATTTCATTAAGGTATGTCTACAGTAAAGGTACGAAAATATGGTTTATAGAAATACCTCTCATAGAACACAATGCTTTGAAATACTTTCGGGGGTCCCTGTACACAAACCAGTAGAGGTATAAACTCCATTTTCAATAAGGAACGACCGATAGTGAACTTGAATAACATATATCAGTTTCATGAAGATATTGTACAGTAAAGTTATGAAAATATGGTTTATAGAAATACCTCTCATAGAACACAACACTTTGAAATACTTTCGGATGTCTCTGTGTACAAACCGATAGTGGTATATCCTCCATTTTATACAGGAAACATCCAATAATGAACTTGAATAACATATTTCAATTTGATGAAGGTATGTCTACAGCAAAGGTACGAAAATATGGTTTATAGAAATACCTCTCATAGAACACAATGCTTTGAAATACTTTCGGGTGTCCCTGTACACAAACCAGTAGAGGTATAAACTCCATTTTCAATAGGGAACGTCCGATAGTGAACTTGAATAACATATATCAGTTTCAAGAAATTCCATAAATATTTGCGGGAGTTAGAGCGCGGACAGACGGACAGACAGACAGACCGACAGATAGACAGACGGACAGACAGACAGACAAACCGAAGTCATTAACACTTTTGTTTAAAAAAAACCGCAACAATGTAATTTAGTCAATTGTACCACTTAAGAGAAATTGTAACCATTCTTCGAAATCATCAAATGTATAGTCATTGATACAAATGAAGTGTACTTCCGCCTAAAAAAGAAATCTATTTCTTAAAAAAAAAAAATCTGGAGTGACTCCACTCGACTTTCCGAACATTGAGTAACTAACAGTTTTGTAGATAAAATAAAGAAAGAGGAATTGCTAAACAAACAAAAGAGAGAAAACCATAATAGAGTGTTTTTTTCTCCATATATCACACGAGGTTTTATTTAACGCTACTGAACTTTGAGCCCTTAGATCATAATGATAAAGAATTTTTCGTTTTGTCCCTCTAAAAATCTATAGATGCTAGATTCACCAAAATGCTTATAGTTAGTGCAACAGTGATTTATAATATTCATACAAATTTTCAGCTCAATTGAATAAGGCGTTTAGATGCTATCGCACTTTTAAAAATTTGGTCTCATAGGCCATAATGATAAAGAATTTTTCTTTGTGTCCCTGTAAAAAAACTGTAGTGCTAGATTCACCAAAATCTATACAGTTGGTGCAAATGCGACCTATATCATGTGTACAATTTTTTTGCTCAGATTAATAAGGCGTTTAGACGCTATCACACTTTTAAAAATTTGGCCCCATTGGCCTTAATGATAAAGAAATTTTCTTTGTGTCCCTGTAAAAAAACTATAAGTGCTAGATTCTCCAAAATCTATACAGATTGAGTATCTGTGACCTATAATATGGGTATAAAATTTTTGCTCAATTGAATAAGGCGTTTAGATGCTATCGCACTTTTAAGATTTTGGTCCCATAGGCCATAATGATAAAGAATTCTTCTTTGTGTCCCTGTAAAAAAACTATAAGTGCTAGATTCACCAAAATCTATAGGGTTCGTACTATGGTGACTTACAATATACGTACCAACTTTCAGGTTAATCGAACAAAGCCTTTAGACGCTAGCGTGTTCACAAACATACACACATACACACATACACACATACACACATACACACACACATACATACATCATCGTAAAAATAGTGAAAACGGACTCAGGGGACCTCAAAACGTATAGAAACATCAAAATCTCGAATTCGGATTTTTGACATGATTACAATACTTTCCTCACTATAGTGTTCGGAAAGTAAAAAAGAAATTTTTTTGTAAATAGCATTTTTACTTTCTAATCATACTATGTAAGGAAATTATTATAAACATGACAAAAATTCGACTCTATAAATCTGGTGTATCTAAATGTTTTGAGCTCTCTTGAGTTCTTATTTGCTATTTTTACATTTATGTATGTGTGTGTATGTGAGTAAGTGTACATGATAGCGTCTAAACGCGTTGTTAAAGGAGATGAAAGTTGGTACATATATTCAGGGCCTGGTCACCGAAAAGAATCGGGAATCCTCACTTCTCCTCCAAATTTTAATAAGGCCCCCAAAATGACTAAAAATAACTTCTGTATTTATCAAATTCATATTTTTCACACAAATATTTATTTTTTTCCCTAAGAAAATTTGCCTAAGGCAAAATAAAAAAAATATTATTTTAATAAAATTTTATTATTTAATCACAAAAAATCTGAATGTTCTGAATGAATAAGTTGCTAAGCAAGTATTAATCTTGATATTTTGAAACGAAATCACACAGAACATATAAAATCAAATCAATTATAAACATAGTCACTGATTTTATGTGCATAATATTTTTGTATGACAATATATTAGAAGAACATAAACTTAAATTACGGTAAGACACGCTTGGACATTAAATTTGTAGCATTAATAAATTTCTTTCTGTGTGTATAGCGATTAAAAATCTCCTCCCTAAGTGAAAAGGAGCTCCAAAATAATACGGAGCTTCTCCTAGTTTCAGAGGTTAATCAGACCCGGCATATGTTGTAGGTTACTGTAACATGAACCCTATTGATTTTGGTGAATCTAGCACTTACAGTCTTTACTTCCATTACCCAACTACAGTAGGTAATCAAAGTATTGTATTCGATCTAAAAATTCGATATCGACTTTTCACCTGATTTATATGTTCTAAGGTCTCCTGAGTCCAAAAAAGTAGTTTTTGGCAGTTGGTCAGTGTGTGCAATCTTCTGGCTATTATATCTCCGAAACTAATAAAGATAGAACTACGAAACTTCAGAATTGAGACAGCTCTGGTATACATATGAATATTTCAAATTTTGGTGAAAATTAGAAAACTGGAAGTGGGGCATCGGAAACCGGAAGTGGGACCGTAAGTCCATATCTCAAAAACGGCTCTAATGATTATCTTCAAAATTGATATATAAAAATTCTGTTAGATGTCCTTTTGAATGATATAGTTCGTTAGTTCAGAAAAATTGATAAACGTCCTGTATAATTAGCTCAATTTCAGGTCTCGCAAGGGCGTTTCTTTAAAAACTGCTGTACGGAATTTTTTCAATCTCGCTCTATTAACTACCTTTTAAGTATCCTTTTGTATGTAATTATTGTTTTCCGATCAATAATTGAGTATGCGAAGTTTTTCTAAAAGTGGGTATCTCAAAAACGGGTATAACGATTTCCTTGAAAATTGTTACATAAACCCACTTTAAATAGTCTTTCTCATGTGTTACGTGATTATTACAGGAAAATTAACAGTCATACAGCTTAGGTAGGTCAGTTTTAGATCTCGAAAATTGGTATTTCAAAATATAACTCTACCAAAGTTTTTTTTTTTTTTTTTCTTATTTTTTAACTGGCTATGTAAACTCTATTTTATATGTCTTTACACGTGTATCAGCTTTCTCTTACCGGAATATTTTTAGGTGTCGTTAGGTTATACTTATTTCTTCTGATCATATTATCTCCAAAAAGTGCATATAATACTTGTAACAGTTGGTAATGTAAGTCGTGGGTTTGTTTCACACTAGACTTTTTTACATGGACACAACGGAAAGTTGTTTATCATTACATGGGCTCAAATTATTTAAAGCTCAATAGTATTTAAATTCCTCATTCAAACGGGTTGAAAATGTATATACATTTTATAGGTCACAATTGCACTAATTGTATAGATTTTGGTGAATCTAGTACTTACAGTTTTTTACAGGGACACAAAGAAAAATTCTTTTTTATTATGGCCTAAGGGCTCAAATTATTTAAATTGCAATATCGTCTAAATTCCTCACTCGATAGGGCTGAAACGTTATATGCATGTTATAGGTCATCATTGCACTACTTGTATAGATTTTGGTTAAACTAGCAATTATAGCTTTTTTATAGGGACACAATGAAAAATTCTTTTTTATTATCGCCCATGGGCTCAAATTATTTAAAGTGCTATAGAGACTAAATTCCTCATTCGAATGAACTGAAAGTTTATATACATATTATAATACATATATTGATTAATTTATATACATATATTGATCACCGTCACACCATCTGTATGAATTTTGAAGAATCTAGAACTTACAGATTTTTACAGGAATACAACGAAAAATTCTCTATTATTATGATCTATGGACTCCAATTATTTGAAGTGTAATAGCGTTAAATTAAACTATATAGTTTACGGAGAAAAATATTTAAACACACTATTATACTTTTCTCTTTCTTTTATTTAACGACTTTCCTTGATTTAATTTATTTATACAACTGTTAATTATTTAATGTTCGGAAAGTCGAGTGAAGTCATTCCATATTTCTTTTTCCCCAATGGCAGGGCGCTTGCGACTAAGCATTAACCGCGGGGGGAGGGGGGAGGTAGTCGAATTGCTGACCATTTATGAAGGAGCACCCAGTGGACGATCATCGCTACCCCTAACAGGGACAACATATCCATGCCTTGCCCGGAAATCGAACCCAGGCCCAACCATGTAGGAGTCAGGGACGCTAACCATTCTACCATCTGGGCGCCTATGTAAGTAATTATAAAATAGTGTGTAATAGTTTATTTCACTTAGAAAACAAGTCAAAATTTATTGTAACGAAAAAATACAAAGTTCGTCTAATCCTTTATATTTGCACCAGAAATATAAAAATGCGAATGCTCAATGTTTAAAGTATAAATGTACGCGTACATATTACTTAATTTTAAAATAAAGAAATTTCTTAATTTTGATTATTTACTTAGAAACATTTAAAATCAATAATAAACAGAAATCTGTGTAAATATATAAATTTGTATACATCCATTCGTTTAAAAATAACCTAAGACTCATTATTTTAAAATGAAATTATAATAATATTTAATATTTAAAATATAATAATAATTAGAAAAGTAAAGTTTTTTAAAAGAGCTACTTACGAGAAAAGAATGTAGATGAGTATTTATTTTCAAAATAGGAAAACTGAACCTATATCTTCTGAACTATAGTGAGCTATTTCACAACAAAAGCTTTTTGGTTTAAAAAAATTCGAACCACTGTTTACTATTCAAATGAATTGTTGTAAAAATTTGACTTTCCTATAGTTACACCTTACATTTTTCCGTATTGATCTATTGAAGGTACACGCAGATTCCATTTAAGGCTCGTGTTAAACTTTATCTTAAAAGTGAAATATCCTCACAATATAAACAATATTCAAAAAACACGCTGCAAAAAAGTTGAAACCTCGCTGCTAAACTTGAGCGGTAAATTTTACAGTAATTGGAAAAAATTACAGTAAATTATGGCAAATTCGACAAATAGAACATAAAAAGTAAGATTAAGACGTACAATTTACGGTTAAAATTTGTCAATAATGTTTAATTTTTACTTCCA
This sequence comes from Salticus scenicus, assembly GCA_963930645.1. NCBI lineage: Eukaryota > Metazoa > Arthropoda > Arachnida > Araneae > Salticidae > Salticus > Salticus scenicus. The sequence continues at coordinate 220,707,119 of OZ005653.1, read as the reverse complement.
CTACCCGACTACCGTTGGTAACGGAAGTCGGTCCAAAAATTCGATATCGAGGTTTCGCCTGATTTACACGTTTTAAAGTCTCCTGAGTCCTAAAAAGCAGTTTTTGGCAATTGGTCAGTGTGTGTGTGTGCGTGTATGCGTAATATCCTGGCTATCAGACCTCCGAAACTAATGAAGATAGAACGACTGAACTTCAGAATTGAGACTGGTTTGGTGTAATACAGATGAATTTTCAAAATGTTGGGGAAAATTGAAAAACTGGAAGTATGACCATTAGTCCATATCTCAGAAACAGCTCTAATGATTTTTTTCAAAGTTGCTATATAAACACTCTATTAGATGTCCTTTCGAATGATATAGTTGGTTAGTTCAGGAAAAGTTATAGACGTCCTGTATAAGTAGCTCAATTTTAATTAAAAACGACTGTACGAATATTTTTCTAACTCGCCATATTAACTTCTTTTAAAATATTCTTTTGAATGTAATTGCTGTTTCCGGTCAACAATTAAGTGTACAAAGTTTTGGTAAAAGTTGGTATCTCAAAAACGGCTCTAACTACTTTCTCAAAAATTGTTACTTAAATCCATTTCATCCATATTTCCATCATCAATACTCATGTATTACATGGTTATTACAGGGAAATTAACAGTCATCCTGTTTAGGTATGTCAGTTTTAGATCTCCGAAATTAATGATTCAAAAATAACTCTACCTTTTTTTTTTTTTTTTTCTTAAACTCGCTATGTGAACTTTGCTTTAATGTCTTTACACATTTATTAAGTTTCTCTTACCGGAAATATTTTACGTTTTTACTTCGTTTGGTCAATTTTATGTCTTCTGATCATATCTTCAAAAATTAAATATAATACATGTAATAATGGGTAATGGAAGTCGTGTGGTTATTTCACACTACATTTTTTTACCGTGTAAATGAGGAAAAAAAAGGAATTTACTTTTTTTTTTTTTTTTTTGATAGAGTTAAATATAAGTATTACTAGACATACAAATGCTAATATTGAGGTTAAGTATATAAAAAATAATTGATAAATTAGTCCTTAATTACAAATTTTGACACATTATAACAATTAGATCAACTGCCAGAACTTTTTAATTAAACTTCAATGCATCAAAAGTTTATTTTTTTTTTAATTTAGACTCGTTTTGTTCTTAAATTATTGATATATCCTAGATGGATACAAAAATCTGTTTTCACAAACCACAGAGTAAAAAGTATTCTTTATTTAAGCATCTCAAAATAAATAAATTTTTCGAAATTTGGCAGTTTCGTTAATGTATATTAAAAAAAGGAAAAAAAAAATCTCTTAAATTATTACTTGATTAAATAACCTGACGTTTTAAAACAACTTTTAAAGTGTACTTTACGTAACATTAGAAGTTTTAAAAGTAAAATTTTCTAATATATTTTTTTTTGCAATTTTCTCTTAAAATAATAGCTTTTTCCGGCATTCAAAAATGAACGAGCACTTAAAATATGCAATATAATCCCTATTCAACATACTCTTAATATTTTAAAAAGAAAATACTGAAAAAACGCATCATTTTAAAAATTTTAAAAGTATTGTCTTTTCTTGTTTTTTAAATTTCTGCTTTTTTCAACAAAGAAGTAATTAAATTTAAATCACCGCTGTATGCTGTTCTGAATTGATCTATTTTTACCAAATAAAGATAAATCTTAAAGAAATGTTATTTCAATTATAATATATATATATATATACCTATTATTTTAAAGCATTTGAAATGATTTCAATTTAAAATAATAAAAAAATTAATTAATAATATATTGATTTTTATATGAATATAAACTGTGCATTTTAAGTAAAAAACATTTCTTTATCAATAAATGTAAATCTTTTCTTTCAAATATATTTGAAATTTGGTATAATTTTTCATTTTATTTTATTTTAAGTGCATGTTTTATTAAATAGCTTATTTATTTTAGAAAATTAGAGTTTAAGTTTAGATAAATTAGCCAAAACTCTTAAAAAAAAAAAAAAAAAAAAAAAAGAATTAGAATTGTGTTCATTTTACAAGATATAAAGCATTAGAATCAACGTCGTTATTTTCTTTTAATAAAAACGATAAAAATATTAAAATGAACGTGAGAGAAGATAAACGGTATCACGTAATAACATCGCCTTAAAAAGCATCGCACGTCAAAACGCCGCTGTCGCAAAAATATCGCCGAAGGAGAAGTTGTATTTCTATAAGTAAAAGAAGTGTGTGTATTGTTCGCGATGTAGGAAAACGGCTGACCGTAAGGGTTCAAAGTTTTCATGCAGATCCGTTTTGACACCAAATAATGCCCTTCAAAATTCAATTTCGGAATTTTTAATTATATTTTTAAAATCCAATTTAATTATGAAGTTTTACATCTGTCTGTTGTCATTTACAAAAACTTGCAGTCAGTATCACATTGAAATTGGCAGCTATTAAAATAGATTGTCTGTCAATTGAGATCATTTTGAGAGATTATTACGTTTTATTTTTGTATGAATTAGCTTAAAATTAAAATATCTGTAATTAGAGAAGTAGTGTTCTGATATTTTCTAAGTTCTGAAAATATAGCTAAATATATAACATTAGAAAACGTTTTGACGAAAAAGGTTTTCAATTAAAAATTGTAGATATTACAATATTTTAATCAATTTTTAGGGGTAAAAATTGATTAAACCGTCTGAAATCTGCTTCAATCAAAAACTCATAATTGCAGACAGTTGTCGAAATCATAAAATTAAGAGAGATTTAAATAGCGTAGAGTTCTTACATTTTTTTTTCTCAAAAATTCGTAAATGTTGTAATTCTATTACCTAATCAAACAATGTGAAAAATCAGCCTTCTAAATGCAAAATTTGTAGATTTTAACTACAATTTTAATATTTAATTTCGAGTTAACTGTTGCCATTCTATTTAAATACTTCTTGCCAGTTTGTGTGGATTACGTATAATTACTTTTTATTCTTTAAAAATCACGTCATTTGATCCATGGCGCTGCTGTAAATGTAGTATATTGGCAAATTTTAGACCTATTGTTTACACAAATTGGAAACTGTACACGAATAGTTAGGAGTGTGGAAGCAGCAGTTATATTTCTAACAGTTTTTTTGTAAATTTATTTATTTATTTATTTATTTTATTTTTTTTTAAATAAAATTTTTGGGCGTATTAACCAGTAGATGCGCTGTCTTATAAAATAATATGAAACACATTTTTTTTTACGGCTATGATTGTTATTTTCTGCTATTTACATATGAAGAAAGTATTGGATTTGGGTAACTTCTCAACCTATGGTTTCAAATGACTTTAAACGTTTTGGCATGTCCTAAATGCCATTCACACATTTTCCCGCAAATATCAACAATTGCTATGCTAGTATGATATGGTAGCAAAATTTGTACCTCCATAAAAATAGAAGGAATTTAACGATATTTGATATTTGGTTAAACATAAATTAAATTAAGGATGATTAGCTTTTGGGATGTATCATATATCGACAATATCTATGCCGTGATTTCTCCAGTTATAACAAGTATATACATTTCAGATTTTTTCTCTGAGGTGCATAATCACACCAAACTTGTTATGTGTGATGAATATTATGTAAAACTATGGATATTTAATTTGGGTGTGCATTTGACAGCTGGTGACTCTGTTGTGTTGCAATTTAATATTTGTTTAAGAGAATGCAGTATATCTGCTTCTATGACATATAAAAGCACCAAACTTTGTATTTGAGAGGGATGATATATAAACTATGCTGATTCAATTTAGGTGCATATCGGATAAGAATTAGGACTTCTATGCTGATATTTACTCTTGTTTACGCAAAGGCTATATTTCAGCTTCCATATTATATAAATGCACCAGACTTGATATAAAAAATATATATTACATAAATATCTGCTGATTCAATTTGAGTGTATATCGCTTTACATTTGGTGATGCTATTACTTTCTGCGATTTTTTAAATGGTTATATTTCAGCTACTATTGCTGAAAATCACGCAAAATTTTATACAAGAAACATGTTAATAATTGGAAAATAATAACAACATTACCTTTCAGACGATATGCACTCAAATTCAATTAGCATAATTTTTCATATTATATAATTCATATACTAATTATAGGACATATACTGATGTATTCATATACTAATGTAATTATAGGACTGGTGTAATTATAATTTGGTGTAATTATAGGACATAGAATTCGAGATATAGCTTCCCATTAAATAGAAAATATTTCAGCGTAGCACCAGTTTCTGTCATCCGATATTCACGCAAATTGAATCTGGATTCTTTCACATAACAATCATCTCAATTTAGCACACAGACTCTAAGATACTGCCTTCCTGTAAACGGGGATTAAATTGCAGCACAACAGCGCTGATAACCCCGAAAGTAAATGAATAAAATTCTTCATAATATGTATCTTATATACCGAGTTTTATTTAATATAGAATATTAAGTGAACAGAAAATATTGCAGCATAGAATCGCTCACGTCGAGAAATATACACCCAAATAAAATCAGTGTATTTTTATAGAATAACCATCTTACATATCCATTTTTATAGATTTATTTACCATATAAATTGAGATATTGGTTGCCACCTATAATCAGGATTAAAATGCAGCGTAGAGTGCCACTTATCGGCGCATATGCATTCAAATTGAATCAATACAGTTTTATATGAAATTCATTCTATATGCCAAGTTTCATTCATTAAAACTCTATAGAATTTGAGATATATCTTTTTATTAAAAAGAATGAAACCAAAGTATAGCAGCGCTACCTGCTGAGCGATATACCCCAAAAGCTCATTACCCTAAAATTAAGTCATTTTCTTATCAAATATTAAGTATGGTTGAAATCAGTCCATTGGTTCGTTCGATATAGCATCTAAAATTTTTATAGCACCTAACATAAACAGACAAAATATGATCAAAACATGATCAGGACATGTTAAAAAAAAAAAAAAAAAAAAAAAAAAAAAGTCCTGATTTGGGAATTTTGACAAGTATTAAAATCCCATTTTTTCCCCAGAACTTTTTAATTAAACTTAACTATAACAGTGTTTTATTTTTTAATATAATCATTTTTTCTCTTAAACTATTGAGCATTTTTGGTATATGGATTTTTTTTTTTTTTTTTTTTTTTTTTTTTTTTACCGATGATAAAGTAAAATATATTCTATATTTAACTATCTGGAGATTTATAAAATATTCAAAATTTGACAGCTTCTTTAATGTTTCTTTCTTTCATTCTTTCTTTTTTCCAAAAATTTTCTCTAGATTATTACTTGATTAAATCACCTGACGTTTCAAAATAACTTTTTAAGTGTACTTTAGGAAACATTAGAAGTTTTAAAAGTAAAATTTTCATAGACTTTTCAATTTTTCTTTTTTTTTTACAATTTTCTCTTAAAATAATAGTTTTTTCACCATTCAAAAATGTACCTCCAAAGGAAGCACTCAAAATATGCAATATAATCCTTATTCAACAAACTCTTAAAAGAAACTGCAGAAAAAAACGCATTATTTTAAAATTTTGAAAAGTATTGTCTTTTTTTCCTTTTAAAAATTTGTGCTTTATCAACAAAGACGTAATTAAATTGAAATCACCAGGATTGTGCAGTTTGAATTGCTGTATTTTTACTTCATAAAAATAAAATTCGAAGAAATGTTTTTTTTCAATTGTTAAGTAAGCTTATTTAGTATTTATTATAAAGCATATAAAATGATTGAATTTTAAAGCTAAAATTAAATTAAGAGTAAATTTATTTTAAAGTGAATACAAATTGTCTATTTAAGAGCAAAGCCTAAGAAAATAAAGATAGAAATGGATGTTTTCTTCGAAATATCTTTGACATTTAGCATATTATAATATTTATAAAAATTTATATTTTACAAATTTTTACTAAATAAATTATGCTGATTCAATTTAAGTGCATATTCGACAAGAAGTGGCATTTCTATGCTGAAATTTACTCTCATTTAACGTTAAGGCTATATTTCAGCTTCTACATTACAGTAGAGCCTCGGTTATCCGAGCCCCGACTAACCGAGTTCTGTGTTAACCCATGCAGTCCAGAAAAAGCCACGGCCCGTTTCTAAGTTGTTAAACATTACAAGCAGTCAAGAAATGTAGGTTACAACCGAGTATGATAATGATGACAACCTCAGACTTGCATACCTAGCCCAAAGATTGGCAGATGAAGCAATCACTGAATAAGTTATAGTTGAGTAAATGAACACAGAGAGAAAGAATTGGTTGGTTGACTGCTTTTTCTGGCGCAAGGTCCACAATGGGACATGCTGCGCCAAACAATTAGGTAAACATTAAAATATAGCTTCTGGATGGGGACACCCAACCAGATTGTCATTTAACACGCAAAACATTGAAAACATGAAAAGGTAAAAGGTTAAAATATAAAAAAATGGAAAGTCAGAAATAATAAAAATCAAGGTAAACAGTGTATAAAATATGGGAAGTGTATAAAATAAAAGCAGATGGAAATGTGTAAATAATAAAATTAGATGTACTAATAAAAACCAGTTTCTTTTAAAAAGTTTGTCAAGAGATGATGAGGATTAATACCTAAAAGGCTAGTCAGATTTGGTGAAGATGAGTTAAAATATCACAGATAACGAAGGCAAGGGAAGTCGGTCAGAAGAGATAAAGAATTGGAAGTGATTAACAAGATGATTTTACACGCTGGGATACTTTTCGAAATGATTTATTTTATTTTCCAAAATTAAATTTTTATTTTTTATATAATCATTATATACTCCCACGGAGGATATTCCACCGTTAGGGCCTAAGATCGTAGCGTAGTCAGTCGGCCTTGAACCCTACAACTACAACAACCTACATTAGTGTAGACATATTCTTGCAAGTTTAGAATGTAGGAGATGAGGTATTATACCTGAACATTACTAATTTACATTAAAAATGGCTCACAATAGTTTTAGAAACAGTTTTATTTAATGTACATTTCTGTGAGAGGGACATATCGCCTACCGCTTACCGCCTCCCTCCATCCTTCCGTCCTTGTCCGACGACGTATTAATATTGCAACTAAATCATTAAAAAAAAGAAGAAGAAGAAGCACTGTTATAAATTTTAAAAACCTATTTCATAATATACAGAGAATTTTTGCCCAGATTATTCCCTGAAACGTATTCAACTAAATTTTGGGTAGCCTTGTATATTGACTATAAAGATTAAATGCACCACATATCGCATTTAGATTGCACAGCCAAATGCATATAACTCAACTTCAAATATGTGTGTGTGATCCTGTAAACGAATGACGAAATCTCTTCATAATACATAAATTCTATGTCAAACATGCTTTTACACACATAGAAAAATATAATGTTCATTTTATGTTGTTTATTGTGGCCGAAAAGTGTTAAACTACTATACCGACGAAAATTTCAGCTTAATATAAATTTAATTTGTTTAAATAATTTATAATGTCTCTGTACTCATATCGTTTTTCTAATCTCAGTAAATATTCCAAGTATTCCCATATGAAGCGGGTTTATTATACCGTGTTTAGATTTTCTGCTTATATTTGTGTTTTAAATATGCTTATAATAGTCTGACAAAAATACACAGACAGAGATCAATGGCTGAAAGCTTGTTTTCGGATTAAGGGGACTACAAATGTAAAATTTTTAAATGTGTCAAAAACGCAATTTTGATTATTTAATTGCAAAACAATACTTTTCTACCATACTTGGACAAGAGAAAATAAAAAAGTAATATGTAAAAGAACCACAACAATATTCCTATTTCTCATTATGAATTTTGTAATTCTAAGATATATGTATTGACATAAATTATAATGCAAAAAACCATGAATTTTAATGTAACCCTTTTTCTATGTAAAATTAATGTCGCATTCCCCCTTTATACACACATATATAACCATATCTATACATATAAAAGAGTGCTTCCACTCACTCACTCACTGACTCATCAACGCATAGCAAAATCTACTGAAGCCACTGACTTGAAACTGGGTCAGATTATAGAACATATAGTGTAAGCACCCCCTATGAAGCGATTTTGCGAAATTCGCCCCCCAAGGGGACGTAGGGGGCAAAATGTGATTTCACAAAAACCTTCATATCTCAAAGAAAAAAACAGATATCCGTAAAATTTTTGCTTTAAAATATAGCTAATTTAATTATCTAAAACAAAAAAATTCTGGAATTTTTGAAGTTCATTCCACAAGGGGGAAAAGGGGGCAAAACGTGATTTCACATGCGCTAAACGTGGTTCCACATACTCTGTATATCTCAAACAGAAAAACAGATATATGTGAAATTTTTGCTCTAATATATAGCTAATACAAATACCTAAAAACTAATTTCTGGAATTTTCGAAATTCAGCCCCCAAAAGGGGAGAAAAGGGGGCAAAACGTGATTTGAAATAATCCTTTATATTGCAAACAGAAAAAAATATATGTGTAAGATATTTTTGCTTTAAATTATAGCTCCCATAAATACATAAAAACTAATTTCTTTAATTTTAGAAATTCGTCCCAGGTGAGGCGGGAAAGGGGGACTATGGGGTAAAAAAATAGAAATATAATTAGACCGTTCAAAATTGGTACAGATAGGTTTTAGAGACCTGCAAGTCAAATGAGGATATTTTTGAAAGTGTAAAGTTATTAGGAGGGTCAGAAAGGTGTGTGTGGGGGGGGGGGGGGAGCGGAGGGGCAAAAAAAATAAATAAATAAATAAAAATAGAATTAGACCGTTCAAAATTGGTATATTAAGGTTTTTTATACCAATAAATCGATTGCGGGTATTTTTGAATTTGTAAAGTTATTAGAAAGGGCGAGAGGAGTGGACGGAGGGGTAAAAAATAAAAATAGAGTTAGGTCGTTCAAAATTGGTACATAGAGGTTTTTGATACTTATAAATCGATTGCGGATATTTTCGAATTTGTAAAATTATTAGGATAGACGGGAAGGGGAGGTGAAAGGGCAAAAATATAAAATAGGAGTTAGAGCGCTGAAAATTAGTGTTGTTAGGTTTTGAGGCTCGATAAATCGACTGAGGATATTTTCGAAAGCACAGAATTATTACGAAGGGCGGGAAGGGATCGGACGCAGGGGTAAAAATAAAGAAATTCAGATAAAATGTTGGAATTTAGCGTTATTAGGTTTAAAAGCCAGAGAGAACGACTGCGAGTATTTTTTAAAGTCTAAAATAATTAGGAGGGGCAAAACGGTAGGTGAAGGAGCATGCGAGCCTTGCGCGCCTGTATGCGCTGCCGCAGGCAGTGGTGGTCCGAACCGATTATTCCACTGATGGGAGATTTTTTTATTTATTTATGTTTTTCCTTTACGATAATATACTGATTCATTAAGAGTGTTGAACATAAATGCGCGCGCAGCGCACAATTGCTTGCGCTGTCAAGGGCAGTGGGGACCCGTTGCGACATTTTTTCGAATAACTTTTTTTTTTTTTTTTTTTTTTCGCATGATAAAAATTGATGCAATTTTGAGAATTCTTTAACTATAGAGATTCATTTAAAAATAGTGACCAGCGAAGCGGGCGTAGCCTGCTAGTAAGGAATACATTCATACATCAAAATACATACATATAGTACATACATCAAAAAGCACATATATAGCTCCCATATAAATGCATATAAAAGTTTGTACGATGGGAAGTAAAAGTTTTGAAGTTATTTGGACAATATTACGTTGTTTTATTAGTTATGATTAAATAGAATTCTATTTCATTTGAATTTTCTTCTGAATAACTTGAATTTGAAAAAATAAAAAAATCACTCTTTAATATAGACTCAAAGAAGTTTATTTTTTGGAAAAGTTTCTATGAAAGATTATAGGTTATCCCAAAAATGTTTATTGAATTTTAAAAATGAATGAAATACAAATAAAAAAAGAAAAGTAAAAGTATATCACTTGATATCAAATATATGTCTTTGTGACAGAAAAACATTCATTTATTTAGCATGTTTGCATTCTACCAGGCATTCTACCTTGATAACGTTAGAATGCAAATAATGCTGTTTTCTTATTCCAACTTATTTTAATTCATTTATATTTGACTTTGTTACTTTTTTGGTTTGATTTGGGTGGCCTTTGTTTTTGATTCAATCAATTGTTTGAATACTGATATTAAATCATCATTAAATTCCAACCGTATGTTCTGATAATATTATATTTCTTCTGTACGTTCGATTACACACACACACACACACACACACACACACACACACACATATATATATATATATATATATATTAGTCATTTTTGGGATACATGTACCTGCAAATGTTTAAATATTAGGACTGTAACAAAAACAAAATAAATAAATAAACTTAAAATAAACTTAAAATAATTAATTTAAAAAAAAATCGTAGTTTTTCACTGAAAATATTTCATAATTTTTATGTTTAAAATAATTTTCTTTTTTCAGCAATATCTGTGTAATTATCTTATAAGCAACCCTTTTCATTATGATATTTAATGTATTAAACACTTCACACAAGTTTTTTAACATTATGTTCTTATTTCAAAATTTTAACATCTTAAAAAACATACAATATCCCACATCCTTGAGCGAACTTTACTATAAGCAACTACAGCTTTTTTTTTTTTTCTTAATTGAAATGTACATACCTTTAGGCAGTACATACATTTTTCCTTTACTGTGGTTTATATAAATTCTTTACTAAAACAGTTGTATGTTTATGTAGATAAAGGGAAGAATTTTTATACTATTGTGTAACATTTAAATATGGAAAAAAAAAAAAAAAAAAAAAAAAAGTGCCGTTTCATGTATTTCTTGCAATTTTTCTTTGTCATAAAAGTTCACATATATCTATTTGAACGTGAATAATTAAAAAAATAAAATAAATTTTTATCACAAATCAAATATGAAAATTAATCTGTTAAATCTCAGGTCACTTATTTAATTTTTTTAAGCGTTCTACATTCACAGTAGTGTAAATTTTTTTTTGGTACAGTGAGGGATTTGTTTATTATACGTGTATTATTACAAAAAAAAAAAAAGAAAGAAAAAAAAGTGTAATTTATAGTGTGAAGAAAATAAGAAAGTTCAGTAGGTAAAAAGGAATAGACAATTCTTATTGAAGAATGCACTTTATTTATATATACCTTGCTTAGTAAACAAGTTGCATAAATAAATGCAATTCTTAGTTTTATACGAAGTTGATAAATATAGATCCATGATTACTAAAATTATTTCACAATGATTATTTCGAAACATGTAATTAAATGCCAATCTAAAAACCGTGAATTGAATTTGATTCTTTATTTAGAATTATTTTGGCTATAAATTGATTTAAAAATATTAGCTTCAGATACAATATTTCAATTACTGAAAACTAAATAGGTATTATTTTTATTATTTATTATTTATTTTATTTTATTTATTATTATTAAAATTATTATTATTATTTTGAGATTTTGATTCTGCAACAAAGACACATTTTCTGCATCTATCCGTTTTTCATATGTAAATGCCGGCATAATTTTTTCCAGTTTAAATATTTTATTTGAAATATAACTACGATATAATCATAGAAATTGTTATTTTTCTTAATTTGTTACACCTAAAATTGTATATGATAGTCAGTTTTGCAGGTAGATAAATATTCATTTAATCCATCGTAACAATTTTTTACTTAAAAGCAAATTCTATATCTTTACATTTTATTTACACATATATAAAATTAAAATTAAAATACTTAATTTAAATATTCAATCGATTTCTATAGTAACCATTTATTTAAAAAAAAAAAAAAAAAAAAAAAAAAAAACATTCAGAATCTTTAGATTTAATTTAGGTCTGTATAAAATTAAAACTGTAAAACCTAATCTATCTTAATAAGACGATATTGATAAAATAAAAGCTTGATACATTCACAATGTAAAATAGGGAATATTTTATGTGAAAATTACAAACAAAAAACGTAGTGAAACTCACTTATTCTGCTCTTTGAACAGCAAATATAGCTTACATGTTTATAAACTGCACAGAATATCAATATAAAAATATCACATATTAAGGTCTACCTTTTCCTTTCTTTCTTTTTTTACTTTCTTCTATATGTAATATAGAGAAAGTATTGGATTCGCGAAAATTTTCGACTTCCGTTTTTTGACGGATCTACACGTTTTGGAATGTCCTGAACACGAATTGATAGTTTTAAAAAAATGTCTGTCTGTGTGTCTGTCTGTCTGTCTGTCTGTGTGTCTGTCTGTCTGTCTGTATCATTTTTTTGTGGACGCTGTATCTCACGAACCAATGAATGAAATTTAACCAAACTTGGTATTTAGTTGCACCCTGACATGAACTGGTGCCCATTAGATTTGGGGATCAAAAGCTGAACAGGTGGCGCTGTGATCGCATTTTATGCAAATTTTTAACATGGCAGCATAGGACAAAATTCCGTATAAATGGGCATAATGAGAGTTATTTTAAACTTGTGATTGTAAAATTAATATGAATTATTGATAATAGTAGTAGTTAACTAGGAAAAAAAATTTGTGCATGGGGGGGGGCATCAGTTCCCCCCCTGGGGGGGAAGTACCCCCCGGGGGGGTTAAATTTTGAAGGTGGGTATCATTCGAAAGATCTCGTCAATACCTTTAAAACGAATGGTTGAACCATAAATCTGTGATAATTTAAAACAAAGTTATCGATTTTTTTTACTTTTAACAAAAAAAAAAAAAAAAACTTAAAAAAAAATCGTATTTTTTTTTTTTTTTTTTTAAACGAAATTTTACCAAACTTGGTATTTAGTTGTTCCCCGACATAAACTGGTGCTGATTATATTTGGGGATCAATAGCTCAACAGGAGGCGCTGTGATAGCATTTTATCTAAATTTTTAACATGGCAGAATAGGACAAAAATTCGTATAAATGTGCATAATAAGAGTTATTTTACACTTGTGATTGTAAAATTAATATGAATTATTGATAATAGTAGTACGTAAGTAGGAAAAAAATTTTGTGCATGGGGGGGCATCGCTTCCCCCCCGTGGGGAGTAAATTTTGAAGATGGGTATCATTCGAAAGATCTCGTCAATACCTTTAAAACGAATGGTTGAACTATAAATCTGTGATAATTTAAAACAAAGTTATCGATTTTTTTTACTTTTAACCAAAAAAAAAAAAAAAAATCGCATATTTTTTTTTTTTTTTTTTTTAAATATTGTTAGTGATTGAATATGTATTAATTTTTACAAAAAAAAAAAAAAAAAAAAAAAAAAAAAAAACCTTAGAAAAAAAAATCGTATTTTTTTTTTTTTTTTTTTTTTTAAATATTGTTACTGATTGAATATGTATAGGAAAATATAGAAAAAAGTCTTGTGGTGGCCACAACATACTAGTTTTTTTTAATCATTGTTTTTATTTATTATTATTATTATTATTTTTAAAGGATTTTATGCGAATTGTGTCAATTTTTATGGTAAGATGTGCCGATTTTTGTTTTCTTTAAACTACTTACATTTTGTCTAAACATTTTACAAAAAGTACTTAATTGAAAAAAAAATTAATTGTTAAAATTAATTTAAGGAAATTTAAACTTAAATAATACATCATGTGTTAAAGAAAACTATTAAAAAAAAAAATATTTTAATATCATTAAAAAAAATCGGTATATTTTTTCTTTTTTAGTAAAAAGTTTCTTCTTATTTCCAGTGAAAAAGAAAAGGATGAGCGGAATTTGATAAGTTACTTTAAAAACTGTAATTGAAGTAAAATCTCACCAGTCCCTCATTAAAATTGTGCGCAGGAAAAAAAAAAAAAAATCAGGAGATCGCCACGGAGAAAAGAAAATTAGCTTCTTTTAAAAAGCTTGAAGAAAAAAAAAAAAAAAAGAGCTTAATATTATCTAGCTACGTTCAGACAGGCAAATCACCCGACCGTTGTAGAAAAAGACAGTAGAAAAGTTAAAAGCGAACTTAAGTTAAAAGAAATTGAGAAGTAGCCTTTAATTAGAGTGATCCTTCACGCGTGAATTGTCTGACATACGAGATCATGACCCTGACACTCAGATCCTCTGCAAAAACATTAACTTAATTATTACCTTGCGGTGGTCCCTCCTCGTTCGACACCTCACGTTGCTAACCTAGTACGCCCACCTATGTTCGCCTGTCTCAATCTTGTTCGACTCATTTCACTTCTATATGTATACTTTCTTTTATCTATACTTTGTTATAGCTAGAGAGAGGATAAAAAAAAAAAAGTTACGGTGCAAGATTACTTTTGTCCAAGAGAAACAATATAAGAAAGAATTTCTGGACAATACATTGTAGAAAGTTAGATGATGAAGAAGCCTTATGTATGGAAGATCTTTATGTAATGAAACTAAATTAGTCTAGTGACCTTCGTGTTCTTTTCTTATGGAGAACACTTATCTTTCTAAATGTAACTTGTATTAAGGTTTTGATGTTCGATGATAGGGATTGTTACAAGATCTTGTTAAAGATACATGTGTATTTTTCTTTTAAACTGAGATATAAATTTTCTTTTATGTTATCGGATACATTTTCTTTCAAGAATTTTAATATAAAAGATGATTAACATAAAATTGAATAAAAGGTATATGTTTATAGCTGAAAATCCTTCTCATATTTTCATAGTAATATTTCTTAGAAGTTCTTTCTTTTAAAATCTGAAATTTGACGAACGTATATTATATAATATTTCTAATACAACATTGTGGATGTGAGATTATGACATCATTAACACAATGTATTCAATAGTGATACTAAAGATACATCAGATGTAAAATTTTAAAATTTTAAATGAATATAAATAATTTCATTGAATACAATGCAATGAATGCAAATAATATTAATTATCGAAATGAAAGTTAATATATAACATACATTTTCTACAAAATTTCTGGATCAATCATATTAAGGAAAATTATACGTACGTAATTATTTACTGTGATATAGCATAATATGTTAAAAGATACAGGTTTATCTCTGGTCTTTATTTTTATTTAAAAAAAAAAGTGTTATTTTTGGTATAAGATTACATTTAAAGTCACAGTGTATTATTCAGATAGTAATGTGAAATTAATTGCATTAACTGTAAAGCTGTGTTTTTTGTTTTATGTATTATTATTTTTTCTTAAAAATTTCCTCAAATATAATTCATTTATATATTTTTATTTCTTTTTTCTACACATACACAAAGTGTGCAAATAATAATAACTCATTTAATAAAAATATTTCCTAAAATAATATTATATATTAAGAAAATTAAACTCTTGTCTAAAAATAAATTTAAAAAAAATGACAGATTCTTCTTTTTCTTCTTCTTCTTCTTCTTCTTCTTCTTTTTTTTTTTTTTAATGCATTAAAATGAAATTATGAATTCTAGAAATTTTTTTATATATTTCATGAGGAATATTAAATACGTTAGTTTGTTTCGGAAAAAATGGAATTTTTTCATGTAGATTAAGAGATAATGTAGAAACAATATTCTAGTTCTACAGATTTTTATATTTATACATGAATAAGTATATACATGAGTACATACACATACATCCGCATATAAAATTATAAATAGCAGTGCATATAATCTGAGGTACTAATTTTGAAAATAATACATTATAATTTAAAAATTGTTAAATTATCGAATTTTAATTTTTTTTCCGATTTGAAATGAATAAAGTGTTCAAATTCTATATAGCATTTTTAGATATCCACAGATTATTTTGAATTCTAGATTTACTTTAAAATTGAACGTAAGATGAAATTTTAAATTGAAAACGATTAAACTTTTGTAAATGAAAACTTTAGAAACTGTTTTCCAATTCTGCCAACAAAATATCAGTATCAATAAGTTTCTCAGAGTTTTATTTTGAAATAAGTTTGAACGATATAAGAATAATTTCAAATTTGACCTTTCTAGGTGTTTAATAATATCATAAATTTCTGAAATCGGAAAATTACATTTCCTCATGAAATAATATTTGAAATAATGTATGAAATAATATTTTGCATTTTATGTATTGCTACATTTTTAAACATTACTTTAAATAGGTTAATGAGTGACTTCAGTTTTTAATAAATTTATATCCAGATTTTTTTAACGCATTTAATCTAAAATTGGAGTATTTAACTGTATTTTTTATTCTTTTCTTTGTGTTGTAATAACACAATTGAGTTAACTTACTATGAATGAATTAAACTCCACATGGACAATCCACACATCTGAAATCCTCTAAAAAAACTGCCATCTGCTTCCATTTGTACTGTAATATCGTGTAGAAACTAGTCCGTAAAGTAATTTGTAGGTTCTATACAATAATTATTAACGACAATCTTTTTCTCTAAACACGTTAGTGATTTATAAAAATTTAGAAAAAAAAAAGCTCTACACTAGAAACCAATGAATAATTTCTAAAAATTTCAGAACGTGGTTCCTATTAAAGTTAGAGCTTCCAAATTTTAATTATGTCTGTTTTTTAATAAACAATTTACCCTACACAAAAATGTTAATGTTTTCATTACAATATAGTGACAATATCTGGTGTAGTTTCCAGATCCATTTTTATATTTTGGAAAAAATCTATATTATACAACTGTGTACTTAAATTTCAAAATTATAAATTAAAGTTAAAAAGTAATATTATAGTTTTTAGTTAATAAAAAAGTTTAATATATGCATTTATTTATTTATTTATTATTATTATTATTATTATTATTATTATTTTTTTTTTTTTTTTTTTTCCCGTACAAAAAATCAGCTTAAAAGAACTTATAAAATATTTCTGAAAAAGAAAATTCGTTTCACAATTTTAATTTTCAAGCTTATTTTGGTATCAATTTATATCGCATTCGAATTAATTAATCAAAATATTGACAATATTATACACAATGCGACTTCTCCATATAAGTTTTTATCAATTTAAGAAGATTAACATTTTTCGATTGTTATTTTAAATAAACATTAAATTTATTCTACAATTTAAAAAGCATATTAATATTAGGAACGGGGGTTAAAGAAAATATGTGTGTAAAGATAATCATGATTGTAAACTGAAAATTAGTTATATAAATATTTATTTACACTACCTTTAAATTTATTCTCATATTTTCCAAATGTTTTTCAAACAAAACCATAATGTGACACATTATTGGCACATTTGATTGTCATGTCGACATTTCCCCCATGGTATTACTAAATTTTGGTTAACCATTCTATTGGTGTATAAATCTTTAAAACGTCAATTATGACAGTATAATCGGCCTTATAACATGGTACATTTTGGATATTATCCTCCTTTATTTTACTTAATTGATCAGTTTTCTGTTTGATAACAAAATGCTCAAAGGTCATGTATTTTATTTTAAACAACTAAATTTGAAAAAAAAAAAAAATAAACATTTTCCACGAAATTTCATACTTATATAATTACATTGTTGATTTAAAAACTTTCAAAAGTATAAATTTTTTGAGAGTCACTTAGCTGCTTATTAAAAAAAGTCATTTACTTTTAATACTTCAGTTTTGCTGGGTTTCTGATGCTTATTAATTAATAATTAATTTTTTGTAGAGGAGTTGAAATCCATATAATATTGTACTCAATTTAATGAAGTGCAGAACTGTATATTCGGATTTTTTGAGCAATATAATTTTCATGCTAACCTTTTAGTATGTGTATGTTCTAAAAATTAAGCCAATAGTAATAGCAATGAGAAAAAAAAAAAAAAAAAAAAAAAAAAAATTCAAACTCAACCTATAAATTAAGGCAATTTAATTAAATTTGTGAAAACAATTTTCAAGTATGCTTTGTTTTTATTTATTCATTTAGTTTTATTATTATTATTATTATTATTATTATTATTAATCTAAATATTTACAAATTTTCATACCACTGTGAATTGAATTTATAAAGTCGAAATAAAGTACTAAGTTATTTGCTTAAAACTATTTTAAACAAACATGATAACAGTATATGATATTTCACAAGAATTCATGACATTTTCTGTTCAATTGTACACTATGTTGGTGTAAATTCATTAAATAAAAGAAATTATTTGATTAAAACTTTCTTAAACAAATATGATAACAATGTTAAAATCTAAGTTTTAGATGAAAATATATGAATAAAAAAATATGAAAAAACCTTTAGTAATTGCAAAGTAGAATTCAAAAGTATTTCATTTGGAAAATTAATAAATATTAATCTTGAGATATTAGTTTTAATTATATTTCAAACACATAATTTTTGCAATATAAATTTTTAAAGTATGCATTTGTTTCTGGTGTGAAAATTATTAATAATAACGAACACAATTAAAAAAAAAAAAGGCAATATACTAAAATCACCATAATTAAAAATATTTCTCGTGTACTTTTTTACAATTCCGTTAAGAAAACGCCAAGTTTATTGTTTGCATGTTATTTCGTAAAAAAAAAAAAAAAAAAAAAAAAAAAAAAACGCAATTACTTTAAATGTTTTTATCAAATTTATCAAATTTGATGTAAAACAATTCGAATTTAATCTATTTCTTTTTATATGACGACATAATTCTCAATTGTATATAAATAGGGAAGTCCTTAAAAACAAATTGCAAGAGAATCCTTGAGCTGGTAACAATTACTTCAAATAGTTGTTTGCATGTTATTTCGTAAAAAAAAAAAAAAAAAAAAAAAAAAAAACGCAATTACTTTAAATGTTTTTATCAAATTTATCAAATTTGATGTAAAACAATTCGAATTTAATCTATTTCTTTTTATATGACGACATAATTCTCAATTGTATATAAATAGGGAAGTCCTTAAAAACAAATTGCAAGAGAATCCTTGAGCTGGTAACAATTACTTCAAATAGTTGCTATTTTTAAAGAAAAGAAAATAATCTGACGACTTTTTTTACTTTCTCTTACCCATAAGGTAGAGAAAGTATTGTTTTTGGGTCAAATTTTCGAATGCGAGATTTTGTTATATTTACACGTTTTGAGGCCCCCTGAATACGAAAATCATGTTTTTAGCAAATGGTCTGTGTGTATGTCTGTGTGTCTGTATGTCTGTGTGTCTGTCTGTTATCAGCATATCTCAAAAACAAATTATGGCAGAAAGTTCAAACTTGGTATTCTAAATGTGTATCATATAGGGATGCTACAGTAAGCTTTTCGTTAAGATCAAGCTAATGGTTTGTGTACAGGGACAATCAAGAGAATTCTAATACATTACGTCTATGGGGGAAATTGCAGGAAAGTAGAGTTTAACGTCTATAGACTGCACTAAACCAAATGAAACGAATATATATATTTTGTAATAGTGATAGTTAACTGGGAAAATTTTTTTGTGTATGTAGGAGGCTCGCCTCCCTCCCTGGGGGGGGGGGGGAAGTCCCCCCTCGAGGGGAGTAAATTTTCATGATGGGTATCTTTCAAAAGAGCTCGCCAATACCTTTAAAACGAATGGTTGAACCATCGATCTGCGATAATTTAAAACAAAGTTATCGATTTTTTTTACTTTTAACGAAAAAAAAAAAACTTAGAAAAAAAACCGTACTTTTTTTTTTTTTTTTTTTTTAATTTTGAGAATAGAATGGACTTTTTTTTGGATATTTGGTGTTATACTACTTCTCTAATATGGAAATCGTCTGCATTATCATGAAAGATAATTTTTTAAATAATAATTTTAATAAATTATTTTTTAAAAACAGACTTATTTTTTAATAACCGAATTAAATTCTATATAAATGTAGGTGCATTAATGAACCGGGGGGTTGAGGGGGGCGGTATCCCCCCTCACACAGAACTAATTATCATATAAAACTCTTCAGAAGCCTAATATGAATTGTTTAACATAGGTTTACATAACAGTGCTCGTTATCTTACCTATTAATCTGCAACCTGTATTTATTGTATTAAATTTCAGGGTAAGAGAAAGTCGTGTGAGTGACACACCAGATTATTATTATTATTTTTTTTTTTTTCAAATGAATAGTAGCTAAAGAAATGAGAAATGTATAAACTTTAAAATGGATTTGTACTTATGGGAAATGAATTCTGTCTTCGCCATTACGATAATTAAGGCTGCAGCTCCTACTCGACAAGTTAACACTTACATCTCGACTAATTTTTATTCATTATTATTATTTACTAAAAAGACTTTTTTCTTTAAATTCTCACCAATACTTTAAAAAAACATATTAATTAAGTTTGAAAGCATATGTGGCATTACAAATTAGAATTCGAAATTATGTAAATATTTTACGATTAAACTCTTTATATTTATATGTATACGTATACATACATACATATATATATGTATATATATATATATATATATATATATATATATATATATATATATATATATGTATATATATATATATATATATATATATATATATATATATATATATATATATATATATATATATATATATATATATATGTATATATATATATATATATTTATTTATTTATTTATTTATTTTTATATATAGAATAGTATAATAGAAAAGAACGGAATAGAAATTTTTTGAGTTGAATTAACTTTTATGATAAATAAATCCTCCTCTTGGCGATTATAAAAAATACATTTAATGTCTCCTGTACATTATTATTATTATCATTATTATTATTAATATTTCCAATTTTTTTTTCTCTTTAATGATTTATAAATGCTTTTTATAAATTATATCAGTTTATATTGAATGAATAAATATTAATATGTATAATTTTTTTTTCTGTAATTATACAGACATTTTACGATTAAACTATTATTTTATATATGCATGATATACGTATTCTAATGTAAGCTAAAGTTATCTAATGTTTTTCAGTGATGCATTTGCAGTTGAATCTTATATTATAACATTATTTCTGTTAAGGCAACACAGGGCGATTTTTTATGATACGTTTGAAATTTAAAGAAAAAATTCGCTGCCTGAAATATATATGAGGAAATATATATGATAAGGAAAATAAAACTGGTACGTTGTACAAGTTAAAAATATATGAATATATTAAAGCATTTATTTGAAAAGTGTTATCATACTCAGTATTATGAATATCAAATACAAATTTAGACATTCTTTACCTAACAATCTATAATAAAATGGTATAGAATTCAATACCAAATGTAAAACAAACTAGGACTTCTTGTTGAATCTTTCAAACCGAAATTAAATTAGTATGAATTTACAAAGAAATCAATTCCTGCTAAACTAATAAGTTTGATTCCAAGTTTAACAGACTGAAATATAGCAGTATTACCAATTGGAAGAAGCGCTGCAATGTTCCTTGTTTGAAAACATACAGAATAAAATTATACTTTTAAGAAATTAAAGAACACACTTTTATTGAAATTTATACTAAAAGGCCTAAAATATCTATCTTTATAGTATTAAAATTCAGGGTAAGAAAAAATCGTGTCAGTGAGACACCGTAATATTTACATCTTTAATAAAAAGAAGTAAAATAAATAATTTAGAATTAAACAAAAACCATTTAAAAAAAATCTCTCCTGACTTGGCTCGAACGTTAGACCTTTAGGTTCGTAGCCTTGAGCTTTACCTCACAGCCACAGCGATCACGTAGGGAAAGTCTTTTTTTACAATATAGATTTTTTGTTTGCTCCCAGAGCGGTTACAAACATACATACAGGCGAAGCTAATAAAAGCGTGTTAAAAAGGGTATTAATGTATTGCCGCATAATTAGCTTTTTTTCCAATTTCAGAATAATAATAATAATAGTAATAATAATAATAAAAAGTAAATAAATTGTTATTTTTATGTAAAATTTGCATGAAATGCGCAATATGATATACGATTAAAACTTTTAAGATTATTTTTATTTATTTTGTTAGAAATGGATTAAAATCAAAATCTATTTATACCAACGCTATAAAATAAATTTAATGTAATATGAAATGTTAAGAAACAGCTATTTTATAATTCTTCATTTTAATAACTATTGTAACTATAGTTGTATAAATTTTCTATGTCACCTTCTTTGTTTTAATTTTATTTTTCTCTTCATTATTTTTAGAAGTCTGTCAGTTGAGCCGCTTTTTATTTGCTTGAAATGTTTTTTATGGCAATTTATCTTGATATTTTCTTTCTTTCTTTATTAAGTCAAGATTCAGTATTAAGTTTCTCATTATTTCAAAAGTATTATGCTTATGACATCCAGCTTAAAATGTCTTTCTTATTATTTTTTTCTTTTTTAAGCATTCTTGTCTACTTCTCTCACTTTATCATTTTATGTAATGGTAAATCAAACAAATAAAAATAAAATAAATAAAAAAAATTTCTTTATATTTTCAATCATTTTTCTTGATTTTCTTGTTATTTATATACATATTTATATACTAAATTGTTGAAGAAAATTAAACTTTTTCTTCTTATCAGAATATAATCACTTTTTTCTAAATACAATGTATATTATTCTGTCGAAATAAATAAATAAATAAATAAAGATGGTAAAGTACTCCGACCACGTATTCCTGTTTTTAATTAATTTTTGCAGTATACATACATAGATACATACATGGAATTGTTGTATTAATGTGAAATATGAGGATTTTTTTTTTTTTTTTTGTAGTAAATATTGGATAAAGTGAATGTGAATACATTTGTGAATACATGTGAATACATTTGTGAATCATTATTTTTATTTAGCTATAATTTTGTTTTCTCTGTTATTCAATGAAATGCATCATGAAATGCATCATCTCAGAACATTAACAATTTTCACCAATCAAAAATCTTGTATATATATATAAAGGCAAAATGGCGTCTGATATAAATTATTAAAAATTTTGTATTATATTTAAACAAGCCTTTGTTTTACATAATTGAAAGCAAATATTTCTACCTATTTTTCCTTAAATTTATTGTCTTTATAAAGAGAATAATTCATAGAGAATACAAATTCATGCAAAACTTTGACTGTCTTAGTCTAAAAAAAAAAAAAAAAAAAAAAAAAAAAAAAAGGAAGAAAGAAAGAAATAGTATAATGTTGATTCACACATTTTTTAACGATCTATGCGTCACAGTCATTAAAACGTGTTCTTAAAATAGTCAAATCGTGTTCCGGAAATAGAAGAATTAAAAAATTCATTACTTTCTGTAAATACATATTTTTTATACCTTTATTATATTTTTTATATATACATAAATTATTAATATAATAAAAGAAAAAATCGTCTATCTGATATATGCTTTTTAAACCACGAAATAGATAAGACACTGATTTCATATTAAGTCATGAATACAGCCTATTAACAGATAAGATGCTTTTAATGTTGAATATTTTCATATCTCGATGCACGAAAAGTACAAAAAACTGGAATATTCATATAACGCGTGTCAGTTCGTGGTCTAAAAACACACATAACCATAATTTATCACATGCATGTCATTTACAACGACAGGTGTTTTACGTCAAATTACACAGGAAACTTACCTTCCCAATGATTACTTCTTAGACTCCATGCTGTTTACTATACCTAATGAGATTTTGTTTAGTGACTGAGATTGATTGCAAGGATGCTAAATAAATCGGTATATTCCAAAGTACTAAGATTTCTTGATAAGGACTTTTTCTTTTTCTTTTAAGAGGGGAATTTGACGAATATCTATGTACTATCTACATTATGCAGACACGTTTTTTTTTTTTTTTTTTTTTACCAGATGTAATCGGGACGCGAAAGCATTTAAAAAATCATGTTTTGGTGTTTGAGGTTATGTTAAAATTTAGATGCAAATAAACTGTCTGTTCGCGATTTTACCACATTTATTTCTGCAAAACGTTATCGTCTGTTTATTTCTTGCGTTAATTATATACTCGATTTTTCTTCATTATTTTGAGGCATATGTTTAAGCATATCTGTTTTATTTATTTCATTCTAGAGTTGAAAATCATAGAAAATAAATCATATAGTCGATGATACAACTATCTAGATGCAACTATAATCAGGAAAAACGATACAATCGAAACTACTGTTTATAGAAAACCAAATAACAGTAAAGAAACAATAAACATAAAAAGTAAAACCCCATGTAAAATAAGTGCCGTACAATCATATGTCAATAGAGCCATATGTTCAAACGAAACTTTACTTAAAAACGAACTTAACGAAATTTACGAAATTGCGGAACAAGCCAGTTATAATAAAAGACTTATAAATAAAATCTAAAAAAGAAAAAAAAAATGGATTAAAAGCCTAAATAAAATTAACAACACACAAAAAAAAAAAAAAAAAAAACTATTAAAAAATATACACTAGCGATCCCTTACAATAGAGGTTTACCAATTAAAATAAAAAACGAAGCTGCTAATCTTAATATAAACATACCAAATAAAACCTAATAATAACATCTTTCAGCGAATACGTAGCGATCTACCCTTTACAAACTGCATATACTTACAAAATAAAATATAAAAATAAAAATAATGACTTTGGATATTAGATATGTATGACTAAAAGAAAAATTACTAATCGAATTAAAGAACATAAAAATGACATCAAATATGACAAAATAACAATCGATAACAAAATAACAAAATATAAATATCGACTATCATAATATCTGAAAACTGGCTATAGTCTGTTCAACTTAAACTGATACCGAAAATAAATAAAACCACATGTTGTTTGGCGACATGAATAATGTCACTGTCACTGTTGGCGCTAGCCAAGGTCACTCATTTCTCCCCTTCTTTTGTTAGAATTTTCCCACCTCTTCTTTTGTTATCTTAACACTTTTTCTTACTTTAATGGGTCTTTCATTGTTGTACGTCTTGTAAGGTACAAGTTTTTGTCATAAACTCCAAAATACAAAAAGAAATGGTGGGGGATAGTTTTATCTTTTAACGAGCTATTTTTTGTTTGAAGGGGGGGGGGGGGTTGGTTAAAGGATAAATCTCAACACATTCTTTTCATGAATAACAAAAGTTGCCATTTCCGCGAGAAAGGCACAAATGTGGTATACCTTTGTAACCCATTTGTTTACTTCGGGTATCACTTTAACTTGAACGGACTATAAGTATAAAAATTACAAATATGCCACCATGCGCGAAATCGTCGAAATAATGACCAATGAGCAGGCATGTAATAATCCCCAAGGGAATGAACAGCTAGATGACAGGTGGCGCACCATCTTAAAAGAAAGAGAATGGCAAAAAACAGAATACGAGTAGTTTCTCCTGAAGAGGGCCGGGCGCTCGGCCGAATGGAACCAAAATTGGAGAACAGTAGGTTCTTTTAAATAATTTTAAATGCAAAGTTTTTCCGCATGTTTACTATTCATACATCTTGTATGTTGAAAAAAAAAAATGAACGAGCAAACTTTTTTTTTTTTTTGATATATAAAATAAAATAAAGAAAAAATGTGCTAAAGAAATGAAATTGATGCGGTATAGAATCCCTTGTCGAAATTTGAAAGTTCGCACAGAAGTAACTCTGACGTTTCTCGCCAAGATCTTTACTTACGCAATTGCTATAGCCAGTTTAATTCATCGCTAAAATAACAACAAAAATTTAAAACCATCGAAAGGGAAGCTGTGCTTAAGCTGTACCAAAGAGATTTTAAGTAAAGAATATAGTAACCGATGCTAGGGTATGAAACACACTTACTGCGTGACTTTTTATGCGAAAGTAGATTAAAATGACTCCTGACGTATTGAATTAAATTGTGTTTTGCGCATAATTTCATATCTATTACTTAAACAAATATAAGCTTTTAATTTTAAGCATGTATCATTTACTCAGTTCTAGAGGGGAGAACCACAGACATGAAACAAAAGAAAGCTTCTATAATATTTATTATTAAATATGTTGTCATTGCCTCTTCAATTTCTATATTTCATTAAGTTACATAATAAGAAACATTAATTATAATGGATTTTTATTCATTTTTAATGGCAGCATTGTTATAAGAAAGTCATTTTAATGAAAACAAAATTACCTAAAAAATAAAACGAGAAATTTTTAAATTTTGTATAGTTTATAATAATTTTTACGTTATATATAGTCTAAATTTTTCTTAATTACAGGGTGATTGTAATTAAAGTTACGATTTTAAAACGCTATAATTTTAAAACTACCCATCAGAGCGATTTGGTATTTTACCAGAGCAATTGTGAGGCCATGAAATTTTGTTTGGCAAAAAAAAAAAAAAAAAAAAAAAATAAATAAATAAATAAATAAATAAAATAAATAAATAAATAAATAAATAAATAAAATAAAATAAAATAAAATAAATAAAAATAAAAATAAAAAATTTGTTCCAAAATGTGCCGTTAATTATCCATAAAGTATTTGTTTCATGAAGCTCCTCTTTTTCTCTTTTCACTATGACTTTTTCCGCTGTAAACACGTATTCTTGTCTTTTTTCTAAAAAAAAGTTGCAGTAAACCCTTGAAGTCTTCTGTTTCCTGCTATTCCATTGTGTTGCTAAAAACAATCCTGTGCTTAATGAGTCCATTTAGGCGTTTCGTCTTATATTACCCCGACAGCGCCATCTATAGGAATATGTTGGAACTATTTTTTTCCTCCCCCAAAACAAAATTTTATTGCCTCACGATTGCTATGGTAAAATATCAAATAGCTCTGATGGGTAGTTTTAAAATTATAACATTTTTAAATTGTAACTTTAATTATAATCACCCTGTATTTTAGAGAACGTAGTTTTCTATAAATATGTTTTAATCACTCATTTCTAGAGTAGAATATTATGGAAAAGAAACAACAGAAAGCATTGTAATATATATGAATGACTAATTCGTCATTCAATAAAGTCCAATTTCAACATTTTGTTTGATTACATTCTCACCGAATATTATATTTCTAATGTAATTTTTATTCAGTGTTTTTGTTGTCAATATTTTTACAACAAAGCCATGTCACTAAAAAGAAAAAAAAAATTATAATAATTTCTACAAAATAAGGTATGTAATTTTAAAAATATGCAAAGATGATAGTAATTTTTTTTATATTTACAATCTCAAATCTTCTACATTTTAGCATAGTATATTGTTGCCTGTAAACATGTTTTATGTAGTAAATTTATATATGGTTTATACATTCTCTTTTATAAGTGTATTATGCAAGAGAATCATGTTCTTAGACTAACTAAGAAAAGGATTCGACAAGGATTTATTTAACAAAACCATATGAAGTATACATTTCTTACATAGGAATTTTTGCTAGAGTGCGGACACTTTTGTTACAGACTGTACATTTGAAGAGAATTGCTTTAAAAATTAACTAGTGTAGAAAAAGGGGTGGTACTAACAATTTGCCGGATTAGGTTGGCAGCCCTGTATATATCATCAGCAGGCACCATGGGCCGTGACAAGTAATGTTAGTAATTTAATTTATTTGTTCCGTGATTATTTATACTCTGATAAATTTTTGAAACTCTCGTAATAACTGTACATTTTGTAAATCTGCTTAAATAAATAAAACCTAAATGCAGTTTAAAATATCTGCGTCGTAATTCGAAAAAGTACTATGCGTTATGCTTTTTTTATCTCTACAAAGGCTCAGTGTGTTTAAAGGTCTGGTATGTAGTTTATATTTTCTTTAGTTTTCACTTTATAGAAACATAATAAACAATATTAAGAGTAGTGATTATGCTCGTGTGGTTATTAATAAAACTCACATTATTTATTATAAATAACAAAATACTCTTTAACAGAACTGTTAGAACATGAAAAAGTCAGATACTTCTTCACCCATGTTTAAATATTGTTATATAAATTATAATATATATTTTATAATAATGTATTATTATATGAATAATGTATACAATAATGTATATAATATGTATGTAATAATGTATTATTATATGTGTTTGTTGTACTTATACCAGTTACATGACCTTATGCTATTTTTGATACTTATGATAAAATGAAGCTATGCAGCAATTAATACCATTTGTAAAAACGCAATAACTACACTGTTTTTTACGAATAAAACATGCGTTACTTAGTGGAAAAAAATAATATCTCCCAATTTCATCTTTTTTTAAAAAGGAAATAAAGTACATAAAATAGAGTCTTTTAATTTATATATGCGTTTATCCGTTGCTCAATAATTAATACAATTTAAAATTTAAAGCCATTGAAAGTTAAGTTGTTTATGACATTTACGATAAAATAAAATTTTGAAAATTTTGTTTTTCTCCACATCAAAGAAAATTAAGTTTTAAAAGCTTTAGTGCTTCTAATTGCTTTAAACAAGGTACGATGCTGAAAATGCAGGAAGACACTAGGGATAACACAAATTGAATGGATCCATAAATTCGTCAAGACAATTAATGATAACCAAAGCTCATAATGCATTTTCTAAAGATTTTGTATACATATGTAAATTAACTCAGCATACTTAATAGAAGCTTCTGAATAATGCAATAAAGTGGCTTTTGTTTTCGTAAGTACTTTAATGCTCTCATTTGATTTAATGGTCGTATAATTGTAAGTGTACATAAACCATTAGAGTAGAGAAAAGGTCTTTATTTACCGACTTATCAAAGCTTACATCATTTTAATACATCGAGTAATTTTTTCTTTAATCTTTTTTGAGACAGTTTTACAAATTTTGATCCCTATACGACTAAGAATAGATATACATTATTTTCTAAATTTAAAAAGTCACTGACATTAATGTAATAATATACGTGAACATATTTTTAATTTAGATAGAAAATACAATAATGCAAAACTATTATATATGTTTATAATACTGATTATTTGCACATTAGTAAGGTATAATATATTACATGGTGTCCCATAAGACTGTAGACATTTTAAAAATTCATAACTATTGAAGGAATTAGTAGATCTGAACGCGGTTTGCGGAGAAATTATTCGTATTGAGGGGTATTTTTTTTCTTTTCCCTAAAGAGAAAAAAAAAGTTAAAATTTTCGTCGATAGAGGGTGCTATACATGAGCAAATAGCTAATTTCCATCAAAAACTATATATTTTTTTCCGTAATGTTTACGGGCGTAGAAATCCTGTTCTACGTGTTCTCCATCACTACACTGTAAACGTAAACGTCTTAAATTCAGTTACAAAAGTGTCTTAAATGGATGGTAATTTTTTAAACGAAAAAAAAAAAAAGTCTTACTTTTTAAGACACCTTTTTGCATCGGAAATTAAGACATTGAAATGTATTAAAACGCCGCCATGTTTTAGGCTTAAAAACACCGCCATGTTAGGCTTAAAAACACTTCCGTTTTTAATGCATTTTTAATAAATAAATAAATATGGTGCGCGATTATTTTTTCTGTTAAAAATAGATTTTAGAATT
Organism: Salticus scenicus; assembly: GCA_963930645.1. Classification (NCBI taxonomy): domain Eukaryota; kingdom Metazoa; phylum Arthropoda; class Arachnida; order Araneae; family Salticidae; genus Salticus; species Salticus scenicus. The sequence goes on along the minus strand of OZ005653.1, from coordinate 220,677,769 downwards.
GTTTAGGAAATATTTATATCAAAATATTTCATTATACTAAAATCTTTTATTAATAAAATAATTATATAAAAAAAAAAAAAAAAGAACCATCATTACCCGGCGTTGGGATCCGAACTCACACTGTACGTGGAAACCAAAACCACGAACTTAGCACGGTCAGACTCAACCACTTACCAAACACGCCACCTTCGAATACAGCATGATGAGGTTTTATGACAAAATATATTTCAGTATTCGTGAAACAAATCGCAGTCTTATGTTTCATTTCTGATTTTTTTGCTATAAAAATTTGATAGTATTGATAGTATTGATCTGAAAGTTAATAATTATTATTATCTTAAATTTCATATCTAGAGGTATAGTATTTTTTCATAATGCATAACAAGTATATGAAGTTTGCAACCGTCGATGACAAAGATTTATTTCCTTAAATTGATATTTAAATAAAAACAAACTATAATCATGAATACAGTGAAATTTGTTGTTTTACATTTAGCTGCAGGTAAATATGTGAAAGAAAGGTTTTTAATGAATATTAAGAAGAAGAAAGAAAGAAAAAAGCTATGCACTAATTATTCATAATTATTCACTTGCTTATTGTTATATCTGCTACGTCCGTCTTCACACTTTATCTTTTAATATAAGAAAGCTTTAAAGACTTTTTTTTTTTAACGAAGTAAGCTTTATATGTAATTATGTTGTTTATAAATTATGTTAAAGATAATAGCATGCAAATATCATTCGCATCTCTAGAGTATTATTCCATAAAAATTTTATTTCATAAATCTATCAGAGTTTAAGTAGCTTAACTGGTTATTATATAAAATAATAATATATTTATTTAATGTGGAAAGAAGTAGGATAAGCCTATTTTCTTAAAGTAGATTCCATATGAAAAATTTTCTAAGTAATGCAAGTGTCTAAATTTCTAAAGTGTCTGAAAATTCAAATGCGTTTTGCTGTCTGAAAATTCGAGTATTTACGTGTTTCAGACATTTTTGTGTCTAAATTAATATTTCAGATATATTTTTGTCTTACATTAAGATATATATAATGTCTAACCTATATTTTAAGACATTTATGTGTCTTAAATGCAGTTTCAGTTGTTTTTATGTCTTACGACCCTTCTATTTGCAGTGTACAAATTACAGTTTGCTACACCAATAATTATAGCCTTAGCCGGCAGTTTTTAACTCACGGGAAACATCTTCACCAATGACGTATTAATGAGGTAAGTCAGCATTGGAACTAAAACTTCATGTATGCACAAATAAGAAGCAGAATATTGAATAAGAAACGTTTCTCGTAAAACCATGCAATTTATAGGACTCCGATTTCCATATTTCTCGTTACTCATTCATTCTCGTTACTCATGCAGCACTCTCTATTGACGAAAAATTCAACTTTTTTTTTTTTTTTTTTTTTTTTTTTCCATTATCAAAAAATAAAAAATCCCGTTTTCGTGAGAATAACTTTCCCGCAAACCGCATTCAAATCCACCAATTCCTTCAATTGTTATGAATTTCTAAAATGTGTACAGACTTATGGGACAACCGGTATATCAGAATTAAATTGAATGAGAGAAAAAAAAAAAAAAAAAACATGAATGCTAAATATTTAAAGATATAAACAAAACACTTAATTAAATATCTTAGAAAGTATGAAACAAATTCTTAAAATTAAAATAAAAAAAAATCTAAAATGTAATATCCACACGACTTCCATTACATACTATCATAAAAAACGACAGTTTTTTGAGTGACGCAAGCGGAGGGACAAACGGGACGCTGCGAACTCATATATACGGCTAGTTTGACATCAAAGAGATTTGTAAAAGCCGACACTTAATATCTCAGCAAATATGCCATATTTTGTTCTGATCTTTTCAAAATAATCTTTTATCTTCGGTCTTAATCTATCCTGAAAATTTTACATTTCTACATGTAATATGTTTTGTGATCTGAATCTCAATTTAAAGCCAAAAAGGAAAAATGTAAGGTGTAAGGTTGTAATGGACTCAAATTCTGAAAAAATATCTCTAAAACGGCTCGAAGGATTTTCATATAATTAATATATTTTGTTAATAGGATCTTTCTGAATCTAGTAACGTTTTCGTTTTTTTCAGGAAAACTCTTGTTTTTTATATAAATCGCTTTAAATATGGAACTATATTACTCCGCCAATTACATGTGTTTCTCCGGATGAAAACGCTGTTATGCGGTTTTTTCTTGTGAGGTATGTGGGCTGGTTGATTGTCCGACTTCAATGCAGCCAATGAATTATTTAGATTTTGTTTTAACGCAAAAGTACTTTATTACATGTTTAAAATATTTATTGTATATATACAAAGTCAAATTCACTTAAATATATTTTCTCTTCTGTTATGAAAAAAATATTTTTGATTTCAAAATTTCATATTTAGTCAAAAAAATATTTAGATAATATTTTAAATAAGGAAGTATTTTGTAATTTTAGATATTCCATTTTATCATAATAATGATGAATTTACAATTTTTTAAAGCGAAAAAATTTTTAATCATTCAAGAACATCGATTTTATAATAGCTCAATGATTTGCGATTCATATTCATGTATCATTCCGCGTCGGGAATGGAAAAAACAGCAAATAGAGTTTTGGCACCATCTATCGTTTTTTATTTAAAATATACACTTCTGTAAATACATATATATATATGTATTTTCTTTTTAAAAATTAAAAATCTTTTGAAAATACAGTTAGAGTTTATTCATTTATTTATTTTTCAGACTTTAAAATGATACATATTTTAAATATTAACATAATCAATTTTTTATTATTATTATTATTATTTAAAGCAATAATGACAAGGGGATTAAACAGTGTTTATTAGAAATAACACTATTTCATGAATTTTAATAAAATTCATGAAATAGTGTTATTTCTAACATATATATGCCAAATAGCAATTATTAAAAAACACGTCAAAATAAATAAATAACATCTTTACTTTGAAACCCTAATGTATTTAAAAAATATTATTCTTTCTTTTATTTTTTTAATTAATTAATTTCTTCATGAAAAATTCTATTTCATAAATATATTTACAATTACAATAAACAAAAAATCCTCCTTTAATTTTAAATAACTATTTCTACCTGTTTCTAAACAAGTTTTTTTTTTTTTTTTAAAGGGAAAAAAATAATAATAATAATAAAAAGTTAAATATATATGTATATGACTTTAAACTACTAGATGGCGCCACTACATTTATTTATTTTTCTTAAAAAAAAAGAAAGAAAGAAAAAACTTTTAATTGCTTCGAAACATGTAGAAATAATTATTTAAAATTAAAGAAGGGTTTTTTGTATATTGTAGTTGTAAATATATTTATGAAATAAATTTTTTAATCAGAAATTTCATTTTTTTTTTTAAGCTTAACTTATATTTTCCATAAAACTTTTCTCCAGGTGATTTTATCTTATTTTTAAAATTATAGAAATGTAAAGCTTAATTTATATTTTGGCTATTTTTTCCTCCAAACGTTTTATATGAAAATATATATAAAGTAATTTTTACCTGCAATTTTGATGAAAATTTAAACTGTGAATATTGGAGCATACTTAGCCTCAAAAGGGGAAATAAAATATACAAATTTCCATTTTTAATATTTACTTTTTTTTTTTTTTTTTGTAATTGTTTAATTTGTAATTCTCTAAAAAGAAACTTGTAAACTGTAAATTACGTAATTCTAACTTAAATTTGAAATTATCCACTTATTTTTCTTTCTTTCTTTCTTATTTTTATTATTATTATTATTTTTTTTTTTTTAAAGTTTGAGAATCCCAGTCAATAATTTTCTCTAGTGCGAAGCTTCTCCATTTTGTTTCCAAGTGGCAGGCTACTTGAAAATTTGTCAGTATGATAACGTTTGAAATACTGAATTAATTCACACTAAATTTGTAGTGTAGATTTATCTTAGAAATGCATTTGATATGTTCATTTGCCAACTTAATCTACCCTCTTGTTTCCCTATGCTAGCACCCTGAAAATTTCAAATTTACATTAGAAAGGTTTTATGAACCTATTTGCTTAAAACTCCATATATACAAACCTTCATTAATAAATCCACTAAGTCCATTAATAAATTGTAGCTGCCATTTTGGAAAAAAAATGGTGGCAACTCCATAAGAAAAGATAAATTAGTTTACCCTTCCTAGGAGCCAGAAGGACTTATTTTAATTTCTTGATCAAAAACCACTAAAAAGTAATGATATCAGTTCAAAAAACCCTTAACGGCTTTAAAGTTTGTGACGCCGCTACTTTATGGCTATAAGAATTTGAAATATGAGTCTTAAAAATAATGATATCAAATTTTAAGTGACGCTTTGCAATTAGTTAAAGTATACATAGATTTTCATATTTGATCATTTACTTTTATCCTTTATTTATATTTATAATGCAAACGTAATATTTTTAACTTCAAGATCAGACAGATATATAAAATACACTCACTAGATGCTTTTTCATTCGTATTTAAAATTCAAAATAACAGTTTTAAAAGGAATTATATAAAAATTCCAGTGGCGCCTCGGTGTTATTTTAAAAGATATGTTTTTAGATTCCATTAAAATTACTTTTGTTTTGTCTAATAAAGTATATTTACACATTTAAACAGTGCTTTTAATTTTCAAATATACTGTCAAATAATTATACTTTCACCGAGTTTGCATTATAAAGTAAAATTATTTATTTAATAAATTGATTTATCTTTTGCGTCACGCTATCCAAAACTGCAAGTAAAATTTGTGTAAATGTTTTCTTTACATCACACTACCTCTTAGAGCAAATTTTCACTTAGTTGGATACTATGATACTATGTTTTGGATAGCGTGATGCAAAAGATAAATCAATTTATTGAAATAAATAATTTTACTTTATAATGCAAACTCGGTGAAAGTATAATTATTTGACAGTATATTTGAAAATTAAAAGCACTGTTTAAATGTGTAAATATACTTTATTAGACAAAACAAAAGTAATTTTAATGGAATCTAAAAACATATCTTTTAAAATAACACCGAGGCGCCACTGGAATTTTTATATAATTCCTTTTAAAACTGTTATTTTGAATTTTAAATACGAATGAAAAAGCATCTAGTGAGTGTATTTTATATATCTGTCTGATCTTGAAGTTAAAAATATTACGTTTGCATTATAAATATAAATAAAAGATAAAAGTAAATGATCAAATATGAAAATCTATGTATACTATAACTAATTGCAAAGCGTCAGTTAAAATTTGATATCATTATTTTTAAGACTCATATTTCAAATTCTTATAGCCATAAAGTAGCGGCGTCACAAACTTTTAAGCCGTTAAGGGTTTTTTGAACTGATTCCATATACACTGAGAAAAAATACTGTAGCTCACATCTAGAATCTAAATTGTGGTTCTAGAAAAAAAAAAAAAAAATAGTTCCATACCATCCTTATAAATTCTAGTCTCCTTTGAAAGCGAATTCTAGAAACCCCTATTAGAATTCTAGAGCATTTGCCTATATTCTCGTGGGCAAAGTTATTTAAAAATCTCTGCAAATAAGTGCGAATGCAAGAGGCGGGATTCAGCAACTATAAACATGGTTTGTTACACAATTCTAAAACATCAAGCAAGACTTTCTCGCAATACAAAAGATTCAGAATATTGTTTCACCATCTAGAAACGTGTAGACTAGAAATTCTCGATCATTTTGTCTATTCAGTTTATTGGTATGCCTTATGCGCATAGCTCGGAAACATATATCTCTAGTTAAGGGATTTAAAAAATGACCATTTATTAATTCTAGATGGAGTCCGTACATTTTTGTTTTCTCAGTGTATTATGAAAACTCTTTGGAAATAGTCTGGTAAGACATGAAATTGGCCTAACTAATCAGATGTTTATAAATTTTACAATAGTAAATATCTAATAAAACATCGTAAAAACATCTAACAGAGACATTATAGTTATAGAGGGTTTAAAGGAAATATTCAGGGCTGATTTTTAAATAACCATTATTGACTTCTAAAACTACTTTATCTAATCAAAAAACCCATCAATTTCCCTGTACCAGCAGTTTAACACATAAAACAGGACATATGAAAGCGGCCTAAAATAGTAAAATTAAAGAAAATCGTTAGAGCCGTTTATAACTTTTAGTGTTACTTCCGATTTTCACCAAATTTTCGAAAAATTATCTTTGCACTGGAAATCAACTAATACGTATTACAAGACATTTAAAAGGGAGTTAATATGGAATGTTCATAGGAAAAACCGGGGAACCGTTTTATTAACTCACCCATTTCCGAAACAAAATTGGCTAAGAAAATCAGGACGCCTATCAATTTTACTGCTATAATCAACTAATCCTTTCATAAGAGCATCTAAAGGAAGATTTATACGACAAATTTGAAGAAAAATTGTTAGATATATTTTTTAGATGGGGACATTCAAATTAAAATGCTGTCCCACTTAAATTTTTCCATTTTTCACAAAAAGTTCACAAAATTAATCATATACCGTACCTTTCTTAATTGTAAAGTTTTGTTTTTCTATCTTTTTCGTTTTTGAAATATGACGTTCAGAAACTTATCCACAAAAATACGCGTGCACAATTCCTCCGATGTTGAATAAAATACTCTGTTGGACTCAGAAGACTTTCGAATATATAATTTATCGATATCGAAATTTTTGACTTAATACTTTTATACACGGTATATTTTGTAAAATTTAATGATAAAGTCAAAAAAACATGAGAAGTAGAATTGCTCCATATACATTGTTATTATTATTATTATTATTTTTTTTTTTTTTCGAAATATGACGTTAACTTATTGTAATAATTTAACAAAGAAAAAAAAAAGAGAGAGAGAGAAAACATCATAAAAGGCTAAATACTTGTAATGGTCGTATTGGGTCAAAATAAGTTACAATATTTCGTTACACGAACAAAGTCTCGAATTATGCAAACAGTTGCCGCTTTGTTTATAGTACTCGTGCCTGTTTTCTTTATCGGACGTAGGATCATGTTTTATTTCAACCCAAAACAATTGCTTTGAGTTTTTTACATTTAACAGTGCATTTTCAAAGATTTTAACTTATTATGTTTCAACACCACTCCTGTGGTGAATTTTTATTATTAACTTATCACATTTGTCAAATTACAGTTTTTAATAGATATTAAAATAACCATCTATCCTTTTATTCAATTTACATAAAAAAATAATTTTATTATATACGAGTATATAACCTTATGTAAAATGCTAAATACGAAATGAATTTGCTGGTTCTTCAGACTACGAAGGAAAATTTTAGTTGAGAAACTCGATCGGTAATATATAAAAATGTGTTATTAGAAAATGTTTTAAAGAACGCTTATACAGATAAATTAAGGTTTATGAAATGTTTGAAACGAGTTTCACGAAAAGGTATTGAAACGATAGCATAGATTCTTAAAATTCTTTGTCTTTAAATCGGATTAGTACATCCTTAATAGTTTATGTGTAATACAATGCGCATAGCAGACATTAATGCACAAAATTCTGTATCCGTGTAATAAAAGAACTTCTTAAACTGAAAACTAAAATTAAAGAGCTGCAATAGGAGACTACTTTAATAATTAGTTCCCAATCATGCCATATGTATGGGGAAATTGATTAATCTTGAAAATTTTTGAATTACCCTTTTTTGTTATTTATAATTTTGAGGTGTGAGGAATTCGAAAATTGAATTTTCATATAAAAACTTACTGAAAATACTTTTGTTACTGAAAGTTTACGGCTTTCGTCATATTTAAGTATAGGAAAATTTTCAGCTAAACGAGTGTTATGAGCACTATTATCATCGTAGAGATATTGTACCAGTTTTAAAATATCATTTATGATTTTTAGTATGAACATCATTATGAATAACCTACTTCAAAGTTTTCGTAAGTTACTTAAAATTTAGGATATTCCTAATACAGAAGAATATGACAAAATTTTTAATAAACGTATATTAAGAGAAATAATTTCACAGTAAAAATTCTCCATGACAATTAAATTGACACCAGAATTCATGATACAGGCAAAATTATCTCTAACTATGTGTATTTTATTTTGAAACTTTCATAAATTATTCGAAATTTGTGATTTTCTTAACATGGCAGAATAGAACAATATTTTTTATAGACTTGTATTTAGATTATTGGATTAGAAATGCTATGGAGTTCCACGAATTTTAATTTATGAAACAGGCCCTAATCAAATTAAACAGCAAATTAAGATAAAATGTATCAAAACGGAGTAATGGTAGCCGAGTGATTGGCGTAATACATAATTCTGTGAATGTGAAGCGTGTTCGGTAAACTTTATTTCTTTTTAAAAGAATGCTGTATGCCCTATAATTAGTAATTTAAGAGAATATTTATATGATAGGGAATTAAACAGACTTCACCTATGCCAACTAGTTTTAAAAAGGAACCATTATCAATAAAATTCTAAGATTAAATATGATAATAGATGCTATTGGTAAATAGTGGTTTTGAAAATTTTGCCGTGCGAAAAATGCAACCATGATAAAATTTCACTGTTTAGACATTTTCATTAAGACTGTGACTGAAAATGACTCCTAATATGTAATAATATCGGTTATTAATTTACTCAATTAATGGATTATTGATAAACCCATATGGGAGTTTGGAGCACCAAAATTGTTACTATTTTAGCAATTACTGATTCTTCTGATTATCAGAAATATAAAAGAACAATTTGAACTGCAGAGTTTTACTATTCCTCCAATCTGTAATATAAAATACTAATTTAGCGAACAATTCATGCGTTGACCAAATAAAGTTGCAAAAACATATGTCTCCGAAATGCATTGTTACTGTGTGGCTGGTGTTGCGAAAAAACGGTTTAATTTCATTTTCAGATTTAATTAGTTATCTTTTATGATCTTAGTATCTAAATTTTGTACTTTCCACATCAATTTTAAAAATAATTTATTATGTGTAGTTAGTAATGTTCAGATGCAGATATATTTTCAAACCTTCCATTCACTAAAAAGTTGGAAATGATAATACCTGCATTGATGCATTGATATTACCACTTTTTAGTTCCCCATCATACTATAAGTATGGGGAACTTAGGTAATCGTGGAAATTTTCAATCTCGGTTTTTTGACTTTTTTACACGTTTTCAGATGTGAGGAATCGGAAAATGACAAAATTTGAATAGTGTCCGTCTGTAGGATAGCTGTTATTTTGTTAGTCCGTTAGTTAGTTTGTTAGTCTGTGTACACGATTTCTTAAGAACAAATAGTCGCAGAGAAATAAGATTAGTTTAAAAAAAAATTACTTTCGAAACTGGCAAGAACCCTATTAGTTTGCAATATTTAAATTAAAAATCTTCGTAAGTTATTAGAAATTTAGGATTTTCTTAGCATGAGAGAATAGGGCAAAATTTCACTTAAACGTGCATTAAATGAAAAGTTTTTACTGTAAAAATATCAGATCACTTTTAAAAAATCTGTTTTGATGCAGGAATGGACATCATTAACTATAAACATGCTACTTTGTTAATTTCGCAAGAAAATTACGAATTTCTTAACATGGCAGAATAGTTTAAAATTTCATATAAAAGTCAATTTTAGGGGATATTTTCATAGTAAAGATGTGAGACTACTTTTGAAATATTATTTAGGATACTGGCAAGAATATTATTGACTACGAATTTTTCAATACAAAAATTTCGTAAGTTATTGAAAATTTAGGAATTTCTTTACATGGCAAAATAGGACAAAATTTTCCATAAACGTCAATTTTAGGAAATATTTTCATTGTAAAGATGTCAGACCACTTTTGAAATATTATTTAGGATACTGGCATGAATATAATAGACTATGAAATTTCCAATTTAAAAAAATAGTAAGTTATTGCAAATTTACGAACTTTTTAACATGGCATAATAGGGCAAAATTTCGCATAAACATCAATCTCAATAAATTATTATCATCGTAAAGATGTCGGACCACTTTTAAAATACTATTTAGGATACTAGCATGAGTATCGTGGTCTATGAATTTTCTAATTTAAAAATTTCGAAGGTTATTTAAATTTAAAGATTTACTTAATGTAGCAGAATAGGACAAAATTTCACATAAACATCCATTTTTAGGAGTATTTTAGTTATAAAGATATCAGACCTACTTTAAAATGACATTGACAGTACTGGATTGAACTTGGCTACAGATATTCTAATTCAAAAATTTCGTAAGTTATCCTGAATTTAAGATTTTTTCAACACAGCAAAATTGAGCGACATTTTATATGCATTTTGGGGATTGCTACTTTGGAAATAGTAGGGAACTGCATAAAAACTAAAATACGAAACTGATCCCAATAAAATAAATTAATAGATAAGGTAAATGCATAGTGCTTAACGGTGGGTAGCGTATTAAGCGGGAAATTTCAGTCTGTCACTCTGTCAAGCAATTGGTCGAATTTATTTCTTTTAACATGAATACAGTATGTTTTGAAGTAGAATGAGGACGTATACATATGATGGGGAACTGAGCAGAGTCCACCTATGCCAGCTAGTTTAACTTTACATAATTTCAAACATTATTAAAAATAGATTTAATTTTCTAATGAATTGTTTCTTTTGAATTGATTTATAAATGAAAGTAAGTATAAAAATAAGTAAATTAAAAAAAAAAAAAAGCAACTAGTGTATGCATGCGTATATTATGTCATATAGGATCTACTGAAATATTTTCTGCCCAAACTTCTTCCCTTATTTATATACAGTCGGAAGCACAATTATTCGAGCGTTAGCAAAACTTCCTATTAAAAAAACAGTACACTTAATACTGTTTTGCTAAATAAATCCTTGTTGAATCATGTTCTTAAACTCACGAAGAACATGACTCAGCAAGCATTTATTTAACGAAGTATTATTAAATGAACATTTTTTACATAGGAATTGCTGCTAGCGCTCGAATAAATTTGCTGCCGACTATACATGTATATATTAAAAATGAATAAATGAAAATAACTAAATAAACAATTTAATCGTTACTTTTATTCTCAAGAAAAAAAAAAAAAAAAAAAAAAAACTGTTAATTTTATACTGACTGATATAACAAATATTTTTAGCCTATAATGTTTTTAATAAAAACTACATGTAATATATTTTAATCGCATATCTCCAGTATTCAACATACATATATATCGAATATATCGTACATATATATCGAATGCTCGAATTCTGGAGCATTTAAAGAAAAAAATTTTGTTTAACTAGCAAACAACAAAAATAGTAATCGAAAAATCTTAAACAAAAGAAAAATATAGATTCTTTGAATATCTATACACTTTCTCTTTAAATGCTTAGATTTTAAACTATTATTTAAAAATATTTAAAGTCATCTTATGATGGATTTATAAATAACAAGTAGGATATGGAATATTTTCATACTAAATGCATTTGTTTATTATTCTCTTGAAAATTGGTTATTACGTCAGATTAAAACGTATTAGTCAGTAGATAATACGTATTAAATTCTTTTATGGTATAATTCTATATTTCTCAGTTTTGATTTAATATTTGCAATAGCCTTAAAGAAATATGTTTTCTCTTAGATATTTAATTTCGATATTCGAGCAGTATTGAAATATAAAACTCTACTTATAAAATAAAACTAAGCTTAATTTAAATCTTTTCTCAGATTGAAGCTGCATAAACTAAACCAGAGTACGAAATAAATTTTATGGAAAACGAATTAAAAAAAAAAATAAAAAAAAAAAAAATCGTTTTATATGGTAATAATTCTATTTTATAACCAGTGTAATTATTCAATTGTGTGATCAAGAATATGTAAATATTTAAATTGCGAGTTAAACAGTTTTGCATGAGATATAGGAAAACATAATCTTATGCATGCAGTATTGATTTACTATGTGGACCTAAAACCTAGAGTGAACACATTAATGTACTTATCACAAGATTAATTGACTTTACGTTATTATAAATTCAATCACTTCCCGGTCCCTTGTGGTTAATGTTATTAAAGAAGCCCTCCTTAAAGCAATTAAGGACAAGGGAGGTTTAAATTTAACTATAACTGACAATAATTACTACTATTATTCTGAAGGTTGATGGACGTTAAAACATATTAAGTAGGTTAATGGTGTTTATTTAGGTTTTAGTGTTTCAAAGAATAGAAAAATTAATTTGTATTACATACATTTTTATGAGAAATGTAATAAAATATACATTATTTCAATCTAAACGTATAGAATTTTTCTAATTTTACTTAATATGAACTAAATTTCAAGAATTTGTATAATTAATTAAAGAGTTTATAAATAATTATTTTTTATAAATCGGTAAAAATGATGAAATAATTTACTTTAAATTAAAAAAATAAACACATTTTACCGTCTTTTTAAATTATTTTAAATATATATATATTTTTTTTTTAATTGTACTCAATTACAAAGTAACTTGATGAGATAGATTAAATAATGTGATAATTAAATAAGTGTTTTAAAATTTTGTTTTTTGTAATCACTACATGTTAAATATTTATTAGAAATTTTTGAAATTCCGAAATATTTCAAATTACAAAAGAAAAATTAAACATGTATCAGAAAACATATTAGAACAATTAAACATGTATTTATTTGATTTTAAAAAAAATGTTTTAATTTAAATTTATTGATGTAGTATTAAGAATACACATATCACGCACATGCACACACAGATATAAGTAGATAGATACATACCATATAATTTATTTTTAAATCATTAGCAAAAAAAAAAAAAAAAAGATTATGCTGATTATGTATGAATGATATAATTTAAACACCAAATTAACGTGATCTCAAAAATATATTGCTCTATGATGTCAAACATTTATGATGTCATGCCTTATTAGCAACAACTCTTATATTTTAAAATTCTGTCGAAAGAGAATATAAACATTTTCTAATAACGTGTTTTACAATGTGAACTGCAGATCCATAAATATATGTACATCAGTAACAATCAGAACATCTTCGAACTAAATTTGAAAAAAAAAAAAAAAAAAAAAGAAAAAGAAAAGAAAGAAAAGAAAGAGAAAAAAAAATATATACAGACACGACATTATTTCATTATTTAAAACATGAAAATCTGACATTGACAGATTTTAATTTAGTGCCAGAGGCCTACTGCTAAACTTGTTAATATTGACAAATTCTTCTTTAGTTAATTCGTGACGATCTAAATTCCATGATAAAGTTTTCATTAAATCAAACCAAAGTGTTTCAGCTGCAGATACTGTAACAAATAACGTCGGAAGTCCAAACTGTCTTATAGCCGCAAAACAAAGTTTTTTCTCTTTTTCCCAATGAGGGGGAGGTGTGCCTTGGGGGGGACTCATGTCAAAGGTGTGCCTTGGGGGGGGGGACTCATGTCAAAGTTGTACCTTGGGGGGACTCATGTCAAAGTTGGGCCTTGGGGGGACTCATGTCAAAGTTGTGCCTTAGGGGGACTCATGTCAAAGTTGTACCTTGGGGAGAACTCATGTCAAAGTTGTGCCTGGGGGGGACTCATGTCAAAGTTGTGCCTCGGGGGGACTCATGTCAAAGTTGTACCTTAAGAGAATTTTTTATATTTTTTAAAAACTTGTAACCTTTGTTATGAGTAATCAAATTATCTACAAAATCTTCATTCAATAAATCCCCATTCAATAAACCGACTGAAATAGGCCCTTAGCACTATTAAGAGTGACGTATAAAAATTCGACAACGCTGTACCGACTGAAATAGGCCTCTAGCACTAAAAAGAGAAAAAAAGAAAGAAAGAAGAGAAAAAAAAAAAGAAAGAAAGAAAAATCGTTTAAGCTGCTGTTGAGATTCGGTGCCATTTCCGATTTTTACCAAAACTTAAAAAATTCAGCTTTCACCAGAAACCAGCAGTTATATTTTAAATGACATCTAAAAGGATATCAGTATGGCTAGTTTAAAGCCAATCCGTAGAGTAGTTTCGAAAAGAAAAAATAAATAATAAAAACACAAGAAAATTATACAGACACGACATTATTTTATTATTTAAAACATGAAAATCTGACATTGACAAATTTCAATTTAGTGCCAGAGGCCTACTGCTAAACTTGTTAATATCGACAAATTCTTCTTTAGTTAATTCGTGACGATCAAAATTCCATGATAAAGTTTTCATTAAATCAAACCAATGTGTTTCAGCTGCAGATATTGTAACAAATAACGTTGGAAGTCCAAACTGTCTTATAGCCGCAAAACAACGTTTTTTCTCTTTTTCCCAATGAGGGGGAGGTGTGCCTTGGGGGGGACTCATGTCAAAGGTGTGCCTTGGGGAGGGGACTCATGTCAAAGTTGTACCTTGGGGGGGACTCATGTCAAAGTTGGGCCTTGGGGGGGTCATGTCAAAGTTGGGCCTGGGGGGGGGGTCATGTCAAAGTTGAGCCTCGGGGAGACTCATGTCAAAGTTTTCCCTTGGGGAGGGACTCATGTCAAAGTTGTGCCTTGGGGGGACTTCATTCAATAAATCCCCATTCAATAAACCGACTGAAATAGGCCCTTAGCACTATTAAGAGTGTATTATAAAAATTCGACAACGCTGTACCGACTGAAATAGGGGTACCTTGGGGGGGACTCATGTCAAAGTTGGGCCTGGGGGGACTCATCTCAAAGTTGGGCCTTGAGGGGACTTCATTCAATAAATCCCCATTCAATAAACCGACTGAAATAGGCCCTTAGCACTATTAAGAGTGACGTATAAAAATTCGACAACGCTGTGCCGACTGAAATAGGGGTACCTTGGGGGGGACTGTTGTCAAAGTTGGGCCTGGGGGGGACTCATGTCAAAGTTGTGCCTTGCGGGGACTTCATTCGATAAATCCCCATTCAATAAACCGACTGAAATAGGCCCTTAGCACTATTAAGAGTGACGTATAAAAATTCGACAACGCTGTACCGACTGAAATAGGGGTACCTTGGGGGGGACTCATGTCAAAGTTGTGCCTTGGGGGGACTTCATTCAATAAATCCCCATTCAATAAACCGACTGAAATAGGCCCTTAGCACTATTAAGAGTGTATTATAAAAATTCGACAACTGTACCGACTGAAATAGGCCTCTAGCACTAAAAATAAAACTTTCGGTGTATACAAAATTAAGTTTTACTATTGCAAGATATGTGAATGGTTTCCAACTAAAAATGGATTTATTTACGATATTAAACATATAAAGCCAAACATATAAAGCCACAAATTTAATCAATAAACAAAAAAACCTTACTTTAGCTTTACCGATGTGACTTTTTGGCGAAGTACTTTCTTATTAGCCCCCCCCCCCCTCATCGCCATCGTCGGTCACTCCATTCTGTGCGCTTCTGAAGATTTTCTGTAGGTGTTTTAACTTCTTTCTTGTTTTTTTAGGATATGGCGCCAGGTGGCGTCTATACCTGTTGCTGGTTGATCCAGGTTGCATGCGTTCGGTTGGGTGATAATTTCAATGGTTTCTCTAAAAAGTGCATAGTTGTGACTGTTATAGTTTGCGATTTTTTCAGTATTTTTAAAATCTATTTCGATGTTTTCATTTTTATATGTTTGTGCTAGCGCGGTGCTGTATTTGCCAAATTTTATGTCGTTAGTATGTTCCTTATTTCTTGTGTTAATTTTTCTCTTACAAGGAGAGGTCACGACATGGAAAATTCAGATCGGGACGAAACTCCTCAGGATTGTAGTATACTATGAGGGTAATAACATATTAAAGCAATAGGACCCACTATCCACAAAATTTCGAGAAAAAAGCATTTAAAGTTTCAGTAATCTTTAAATACAAGTTATTTCGCAAGCGAGTAAGCGCTCCAGTGGTTTGATCTTTAAGCGCGAGTCTGCTAGCCAGGCGACCTGGGTTCGAGGCTACCTCGAGACTACTTTTTTTTTTTTTTAACTTTTTATGTAATCTAAACTTTTTATTTATTTTTACTAAATTTTATAATTCAATTCAAAATTTGAAAATTTTAATAAAATATTATTTAATTTTTTTTTTTTTTTAATATAAAATAAATAAATTTTTCTATTTTTAGTATATATAACTTAAAAATACAATAAATTTCTATAACTTAAAAAATAAATTTTAGTTTTATTTTAACTGTAAAATAAGGTAAAACTAAAGAAACTGTTTTTGATTATTTATCGAAATATATTTTATTTTATTTTAGGTATGCTTGAAACAATAGTACATTTTGTTTTTTAAATTAAAAAAAAATAATAATAATACAGAGAAATGATCATTTTAATTGCATATATAATTACTATCCAAATTAAATAATTACTTCTCCAATCAATACAGTTTCTTGAAAAATTATAGTATAGGATTACAACGCTATTAAATTATTTCAGGTAAAGAAATGTTATCTTTAAATATATATTTTAAATGTTAATGAACATCGTTTCTTTTCTTTTTTTTATCCTTCCTTGCACAAAATAATTCCACCTGCCCTTTATTATTAAAAAGCTAGAAGCGTTTACGTAATTTATACACATTCAAACAAAATCAGGAAGCTTAAACCAAGATTTAAGTAACACCTGCTAACTATTTTACACTTCGTTTACAGCTTGCTTATTTTTTAATTATTTAAATATTTGTCTGTTTTTCTTATGTTTCTTATTTAGGGTTTTGTAAAACTAAACTTTATTTTTTAAGTTATAGAAATTTATTGTATTTTTAAGTTATAAATATTAAAAATAGAAAAAGTTATTTTATACTCAAGAAAATTAAATAATTTATTAAAATTTTCAAATTTTAAACTGAATTGTAAAATAAAGTAAAAATAAATAAAAAGTTTAGATTACATAAAAAGTTAGAGAAGAAAAAAAAAAAAAAAGTTGTCTCGAGGTAGCCTCGAACCCAAGTCGTCTGGCTAGCAGACTCGCGCTTTAAGATCACACCACTGGGGAGCTTGTTCATTTACGAAATAACTTCTATTTAAAGATTACTGAAACTTTAAATGCTTTTTTCTCGAAATTTTGTGGATAGTGGGTCCTATTGCTTTAATATGTTGTTACCCTCATAGTATACTACAATCCTGCGCAGTTTCGTCCCGATTTGAATTTTCCATGTCGTGACCTCTCCTTGTTAGTCATTCCTACATAGCAACTGTCATTATTGTTTGGATATTTAAAAGGGATCTTGTAAACGCCGGTGGATTCGAGGGGGGGAATGTTATCTTTATCGTTTCTGATTATTTGATAGATATCGGGTTTGGTTTAATTGGAATGTTTACATGTAGTTTGCTTGCGATATTTTTAGTTTTCACTGCGGCTCCGCGATCGTAAGGTATTGCATTAGTGTATTTTTTATTTGGTTTTTGGTAGCTAGGGATATTATCGATTTTCTTTATACTTTTTTATAAAGTTTATCTACAAGGTTTTTAGGGTAGTTTGCTTTTATTGTTAAGTTTCTGATGTAATTGATTTCCTTTTTAAAGTCTTCTGGTTCTGTACATATAAGTATTGCGCGATTAATATAGGACTAAATGGCGTTTAATTTATATTTATAGGGGGTTTTACTATTGTAATTGATAATTTCTTTATTGGAGGTAGGTCTTCTGTAGACAGTTGTGTTGATTGTATTCTTCATTCTTTTCATTTTGACATCGAGGAAATTAATTTCATTGTTTAATTCTATTTGGTTAGTGAATTGAATATTTTTATCTAAGCTGTTTAAATCATTTATGAGTTGATTGTGTTTTGTTGTTCATGAATTATGGCAAAAATATCATCTACATATCTGTTCCAGTATATTATTTTCTGTTTCAATTTTTCTAAAATTGTATCCTCTAAATTTCTCAATTTAAACTCTGCTACAATCCCTGATATAGGGGACCCCATCGGAACCCCTTTGACCTGTTGGTATACCTTTCGATTAAATTTGAAAAAACTTTCTTTTAAAATTAAATTGGTTGTAGACTTTAAAGTTTGGGCTATTAGTGGACTATAATTTCTTTCTGTTTCTTTGTTAATTGTATTAATTATTTCATCGGTGTCGATAGAGGGATATAGGTTAATTATATCAAAACTAATAAATTTATGATTTGTTTGAATTTCAAAGTTTTTTATTCTTCTGATGAAATCCTCAGTTGAGTTTAAGCTATATTGTGATGGGGGGAGAATTTTCTTGTAAATATTTGTCATATATTTTTCTAAATTATAAATTGGGCTTTCGCGTTTGTTAACTATGGGTCTATGGGGTCTGTGCAGTAAACGGGCGATAATGTATACGAAAATACAATTAAAATATTAGACATTGTTATAACTATAGGTTCTTCTTCATGAAAATGTTACATGAGAATTTTTTTTTAATAACAGTCTTTGCCTGCTTCGTTTGTCAATATGTTTAAAGAAATTTGAAAAAACATTAATTACTGTATCTTATATCACTTAATATATATATATATATATATATATATATATATATATATATATATATATATATATATATATTGAAATTGCTTAAGCTTAACTTTGGGTTCTACGCTATATCGGTTCCGAACCCTTACACCTCCTATTTGCGCCGCAACCGGACATTTCATTTAAATTTCTAACTTAACGATAAGTGGTGTTGTTATTATTCAAGAATTATGTTTTTCAGACAAGTATTTCTTTACTCTATTACCATTTTCACTCTGAGACAACAGATGGTAACAACAGAGTATTTTCCTTAATAATAATAATAAAATAATTAATTAATTAATTTAATTTAATTATTTAAAAAAAGAAAAATACTAGTAAAAAATATGAAAATGGGCTTCGATGTGTATTAAGAGAGGTCAAAAAAGCCTTCATGCAAAATTTTGTAGCTCTGCGATCAGCCGTTAACCTAAAAGGCGAACGGCACACCACTAAGTTTAGCTTTATTTTTTGTCAATTTCTCATCTTCCTTGCAGTTTAGGATACTGTGTAGAGACTGAAAAGCTCTCTTTTATCAATCAGCATCTTTTTTATTAGTTATCTGCAAAAAGTAACACATTGGCCTTTGGAGGATCGAACCACGCCCTCCGCGGTATCAGCATGACGCTTTAATTAACTAAGATAACTGTCCACGGAGAGTCTTTTCACTTTTACATTTCTAGCTCTAAAACCAATCGTTTCAGAAATTTATAGATTTTAATTGATTGAGATAAAACTATTAAAAATTTCAGAAATCGGGCTTTCAAGTGCATCAGAAGAGGTCGAACCCGACCTCCATGTAAAATTTTGGAGCTTTGCCATTAGCCGTTTGCCTAAAAAGAAACTCTAACTTTGTTTTTGTCACTTTTTCGTCTTCCCCACGGTTTATGATGCTACGAAGACACTAAAAAAATTTATTTTATCAATTGATATCTTTTCTATGAATTATTTCCAAAAAGTAATATATTGGACCTTGAAGGATACGAACTCACGGCCGTTGAGTTTTCAGCATGGCACTCTAACCAATTGAGCTAATGGGCACATAAAACCTTTTTAGTTTTACTTTTATATCTCTAGAGTTGAACACATCTGAAAATTACGGATTTTAGTTAATTTCAAAAATAATTATCAAAATTTCAAAAGTCATACTTCGAGATTTATCAGGAGAGGTCATACCGGCCTCTGTGTAAAATATTTAGCTTTGCGAGCAGCCGTTTGTCTAAAAATCTTCCAAAACACATCTAAGTTTAATTTTGTCTTTGTTAATTTTTCATCTTTCTTAAGATTTATATTATTGTGAAGACAATCCAAAATTTTCTTTTATCAATTGGCGTCTTTTCTATGAATTCCCTGCAAAAAGTAATGTATGATCCATGGATAATCGAACCGACGACCTTCATGTTGTTAGCATGACGCTCTAACCAAATGAACCAATGGGTCTCGAAAACTTTTTCACTTTTACGTTTCTACCTCTAGAGACGAACATTTCAGGAAATTACAGATTATAAATAATTAAAATGAAACTAATTAAAATTTAAAAAATCTGGCTTCGAGGTGCATCAGGAGAAGTGAATAAGAAATTATATGCAAATTTGTGTAGCTCTGCGATTAACCGTTAAATTTCAGAGCGACGGATACACGTACACACGTCCTTTATTATATGCAGAGATAAAAAATATTGCGCGGAATAATAAATGAGCTGTTATATTGTAACAAACGACGTAATGAGGATAAGTCGTTTGGCATGCGAACGAGTAAAGATTTTGAGTTGAAAATTATTAGTTTACTACCAACATGTAAATAATTAAAGGTTCATCGCTCATTTAGATCATCTATCATCGTTAACTTTGATTAGGAACGTCAAAATTAGCAATATATTTTAGAATAAATGAAAATAACGTTACAAACTGTCCCCTCCCCCAGAAAATAAAAATAAAAATAAATAAATAAAAGATAAAAATAAATGAAAGATAAAAAATAAAATTTGGCATTTAAAACTGCAAGAAATAAATCCATCAACGTGACAGCAATATTTTACATATATTGATGTACAACGAAAATAATTTGAGGCAGTGTTTTACTATGGCCTTATATTTTCGTTGGCATAAAATAGTATAACCAAAGCATATTCTTCAACAGTTTTAGTTATTTAATTTTAAAATAATAACCTCCATAGTAAATGTTCTAAATTCAAAATAAATTAATATTAAATTAATATTAAATTGAGGTTAAACCACTCATTAAATACGACGTGAAAATAAAATAACTAAAAAGAAAATTTAGTATGAAAGTTTTTAATATATTCATTTCTCTTAAAATGGGTTTAAAATGTAAATTTGTATTTTATAATTTTCAGGACAGAATAAATATTACAAGTATTTATACTTGTGCACTTTTGAGAAACATATTACATTTTAAATATATGCTATTAAACATTTTAATATCAATTAAAAAGGGTTTATCTAGATTCATTTCAAAAGCCTTTTAGAAAATAAACCAGCTATTCAATGCGTTACTGAATATATCAGCGTCTTCTTTTAGAATAAGAAGTTATTTTGCAACATATATGTATCATACACCTACTCAAAGCCACGTGACTGTTGAAAACAAGGTGGGAGTAAAACAGTTTGGAAACGAAATAAGGTTAGACATAAGGATTTAATAATTTGAAACATGTATATATTGCAATTATATTTGTTGTTTTTCTCAAATACTTAAAACAAATGTATTGAACAATTTCCTTAAAAATGGTTTTTAAAAAAAAAGAAAGCGAAACAGAGAGAGAGAGAGAGAGAGTGAAAGATTATATTATAGTTAAATTTTGAGATTTTTATCTGCATATAAAATATCAAATGTAATCTTTAATTTTAGGATATTCCAAATAATCTTAAAAGTTTCATTTAAGAAGAAGTTTATTATTATTAATTTTTCTGTGTATGAACACTGTTTTTAATTTTTTATTGAAATAATTACAATATAACAAGAAATCTTGTGCTAGGAAAATGTAATTAATGTAATAAAACTAATGTAATAAATTTATATATTATTCATAGGGCTTGGAATTTAGAATTGATAAAATAATTAACGGCCTTTAATCTTCCTGCGAATTTTTTAGAATGTTTTCGTAAATTAAGAAAATAATATGATTTATAATAAATACTTCCGCATCGTGATCCTTTCTTATATTATTCATGTAAATCATGGTATTTAAGTAATACGAAAAATCAAGGGTAGCACTGTGGTACAGTTTTGTCACCACTATATGCATATATTATTTTTCAATTTATTTAAGTAAAAGTCATTAATTATCATTAGAGGTGTGAACTTCTGTTGTTACCTCACCTTCGCAACTGAAAACAGCCACATCCATGCATAATGCAAGATTTAAATTTACATTGACCGATATGAATGTGTTACAAACGTCAAAAATCAGTCAGAAAGTAAATAAATAAAAATAATAATAAAAATGTCTTATTCTTTTTCTTACTTAATAGTGAAAATAAATTCCTCTGAGAAAGAGGAATTCATTTTCACTATTAAGTGAAATTACCCTGTTGAGTCACTATTAAGTGAACTTGAGTCACTATTAAGTGAGATTTATTCCGACAGTCACGTTCGGTAAGAGTTACATTTAATATGATAACTTACAAAAATGTTAATATTTTACACTTTGCTTAAAAAAGTAAGGAAAAAAAAGTTTTCCAGAAATTATTTTATTTATTTATTTATTTATTTATTTACAGGGTGGTCCGAAAAACATGATAGAAAGTATTTTAAGTTTCTGATTTCAAACGTATTGATGCAAATATAATTCTTCCATATTATAATAGCACATATAGTGACATTTCAGTTAAATGCTTAATTACCGGAAATAAAGAATAAGCAAATATAGAATCACAAACCTTTTAAGATCGATTATATATCGTAAGAAAATTTTATGAGAATAACGGATGTAATGTCCTCGTTCGACGGGCTTGTCGTTCAGAGTTAAAAAGAATAGGGCGCTTAGTGAAGAGATAATCGCGCAGTAAGTTATATCACTCTAAAGTCGCAGTGATTTTTAAGCCATCAGATGACTGATGTAATGGTCCTAATCTCCAACTGATTTTCATTGTTTACAGGTTGATGGACAG
The DNA here is from genome assembly GCA_963930645.1 of Salticus scenicus. NCBI lineage: Eukaryota > Metazoa > Arthropoda > Arachnida > Araneae > Salticidae > Salticus > Salticus scenicus. The sequence continues at coordinate 220,655,161 of OZ005653.1, read as the reverse complement.
ATATGAATCTACAGGGAGTGTTTAGGATGCAAAAAGAAAGGCGTTGGGATGAAAATCTTCAGTTGTTACTGACGACATCAGGGAGCCTGCACGCGCATACTTTGAGGATCAGCCAACCACTTCCACTCGACAGGCGGCCCAACAATTAAGCATATCCAAAACATCATTACAAAGGCTAATGAAAGCAGTAGGATTGTGTCCATACAAGATCCAAATGTGACAGCCGCTAAAAGGGGGGGGGGGGATACTGTGCATCGGAGAGATTTCGCAAACCACATAATCGAGGAACTTAAAAATTGTTCCATCAGTGAATACAAGATCTGGTTCAGTGATGAGACCCATTTTCAGTTAAATGGTTTCATGAACAAACAGAACTGGCGCCACTGAGGTACGGAAAATCCTCATCTCAGCGTCATCTCTTCACTGCATCCACAAAGGGTCATGGTGTAGTGTGCCATATCGTCGAAGCAGATAATTGGTCCAATATTTATTGATGGTGTGGTCACAGGAGTGAAGTATCGAGAGTTGCTAGAGGGTCACTTTGGCCCTGATGCGGGCCATCTCAACAGGACACGCCGGTACTGGTTCAAGCCAGATGGGACTCGTCCCCAAAAAAACTTCTGACGTCTTCACGTGGCTTGAAACGACGTTTAGTGAGCGTTTGATTGCATTGGATGCAGAGAAATTCACGGGGCACGGGATAGAGTGGACCCCATACAGTCCGGACCCAAATCCGTGCGACTTATTCTTATGGGGTTACATCAAGGTTAGAATCTATAGGAATAGCCCTGATTCACCGGAGGACCTAAAATTGGCTATCAGAAGTGAGATTGATGCACTTGATTACGGCACACTCCAGCGCATTATGACAGAGTTTCGGAACCGGCTTTATAACACTATAGTTGAGGACGGTAGACATTTTAAGCATCTTGTATATTAAATGTCATTCATATCTTTATTCAATAAAATATGTTTCATGTTCTTGCATGTTGTCTTTTTTCCACAATGATCGCTTACTTTCTATCATGTTTTTCGGACCACCCTGTACTAATTTATTACTTTCTTGGAATCCTAGAAGTTTTATTAGCTTAACTTCATCGTAATTTTATAGCCTGTTACTTTGAAAAGAAAAATAAAATGCAGAAAGACTGCTTATGTGTATAGGGATAGGTTCCTTTATGTAACAAGTAGAACAAGCTACAACAATAAATTTATAATATGATGAACTTCGCTAATCACACATTCCGGAAAAATATTTGTTAATCATATTACTTGCCCTTGGATTCAAGGAAAATCTCCCTTTGCCAAATGTGACGTACTGCAAAATAATATGGTACTGAATTTGAGATAATGCCACTATTCTGATAAACCGAAATCATAATGAATTGAATATTTATTTAAAATTTTAAGAAGATACAAACTGACATTAATTTTAAAGTTTATCGGAATTCGAAATGTTTTTTTTCTTTGGAGAAAAATAAAATAATTTTTAAATGATATGTGGTAAAGAATGAATTATAAATTAAAAAAAATTAATATTTATTAATTTTTTTTAGTTAATAATATTATTGCTTAATAGAAAAATTTTAAATTTCATTAAAAACTTGTTATTTGCTATTTAAATCCTTCATGTTGAAAATTATCATATATTTAATAAAATCACGTTTTCTGTAGAAGAACATACATGAATTCTTAAGATTGGTTGGTTGGGTTTTACGTCGCACTACTGCTGCGCAATTGCAATCATGATTTCTTAAGGAGTAATAAGGATTAAAAATTTGATATTTTACCCAAATATTTTGTCTTCTACTATATATTTATACGTCCTTATACAAACAAAAACCTGTCTTGCAGTAAATGTAAGTTTGTTACGACTTACAATATTTCTTATGAAACAGTAAAATGTTTGATAGTAGATGATAAATAATTTTGTATAACAATTTTCATAAATACCTTTAAAAGAAGCATGCCCTAGTGAATTTATCGAGCCTAACTACACAATATTATAAATTTAATGCATAAAGCAAATGCAAACTATGTTTTACGTTATTAAGTCAATATTTGAATCTAATTTACTCTCATGCATTTCCATAAAGTTCAGAGTTTATCATTTGTTTTACAATCAATAAAACTTTACATTTTCAGCCTTTCATTTAACATGAAGTTTTAAGAAAAGGAATTTTAACATGATTTTCATCTCTAGTGTAATTACACACACACCCTTCAGAGATGTTTTCATTGCATATTTATAATGATAATCAAAAAGAAATTATACATTTTAACAAATATTTATAGTATGTAAGTAATTATTTTGCGTTACGTTACTCATAAATATTTTAATAAGTTCAGGCGATGTTTAAATATATTGTGTTATATATATATACTGTAGTTAAATTTCAGTAATTAAAATAGTGGGTTTTTTCTAAATGAACGCTATTTTTTGGATAGATATTATGTACATGTAAAATTTATTGTATTTAGAAATAAAACGCGAGTCCTTCCGGCTAATTTGGTAGGATAGGTTGATTTCTTTTTTCTTATCAAGTAGCCGCAATTTTATTCAAAAATAGCGGCTACAAATTATTAATGAACTTGGTAGAAATATTGATGTAAGCCATATACATATGGAGTTTTAAGCAAATCGGTTAACAAATAACTTTTTAGCCGAATTTGAAATTTTCAAGTGGAAAAGAAAATGGGAGACCACTTGGAAAGAAAATGGGAGACCAAAATGGCAAAAAAATATAGCAAATGCATTTGTGGGATATGTCTACTGTACAAATTTAGTTCGAATAAATTCAAAATCTCAGATGTCATTGTGTTGAAAAATTAAGTTGCCGTCACTTGGATCAAATTGGCAGAGCAAGTTCCTCACTGAACTAATCCAAGATATTTTTAAGATAAATCAACTGTCCAACATTGGTTCGAATAAATTCAATATTTCAAAAGCTATCGCGATAACAAAGTCTCAAGTTGCATCTTTCAAGTGGATACAACTTGGAAATAAAATTGCGGAGAAAATTGCCCAATGAAATCGTAGACATTTAAATGATAAATCTATTTTTCAACTTTGGTTTGATTTGATTAAATATTTCAAAATACATCGCGATAAGAAATTTTGGCCGTCACTCTGGAAAATATAACGGAGCAAGTTGCTCAGCAAACTCATCCAAGATTTCACTGTCCAACTATGGTTCGAAACAGTGCAGTTCTTCAAAAGTTATTGTCATGACAAATTTTCAAGTGTCAGTCTAAATGGCTGCTACTTGGAAAGAAAATGGCGAAGCAACTTGCCCAGCGAAATCATTCAAGGTATTTATATAATAAGTTCATTGTCCAACTTTAGTTCAAACTAATTAAGTTTTTCAAAAATTATCTTGATAAAAAATTTTCGGTTGGCACCGTGGTTTCAAGTGTCTACCACTTGGAAAAAAAAAAAGAAGTGAGATGCCTAGCGAACTTATCTAAGATATTTGAATGATAAATCCAGTACAAAAATTTTATTCGAATTGATTCAGTATTACAAAAGTTGTCATAATGACAAATTTTCAAGTGGCAACCACATGGAAATAAAATTGCTAATCAAGTTACCAAGCGAACTTATCCAAGATATTTGAATCATAAGTTTACTATCCAACTTTGTTTGAATCAGTTTAGCATTTTAAAATTTATCGTGATGGCACATTTTCAAGTGGCAGCGTGCTTTCAAGTGACCGCAACTTGGAAAAAAAAAGTCAGAACCAGTTACCCAGTGAACTAATATAAGATAATTATAGGATAAGATCACTGTCCAACTTTGGTTCAACTTGAATCAAAATTAAAAAAGTTATCATGTTTAAAAATTATCAAGTGGTAGCCTAATCTGAAGTTGTCTCGCTTAGTTAATAACATCCGCTCTTTGTTAAAAAGGGCGGATAAAGTTCATTAATAAACTTCGTTGAGAACCTTAAGTAGTCTGTGTATACATCAAAATTCAAGCAAATCCGGTCTTAAATACGCTTTTTACAGTGTGAATTAGAAATTTTCAAGTGGCAATTTGGTTAACAAACTCATCAAAGATATTTGTAAAAGAAGGTGATTGTCCAAACTTGGTTCGATTTGGAGTATTGTTTCGGAAGTTATCGTGATTTTAAATTTTCAAGTGATAGCCTGAATTTAAGTGGTCCCGCTTAGTTTAATACAGTCGGTAACAAAAGTCTCCGAACGCTAGCAAAAATTCCTATATGGAAAAAGTACACTTAATACAGTTTTATTAAATAAATCCTTATCGAATCCTGTTCTTAGACTGACTAAGAACATTATTCGACAAGGATTTATTTAACAAAACTGTATTAAGTGTACAGTTTTTAAATAGGAATTTTTGCTAGTGTTCGGAGACTTTTGTTACCGACTGTATATGGGCACTTTGTTAAAAAAGACCGATAAAGTTCATTAATAAACTTGGTTGAGACTCTTATATGGTCTATGTATACATCAACATTTAAACAAATTCGGAATACGCTTTTTACAATGTGGATTTGAAATTTTCAAGTGGAGGCCACTTGAAAACTAAATGGTGGAACAACTTAGTTAACAAATTCCTCCAGTATATTTATAAGGTACGTTGGCTGTGCAACTTTGGTTAGATTTGGAGTATTATTTCGGATCACGATTTTAAATTTCCAAATGGTAGCCTTATTTCAAGTGGCCCCGTTTAAGATAAAATATCCGCAATTTTTGTTAAAAATTTCGGAAAAGTTCTTTAGTAAACTTGATTGAGATCCTTATGCGGTCTATATTTATATCAAAATACAAGGAAATCCGGTTTTAAGTACGCTTTTTTTAATGTGGACATCAAATATTCAATTAGCCGCCACTTGAAAACAAAAGACGGAGCGACTTGTTTAACGAACGCATCCAAGCTATCTATATGATAAGTTTTCTGTCCAAATTTAGTTCAATTTGGAGTATTATTTCGGGAGTTATCGTGATGGCAGTATTTCCATTATACATAGATAGATGTATAGATAAACTAAGTGATTGCAAAAGGTCGATGTCTAAAGAAATCAACCTAAAAAGAAAGAGATATAATATGATACATCAAAAATGAATCATGGAATGACTGTAAATAGTGGGTGGGAGGTAGGTTGGTTGAATGATTGAATGAATTATCTTTCGCACTATAGCTACGAATTAGGCAATCTGTGATGGTGTGTATCTAACCCATGAGGTTGTTCAGGAGACACACCATCACAATTTTGATTCTTCGCATATGGGATTGCCCACTTGCATTGATGAGGCTAGTTATTTCGAAAATTTTGATTGAGAAATTCGATCGGTAATTGATAAAAAACATTATTAGAAAACATTTTTAAGAACTCTTATATAGATAAATTAAAGTTTACGAAACATTTAAAGGGGGTTTCACGAAAAACAATTGAAGCGATAGTATAGATCCATGAAATTGTCTGTCGTTATATCGGATTAGTACATGCTTAATTTGTTTATATGTGTAAGACAATGCAGGTGGCAGATGTTACAGTAAAATTCAGTAAACTTATAACAACTCCTAAACTAAAAAGTAAAATTAAAGAGCTGCGAAATGAGAGTATTTTAATAATTAGCTCCCCGTATACCAGAAATAAGAGGAAATTAGCTAATTGGGAAATTTTTTGACCGGGTTCTTTATATTTTTTACACGTTTTATTTGTGAGGAGTTCTAAAATTGCAGCAATGATATTCTGTCCGTCTGTAGTGTGTTATTTGTTAGTGAGTCAGTGTGTTAATTTGTTAGATTGTGCATACGATGTCGTAAGATCAAAGGGTCGAAGTCAAGTCGAACCAAATACCACAAATCACATTGGCATAAACCCTATTTGTTTCAGACATTATTGTATAAACACTCCGTATGTTACTCAAAATTTACTATTTTCGTCACATTTAAGTATACGAAAACTTTCAGATAAATGTGTGTTATGAGCACTGTTATTATCGTAGAGATATTGTACGGGTTTTAAAATGTCATTTATGATTTCTGGTATGAACATCATTATGAATAGTCTACTTCAATGTATTCGTAAGCCATTTAAAGTTTGCGATTTTCCTAACATAGTTTAGGTTTGGTTTAGCTGGGTTTTGTATCAGACTAGTTCAGCACTATGGGCAATTGGCGACGGCCTTGGACTCAATTCTATAGAGAGTCCGGAGATATTCCATCACAATTTTGATCCACTACGTATGGAATGGCTTCCCTGCTTCTGTAATCTCCAAAGGTATAATTTTGAAGGGAACATTGAGGACATTGCGACCACGACAGGTTTTACGTACACCAGCCAGCGTTACTGTACACGACGAATCCGCAAACTTCCCATTACGAGATCGACGCTCTACCGACTGAATTACCGAAGCCCTTCCTAACATAGGATAATAGGGGATCTTTTTTCATTAACATATATCATGAAAAGTAATTTCATTGTAAAATTGTTCGACGAATTTTAAATTGCCATTTATGGTACTGGTGAGATTATCACTAGCAATAGGGATTGTGTTTTGGAAACTCCGTAAGTTAATAGTTTTTTTTTTTTTTTTTCAATGACTGTGACCTGAAAAATTACACCTAAGTTACAATAATATCGGTTGTTAATTGACTATAATATAAAACTAATGTTAAAAAAATTGTTTTCCGTAAGATTCATGTAATCAGACTACAAGTATTAATGTAGTTAATGGATTATTGATGAACTCATACAGGAGTTTTGGAACACCAAAGTGGCTGCTCATTTAGCGATTATTGATTCTTCTGCTTATCCGAAATATAAGGGTACAATTTTCACAAAACAGCTTTATTATGCAATCTTCGAATACGTACTTTAAAATGCCATTTCAGCGAACAATCCGTGCATTCTCCAAATAAAGTTGCTGTAACATATCTCCCAAATACATTGTACTGGTGTTACTGTAACATATCTCCCGAATACATTGTACTGTATGGTTGAATGGTTGTGAAAATACCGTTTAATTATATTTAAATATTCAATAAGTTGTCTTTTTCTGATTTTATTGTCTAAATTGTGGACTTTCCACGCGAATTTTAAAAGTAATTTCTATATGCATACAGTAATGTTCAGATGGAGATATATTTTACAACTTTGCATTCACTAAAATGAGAGTAATGATAACTGTACGGCTGCCTTAATATTACCATTATTTGATCTTCTAACATTAACTTCAAACATTATTAGGAAAAGAAAATAGATATAATTTTCCCGTGAATTGTTGCTTTTGAATTGATTTGTAAATGAGAGTATTAAAGATAAGTAAAATATAAAAATAAGAAGCATTTAGTGTATGCATGCGTATATTATGCCATGTAGGATCTACTAAAATAGTTTCTGCCAGCACTTTGTCACATATTTATAAAAAAAAAAAAAAAAAAAAAAACTGTTGACTTTATACTGTCTGATATTACAAATATTTTTTATTCTATAATTTTTAATAAAAAATGCATGTTGTATTTTAATCACAAATCTGCAGAATTCATTCATAGATATTTTGAATATTTGAATTGTCGCGCATCTAAAAAGAAAACAATAAAAATAATAATCACAAAAACCTAAAAAAAAAAAAAAAAAAAAAAAGAAAAGAGAAAAATCGTTGAATACGTATATAATTTCTCTTTAGATGTTTAGATTTTAAGTTATTGATTAAAAATTATTTAAAGTCGTCTTATGATGGATTTGTAAATAACAAGTAGTTTATGAAATATTTTCATACTAAATGCATTTTTATCATGTATATTAATTTTTCTTTTAAAGCTGGTTATTCTGTAATATTGAAAAGCATTAGCAGGAAAAAGATGTGTATTTAATATTTCATTAAGAAAATCGATATTTTCGAAGTTTTGAATTAATATTTGCATTTCTTTAACCCTTTCAGCGTTAGCCGTTTTTCGGTATATCTGTTTAAGGATTCATTAAATTAATACTATGCACACTATAAATATGAAAATTTAATACAATACACTATACATGTTTATTGAACTTATTTTCTTGAAAAAAGCAACTTAAATTTCAAAATTTAGCCATACCAGCCTTTTGTTTTGACTATGCTTGACGGAAAAAGACGGGCTTAACGCCTAAAAAGCTTTACAGAAAGAGGATTTAAGTCATTTAATTTCTAGATTCGAGTATTATTAAAATATGAAGATTTATTTATAAAATTAATATTAGCTTATGTGAAGTACATTCTGAGATTGGAAAGAAATAAACTCAAAGTATGAAATAAATTTTATGTAATATGATTTCTTTTTTTAAAGAAAGAAGTAGTTTTATGTGGTAAAAATTCTTATTTATACCCTGTATACATATTCATTTGTGTGATCAAGAATATGTAAATATTTGAATTACCATTTTAGAAGCTTTGAATAAGATATAGGAAAACATAATCTTATGCATTCGGAATTGATTCACTATATGGATCTAAAATCTAGGGTGGACACATTAATGTACTCATCACATGTTTAATCGGCTTTACGTTATTATAAATTCAATCATTTCCCAGTCCCTTGTGGTTAATGTTATTAAAGAAGCCCTCCTTAAAGCAATTAAGGGAAAGGGCGGTTTAAATTTAACTATATCTGACAATAATTACTACTATTACTTTGAAGGCTGATTGGACGTTAAAATATATTAAGTAGGTTAATGTCGTTTATTTAGGTTTTAGTGTTTTGCTGAACTGAAAAATCAATTTGCGTCACGTACATTTTTACGAGAAATGTAATAAAATATTTATTATTTTAATCTAATATAATATGGCTTTTCCTAATTTTAAATCTGATAATTATTTTGCTTAATATGAAATAAACTTCCAAATTTAGCATAATTGAACAATCAGATTAGATTTTTTTTTTCTTTTTTTTCTTTTTTTTTTTTTATTAGTAAAAATTTTATAATTATTTTACTTAATATGACATAAATTTGAAAAATTTGTATACCTGATTAAACAGATTAGAAATAATTAGTTTTTATACACCAGTAAAAATAATCAGATAAGTTATTTTAAATTTAAAAATTAAACACGTTTTACCGTTATTTATAATTATTTAAAAGTTTGTGTTTCAAAGAATATAGTTAATTACAAGATAACGAATACGATACATTAAATAATGTGATAATTAAATTAGAGTTTTTAAAATTTTGTTTTAGTAACCATTACCCGTTAAATATTCATTAGAAGACATTTGAATTTCCGAAATAATAAAAATTACAAAAAATCTACCAGAAAAATTAAGCATGTATTTATTTTATTTTTAAAGAAAATGTTTTAATTCAAATTTATTGCTCTAGTAAGAAGAACACACAGGCACATACACACACATAGGCACATACATACAAATAGACATATATATACGATATAATTTATTTTTAAAACATTAGCTTAAAAAAATTATTTTAAGAAGCTTATGCTAATTATGTATGAATTATATAATAATTGGGTTGTTTGGAAAGTAATTTCGTTTTTCTCAGCAGAAGACTCAATTGCATTTTTTTTTCACACTATCTTCACAATAAAGCTGCATTACCATTATATATTGTGGTAGTTGATATAGCAAGGCTTGCTTGTGAAAAAGTTCGTTTTATTCTGCTCAATAGGTTTTGATTGTTGCCCTATCAAATAAAGAAAAACGGAAGCGACATTTTCGGCATATTTTGTTTTTTGCTACCAAAAACGCAAAAATACAGTTCAAACAAGGCAAAAATTATAATATGTGTGCACAGAAAATTTATTTAAAGAACGCCAGTGTCAAAACTGTTTTACGAAATTTTGACGTTGAAGGTGCATTACGTTCTGGAAAACAAGTTTATGCTAATTAAGACAAAGTATTGATTTATGAAAACTGCCAAGTAACAACTCGTGAGATAGCTAAGAAACCGATCAAAGCGGAGAATATATAATTTAATAAAATATTTGTATAATATAAGAAAATCGTCGTTCATTTTCAAAGGAAAAAAAACGAAATTATTTTCCGAACAACCTAATAAAACACCAAATTAAAGTAATCTCAAAATCATGTTGCTCTATGATGTCCAAAGATTTTTATCCAAAAAATTATTAGCCACACAACCTTTGCATTTAAAATAAAAAATAGTTATATAGATTTGCTAATATCATGTTTTACAATGTGAACTGTAAATAAGTGTTCGGCAGTAACATTAAAAACATCTTCAAACTAAATTTGAAAAAAAAAAAAAAAAAAAATGAAAGTTTTGGTGTATGCAAAATCACGTTTTTCTACTGCAAGATATGAGTGGTTTCCCACAAAAATAGAATTATTCAAAATCAAATATTAGTCTCAAATGTGCAATATGCGGGCGACAATGCGTATGAAAATACAATTAAAATATTACAAATTATTCTAACTATATTCAAAATATTTAAAAATCATATTAAAATTAAAACTTATTATAATTATAAGTTCTTATTCATAAAAATGTTCCATGAGAATCTTTGTTACTGGCAGACTTTGCCTGATTTGCTTATACTTAAATAATTAAAAACATAAAAAAATAAAATAAATAAAAAAAAAATAATAATAATCACTTTATTTTAATTTAAGAGGGAGCAGCCCCCGCTCATTGCTATTAGAGCGATGTTGAGCGATTCAATGTCGAGACAAAGGGGACTACTCCGAGATTTATTGAAAAAAAAAAAAAAAAAAAAAATATATATATATATATATACAAAGTTTTGCCAGGCTTGTATCCCAAGACCGACAAAGGGCGAGAGAGGTTAAAATAATAATTGAGAGAAAAGTTCTTAGTTTGAATTGATTCTGGTCGATAAAGTTCATTTAGAGTTCATGAGGTAAACAGCTGAAACATATTAAGATAAGTTCTGTGGTACAATCACCTGTTGCCGGGCGTGCACTTCTCGCGACAAGGGGCAGCAGGTTACTGATCGTTGAATCCATTTCTACAGCAGAGCATGTGCATGATACTCTTGTATACTTTGCTCTTGACGAGGTCTAGGTTCCTGACTGAGCCAGTAGGCAGTGTTATTGATAACAACATTAATTAGTGGCATTTGATATATCCATTAATAGGGAGAAAATCTTATTGAGCTTGTTAATTAGATTTGGTCTAGTTAAAATGTTGTCCAGCCAGTTTACTGGTCTGGGGGAGGGATTTCTGATATGGTGGGCAGAAAAAAAAAATAAATCGCTTAAAACTTTGCTTTGGGTCCCCGCCTACACTAGGCTCATCAGCGGCCGACTGGTTCTGCGTTCAAAGCTGGTAGATGGGAAGTGCTGGGTTCGATCCTATGTCGCGCTCATCGACATAGTCGTTCTGAATTTTCTGTCGTTTTCTCCAAAACTCACGTAAATACGGGATAAGACCTCTTAGAAAGACTCCCACAGAGAGCATTCCCACTATAAGCCTATGACCTAGCGTAATCAATCGGTCTTAAATCCTATAACCAACCCGCCTACGCTATATTTGTTTCGATTTCTCATAGTTTACTTTTGTGCCTCAACCGGAGATTTCGATTCAAGTTCTAACTTAAAGATAAGTGACGCTGCTGTTATTCGAGATTTACGTTTTCCGGACAACTATTTCTCGAATAGATTATCATATTCGTTCTAAGACCGCAGATAGCAACAAGAGACAATCTTCCTTAAGGGGTTAAAGAAAGGGGGGTTAAAGAAAACCTTCATGCAAAATTTTCTACCTCCGCGATCAGTCGTTTCCCTAAATATCAAACAACACACCACTAAGTTCCGCTTTGTTTTTTGTCACTTTCTCGTCTTCCTTCCAGTTTAGGATAGTCTGTAGACACTGAAAACTTTTCTTGTAGCAATCGTCTTCTCTTTTTTATTAGTTATCTTCAAAATGTAGTTCATTGGCCTTTGGAGGATCAAACCACGACTTTTATGCCATCAGCATGACACTTTAATTAACTATATGATAACTGGCCACGGACAGTCTTTTCACTTTCACATTTCTATCTCTAAAACCAATCGTTTCAAATATTTATAGATTTCAATTGGTTGAGAAAAAACTATTTAAAAATTCCAAAATTAGGCTTCCGACTGCAGAAGAGGTCAAATCCATTCTCTGTGTGAATTTTTGCAGCTCTGCCATTGGCTGTTTGCCTAAAAAGCAGCCAACATATCTCAAAGTTTAACTTTATTTTTGTCACTTTTCCTCTTCCTTACGGTTTATGATACTATGAAGACACTAAAAAAAATTCCATTTATCAATTGACATCTTTTCTATGAACTATTTGGAAGGAGTAATACACTGGCCTTGGAGGGCTTGCTCACGACTTTCGCGTTATCAGCATGGCACTCTAACCAAATGAGCTTACGAGCACGGAAAACCTTTTAAGTTTTACTTTTATATCTTTAGAAAATTACAGATTTTAATTAATTTGAAAAATAATAATCAAAATTTCAAAAATTGTATTTCGGGGTGCATCAGAACAGGTCAAATCGGGTCTCCGTGTAAAATTATGTAGCTTTTTTAATAGCCATTTCCGTAACAACCGGCCAACACACCCTTAAGTTTAATTTTGTTTTTATTACTTTTTCACCTTTCTTACGATTTACATTACTGTTAAGACAATGAAAAATTTTCTTTTATCAATTGGCATCTTTTCTATGAGTTATCTGCAAAAAGTAATACATTGGTCCATGTAGAATCGAACCGACAACTTAAGATCTTTAAGTATGACGCTCGAAATAAATGAGCTAATGGATCTCGGAAACATTTTCACTTTTACGATTTTATCTCTAGAGCTGAACATTTCAGAAAATTACAGATTATAATTAATTAAAAAAATCTAAGTAAAATTTCAAAAATCTCGCTTCGAAGTGCAATGGGAGAGGTGAATAAAAATCTAGATGTAAATTTGTGTAGCTCTGCGATCAACCGTTTTCCTTCAAATCGACGAACACACACACATACTTTAATATGTATAGATAAAACAATATTGCTCGGAATATTAAATGGAGCTGTCATATTGTAACAAACAACCTAATGAAGATATGTCATCTGGCATGTGACCCGATTATAGCTTTTGAGTTGAAAATTATTAACTTACTACCAACAATGTAAATAATTAAATGTTCATTGCTCATTTTTATCATCTATCATCGTTAGCTTGGATTAGGAACGACATAATTAACAATATATTTTAAAATAAATGGAGTTATCATTAACATTTGACCCCCTCCTTCCGAATAAATAAATAAATAAATAAAATCTGAGAGGTATAATTGTAAAAAATTAACCCATCAATGTGATAGCAGTATTTTACATATGACCAAAAATATTTGGTTGGTTGGGTTTTTACGTCGCACTAGTGCTGCGCAGATGGGCAATTGGCGACGGTCTGGGATTCACCCCTAGAGGTGGTCCGGAGACAAGCCATCGCAGTTTTGATCCTCCACAGAAGGGATGCCAAAAATATTTGAAGTAGAGCTTTACTATGGCCTTTAACTTTCGTTGACATAAAATATTAGAATGAAAGCGTATTCTTTAACAATTTTAGTCATTTAATTTTAAAATACTAACCTCCCCACTACTAGTTTTAAAGGCGTAAATAAATTAATATTAAATTGATGTTAAACCACTCGATATATAAGACGTGAGAAAAACTATTTAAAAAGAAAATTTGGTATGTAAGTTTTTAATATATTGATTTCTCTTAAAATAGATTTAAAATGTAAATTTGCAATTTATAATTTTCTGGACAGAATAAATTTTCCACGTATTTATACATCTACTCTTTTGAGAAACCTATTTTAAATACGTACTGTTAAAAATATCAATAGTAATTGAAAGGGATTTATTCTAAATTCTTTTGAGAAGCCTTTTAGAAAATAAAATAGCTATTCCATGCGTTGCCGAAAATATCAGCGTCTATACTTTTACAACAATAAATTATTTTGCGGCAGATATGTATCATAACTCCTACTCAAAGCCACGTGACTGTTCGATACTAGGTGGGAGTAAAATAGTTTGAAAACGAAATAAGATTAAACATAAGAATTTGATAATTTGAAATACGGATACGCATTATCATGATATTTGTTGTTTTTTTCAAATATTTAAAACAATTCTTCAATTACATTAAATACGTTCTAAAAGAGAGAGAGAGAGAGAGAAAGAAAGAAAGAGAGAGAAGTCAATTTAGTATGACAGTTAAATTTTGAGATCTTTATCTGTATATAAAATATCAAATAAATTTTTTATATTTGGGCGTGGCAAATAATCTGTAAAGTTTTATTTACTATAGCTAAGAATAAGTTACTTGAGGACAATTAAATATGGGTTAGACAATTAAATAGGAAATCAAGAAACAAATATTAGTATGAAAAACTGCACATAAGAAATTTTTGTTGAAACAATGAAATTTTTATTCTGGATATATATATATATATATATATATATATATATATATGTATAAAAAAAAAAAGGTGATTTAAGCAATTGTTTTGTTTCGATGAAACTTCCTGCTGAACCAACAAAATCTATATTAAATCAACCAAATATTTTTTTAATGATTCAGCATCACTAAAATTTTACTGTTTTGGCATTTTTTTTTATGTGTATGTACCCTGTTTTTAATTTTCATTTAAATAATTACAATATAAGAAGTAATTTTGTGTTAGTAAAATACTACTCATGTAATAAAACTAACAAATTAAATTTATATATGCTTTATAGGGCTTTGAATTTAAAATTAATAAAATAATTAAAGGCCTTTAACCCCTTAACGCGCGGCGTCCTCGCTGCGAGGACGCAAAATTTTAGATCCAGCTGCAAAAATTCATCCCGGAAATTTTTTAGCAAAAATTTACGTTTATGACATACCAGAAAAGGCAGGTTTTTTTAACCTTAAAATTTAAAATTTCTTTTAGTTTAATTTAGTTTATAAATTCCGGTGGCAGTATAATTTAAATGATCCAAATTGTCTTGCGCCGCAAAGGGTTAACGGGACATACGACCCTCAGAATTTCAAAAAACATCGATTTAATTATAGTCTTTTCTAAAGTTAATTATTGTTAACTAATTTTCATTGGGCATGTCTAATTGTTACCTATAAGCTTATTATTCATTTTGGAATATAATTTAAATTATGTGGTGAATTATTTAATAATTTATGTATTAATAATAAATGTTTTTTTTTTCTTTTTTTCACCTTGCACGAAGGATATCTCGGAAACTATTTAATATTTTTTCTTGAAATTTTCACAGATTATGTAACATATCAGATCCTTCAAACGGAACCTAAATTTGTACAAATTTAAGTTAAAAATATATTTAAAAAAAAAAAGTTTAACGATTATTTATTTTGTAATAAAATCTGAAGTATCACCTGTATGAAAAATAGGGGGGGGGGGGATACAAATTTTGGTTCAGATTGAAGGATCTGATACGGTACATAATCTGTGAAATTTTCGAGAAAAATATTAAATATTTTCAGAGATATCCTGCGCGCAAGTTGAAAAAAACACATTTATTTAAAAAAAAAGACTATAATTAATTCAATGTTTTTTTTAAGTTCTAAGGGTCGTATGTCCCCTTAAACTTCCTGCGCATCTTTAAGAATGTTTCCTTAAATAAAAAAAATAATATGATTTACAATTAATACTTTCGCATCGGCATCTTTTCTTATTCATATGAGTGGGAGTATTTTAGTGATACGAAAAATCAAGGGTAACACTGTGGTATAGTTTTGTCATCACTATTTGCGTACATTATTTTTCGATTTATTTAAGTAAAAGTCATTACTTATAAACAGAGATATGAACTCCCAGCTAAAAAAAATATCTTCAAAAAAAAAAAAAAAAAAAAAAAAAAAAAAAAAAAAAAGAAGAAAAACTGCAAAAAACTTCAGATAATTTGAAGAGATTTGGTAAAATAATAAGTTTAAGAGGGGAGGGGGCTCTATCTGGAAATTTTTTGCTTCTAAACAGCAGTTATTGTACATAATTTAATAATTCTTCTCCAAATACCTTCAGATTTCCGGTATTTTTTTTTAATAGTTTTTTTGCAGATTTTTTTTTTTTTTTCAGCTGAGCTTCTATAGCTAAGTCACCTTCGCAACTGAAAATTGCCACATCCATGCAAAATGCAAAATATAAATTTACATTCTTCGATGTGAATGTGTTAAACGTGTTGAAAATCAGTTAGAACGTAAATAAATAATAGCAATAATAAAACTCTTATTTTGTTTCTTAATAGTGTAAATAAATTCCTCTTTCTCAAAGAAAATTTATTCCGACAGTCACGTTCAGCAAGAGCTACATTTAATATAACTTCCAAAAATGTTAATAATTGTACCCTTTGCCTAAAAGATTAAGGGAAAAAAAAAGTTTTCCAGAGATTATTTTATTAATTAATTTATTTATTACTTTCTTGAAATCCTAAAAAAATTAATTAGTTTAACTTCAGCAATAATTTATAGCCTCTTAATTTGATGAAAATACATAATGTGAAAAAAATGCAGAAATATTGTTTTTTTTTTAAACTGTAAGAAATAAAAGAATTTTCAAGAGATTACTATTTATTTATTTATTTATCTTTCACATTCTTGAGATCGTAAAAATTTTATTAGCTTAACTTCACCCTAATTTTCTAAACTACAATTTAAGAAAAATACATAATGTGAAAAAAAAAAAAAAAAAAAAAAAAAATACAGAGAGATTGTTTGTAGGGATATGTTCCCATATGTCACAAGTAGAACAAGCTACAACAATTAAGTTATGTAATAAACTTCGCAAATCCCACCCTCCAATAACATGTTTATTAACTATACTACTTGCCATTACATTCACGGAAAATCTTTCTTTACCAAATTTTACGAATGACAAAATGCTGTCTACACTTTAAGACAATGCCACTGGTCTGATAAACAGATATTATGATGAATTAAAAAAATTATTTTAAAGTTTTTAAGAAAATATAACCTGAAATAAAGTTTAAAGTTCATTGGTAATCTAAATATATTTTCTCCCAAGAAACAGAAAATATTTCATAAACAGAATAAATGAAAAGTACAGAATAAAATTTAAATTTAATAGAATAAAATAAAGAATTAAAATAGTAAAGTTTATAAAAAAAATTCATTAATTTTTTTTTTTAGTTAATAATAATAACATTACGTAATAAAAATATCTTAAATTTTATTAGAACTCTTTAGAACTTTATTAGAAACTCAAAATTATATATTTAAATTCTTGATTTAAAAAAAAATTATTGTATATTTAATAGAAGCACGTTTCCTGCAAAATAACATATATGAATTCCTGGGGAGACTAAAAATTAATAATTCGATATTTTATCCAAATATTTCGTTTTCCACTGGATATTTATCCTTATACAAACAAAACCTCTCTTGCAGTAAACATAAGTTTGTTATCACTTACAATATTTTGTATAAAATAGTAAAATATTTCATAGTAGACGATAAATTGTTTAACCTAACAATTTTCATGAATAAATTTAAAAGAAGCATGCCCTAGCAAATTTATTGAGCACAACTACACGATATTATAAACTTAATGCATAAAGTAAACCCAAAGTATGTTTTACGTTATTAAGTCAATATTTGAATCTAATTTACTCCCATGCAATTCCATAATGTTCAGAGTTTATCATTTGTTTTACAATCAGTAAAGTTTACAGTTTAAGCCTTTCATTCAACATTAAGTTTCAAGAAAAAGGAATTTTAACATAATTTTCATCTCTTGTGTAATAACACACACACCCTTAAGGGATGTTTCCATTGCATATTTATAATGACAATCAAGGTGAAATTACCTATTTTAACAAATATTTGTAGTATGTAAGTAATTATTTTGCTTTAAGTTACTCATAAATATGCTAATAAATTCAAGCGATGTTTAAATATGTTATATTTTATTATATTAAATTTCAGAAATGAAAAAGGTGCTTTTTTCTAAATAAAAATTATTTTTTCTCTTAGATACAGGGTGGTCGAAAAACATAATAGAAAGTAAGCGATCATTGTGAAAAAAAGACAACATGCAAGAAAATGAAACATATTTTATTGAATAAAGATATGAATGACATTTAATATACAAGATGCTTAAAATGTCTACCGTCCCCGACTATAGTGTTATAAAGCCGGTTCTGAAACTCTGTTATAATGCGCTGGAGTGTGTCGTAATCAAGTGCATCAATCACACTTCTGATAGCCAATTTTAGGTCCTCCAGTGAATCAGGGCTATTCCTATAGATTCTAACCTTGATGTAACCCCATAAGAATAAGTCGCACGGATTTGGGTCCGGACTGTATGGGGTCCACTCTATCTTGTGCCCCGTGAATTTCTCTGCATCCGATGCAATCAAACGCTCACCAAACGTCGTTTCAAGCCACGTGAAGACGTCAGAAGCTTTTTGGGGACGAGCCCCATCTGGCTTGAATCAGTACCGGCGTGTCCTGTTGAGATGGCCCGTATCAGGGCCAAAGTGACGCTCTAGCAACTCTCGATACTTCACTCCTGTGACCACACCATCAATAAATATCGGACCAATTATCTGCTTCGACGATATGGCACACCACACCATGATCCTTTGTGGGTGCACTGAAGAGATGGCGCTGAGATGATGATTTTCCGTACCTCAATGGCGCCAGTTTTGTTTCTTCACGAAACCATTCAACTGAAAATGGGTCTCATCACTAAACCAGATCTTGTATTCACTGATGGAACCATTTTTAAGTTCCTCGATTATGTGGTTTGCGAAATCTCTCCGCTGCACAGTATCCTCCCCCCCCCTTTAGCGGATGTCACATTTGGATCTTGTATGGACACAATCCTACTGCTTTCATCATTAGCCTTTGTAATGATGTTTTGAATATGCGTAATTGTTGGGCCGCCTGTCGAGTGGAAGTGGTGATCCTCAAAGTATGCGCTTGCAGGCTCCCTGATGTCGTCAGTAACAACTGCTGATTTTCGTCCCGACGCCTTTCTTTTTGCATCCTAAACACTCCCTGTAGACTCATATCTGTCCATCAACCTGTAAACAATGAACATCAGTGGTAGATTAGGACCATTACATCAGTCATCTGATGGCATGAAAGTCACTGCAACTTTAGATTGCTATAACTTACTGCGCGATTGCCTCTTCACTAAGCG
The DNA here is from genome assembly GCA_963930645.1 of Salticus scenicus. Lineage (NCBI taxonomy): Eukaryota > Metazoa > Arthropoda > Arachnida > Araneae > Salticidae > Salticus > Salticus scenicus. The sequence goes on along the minus strand of OZ005653.1, from coordinate 220,636,014 downwards.
TCCTTTTCTTTTTGAACTCTGAACGACATGCTCGTCGAACGTGGACATTACATCGGTTATTCTCATAAAATTTTCTTACGATATATAATCGATCTTAAAATGTTTGTGATTCTATATTGCTTATTCTTTATTTCCGGTAAATAAGCATTCAACTGAAATGTCACTATATGTGCTATTATAATTCGGAAGAATTATATTTGCATCAATACATTTGAAATCAGAAACTTAAAATACTTTCTATCATGTTTTTCGGACCACCCTGTATTATGTATACGTAAAATTTATTCTATTAGTATACGTAAAATTTATTCTATTATAAATAAAATTATCCAGAGATTTAATGTGATACATCAAAAATGAATCATAGGATGATTGTAGATATTAGTTGTGAGGTAGGTTGGTTGATTGGTTGAATGAATTTTCTGTCGCACTAGATATACGAATTATACAATCAGTGATGGTCTGTATGAGGTTGTTCTGGAGACATACCTTCAATATTTTGATCTTTCGCAGATGGGATTGCTCCTACGTTTAACTGAAATTATATCTTAGAATATATATCCAACTTCGGAATAAATTTCATCTAAAAGTTATGTGTTCTACTGTATATATACAGTAAACTCCCCTGTAACGCACTCCCGCAAAACGCGAATTCGTATAACGCGACAGAAAAACTGCGACAGTTACTCCCACAACGCGATAAAGAGTCCCGTATAACGCGTAAAATAAATAAAACATTTTCTCACACTGTAAAAAAAATGTGAAAGTATATGTTAATTTAAAATATTTCTTAGTTAAAAATACATGTAATAGTGATTGTCTATATTTATTCTATGTTTATTTATTTTTCAAACTGTTTTTTTTTTTTTTTTTTTTTTTTGCAATAAAATTATAAAAATGCATAATTATATTCAGAATAAGTGTCATAAAGACACAACTATATTCCCGCCAACGGTGAATTAAACTAATATTAATCATTAAAATGCATATATCTATATATGATAGTTTTTTTTAACATTTCTGTTTATTTTTCTCTGTAATTTTACTTGATATATACGGTAAATGATTTCCAGTAGTTTTTCTGCCGAAATTTAAAACAGTGCATAATTTCTGATTTTTGTTTAGAAAATAAAAGGTATACACTTACCTGTTTTTTATATATGAACAGTGAAGATGACAATTTAAAATAATAAGCAGTTTATAAAAGAAGTAGGATAAGAGCACAAGTAGTGGACCCCGTACCAGTAGTGGGCATTTTAAAATTTGAACTGTGGAAACAATCTTTCTAATTCTTGTATAGGTTCGAGAATAATCCAGGGTTGGTGTTATAATTGTGTGCAATCAGGGTTGATTTTATAATTATGTACTATTAATCTATCGAACTGGAAATATTTCCAACTATCAGTGTTAGAATACAATTTGTTTACCTGTAAAAATAATAATAATAATAATTTTCTGTAATTTTGCTTTATTTCTTGTAGTTTTCAATGAGGAAAACTTATTTTTTTCTCTTTGCCACTGCTTATTTTTAATTCCTTTTTTCTAACTTTGATTTCATATGATTAAAAGAAGTATGATGAATTCATTTATCCTGCTAAATGTTTAATTTTGTATTAACATATGACACTTTTATGGGTGTCCTCTACAGGTACCAAAAAATATCAGCATAACCAGTAGTGGACAACCCGTCCCCTAATAAATCATTTCACTTTTAAGGACTTTCCACCTGTGGACTCAGCCCTGTAATATCTCAAATTTTCAAGTAATGGGAAGTAATGGAAGTGAAGCTATGCATTGGGCGATTATCAACAGTCTGGTATTAATTCCTAGAGATGGTTCGCAGACACGCCTTCACAACTTGTGGCTTCCCCGATCAAAAAAAGCCAGAGGTATTGATTTGAGAACATGAAGTACATTGCAACCATGACAGATTTTACCTATACCAGTTTACATTACTATACACAAGCTCTTTGACTGGAACGGAATGGAAATTCACTTCAGTCGTCAGATAATCTCGTTTGTTGTTTTGGGAGTATTGACTGCAGTGGGAACCTAGATTTGAGGAGGAGTGCCCTCCGTAGGAATCTTTCTAAGGAACCTTAGCCTGTATTTACGTAAGTTTTTTGGAGGAAACCACAAAAAAAAAAAAAAAATCCGAACGGCTAGGTTGACAAACCCGACCTGGGATTGAACCCGGTACCTTACGTCTTCCAGCTTTGTGCGCAGAACCGCTCGGCTCCCAGATAATCTGGATAATCTCTGAACATTCTGAAGATTTTTTTGCAAATTTTTTCTGGGTTCTGTATTGGAAAAATTGAAAGAGTTAATTTCCTAATGGAAAATCGCCAGTGAAACAGCACTGGCTGTGGTCAATATTTGAAGGGTTGTGCCTCTCTTGACTATTGTACGAAGGGTCCGAGGGATTCACGTTACCTTGCACTACTTAATCTTTTTTGATTTGTCAAGTACTCGATCTTGTGTGGAAGTCGTTGTGGTACCAAAGAGCGAACATTTCGCGGAAGATCAAAATTGCAATGGTATGTATTCGGACAATTCATAGGAATGACTCTAAACTCAGTGCTAGTAGCCCCCAACGTACTTGTATTTTTGACCCACTCAACCTCTTATTATATTTTTTGATGAAAGTAGAATTATGAGCATTCAATAAATGTTTCAATCATATATTATGTATATGTAAATCCTTTATATTGTAGTAGTGTAGATGTTAATGTTGATTGACTACACGAGGGACCTAGGTCTTTTATCACAAAATATAAACTTATCCTTTTCGATAAATACTTTTTACTTTCTCCAACAACTCTGTGAAGTTTACTACCTGTATCTTTATCATGAGTCATCTTTTCTAATTTCAAGATGTTTAAGTTTACTTAATTTTAACTTCTGTAATGGTTGTCCCGTTACTATGCCAACACACGATGCTTTTAGTCTCGTTACGGACTGAAATTGTCTCCTCAATGTATATCCTCTATAACGCGATTTCCTATTACGCGGAACGTTTCCCCTCGCGTTATACGAGAGTCTACTGTATATATATATATATATATATAATATATCTTCCATATGCTCTCCATGCAAATTTAACATGGCCGTTAATTTTTTCCATGGTGTTTCTGTTCATCGTAATGATTTGTTCCAAATAAGTAAACCTGGATAACATTTTTAAACCGACCCTCAATCGGTTTAATAAAAAAAGTTTTTGATCAGTGTAATTTGCTTGTATTAACTTATGCTTCAGAAACTGAAACATTAACCTGTAAAACTATGCAAAAGTTTCAAACAACTGAGAGAAGCATGGGAAAATGCATGTTAGAATACATCCGAAGAGACCGAAAGCGAAATACACGGAATAGGGAGCAAACAAAAGTTACTGCAGTCATTTGTAGAATTAAGTAGTTAAAATGAAGCTGGATTGAGCACCTTGTTAGAAAAAACAATGACAAATGGATCCCCAAAGTCCTATTTTGTATATCGACAGTTAAGGAAAGACTGAAGAAGAGACGATAGTGTCACTGGAGAGATGAAATTGTGAAGTTTAGAAGATGAAAATAGAGAAGAGTTGCTGTAATTAGGACAAATTGGAATAACTTTGGGGAGGCCGTCATCCTGCGGTGGATTGATAAAGCCTGAAATTGATTACATATATATATATATAACATTATATATATGTATATATATAATTTTATTTCCCAATATTGAAAAATATTCTTAGCTTTGTTACATTTTCTTATTTATTTTCTTTTTATTCTTTCTTTTTATTTCTTTCTTTTCTTTTTATTTCTTTTTATTAAAAATTATGAATTGAATTGTTCGTAATTTTATTTGTTCGTATATTATTCACATAGCTTAATTTATCATAAAGTTTATCATTAAAAAAATATTTTATATTTTTATACAAATTACAACAAATTATTTTTCTAATTATAAAGCAATATTAATTAGCTAAAGTAAAGAAATAATAAATGGAAATTAAATGGGTATTAAGAAACGCAACGTACCAATTACTCCATAGCAAACGAAAAGGAAGGGAGGTTTCAATGGAACGGAATTAACGTCGCACTTGAGCTGCGCAATGTGTAAACGTCGACGTCTGAGAATCTGCAAAATAATAATAATAATAATAATAATAATAAAATTTATCATATTTTTTCTTTCTTTCTTTCTTTCTTTTTTTTTTTAACGTTGTAAAAATTTTTGCAATTAAGTTATTTTTGATAATTGTAACTTCATATAGATATTCTTGTGTACATTATAACGGTGCCCTCAACTTTTTGATACATCATCTTTAAGTTGTCAAAAATTACAGAAACTCAAGATTTGATTTACTGTTTTACTATCGAGAAATTTTAAAGATGTTTCTATTGCGACATCGTGCGCAAATTTTCCTCAAAAAATTTGTAAATTACGAACCGATGCTTTAAATATCGAAGCATGTGAAATTTCTTGCGATTGCAGCTAAAAAATTCCCAAAGTGTAGACGTAAAATGTTTTGCTTTTAACTCGTGAAAGTTGTAGTCACTGAACTACTCAGTATAGCCAAAAAAGTAAATATTTAAGCCAAAAATTGTAATTTAAGATAAATTTGCCTAAAAGGAAATAAATTTGTGTAATTGAAGCTATAAATCATTTTCCAGTGTTTTAACTTATAATGTACACAAATCTCTCTCAAAACTTTTTTTTTTTTTTTTTAACTTTAAAAACTTCGCTTCAAGAGACGTTAAAATCGAAGACAACAGAACTTACTCTTATATTTAATATTTTAAAAAGCCTAAGCCAGGCTGAAGCTTTGAACCTTACTGATTAATTCATTTAAAATGTTGTAAATGCCTGCTTTAAAATTTAAGTTATATTGATAAATTCGAATTAATAACATTAATCAAATTAATTCCGTAATTTAATGCGTGTAAATCATTAATTAGTGTGAAATTTTACGTTTCTCTAGCAGATAAAGAAATCATTATTTTATATCAACAATGCCATTGTTTAAACACAGTGCAAAATATTTCAATAATAAATTCTTTTCTGTATACCCTTCTTTAATTAAAATTGTATTTGTATGCATTAGTTTAAACGTTTTTCTTTTTAAATAGTGATTTAGAAAATGAAATTTGTAATTAAGTTTTTGAATTATAAATCTACTTTTTACCATTGAATGAGTTAGTAGAATTGTGATTTGAATAACACAGGTTTTAAATACTTATTTTTCGTATTTTCTCTTCTACAATTTTTATTAATTTATTCCTTTTTTAAAGTTCATTAATATTTGAAAATTGGTTTTTATTATGCCATTAATATAATTTATAAATTTCAAACTAATTCAACTTAATTTCATCTAATAAATTTTAAGTATTTTCAGAATCATCAAATTAAAATATATTTGTGTATCCTGAAAGTAAATCACGATTTATTAGGTTTATTTCCTTGCATGATGAAATTTATAAAATGGAATATTATAAAAATCAGCAATTAAGTTTTATATTCGAAAGAATATGAGGCATAAAAAAACACGATTGCTAATTTAAGTAAGAAAATCAATTAACAATTATAGTTATGATAGGATCTGGAAATTTAAAAAACCTATAAATTAAAAATCTCCATGTTATTTTAAATCTGAACTTTTTTGTATTTAATTTTATTAATAAGAGTAATTTTAGAACTGCATATGGATAAAAAATAATTACTTAAGTAATTATAAGAAATTTCTAAAACATTTTTATCAAGGAAATGCGTTTTAAATATTAGAAACTAGTTAAATTATAGTATAATAACTTTTATTTATTTATTATTATTATTATTATTTTTTGCCGAATATGTGGTAGTAAGTCAGCGGGTTTTAAAATAAATCCCGATTTTATTTAAAATCAGTGTACAAGAGGTATGCACTTAAAAAATATATATATACTAGCTGACCCGACAAACGTTGTTTTGTCATATAAATTATTTCTAGAGAATATTTTGCTAGAAAAAAATAACTAACTTATTGTAAGTGTGTAAGGATGTGGTATATAAGTGGAAGATGTATGGAGCGCTGTGAACGGTGAAAGAATATAAAAATAACAAAACACCAATCATTTATTTTTTTTAATTTATTAAAATTGATTCTTTAAAATTATATACATATCGCTACTTATAACAATATTACTAAAAAACAATATCAATCCCTTAATGCAACAGAGTGTACAATATTTTTTGTTATCCCATCTTTCGCCAATACAAACAAACTGGATGGTTTGCCCACTCGAGGGCCACGTAAAATTGTCCGTGTGAAAAACATGATGTGCTCAAATCTAAGCCACAGACAGACATCGTTTGGCCCTAAGACTTATTGATAGTCATTGCAAATGCCAATCTAATTGGAAATTGAGGGCGTTTAAATTGAATTGGCACATCTGTGGGTATAATAGGAATTCGCAGTAGTAATATATTTTCACCTCGGAATTTGTCATTTAAAATGATGGCTTCGATAACATTTTTCATTAATTTTTTTATGACTAATCGCGTGCCGTTGCATAACCGTTGTGGGTTCAAATTACGAAGCAAAATAACCGGAGATCCAACCTTCAGTTGTAAAATATGCGGTGGCATGCCTGGTAAATCCAATGAGTTTAAAAACTTTGTTGGATAATTTACAGCTTCGGTGGCATCGCAAACTGTATCATTAGATTTGTATGACACCAAGTCTCCTGGTAACAAATGTTGTATCTTGAGATTCAATTCGTTGACGTCCACATTTTTTGCTGCTAAAATTGCTGTTTCTGCCAGCCACTCATGATTTGTGTATCGTCTGTGTACATCGGGAAATATCTGGTCAATAAGAGCATCTTGAGAATCAATGATTGTGCAGAAATCGGTCGGTAATTTTATGCATCCAGTTTCATCTGTAGTGACTTTTCAATCGCCGATATCTAACAATTGTTTTGAGAATGTTTCAGCGGATGGATCTTGAAGCTTTTGAACGCACAAATTTACTTTCAGTTGTACTTTTTCAACATTACGCCACAATGACGATGATTTTAAGCAGGCGTTGATCTCATCAGCGTATGTTGAACGCGGAATAACGGGAAGTGCTTGTCTGAAATCACCTGAAAAGAGTAACAGAGTGCCGCCAAATAGTTTGTCGTTGTTTTTTATATCTTTCAATGTCCTGTTCGACGCCTCAATCGAATGTTTGTGTGCCATAGTGCATTCATCCCAGATAAGAATTTTACATTATTTCAGCACTGTGGCCATGGACGATTGTTTTTTTTTTATGTTGCACACTGCGTCTGGGTTATTTTGAATATTTAGTGGCAGTTTAAATAATGAATGAGCTGTTCTGCCTCCATCCAATAAAGTTGCCGCAATGCCAGATGATGCAACAGCCAATGCGATGCCATTATTTGATCGTATTTCGGCGAGAATTAGCGAAATAAGGAATGTTTTGCCAGTTCCACCTGGTGCACACCCCCCCCCCCAAAAAAAAAAAAAAAAAAAAAAAAAAAAAAAAAAAAAAGAATCCACCTTGTCCTGCCAAAACTGCGAGCATGATGCGGTCGTAAATGGTTCTTTGTTCTTCATTCATTAGTGGGACATTGCGAGCAGCAATCGCTGCTATTTCTACAGTATTGTATTTTAGTTCACAATTCAATTCAGTGCTTAATAAATCAGATGCATTTCGATTTGTTGAATGCATACCGAAATGACTGAGTGGTAAGTTGGCAATGATAATGCAAAGATCTTCAATAGCAATCAATGCTTCATTGTACATAGCGTCACTGAATACTATCGTTAGATCGTTGCACCGTGAACGATGTTGATGCAATATATCATCAGTCATTGAATCTTTGTGATTATCCCATAATGTCTCTGCTCGGGCCGGGAAACATGTAGTCAACACTATAGCGAATAGTAGACGAATTTGTTTTGCTGTACAGTTCAGTTATACTTCATCAAGCATACACTCCAACTGGTTGTCGTCTTCCAGCAAGCCGAGTGCAAGGTATGCATCTTTATACGTTGGATACTGTTGTCCATTCACTTTACGTAAATCTTGAAATGACAAAGGGCCGATGACATTAACCAATAACAGTCGAAGATAAAAGCACTCAGTCGGTCTTGGATTGACTGTAAATACTCGTCCCAAGGTGTTTGATTTGAATAAACCGGGACATGCATCAATCGGCGTGCCTTGCTTGCGGGGCATCCATTTTTTTGTTGGAGCCCATGTGAAATAGCGTGGTACTTCTGAATAGAGTAATGTCCGTGCAAAAGCACCAAAAGCATCCGCACGATTACACAATTTAAAAAATTCGGTGAGTGTAGTTTTTGGTGGATTTATAGCACAATCAATCGCTGTCTCGCTCGTGAAATATACGCGCTGGCCATTTTCAAGATGGACGGCTAAATGAAGAACTGCTGGATCCCGTTCATGAATTGGGAAACCAAAGATACGCCAAACAGCTTCATTGGAGCTGACGTACCGGCCAATTTGGTAAAGTGTTATTTCGTCGTTGTTATTCACCGGAGGAGCATTCACATTGGTATTTTCTACTCGAAATACAGCCATATCACTGCCTTTATTCACATACTTGCAAATGTATTTGATGATCTTCACTGAACTGCAGAACTGAACATTAATATGAGCACCAAAAATAAATTAAAAAAACTGGCGTACAGACAATAGCAAGAAATTCAAACTTCTTCACACAACATAAATTTTATAAATTCCAATTCCCTTCAACCAAATTCCCTGTTCCTGAGCTTCAAAAATGGGGTATCTATAATGTATCTTGTAATAACTTTGATTTATTTTATGATAGTCAAACTAAAAGAAATCTTGAATGTCGTTTACGTGAACATTCTCGGTATGTTGTTAATCAAGAAATTTCTAAATCTTCTATTGCGAAGCACAGTTGGGAATTTGATCATAGTTTTAATTTTAAGAGTGCCAAAATTATCTTTCATGCCAAACACGTTTCCGAACTGGATTTTTTAGAAAATTTAGCTATTTACCTTAATCGTGATAAAATTGTCAATGAAAAATCTGATTCCACTTTGCTGTCTACAGCCTGGAAAAATTTGTTTAATTCAATTAAATAATTTCCTTCATTATGTTTATAACTTCATATTAGTTATAATAAAATAATTCTAATTTAAATAAAAAAAATAATAATTAATGGATAAATTTTATTAAATTTACTTATTAGTTTAATATTATTGAAAAAAAAAATAATAATTGTTTACTCCTTTCCTCCCTCCTCATTTTGTGGTGTGTGCGTACGTGTGTTCCTCTCTGATTGGCCCTGTCCTGCATGATGATTCCTATTGGTTGTTTGTGTTGCTCCTCCCCCTCTGGATTTTGTCCTGCTTTCAGTCTTGCTATTGCCTCCAAGGCAGTTGCACGTGTTTGCACCTGATGAAGAAAGGCTACGTCCTTTCGAAACCGGTTGTGCTGATTTAAAATTTATGGTGTGTGAAGAAGTTTGAATTTCTTGATATTAATATGAGCATTGAATGTTTTGCTCAGCAGAGGCGAATATGGGACCACCCAACGGTTATCAATGTCAATATCTATGTTGTTGACATAGATGACCGCCATAGATGATAAGATTGTCCGCCATTATCGGGATTTCTTCGACGATATATTGGATATCCGTCAACATTTGTGATCGTGAAATTTTTCGGAAAACTTTTAGTACATTTTCCATCTGCACAAATGATAATGGCCTAAAAATTCATTTTTCATTTTAACATAAAATAACTCCGTCGGATATTGACGAATTTTTTAAAAGAATATACCATTTTAACTAATTTTAACATTTTAACAATATTAACGTTGAAAAAATATTTTAAACACTTACGGTTAAAAATTCATTTTTCATTTCAGCAATAAATAAATTCTGACATCGTGTTTACGATTCTAAATTATTAACTTTGAAAAAATATTTTAAACACTTCGTAAGATACGGTTAAAAATTCATTTTTCATTTCAACATTAAATAAATTCTGACATCGCGTTTACGACAACTCACGCCATCTAGGTGGAAAAGGTGTTGAAAGAGTTGGTTAAAAATTAATTAAAAAAGAACTAATTAAGTTACAACTTTCATTTGTAAATCTAAACCATTCTCGAATCCACCTGAAGACACACAAAAAATTTCATTAAACTCAGTCCAGCCGTTTAGGAGGAGTTCAGTGACATACACACGCACAAAAGAAATACATATATAAAGATATATATATATATATATATATATATATATATACAGACACGACATTATTTCATTATTTAAAACATGAAAATCTGACATTGACAGATTTTAATTTAGTGCCAGAGGCCTACTGCTAAACTTGTTAATATCGACAAATTCTTCTTTAGTTAATTCGTGACGATCTAAATTCCATGATAAAGTTTTCATTAAATCAAACCAATGTGTTTCAGCTGCAGATACTGTAACAAATAACGTTGGAAGTCCAAACTGTCTTATAGCCGCAAAACAACGTTTTTTCTCTTTTTGCCAATGAGGGGGAGGTGTGGCATTGGGGGGGGACTCATGTCAAAGGTGTGCCTTGGGGGGGGACTCATGTCAAAGTTGGGCCTTGGGGGGACTCATGTCAAAGTTGTACCTTGGGGGGACTCATGTCAAAGTTGGGCCTTGGGGGGACTCATGTCAAAGTTGTGCCTGGGGGGGACTCATGTCAAAGTTGTGCCTTGGGGGGGGGGACTCATGTCAAAGTTGTGCCTGGGGGGGACTCATGTCAAAGTTGTGCCTTGGGGGGACTTCATTCAATAAATCCCCATTCAATAAACCGACTGAAATAGGCCCTTAGCACTATTAAGAGTGACGTATAAAAATTCGACAACGCTGTACCGACTGAAATAGGGGTACCTTGGGGGGGACTTCATTCAATAAATCCCCATTCAATAAACCGACTGAAATAGGCCCTTAGCACTATTAAGAGTGACGTATAAAAATTCGACAACGCTGTACCGACTGAAATAGGGGTATCTTGGGGGGAGGGAGTTATGTCAAAGTTGGGCCTGGGGGGGGACTCATGTCAAAGTTGTGCCTTGGGGGGACTTCATTCAATAAATCCCCATTCAATGAACCGACTGAAATAGGCCCTTAGCACTATTAAGAGTGACGTATAAAAATTCGACAACTGTACCGACTGAAATAGGCCTCTAGCACTAAAAAATCTAAAATATATAAAAATTTGTAATATATTTGGGTAAAGTAATGTTCCAAATTTTAAAGTTCTGTTTATAAGCCAAAATGGGTCAGAATATCTATCTATTTTGAGTTTACCAGCTTGTTATGTATGATTCACTATCTTATTTTATATTTTTGTATATAATAAATAAAGACGTTGTAGAAAATATGCTATCACTTACCTCTTATAAAAAAAAAAAAAAAAAAAAAAATCTAACATGCGTAGATGATCTAAATAAAATGTAAATATTTTGTATGTATACGTATGTACACTGCAAAAAATAAACCCCAAAACAATTCTATCCAAAATTGGTCTCGTATCTACTTTAGGTTGATATATTTTGGGTTATAAACAGAACTTTTTTAATTTAGGACATTGCTTTACCCAAATATCTTACAAATTTTTTCCTATTTTTAGATTTTTTTTTTTTTTTTTTTTTTTTTTTGACAGTGTGTACTGTACCAGTAGCACATTTTTAAATTTAATATGTAAAAATATGTTTTTGAGTCTTGCATAGCAGATTTGGTGTTATATCTTTCTAAAATATGTTTACGAAATTCTTTTATTTGGTAATTTTAATTATTTTTTTTTTATCATGTAACATTTACCCTTGGATAAATAATGTTAGAGGAGTTAACATGTGGCGTATCAGCATATGAAGGCAAATGAAGTTAACTCTTGTCTGCTCAATATGGCTGCCGCAATAGCTGCCAATGCTACCTCATCAGCCATATTGAGGCTACCAAAGCATTGTCTAGTACCGTTGTATTTTATTTATTTGGCAGTTTTGAGACCTAGAGTAACAATGATTTTCATCTGGAATGATCCATATTGCATAGTTTTTACAATACCATTGAAGGATTTCTTATACAACTGTGTTTAAACGGCTTCTGCAGTTACGATTTTGGCGTTATATTTTTCTAGATGTATCACGTCGTTTTATACCATACTTTCCAGGCATCTACTATGGGTAGAAAGATATATTATTTGATTTTGAGGTTCAAAAGCAGTAATGGATGCAGAAACATTTTCTCCAAAAGATTTGACACGCAACCGAATGGAAATCTATCTTACTCAAAATCTAGTTGAACTTTTTGAAAGAATCAAACAATTGTCTTTATTTTTCTGAGTTTAGTCTGGATATATGCATTAGTCTGAATTGACGTACGATGTACGTGCATTCTTAACGGGATTCCAATTTCAAATAATACAAGATTACCGGGAGGAGAGACAGCTATGTCTCCAGATTGATATTTTAGTTTAAGTTAAGATTAGCACTTTTGGCCTCACATTGGAATTGCCTAATGATCTATGTCAACACAGAAGTCCCTTTTAAGATCTCTGTGGTGTCGGCTCTGGTTAGAAGAGACTTAATAAGAAAAATAAATGATCGTAGTGTGACATATAACCTCCAAAAAGGGATATGAACTCAGTCATCACGATTTTGATTACCCATCTAGAAATAACTGATGTTGTCGAAGCAATAAATACAGGTGTTTACACACCGTGTCCCAGATAAGAGACGGTATGTAAGCACCTGTAAGTAATGTTTTGACCACGTCAGTTATTTCTCGATGGGTAACCTTACATAGCCGGGACAAGTCACTTACGATGAAAGGGAACATCATAGAAGAAATTAACAACCGAGTTAAACTTGCATGTAGAGCATTCAGAAGAAAGAGCGCTATATATATCAAAAAGCAACTTTTCAATTTGTATGAGAAGAAAAGTTTTTGATCAGTGCATTTTGCATATTTTAACTTATGCTTCAGAAACTTTCACATTAACGTGCAAAGTTATAAAAAACTTCAAACAACTCAGAGAAGCATGGAGAGATGCATGTTAGGAATCACCCGAAGAGACAGAAAGCAAAACACTTGGATTAGGAAACAAATCAAAGTTACTGATGTTATTTCTAGAGTCAAGAAGTTAAAATGGAGCTGGTCTAGGCACCTTGAGCGAAGATATGATGATAGATGACCATCAAAGTTCTATTTTGGGTGCCAAGAGATAAAAAAAAATATTGAGGAAGAGACCACTCTGTCGTTAGAGAGATTAAATTGCAAAGTTTGGAAGAGAAGAATGGAGAAGAATTCCAGGAAACAGGGCAGTTTGGAATCACCTGGGAGAGGTCTTCATCCTGCAGTGGATTGAGAATGGCTGAAATTGATGAGGATGAGGATGACCTACCGTGTATTACTATATAATATTTGTTCATCTGATTGGTTAGTAAAACCTTATTACTTTACGTAGTTTAATTTCAAGCAATCAAATGGAATGAATTCCGTCAAAGCCGAATTTAGTTGCGCCAAAACAGTATCGCCAGTATCGCCAGTATCGCCAAAACAGCGCATATTTTTATTTATATTTAGTTAATTCTCGGTAACATAACAAACAAATTTTTATATTGACGATAAATAAAGTCTTCATTAATGAATTAAAATAATTTTTGGGATTTCATAAATTAATTAAATAATATTTTAATCAATTTCCGCTGCAATGCATTTTATTTTATTTATTATTATTATTACTATTATTATTATTATTATTGCTTGGTTTCAAGCTTTACAAAAATTATACGTTATTCCTCTTACAGGTACAAAAATACTGATGGAAATGTAAACACGAGTTCATTGTCAGATGTTTATTACAACACAGTCTTCGATGTAGCATAAACTTTAAAATACATCTATTAATTACTTACATTAAGTAAACTATGTTATTTGATAAAAAAAAAAATGCTGTTTATTATTAGATAAAATTATTATTATAATTAAAAATTATTGATTTAATGAGTTTATTTTCTATGCATTTGTAAAACATCTCCTGATGATAGAGTTAGAAAAGAAATAGAAAATTTGCAATACATAAAATTTTTCATACATAAAATAGACAAAATATAATAACTGGAGAAAAATTAACTGTTTATACTGATTTAAAGTTTTGCTTTTTATAAGAAAAGATTATGAGAATTGAGCTATTAAATATATACACTACTGGCCATTAAAATTGCTACACCAAGAAGGAATAATAATAACGGAATGAAATTTGTTGGACACATACATTATAGTAGAAAGAACAATTGATTAAAATTTCAGGAAATTTGGAGTAATATGTACTGAGAAAACAGTACATAAAGCAGTGACCTCTGTGAGCAATAACAGCACTTATCTGCCTAGGCATAGAATCGAACAGCGATTGGATGACATGACGGGTAGAGAACTTCATGAAGTGCTTCATCGATGAATTGTGGCATCTTGTTAAAACTTCATGAAGTGCTCTACCAGTACATGTCATGCAATTGCAGTTCGATTCAATGCCTAGGCAGATATATGCTGTTATTGCTCACAGAGGTCGCTGCTTTATGTACTGTTTTATCAGTACATATTACTCCAAATTTTCTGAAATTTTAATCAATTGTTCTTCCTACTATAATTAATGTGTCCAACAAATTTTATTTCGTTATTATTATTCCTTCTTGGTGTAGCAATTTTAATGGCCAGTAGTATATTTTTAAACAAAAAGGTATATTTTTCGTAATAAAATATTTTAAGTATAACATACATATAGAGAGATAGATAATCTACGCTTTATTAAATCATAATAAATACTTACAACCCATAAAACAAACTAGTAATATTTGTTTAATAAAGAGCATAAACAATGAAAAATTAGATAAGTTTTTCAATCCGCTTTGCCTGTCATTTTATTATTGAATTACTTTTATTTTTATTGCTGGCATTTGTTTTTAAAAGCCAGAGTAAAAATTAATTTCGTATCATAAAAAATCGTTGTTACACAGTCAAATGATATTAAATTTGTTTAAGAATTTTTAAGTTGCTATGATAACTAAATATATTTCGCTAAAACCAGGTGTTTTTAATGAATTTTTAATTCTTCTTTTATTTAAAAGGAAGGTAACTTTCTGCCTAAACAAATAAATGGGTTATTAAAATAATTACTTTATAACTCGATGGTTAATTATTATTATTTATATATTTATTTGTTTATTTTTATTTTATTATTATTATTATTATTATTATTATTATTTTTTTTTTTTTTTTTTTTGCCTTGTATGAATAAATTGTTAAACGAACTATCCGACTGTATCCGATAATCACATATTAAAACTATGTTAGTATTCGTAATGAAACACTTTTAATGTTAGTATTTTATAATGTGTTTTTTATATTAGTTAATACAATTTATCAACTGTTTTTTTTTTTTTTTTTAATATATATATATATATATATATATATATATATATATTATTATTATTATTATTTATTTTTATTTTACTGATCAGTGTATTTGTATTTAGTTCCAGAATGTAATTTTATTACTATTTTTGAATTATGTTTAATTATTTTTGTCAATTTTTGTTACGTATCATCTTGATTTTAGTCTCGTCTTTTAGCCTTCCGCTCTTGCTTCGTAATAACTCCTCTTGTTTCATTTTAGGTATGTCTACTTTAGATTTGCTGTTTTCCATTTATTTGAAAGGTTTTTTCTTTATAGTTTAGCACTTTTTTTTTCTTTAGTTGAAGATACTCAAGTGCTGTGTTTGCACATTAAGTTTCGATCAATGTAGTACTACATTTCCCACCAGTTTCTGAAAAAAATTTCATGTATACAGTCGGTAACAAAAGTCTCCGAACACTAGCAAAATTTCCTATATAAAAAAAGTACATTTAATACAGTTTTGTTAAATAAATCCTTGTCGAATCCTGGTTTTAGACTGACTAAGAACAGGATTCGACAAGGATTTATTTAACAAAACTGTATTAAGTGTAGTTTTTTTTTTTTTTTTTTTTTTTTTTATATAGGAATTTTTGCTAGTGTTCGGAGACTTTCGTTACCGGCTGTACATATATATATATATATATATATATTTATATTAAATATGTACTTATTGTAATGCATAGGATTTGATGTTAAACAAATGGATTGCAATATGTCTGTTAGTTTATAAATTTTGACAATAAAACTTAGTCATTGAATAAAGAAGCATCACAAAACTGGCGTTGTAAAAATTATTACTTACAAACTTTGAATAAACACCATAAAATGCAATAAACTCGCAACAGTTGTTTCGGGTCGAAAAAACACACGACCTTTCATCAGGCGAATAAAGTAAGCACGAGTGCTGCAGTCAAAGCGGCAACGCACTTTGACTGCAGCACTCGTGCTTACTTTATGTGCGTTGCCGCTTTGACTGCAGCACTCGTGCTTACTTTATTCGCCTGATGAAGGGTCGTGTGTTTTTTCGACCCGAAACAATTGTTGCGAGTTTATTGCATTTTATGGTGTTTATTCAAAGTTTGTAAGTAATAAAACTTAGTCATATTTGAAAAATTACTTTGGCACTTCAATGCTCATTATATTAAGGTGTCCCTTAAGTGAGGGAATTTTTTTTTCTTTCTTTCTTTCAATATTTATTTATTTATTTTATTTTATTTTTCTTTTTTGAAATCCCATACGCATAACCTCTATTTTTTTTTTTCTATTTTACCCTAAACAGTTTTTAGCAAAATATCAGCTATCTGGGGTAATGTTAACATGTGCCGAATTGACGATAAAATCATAATATCTATATTAAGAATCTATATTGATATTAAAAATTAATAATAGAATTAGTATTTTTTTAACAGAATCGTTTGGTTCAAAACATTAATATGTAACTTGACTTAATTCACATGATAATTAATTTAAATAGTAAATAACTTTATTAGTAAACACTATAAATTGCCAAATCTTTCAACAGTTGTTTTATACCAAAGTAATAGCACAGCCTTACATCAAGTTAAAATGCATGGCACGAGTGCACCATCGAAACAGCAACGTGTTCTCGCGTCTAAATGTCAATTTAAAGTTAATTTCGCATATGGCTTCCTATTAAACACTATTTGTTAAATTTCCGAGTAGGGCAGCTAACTACTGAAAAGAGAAGAAACAAAAGTGTAAAGGTTTATAAATAATAATAATAATAATTAAATAATTCTAAAAAAATATATAATTAATTGATTGTTTTCG
This sequence comes from Salticus scenicus, assembly GCA_963930645.1. Taxonomy (NCBI): domain Eukaryota; kingdom Metazoa; phylum Arthropoda; class Arachnida; order Araneae; family Salticidae; genus Salticus; species Salticus scenicus. Next base: position 220,618,770 of record OZ005653.1, on the reverse strand, counting down.
GTGCGAAAGCATTGAAAGTTAAAGTGATTATTGACCCGATACTTAGTTACATAATACAAAACCTTTAGCGCTACAGATTTATTTTTTCCAATTTAATTATAACTATTTTAATTATAATTATTTAACTGCAATATATCCATTTTCCTTATATTTCTTACTTTTAATTTCTAACATATCTGTCTTAAAGAAGTAAGACTTCAGATAAGCATTTTATTCTCAATGAAAAGTATCCTCTAATCAACGGGAGTGGAAATAGAAATTTTCATTTATTAGAGCAAACAACTATTACAAGGAGTGTGAAAAATGGGAGACATTATAAAATTTTAGATATGACTAACACGTGATCTCATCTATAAAAGAGAAAGATTCTATTTTATAAATTTGTCACGCTTTGTTTTTATTGTGAAGCTATATTTCATGATGATGTGCGAAAATTGTAAATGGTGCCATAGTGACTTTCTGAAATATGCTTGGGGATGTAATTCATTCTCTATAGAGATTTAAAACGCTAGGGTTATTAAAAAGAAAGAGAATAAAAGTAAATTCGTTCATTGCACTGAAATATAACATTTTTTAATACGTGGTTAAAAGGCTTTATATCTGTGTATCTGTATTTCCTGAAGGCAAATAAAATATCTCTTTCATAAAGAAAGTAAAACAGTATTTAAACTATCTTCTTGTTCAGTTTTCTGTTTGCATTTTAGGGGGTCTCTTACCTTTTACAGTGTAGGAGTACGAATGACAAATACATCTATTTTAAAATTATCTTAAGTTTACTTATTTATTTATGTTATTTTTATTACACAAAAGTATGTATGTTGTTTAAGGCTTATTTTGTATTTTGTGATTACTTTTATTATTACAATAAAAAATATAGTAAATATAGAAAGTAATTTGAGTGTTATTAAACAATCCATAAGCGATAGAGAGATAACTTAATTTAGAATTTTACATATCAATACAAAGTTTATATTAAAATGTTTCAAAAACTGCATTTTTATGGGAAAAAAATTAGTTATATAAAAGTCAATTGAAATGCAGAAAATATTTTCAGTATTACTGTACAATCCATAAAATAACTTAATTTAGAACTTAGAAAAGCGTGAAAATTTGCATTTAAATGTTTCAAAAGCTTCATTTTTATATTAAAAAAAAAAATAATTTTGTAAAAATCAATTGGGATCAATTTTTCATATGTGTCATGCAAATTTGAAATAAAAAATGAAATTTTTTTCTTAAACAATTATTAAAAATAATAAAAATATTTAATTACATTAAAGATGTTAATTCCTAATTTAGGCAACTTAAACAACTATTCAAATTATTTCGATTGTTTGGATTGTTTCGCCTTGAATATAACTTTAGTTTGTTTGTCTGTTCCTTAACAGTAAATATTTTTCAAACGTCTTCTAAAAGGCATATATTGTTTAAATCCATTTTAGCATGTTTTAAATTAAAATTAATGTACATATCTATACTGATTTGTTTAAAAAAAAAAAAACAAATATATTCGATACATTTTGACTCATAAAATGCATTTCCAAAGCATATTTAAATATTTTCTTACTGCACAAAACATAACGAAATTTATACGATAATCAAATGTACGAAAACAAGTTTCTTTTAGAATATGGTTTAATTAGCATTAGTTAATGGTATACATGGTCAGACAAAATTATTCATGAACATTGGGAAACACAAATGCAAATTCCCCAAGTAAAATTATAGTTGTTTCATATTTTATTGTTTTATTTATTTATTCATGTGAAATATTTAGACTATTTTCAGGTGTATAAGAAAATTTTAAACACTATACAAGAATTCAGAAAAACAATCTATTACAAGTTTATTTTTATTTTTTCTTTAGAAAAAAAAAAAAAAAAAATGTCGCTCGAATGAAAGTGGAGCTGCCGTGATTGTGCCAACGTTTTAAGATACAGAAGACTGCGTATGCGCCTATAAAAAGCTTTGAGTGCTAGGAACGCATGCCATATCGTCATATTACGGCAGATGCCTGTGTGATACCGTAGGAGCAACTTCAACGATATTGTTGCAACATTAAATGTTGTCAACGTGTAGTCGTTTAGTTTTTAACGTCTGGAAACGTGAGTTCTGGAGAATTTATCGTCTCATGCAAAATGCGTGTTGTACAAAGTGCAAAAAAGTCTCCTTCCACTATTAGAACTAGAAAAGTAATGCTTAGATGCTTCTTGGATATCGATGGTTCATTGTTATTGGAATGGCTGATTTCGGTCATGATAGTTACTGCTACCAGATATTGTGCCACAACTACATAAACCCTAAACAAAACTTAAAAACCAGTTACGTAGCGTTCTGCCACGCGGGACTATTCTCTTAAATAATAATGCTCGTCCTCACGTGGCTATTGAGTGGAACAAATTGTTAAAGCAATTCCTCTGGGAGACTCTAGAACATCTACCCTACAGTCCTAACCTCTCACCTTGTGACTACTATGTGTTTGATCCGCTCAAGAAATATTTCAAAGGATAGCGACTTGCTGACATTAATGAGGTTCAAGATACCGTTCAAAACTGTTACCAACGTTTTGAGGCATTCATGATTCGCACGATACCGTTGAACTGGCTTCAACTCTGTCACACAAGTGTCTGTTGTAATCGGATGATATGGCATGTGTTCTCAGCACTCAGAGCCATCTGTAGACGCATACGTAGTCTTTTGTATCTTAAAACGATGTCGCAATCACGGTAGTACCACTCTCATTTGGTCGAGCCTTATAGTTCTCTGCAAGATTATTTTTCCTTCCAAAATATGAAACAAAATAAATAGTAGGGAAACATCATGGAGCTAAATATATCAAAAACATATGTAGCGGTTATATACAGTTAAACAAATGTTAATAATCTAGAAAAACTACGTAAATTTGCTTTCTTAATTACAAATGAATCACCATTATACTTAAGGGAATAAAAACAGGTCACATAAAAAATAAATAAATAATAATAATAAATAAAATAAATAAATAAAATAAATAAATAAAATGATCTGGTGAACTCGTTAACTTAATTTAAATAAATAGTAAAATTATATTTCGAAATGCAGTTAATATTAAATATAAGTTCTAATCCTAAGTTTTGGGATTTTTTATCTTCTTTGATACAAAATTGTCGAAATAATTTTTCAGAAGATACAATGTAACTGCATCTTATAGCTACTCACAGGGGGTCGCAGCAATCCTATATTTTTACGTGCGTTTTATTATATTGTAACCAGTATATCAGAAGAATAAATTTTTAAATACAATTACAGCATTAAATCCTTCTCGAAAAATTCCTTTTTAAAAACAGCGATAATACCATAAAACACACTTTAAAAAATATAGGAACACTGAAACCCCTGTAGTCGCGAGAAATCGAACATGCTCTTTAAGAGAAATAATATTTTTGTAAAAAATAAATAAATAAAATAAATAAATAAAGTTTTAGTTTGAATTTAATCCATCCATATGGGGTGTTGGTTACTGTTTCGGACTCACACACGGTAGGACAAGGGTTCGAATCCCGGTCAAGGCATGGGTGTATTTTTCTGTTATGTTTAACATGCCGCCCATTCGATGTTTCCTCATAACTGGCCGTCTATTCAGCGGCTTCTCGGCCATTGCTAGCCGCAATCGCCGCGCGAATGTGGAAAAAAAAAGTTTCAATTTAAAACACAAATAACAATAACTGACAAAAATTTAAGATAAATGTAGTTTTAAATTTTTTACTGATAATTTATTTTTCAATAGCGTATCCATTAAACTAAAAACGTTAGAAACAAAAATATTAATGTAATTAATTAAATTTACATTTTATTTTACTTATATAAAATATTATGTAATTCCACTGATTATTCATTCTGATTTTAAAATATTAAAAAAGAAAAAAAAATGTAAACAAAACTCTAATTAAAAATTGATATTTGTCGAAAAAATAATATGTTAAAAAAATTCAAGTTTATTTTTCACAATATTAAAGAGCTAATTATATTACGAAGTTATTATTATTAGAAATGAGATAAATTTTGAATTTACGAATTATATTCGTACTTTATCTGCTTTAAAATCAACTCATGTAAGGGAAATTCAGTTTTTATACTTAAAAGTAAGGGAATTTAAGATTTTATTGATAGTAAGTCATGCACAAAATATATTTAAAGAATTCAATAGTAGGAAATATTATTTGTTCTTGTTTATTTTTTAATTTTTTGTTTCTAATATTTTCATGACAGACTTGATATACTTAAAATAATATTTTTCTACTCTTTAAACAATTTTTGAAAAATAAATCATGAAAATTTTTTTTTATTTAATTAATTAAATATTCTGTTTTTAATTAAATAAATATTTTTTTCAGTTTTATATTCCACTCATTTAATTTTGTAATTAATTAACATTAGTTATTTTTCTGGTGCATTAGGCATGAAATTTTATTCAGATACGCATTTCGTTATAAAATTAGGAATTATTTGTTATTTCAATCTAATTTGATATTTATGTAATTTCCTTCGAAACAATAAATATGTTATATAAATTACACGTAAATTTCTCTATAGAATATATGAGAAGAAATTAAAAGTTATTTTTATGCTAGGAAACAATAAAATTTAAATATAATTTTAAGATCTACTTGTAATGAATGCATATAAATACGTATGAATATGAAACAAAATAGGATACGTAAACAAAATACTGTATGTTTGGTATAACTCTTTTTAAGCATAAATATTTTAAATTCGTTTTAGTGTCCTGTTTAATATGCATAGTATAAAACAATAATTAACTGGCGTTATTTTTAGGAGATACTTTCATGTGGCCAGAATGACATGTTATTAAAAATGCTTAATTTAAATATAATAAACTTCCAATTTATGTGGAATTGAGTAATGTGACTTGAAAACTTCATACTATAAGTGAATTTCGCAGTTATTCTGCAAATTGAACAAAAATGAATACAAAAATACATGAAACTGACTTCGGAAAATTTTCATTAACTACACATAAAAACATGAACTTTTAATCTACTTTTTTACAAAAATATTTTTTTCCCTACTTATTCACAAAGAAATCTGTCAATTTTTTAAATCTATTTTTTAAGCATTTTTAATCATTTCTTTCCATAAGATGCATTGTTTCTTCCTCTAAACGTTCAAATATCTTGTTAATATGTGTCAGAACTGTATCATGGCTCACTTGTTTCCGTCTTATTCTCTTCTTCCTCTTACTCTTTACAAGAAAAAAAAAGAAAGAAAGAATGATAAAAGAAATACTTATTGGTTTATCAATAAAATGTTTACAGGCCGGATCACTGGCATTACAATCAATCCATTCAACAATGTTATATGCATAGACATTTCCTTTGCCTGCAACATATTTCGATAAATTCGAGTAATCATAAGAAGAAATTATGACTTCTCTCTCTCTGGAGATTCTAGCAAAGGTATTTTCATAATTGGTAAAATTTTCCTTCATGTCCTTAATAACAAAAGCTTCTTAACCCGTTCGCTACCAGAGCCTCAGGAGAAAAACTGCCATCACAGCCCAGACTTCTTATTATTTGAATACCAATTGTCATTTATTTTGGGGGGATGTATCCATAACGTTCTAACTAAGTGAAATTAGCAATTTTGGAAACTGACACACATATGTGACACTGGGCTATAGATAGATAATTCCTTTGGTAGCCCCGTCGTCACATATATGTGACACAATATCACAAACTGATAATGAATACCCGTCACATATTTGCGACGCCGGGCTCAGGCAAGAAAATCGGATCGTCACATACATGTGACGCTGGTAACGAAAGGGTTAAGTAACTCCCAAAAATGTCTTATTTTTATTTTATTTTCTGTGCATGATGTTTGATTTTAGACTTAATTTCACAAGTTATTTGCTTTTATAGATTTTTACAATATACATCATTATTTATCATTGCATATGAAACCCAAGGAATATCGAAGATAAGCCACAAAGTGGATAAATATCACAATATAGATAAACAGCTTACGCATAATGTTTTCTGTACCAATAAAATTAATATCTTAAAATTCGATACGTTTTATACATTCTAATATTTAACCGAAATTAACTACTTTAGTAATAGTGTTGAATATTATAATTTTATGAATCCTTAGAAGCAATCCATGCATTTTAAATTGGTTTCTTCTAGCTGATGAAACATTTTCATTGTGCTTAACATTATTAAACTCTTCATAAAAATAAATGTCTTTGTTTTTTCGCTTTATGCCTGATTTCTGGTTAGAGGATGATTTTATATTAAATTAATAGGCTTTCCCCACTTTGCTGATCATTATATTTAAATATATAATTTGAATAATATATAATTTAAATATATAACTCAGAATTTGAAATCATGGTTATTAGAAAAATATTAGAAAAATAAAAATTGAAAATTAATGGCAATTCAATCGGTCAAAATCTGAGATAAACGTTACGCTGGCATTGACAGAGACTTACTATATTTTAACCTCGTTTAAGATAGAAATTTTGCAAAATCCAATCAAAGTGCACGTTTCGAGCACTTAAGCAACACCCTTAAGCAAAAATTCGCCATTCTTAGGTGATCTGCTGCACAGATTAACATGAAAACGTGTTTTTTGTCTCGCCCATCCCATTGGGAGGAAGTGCGTAATTTCACAAAATCGATTTATGATACGCATTGGGCACAGGAAGTCACCACACGCACTAAAAAATCTCCTTCCTGAAATAATCTGAAACAGTTTGAAACAAACTGAGATAATTTGCTTGGGAAAGTGTTTTTTGACCCATTCTCTTAAAAAAGGAAAAGGAAAAGTTTCGCAAAATATTTTTATTGTGCCTGTTGTGTACGTATAACCAAACCACACATAAAAAATTTCCTTTCTAAGATAACTTGGAGGATAATTGTGTTTAGAAACATGATTTTGGTCCCTCCTCGCTCATAAAAAGCAAGGGTTGAATATCGAAAAATCCCTTTGTAGTGTATATTGCTTCACATAACCAAGTGACACACCAAAAAATCGCTTTCAGAGTTAATTTGCAGTACTGTTACGATTGAAAACGTGTTTTTACCCCTCAAACTTAAAGAGTAACGAGGAAAAATAACTTTTTAAAGCGTGTTGGTTTCACATAATCAACTAATACGTGGAAAATCCTCTTTCTGAGATAATTTGGAGCAGAAGTGTGTTTGGAAACCTGTTTTTTCCACTGCCCATTGCCCCCAAGAGGAAAAGAATGTGAAATTCGCAAAGCCCCATCAGTATGGGTGTTAAATGCTCATAATCAACCCACATAGAAAAATTCGGGACGGCTGTCATCCTCCCCAGGATAAATTTAATGGAAGTTGTGGTTCCTGAATTTGCTCCCTCGTAACTCCTCCCAAAAATCGAAAATCGCAAAAAACTCAAAACGAGCATTTGGAAAATTCTGAAGAAGACGCAAAACCATTTTCAACCACTTTGTATTATTTTTAGTATAGTTATACTCGAAAATTTGGATTTTACGAAATGTTCCCGCAATATCGATTTCCGCTCTCCTGTCTTTAAAATTACAAATTTTAATATCAACAGATTTTAATATCAACAGATTTTTTTTTTCTTTTAATTACTCATGTACAGTGTTCGCATGTGCAATTTTTTCACCATGAATCAACTTAAAGCCAAATTATGTTCAGAAAGTTGTTTTTACTTCCTAACACCCCAAGTAAGGAATTTAACAAAACCCTGTGTTATCAGGGAGTCAACGTTTTTAAATGAATCTTCACAACAAAATTTGTGTCTTTGTCTCTCATAGAATCACCATGGCCGTGCCAAGTCCGTCAGTAGATTTTGCTGTGCGTTGAAGACTCAGTCAGTGAGTGAGCATTCTTGTGTATATATAGATTAATTTTTTAATATTATTATTACAGAAAATATAGCCTACTGTCGTCATAAATGTAAAGATATTTTAACTTTGTTTCATGCATATTTCTATAAAACCTGTTTTCATCAACGATTTTGTTGCTGAGGCATGAAGTGCAAAAATCAAATAGACCTAATTACAAAATAAAAATGACTAAAATTTTATTGCATTGTGAAACACTCATTTATTTATTTAAATATTTATTTTATTTAATTAGGCTGGCGATCTTAAAATTAATATACTTGTAAAGGATATAGAGGTTTGAAACTAGAGTTGTAGAAATGAAGAAAAAGTGTCAGATATAATCCAATCCGCCACAATAATTACACCGTTCATACGATTTAAAAAAATTGTCTAAAAAGTGTTAAAGGTTTTACGGAAATCAGATTTTTAAAATCATATTTTTAAGTAGTTTCCTTTTAACAATTTCAACTTTATAAAATAATTATTAAAGTAAAAAATATAAAAATACTAAACAAAAAAGTATTAAAACTTTGAATAATTTTAAATTAACAATATTTATACTAACAATCTAAGTAACTACATATATCAGAGTTTAATTAGAATGTTTTATAAAATTTAGGTTATGCTAAACATGAAAAGATTTTTTAAACATTACTCTATGAATAACCCTAAAGTTATTATTACCCTAAAGTTAAATGCATTTTTTTTTCTCAAATGTTTTGTTTTAATATTATTTCTGTGTAAAAGGTCCCACAAAGTTAGATGGGATATCTTACATTTTTTTATTATCTTCTACTACACATTCCCTAGTCGTTTTAACGTTTAATTGAACTTTAAAACAGGAATAAACTACTACGTCAGAAACGCCAAAGAAAAATTATTGAGGAGCATACAGCTGTTTTGGTAGCCTAAAGCAGTGCAAAAAGTTCATTCATTCAAAAGTTCAGTCATTCTTTTTGCACTGAAGACGGTACGCTTTAGGCTACCGAAACAGCTGTATTCACCTCAATAATTTTTCTTTGGCGTTTCTGATGTAGTAGTTTATTCCTGTTTTAATATTCCAACGCCAAGTCTTCTGCTATTATTTGTTTAATTGAACTATTTAAAAGTCAGAGACACGAAATAAATTTTTAACGTTATTTCCATACTGTTAAAAAGGAAATTAATATTTCAATATTCTGTTTCTAGAATGAAGTCATAAGAGCTTTAGAAATCCTAATATCCATAATTTTCGTAAACCAAATCGATAACTATTCGAACACGCCTAAGGGAAAGAGAATAAGTACGTAATTTAGTCAAACCAATTAGCGGTAAGCTCGACGCATTAAATAACATACCCTCGTAACTATGCATATCCATAGAAATTCGAGATTTACAATTAAGTTATTCATATGTTGTGTTATTAATAATAGGATTATAAACTTTTATTTCCTAAAAATAAGACAAATAATAAGTTTCAAAGTAATAAACCAAATTAAATTTTAGCCTCTATAACTACCTTGTAATCTTATTTTATATTTTATATTTATTAAGCTTTAAGATTTTAAGGAAAATATTTTATCACATTTTAGTAGAATAAATTCTTAGAATTCTTGTTAAATCTATTACTAATAATTTGATATGTGAGTGAAGTTTTAAATGTAAGGTTTCTGCATATTAGGTATTAAAGATAATAATTTTGCAATAAAATTTTTAAAAAGTTATTTGAGCTAACTGAAATTTTGAGAAATTCATATTCGATAAAATAAATTTCTAATATCAGAAAAATCCCTAAATTCTCATGTATATTGAAACTTCTACATGCAATTACATAAAGAACTGAGGTGTATGAAATTATTTCTTGATCGTCTGATTTTGAAAGAATTTTGATATCTAATATAAGAAATGTTGCATTTTCATTATTTTTACTTTAGGCGTTTAAAAAAGCAATAATTATGTAGTACATGAACAAACTGGATGCGTAAATGTGTCATTTCCGATAATTTGTGTATATACAGATTGTTACTAAATTATTAGAATTTTTTTTCTGACATTTTTTCAATTATCTAAAAAAAATACTAAACGAAATGGCCTGAAACTTCATACATGCAAAGAACATATAAAATTTCACATTTTCCACTACCAATTTAGTACAGAGTACAATTAAAGGACCAACAACAAATTGAAGAAAAGCGAAAATAATTTGGATATCACAAAGAGCTACAGATGACTTGTAACTTTGATACATTGTTATTGCACATACTATGTTCAATATTTGTATGTTTTTGTGCTAGAATTGTACAATTATTTAGGCAGATATATATATATATATATATATATATATATATATATATATATATATATATATTAATATTATTAATATTTTAACTAACTTTTTGCTTATAACTAGAATGGATTTCCTTAAAAATTTACTTGTTCAAAAATTGACAAAACAATAGAGAAAAATTATTCTGTAGCATAAAATTCACACGTGTAATATTCGTTGAGATATGAACAATTTCAGTAAATATTATTTTACTGCGCATGCGCGAAATAAAGGAAAATTTTTATTGCATACGTTGAAATCTAAATATATTGAACAACTTTTGTTAGAAGTTAATTTGAATAGAAAAAAATTATGAAAATTGCCGGTGAAAGAACGACCTAGATTTTCGATGACTTTCAGAGTTAATATTTCATGGGGTTTTTACACATGCCGCGTATTTAATTTGAACATCCAATTATTTAAATCACGTTGAAAATTTTATTTATTATGAAAAATCCCATATGAACTCACAATTCTTAGTAAAAAATAAATAAATAAATGTTAAATTTATAAGTCTATAGGGAGTTTTAGGGAAGAAAAACATTTGGTAAACCTCCAAAAGAAATTTTTGTTTTCAGTAATAGTTTTATCAAACACAAAACTACAAGTCATTTTTTTTTAATATATCTACTATTACTTACTATGTCAACTTATACACCACTTCGCCTTTCTAGAAATCGCCGTACACTTTCCATTTTAGACGTTTTATCAAATATCTTATAAAAGTATTAAATAAACTAACTTGAAATTTCATGAGTGTAAAGAACATTTTACATCTCACATATTTTAGTCAAATTTTTGTTTCAAAAGCACAGAAGGAAAAAGTAAGAATAATAAATAATAATGATAATAATAATAATAATAATAATAGTAATAAAGAATTTTGGATTATCATGTGTAAAATAATACCTGAAATGATTTCTGGCTGTAACATGTCCCTATGAGGCTTCTTTTAGTTATCAGAATTCATTTGTTTGACATTAATGCATGGATTCATAGAAATATAAATATTTATTTATAAAACTGAAATAAAAACCACTTTTTTATTGCAGTATTCAAGCTATTAAATCCTATTCAAATTCTTTTCAGGAAATTTGAAATACTACAGTAAACCCAATGTAGTGCATTCATAAAATAAAAGTATTAAATATCTAGTGAAAAATCAAAATTTTTACTAAATAAATTTAAAGACGTATACCTAAGCGCTAAAAAAAAAATATTACTTGCATAATTTATTAGACAAACCCATTCTGATACTTAGAACCTTTAGAAAATATCGTGAAAAATTTATATGTTATCGCCGATAGAATGAACTGAATTTCCGTTTCGCTCATAAAAGTAAATAAATAAATAAATAAAATAAATAAGTAAAAAGAAAAAAAAAAAAAAAAAAAAAAAAGGAAAGTGATATGGGATTTTATTCATATTTATTTATATAAGCAGCGAACACTATATTGGTATTTATTGAATCAAAATAGAAATTTGGGTTCAACTTATTTTAAGGTTTATTATAAGCATTATTGTCTTAAAATGATTAATGGTTATCTCGAACTTACCATACAGTACTAGAATAAGTACTTGATATGGTAAACTCAATTAAGTGTAATCTTGCAGTGTTAAACAAGCCTGTGCAGAATTGAAAGTGTATGCAAATATGAAGTCTGCATTCAAATTATTTTAAGTCCTAAACATTAACAGAGCAATTCTCTAAGGGTTTTCACTGTAAGTGTAATAATATGTTTCATGCTATACCATATGGTGCTGTGAACATTAACTTTATAGAGCAGAATGAAATTATTTTTTCTCTCAGGTATTAAATGAAATTTCATATTCCGTGTTTGGTAAATTTTATGCATATACATTTTTTTTTTCTATGTACATAACTTTGTATCTTTTCATAATTTTATGGGAAAAAATATTTATATAAATATTAATGGGGAAATAAGAAACTCTGTGTTTTAATTCTGATATTAAGGAAAAAATTTTGCATTAGAAAAAATATATCGTCAAAAACAAGGGAAGTAATGTAATTCATGTGATATACGAGTATATGTTTTTTCTTTTTTTTTTAGTTTTTGTTTCTATTTAGTTAACACATTTTATATGATTATCAAAATATTTATCAAAATATCAAATTTTTCATTTTGTTATCAATGATTGATTAAAATGAAAAAGAAAATGCTAATTTTCAATTAATTGCTATTTTCAATAGAAATAATTTTTCAATTTTATTTTATTTATTTATTTATTTATTTTTTAAAAGATTAGATGCTATTTTAGCGCATAAAATATCTTTCCCTTTTTTAATTATGTGTAGCTAAAAGAATAAATTCTGATATTGTAGGAAAGTATACAAACTGTTTGAAAAAATAAATATTGTGCTATCATAGGTAAGAAAAAAAAATAGATATATATATATTCGAAAATGGAAATTAAAACAATAAAATAACAGGATATATGACATCACAGTAAAACACAAAGGGAGATAAAGTGTTATCCATACAGCAATAACTAAATAATAAAATAAATTAATAGTATGGCTTCCATAAATAGAATAAGTAAGAAGTTGTAACAGAAAAATTTCTAGAAGAATATATATATATATATATAAATAACAGATAACGTAATAAAATTTAATCTAAAAATTTAGCAATTAATAGAACTAAAACAATAACATATATATATATAAGTTAATTATTCAAGCTGAGTGGGAAAAGAAATGGGTAAATGCATTGATTGTAGTCTCTGTCCTTTTTTCAGGACACTCTCAGAGATAAGGAGTTTTCGTCTCTTTTTTCACCACAATTTCATGCAGAAATACTTCTGGTATATTTATAGTAATGGGCAATGATTATATAGGGTAGAGATTATTTTATAAAAATAGTGATAACAATTAATTTTAAATTTTCTTCTTTTTTAAAAAAAGGGCGGAGAGTACGACCCCTGTAAATGTAACCAGTCGATTACATAAATTACTTTATAAAGACTTAACAAAGAGATCCAACTTGATTGTTCACGGATATGTGATAAAATTCCTTTTTCAATAGTTGAATTAATGGAAAAAATATTGTATTTAACCTAAGGAATTTTGTATTCATCCAACGTTTAACAGAATACATACCTGCAAGCATCCTAAATAATATCCCGTAATATTGTTAGTCCAGCTTTTTTTTTTTTTTTTTTTAATTAGTATTTCTTACTGGTATTTTTCTTCTTATTTAATCATAATTATATTTGGGAAATATTGAACTGCTTAAATACTGCACTGCAAAAAATAACCTTAGATTTTACTGGAAAATGCTATAAATTTCAACGGGAAAAAGCTGCAAATCAAAAGTAGAATTTAATGTCGTAAAATTATATCAATGACATGTATTTTAAAGGGAAATCTTGTAACTCAAACAGCATCGTCCTGTAAATGAAAACTTGTAACAGTTTTGTCCCGTATATTTGACAGACAAATACTGGCACCCCAGCTGCTAATTTTTTCCCGTACTTTAACGGGATTATTTTTTGCAGTGTGGTGTTAAAGAAAAAACGGGACTAACAATGCTACGGAATATTAATTAGGCTGCTATGGAAGATACGTAACAATATCTATACTAAATATTTTTGTCAAGAAACTATTATCGTAATCTAAAACTCTTGTTGCTACTCCATAACATAAAAATTAAATGGCTCGATTATTTCGTTTAAAATATTATTCATTGCTGTTTTCGTGATTAATTTTAAATGTTTAATTAAAGCGGGAAAATTAAAAAGCAGATAATAAAAATTGCATGGTTAACATTTTTCTGTAAACCACATTGAATAAAGCAAAATGCCCGGCATCAATGAATCTATAATAATAAAGGAAGATGTCTGTCTGTCTGTCTGTCTGTCTGTCCGTCTGTCTGTCTGTCTGTCTGAGCATCTATACGTTCAGCCCCTATTGAACGCAGAAGTACAAAATTTGACATACGGGTGCTCCGAAGCCTGCCCGAATGCATAGTGAAAACATAATTTAAAAATTTTAATTAGTTTCAGAGATATTAATTAAAACGTTGACTCATGTCGATCGAAAAATGACCAAAAATCCTTATTGCTTAAAAAGAGGCATTCTATCAGCAGACAATTTTAACGGCTGTCTCGAACGGAAACAAAACATGTGGAAGTCATTAATGTCACATGATCTTGAACTGGGGTTAAAAATTGCAAATTTCAAAGTGCTTCAAATTTTGTTTTTCGCACACAACACTTAATATACAACCTATTCAGCACAAAACCAACCTGCAGTTAAAATTTCAACAATTTTCATTAATAAACAAAGCGGTTACATTTTAATTGCAAATTAAATTTTATTCTAACACGTAATCTATCTTTCAATAGACGATAGGAGTTTCCATAGCAACAAAATACTTTTGAAGGAACTAAAAAATACTTTTTCTTTTTCTTTTTACTTCCATTATCCGACTACCGTGGTATATATAGGTTTTGGGAATGTCCATATTAGGTTTTCTTTTGTATCTCAGCTACTAATTAAAATAATTTCATAAGTAACACATTATTTGAAAGCTTTGTTGGTTTGGAATTGAACAGTAGATTACAGAAATTTCTACCGCCAGATGTTTTAAAATTTCGATATTTCAAATTCTAATTAAATTATTTTTAATGCATCATTCGAAAGATATTTTAAAGTTCTTTTAAATTATTGAATGTTTTCACCAGATTTACACGTTTTGAGGCTTCCTGAACCAGTTTTCTTTTATATCTCAGCTACTAATTAAAATAATTTCATAAGTAATACATCATTAGAAAGCTTTTTTGATTTGGAATCGAACAGTGGAATACAGAAATTTCTACCGCCAGACGGCGCGGTAATATTTTAAAATTTCAAAATTTCAATTTCTAATTATGATTAAATTATTTTTAATGCATCATTCGAAAGATATTTTAAAGTTCTTTTAAATTATCGAAAGTTTTCACCAGATTTACACGTTTTGAGTTGTCCTGCATCAGTTTTCTTTTTTATCTCAGCTACTAATTAAAATAATTTCATAAGTAATACATCATTTGAAAATTTTTTTTAATTGGGTTCGAACAGTGGAATACAGAAATTTGTACCGCCAGATGGCGCTGTAATATTTTAAATTTTCAATTTCTAATTATGATTAAATTAATTTTAATACATTATTCGAAAGATATTTTAAAGTTCTTTTAAATTATCGAAAGTTTTCGCCAGATTTACACGTTTTGAGGTCTCCTGAATCAGTTTTCTTTTATATCTCAGTTATTAATTAAAAAAATTTCATAAGTAATACATCATTTGAAAGCTTTGTTGAATTGATACACATTTTAAAGTATTTTTACATTATCCAAAATGGAATTCGAGATTTCACCCGATTTACACGTTTTGAGGTGTCCTGATTAGGTTTTCTTTTGTATCTCATCTACTAATTAAAATAATTTCATGAGTAATACACCATTTAAAAGCTTTTTTGATTTGGAATCGAACAGTGGATTACAGAAATCCAGATGGCGCTGTAATATTTTAAAATTTCAATATTTCAATTTCTATTTATGATTAAATTATTTTTAATACATCATTCGAAAGATATTTTAATGTTCTTTTAAATTATCGAAAGTTTTCCCCAGATTTACACGTTTTGAGGTCTCCTGAATCAGTTTTCTTTTGTATCTCAACTACTAATTAAAATAATTTCATAAGTAATACATCATTTGAAAGCTTTTTTGATTTGGAATCGAACAGTGGAATACAGAAATTTGTACCGCCAGATGGCGCTGTAATATTTTAAAATTTCAATTTCTAATTATGATTAAATTATTTTTAATACATTATTCGAAAGTTATTTTAAATTTCTTTTAAATTATCGAAAGTTTTCACCAGATTTGCGCGTTTTGAGGTGTCCTGAATCAGTTTTTTTTTTTTTTTTGTATCTCAGTTATTAATTAAAAACAGTTCATAAGTTATACATCATTTGAAAGCTTATTTTAGTTGATACACATTTTAAAATACTTTTACATTATCGAAAATGGAATTCGAGATTTCACCCGATTTACACGTTTTGAGGTGTCCTGATTAGGTTTTCTTTTGTATCTCATCTACTAATTAAAATAATTTCATGAGTAATACATCATTTAAAAGCTTTGTTGATCTGGAATGGAACAATAGATTACAGAAATTTCTACCGCCAGATGGCGCTGTAATTTTTTTAAATTTCAATATTTCAAATTCTAATTATGATTAAATTATTTCTAATGCATCATTCGAAAGATATTTTAAAGTTATTTTATATTATCGAAAGTGGAATTCGAGATTTCACCTGATTTACAATTTTAAGGTGTCCTGATCAGGTTTTCTTTTGCATCTCAGCTAATTGAGTAAGGCCGTTCAAAATTGGTATATGTAAGTTAATTAGGAGGGGCTGGAAGGGTGGGGAAGGAATAGGCGCGCAGCGCGCATGGGTTTGGGACCCGGCGCGAGTTTTTACCCGATGATAAAAGATTTTTTTAAATTTTATTTTCTTAATAATAAAAGTTTGAGTTGAGAAGGAATATGCGTGTACAGCGCACGTATATTCTCAAACGTGCGCGCACAGCGCGCATCGGTCTGCGCTGCCAAAGGCAGTGGGGTCCCGGTGTGAGTTTTTACCCGATGCTAAATGATATATTTTTTAATTCCTTTTCTTAAGAATGAATGTTTATGAGTAATAACATGGAATTTTGAGAAGTCGTAAGGATGGTGAAGGAGTACGTGAGCGCAGCGCACAGGTCTACGCTGCCGAAGGCAGTGGGGACCCGGTGCGACATTTTTCCCGATGAGAATATTTTTTTTTCTCTTTTTTTATCACATGATAAAAATTAATGCAATTTTGAGAATTCTTTAATTATTGTGATTCATTTAAAAATAGTGACCCGCAAAGCGGGCGTAGCCTGCTAGTAAGGAATATAAATATAAATAAAAATAAATAAATAAAAGTGTCTCAGCCAAAATTAAATTATGTTTAAAGCATATTTTTAATGAAGGAATGATGTGAGAGTAGAAGATAAAAAATGTATAGATACCGAGAGAGTTATATCGCTGGGTCTTACTATGTGTATGAATTGGCCAAAAAGCTCCAAATTTAATGGCGATCTTCAAACAGAAAAGAAACTTATATTTTCTTATTTTTACTTTTAATAACTAATAACTTTCAAATATTTAACTATTCTATCAACAATCAGTTATTTAGAATCCTGTTATACATTTTTCCTTTAAAAGTTATTTTTGTTACTTATCTAAATGAACAATGCAAGCAAAATAACCATCAGTGAAAACATATTTTGAAATTTATTAGTAACACGCTTTTTCAAATTATTTCGATTGCCAGATTTTTCCTTATTAAAATACAAATTAATATAGGTTTTTGCAAAAATGATGAAATATTGTGTATATATTTATAGACAATATATAAAGGTAGTTAAATTGAACGAACAAAAAAAAAAAAAAAAAAAAAAAAAAAAAGAAAAGAAAATAGTTTTTATAACTAAATTGATGGAAATGCTTTATTGGAATTGATGAAAATGCTATTTACGAAAGAAAAATAATCTGGTGTGTCACTCACACGACTTTCTATAAATACGGGTTGCAGATTAAGAGGTAAGATAACGAGAACTGTCATGTAAACCTATGCTAAGCAATTCAAATTAGGCTTCAGAAGAGTTGTATACGATAATTAGTTCTGTGTGAGGGGGGCTACCGCCCCCCTCAACCCCCCGTTTCATTAATGCACCTACATTTAATCTAAATATCGAAAAAAAAGTCCATTTTACTCTCAATATTAAAAAAAATATTATATGTATTTTTCTTCTTAAAAAAAAAAAAAAAAAAAAAAAAACACTGCTTGTTATTGTTAGAAAAGACATAATCTTACGCTTAATGAACAAGGTATTATAGGTACGTAAAATGAATATTCTTCAAAGAAATTCTTTTTTCCATTAATATTTTCAGAAAAACGGTACCCTTTCTTTCCAAAATTAATATAAAGTAATGAAAATAAGTGCTGTAGTTTTGCGTTATTAGCTTTTCTATAGAGTGAATAGCTTAAGAGCAAATCGTTTTTAAAAGCGAATTTTTTATGCAGTGCTTGGCTGAGCATACTGCCATAGATTGGCCATTTTAAAGCTTTTTAGAATCCTCAATGAACCTCATTAGTCCTTTATCCTGGATATATCAGGCTTTGTCTAATTTATGAATGATTCAATCTTTATACTTCAAATATTTTTCCTTTAAATGTGTTTCTTTGCTATATTCATTAACAGCTTCATTAGTATATATTTAGAATTTTTACATTTTTACATTTATACTTTTTTTTTCTCGATTACAAACTTAGAACATTTTTTTTTTCTTGGAATTATGTACTTGACATAGGAATTTGATTTGAAATAGAAATGGTACAATTTTTATCTATTTACACACACACACACACACACATATATATATGTGTGTGTGTATAATAATAATAATATATAATAATAATAATGTATATATATATATAATAATAATATATTATTATATATTAATATATATAATATATAATAAATTATATATTAATATATATAATATATAATAAATTATATATTAATATATATAATACATAATAAATTATATATTAATATATGTAATATATAATAAAATATTATTATATATTATTATATATTTTAATATATATAATAATAATAATAATGTGTATAATAATAATAAATATATATATATATATATATACTAATAATAAATAAAATAAATAAATAAATGAAAATATAAATAAATAAATAAATAAATAACCTATTATAAATTTTATGGAACATATAAGCAATTATCAAAAACAATAACTTTTATAAATTATTCTTTATAAATATCTTTTCAATTTGAAGTACGTTTGTAAATTTCGACTTTATTGTAAAATTATTTGTTGTAATCTGGGAAAGCAAATTTAATGCAAATATGGGAATTTAGCATTGTATTCTCAGCATTATTTACAGTTATAAGATGTTCTATCGTAACGTATCGATTAAGCAAGAAGCAGATTTTTTTTGCTGTAACAGTCGTAAGAAGTTTGCGGTTTTATATATAAATTTCCAACATCATTATAAAAATAAGTTATCTTAAATGTAATATTTTTGTTTTAAATTTTATGAATACATTTTATTACTTTAATAGTCTAAATCAACCTAAATAATGGAACTTCATATCCAGTCTGGATAAATAATAATCGATCTAAATGATAAACAATCTAATAATTTAATTATACATTTATAAATTTGAAAACAAACAAGTGTCATTTTGCCCAATTTGTTCTTTTATTACTTATTAAATATTTACATTTCGAAAATTTATTTAAAATAACTGAAATTTGTAGGATTTTGAAAAGAATATATGTTATATGAAGTTAGCAGTGTACTAAATTACTGAAGTAGGAATCAAAATTTTTCGAATTAAATAATTATAAAAATTAATAACTTTTTTTTTTTTTTTTTTAAGTAAGATAAAAATATAATAATGATGAACTTAATTCTTTTCATATGGATATAGTGTTAAAAAAAAAAGAAAAGAAAAAATGAAAAAAGTAAATGCGATTGTACACATTATTTACTATATTTGTTTTCTGTGTACTTAAATTTGAACTAATTAGGTGACTTGATAATATAAGAACCAGACTTTTTCTTATGATGTACTGCATATCACAAATTAATTATAAAATGATCACAAAGATTTTCTTTAATTTAATATGCAATTTGTTTTTGCTTTCCGTACATATATATGTGAGGAAAGTATCGCAATCATGACGAGAATTGGACTTTGGTATTTTGCTGTATCTATACGTTTTGAGATCCCTTGAGTTCCTTTTTGCTATTTTCATAATGATGTATGTATGTGTGTGAAAGAACAAATGACGACGTTTAAACGCTTCGTTCTAATAAGCTAAAACTGGCACATACTTAGTTCTTTTTTTTTTTTTTTTTTAAAGGGACAGAAAGAAATATTCTTCATGACTATGGCCTAAGGACTCAATTTATTTAAAATCCGATAGCGTCTAATCGCATTATTCAAGTGGAATGAAAATTTGCATATATATTACTGATCACTTTCACCTGAACTCGATGAATTTTGACAAATTTAGCATTTATAGCTTAAAAAAAAGGACACAATGGAAAATTCTTTATCATTATAGCTTCTGGGCTCAAATTATTTAAAGTGAGATAGCGTCAAAACGCCAAATCTGATTGAGCTGAAAATTTATATACATGTT
Source organism: Salticus scenicus (assembly GCA_963930645.1). NCBI lineage: Eukaryota > Metazoa > Arthropoda > Arachnida > Araneae > Salticidae > Salticus > Salticus scenicus. The sequence continues at coordinate 220,598,294 of OZ005653.1, read as the reverse complement.
ATAGGTCATCGTCGCACGAGCTGTGCAGATTTGAGTGAATCTAACACTTATAAATTTTTCAGGGACACAATGAAAACTTCTTTACCAGTACGATCTATGAGCTCAAATTATTTTATGTTTAACAGCTGTAAACTAAATAACATACTATATGGAGAAAAATACTCAAAACCATAATATATATATATATATATATATATATATATATTATGGTTACTTCTTTTATGACTTCTTTTACGTTATTTATACAATTGTTAATTACTTAATGTTCGGAAAGTCGAGTGAGTCCCCGCAAATTTTATATATATATTTAATAAATGAATAAATCAATAAAATAAAAGTTTCTTTTCGTCGTAGTCTTTCTATAAAAGGAAATTATCAATTTGCTTATTTTAATGATACGAATTTTAAATTTTAAATATTCCAAAAAATTATATTGATATAATTATACAAAAGTTTTTAGTCAAGTTTTATTCGAGTTATTCCGCAAAATATAGGGTTTTACATTGCAGCAAAACAATACCCCTGAAAACTAGAAGACCATCGCTTGCATTATGAGCTTAGGACCCTAAGCTCGCTAATTATCTAATTTCCATCTTCCTTATCTTCTGTATGATAAAGTTTAAGTACACGGATTTGGTTGAAAACGGATTTTGCTAATTTAACAGAGTACTAGCAACATTCTGAATCATTAGATTTCTAATGCAATTGCAGTTCCAGTCTCTTGTTTTTAGATAAGATAATTTTGAAATTACAAAAGTGAACTTGCAAAAAATATTCAAAATGTTATTTCTTTTTCAAATCCTCTAAATTAAAGTTTTCATGTTTACTTTAAATTTGCATATTTCACAGATAAAATTTAGTCAAAGATTCGTAGTATATTTTGCTCACTAAAGGTGTAAAATTTTCCTCTAAAACAACACAAAAAAAAAAAAAAAAAGTTATTTCTAAATCGTAATATAAAAAGAAAAAGCTAATGATTATGAATGTTATTTATATTGCTTTTTTTTTTTTTTTTTTTTTGAGAATGTAATAATGACAAGAAATCTTTCATTCATTAAAAGTGATTTATATTTCGTCTATAATTGTATATTTCGCCTAATAACCATGAGAGTTTATACATTATACAGTTTAACTTCTCTACTTTTTGTAAAGCAATTGCATGTTTAATATTTTGAGTTCAGAACTGCCATGGACGAATGAGAGCAAATTTTGAATCTTTTATTTTGTACTCCAAGAGATAGTGTGAGATAATTTGTCTACTAAATAAAAAGCGCCCTTAATTTAAGGGGCATTTTTCGAAACAAATCATGTTTAAGTGGAACCAATCTTTCCCATTTTCAGACAAATTATGAGGTCTACAATTTACTCAATTCTAAATGAATGTTGATCGTTTTTTATTATTTATTTTCTGCAACAGAATGTGCGTAATTTAAGCTGCATCTATTCACCTTATCTCAAATGATGCATGAAATTTTACTTTTTGTAATATAATTTACGCTTCGTGTACCCCCCCCCCCCCCCCTTTTTTTTTTTTTTTTCAGATATGGACTTTTGATGAATAGAAAAATTAAAATGCTGTAGTTAGAAATTATTTCGATAAATATCACAAACCTTGTAACTGACAAAATAAAATTATTTCAATCAAAAGTTTTATTTAAAAAAAAAGAAAGAAAGAAAGAAAAGAAAAGAAAAGAAAAGAAAAGAAAAAGAAAAGGAGAAAAAAAATAGTGTGGGACTTTTTTTTTTTTTGTTTAAGAAAGTTATAAAACATAGTAATATATAATGCATATGTTTAATACATTGAGAAAAAAATATATACCGCCTTCATCTAAAATGAATAAATGGTCATTTGCTAAATCCTTAAACTAGAAATATAGATTTCCGAGCTATGCACAAAAGGCACTTCAATAAACTGAATACACGAAATGGTCGAGAATTTCTAATCTACACATTTCTAGATGGTGAAACAATATTCTGAATATTCTGAATCATTTGTATTACGAGAAATTCTCGCTTGATTTTCTAGAATTGGGTCATAAACCAAGATTATAGCTGCTGAAACCCGTCTCTTGTATCCACACTTATTTGGAGATATTTTCAAATAGGTTTGCACTCGATAGTATAGGTAAATGCTCAGGAATTCTAATAGAGGTGTCTAGAATTCGCTTTCGAAAGGAACTAGAAAATAAATTATAAGAAATCTATAAGGATGACATGGAACTATTTTTTTAGAGTCACAATTTAGATTCTAGATGTCAGTTGTAGAATTTTTTCGCAGTGTATTTGTGTGCCTTATACTCATAGCTAGGAAATCTATATTTCTAGTTTAGGGATTTAGAAAAGAACCACCTATTCATTCTAGATGAAAGCGGTGTATTTTTTTTTTTTTTTTCTCAGTGTAGAAAAATTCATGTAAGTCTAAAAGGTACCTTGTATTTTTATAAAATTCATGAAGTTTTAATTTTTGTGAAACTTAAAAAAGCTAGGTTTAATACTTTATTTTAAATTAAAATCCATAGCGGAAATCACATCTCTAGGCAAATTAATCACATATTGGTTATTGTTTTTTTTATTTATTAAAAGAATCATGTCGCTTTACGGGAACAATTTTAAATATATGTTTTTTTAAACAAGTATAGATTTCATTTGTGGGATATTAAAATTTTAGCTTATTATAGGAGAACTATTTTAAAGTATTTTCATTAATTTAATTTTAAAAGCAATGAATAATATGAATAATTTTATTTAAAAGTGACTAATTAACCATACTTATTACGAAATTGTTGTTCAGTGCTAGCACGCTGTCCTGTCACATGCAAGGCGAAGACTCCTTTTCACAGTGCCCTCTAATGCCAATTTTCACCTCTTTAACTGCTGAACACCTGCAGCTACATTCATAAAAATGGTATCTAGGAACAGTTAAGGATTCATGAACTACAAAATACGAATGCTTACAGTGCCATCTGGGAAAAAGTTATGGAGTTAATGTTCCTCGAAAATGGTACGAGATAGGAGGAAAAGTGCATCACAAAGTTGTAGAGCATCACCAATTTAGTTTGCGTAGCGGGTGATATTTAGGCTACGTAATATCAAACAATTATCAAGATGAATATGGTAGATGACAGACAGAAATTTAAACTTCGAAAATAAAGGTGTCTTGCGAAAATTATTATTATTATTTTTTTTTTCTTTTAAAGATCTTTTCTCACGTCACAGTGTAAGAAATTCCGAACAAGCAAAGACACGTTCAAAATACAGTATTAATTTCTGCAAAGCGACTTTTTATAAAATATTAATGATGATTTAGACTTTGTGATTATTATATTTTTTTTCCTCGTTCTGTTTTCAATATAGGAAACTCTACTGTTTTTCACCAGGTGGTATTGAAAGCAGTTGCATCTTATAGCGTATAACCACTTCCATACCTACAGATTACTTTTATGAATATAGCTGCAGCTGTTCAACACTTAAATTGATTAGAATGGACTTTGGTAGCAATATATATTTTTAAAAAAAGAAAAAATAACTGAAACCTAATTCAGTTTAACCTCTCCCCCAGAAAAAATTCAAAAAATTCAAATCTAATTTGATCAAACTAGCGCACTTAAAAAATTTGAGAAAATTTGTTCAGTATGAAAAGTTGTCTTTCATTGTATTGGAGGAGAGAAAAGTTGTTGCACTGAAACAGATTAAAAGAAAAAAAAAAAAAAAAGCATGTGGAGGACTACTCGTTATAGACCAAACTTGTTTGAAAATTATGTTATTCTTATAATTATAAAAAAAAAAAGCACCACAGTACTGGCGTTTAAAAGTAATAAGTACAAAATTTTTAATTAACTCCATAAAATGCAAGTACTCGCAACAATTGTTTCGGGTCTAAAGATGACACGCCTCTTCGTCAGGCGAACAAAGCAGGAACGAATACTGCAAAGTGCATTACTGCTTTGTTTACAACACTCGTGTCTACTACGTTCACCTGACGAAGAGTTGTGTCTTCTTTTGACATGAAACAATTGTCGAAAGAACAACACAATTCTTGGATCTTGTGGTGTTTATTTAAAGTTTCATACTTATTATTATTATATATGTTATTATGATTATTATTATTTTTGTGTGTGTGTGTGAGTCTGTGATGGCATGCATTAAAAGAAGCAAAAATGGCTATTGTAATTCATATTTATTAGCAAAATTTACTACGGTATTTTGTTAGAAAATCAAACTCAGAACAAATCTTATTTGATGTACATACAAAGATTTATAAAGGCGTAATTCTAGATCTAGAACTTAAAATTCATTATTAATATTTAGAATATAATTCTGAATCTAGGTCATTGAGTAAAATACATCGAAAATCTGGTGCTGAAAAATCAAATGTGTAAATTTTAAACGAAAATAATATTATTCTAAAAATTCGCAACAATTTGTTGGTGTTGAAATGCTTAAGAAAGTTTTTTTCATGAAACGAAACATGTATAGACAGGGGATTAACCCGAAAAGAATAATTAACTTTAAATTTTTATTTCATTTTGAGTTAGTTTAATTTTAATCATATTAAAACTCGTGCAATCTCTATTGACAACAATACAATGTCCTTTAAATAGAAATGAATAGGGATTTGACGTCTAAAGTAAGTACAATATAGTTGGAAGGAGTGATGGCTATCATGGATATTTATGTTTGTTAAAAAAAGCTATCAGATAATTTCATGAAAATAATTTTATCACAAATTAAGGAGAGAAATGTTACGAAATAAAATAAATATTTAAGAAGCCATGTCAAAATCACAAACAAAAAGGGAGAACGAATATTCTTAAAATACAGATAGTCCTTAGAAACAAACACAATTATCAGTTGAAGGAATTACTGAATGTTTAATGCGATTGTTTACCATAACAGAGTTTTAACATCGCATTTAATTATTTTAATAGATTATTATTCTAAAGAGCTAGTTTAGAACAAGAACATATCCATAATAAGTGTAGTCTCCAAAAAATATATGTAGTTCGATTTGTTGAAAAGAACGTTAATAATAGTATCCTCGTCAGCTTTTTCCACGTATCTCTCATACCGACATTTTAACCACGCGCTGAAGATTGAACTTAACTATTTCAAATGGATTGCACGTCACTATTATAAAAGTTATTGACCGTTATTGCAATATATGGTGCACTCTTGCATTTTTGTTATTCTTTATCTTTCTAGATCTATTTTACTTATGTATATATATATATATATATATAAGTTTGTTATAATTAAACTTGGCCAATTCAGAAAGCTCTAGAACCGGTTGTATAACTGCAAATGAAACAAAATTTCACTAGCATGTGATACAAGTGATGCGCTCTGCGAAAATTGGAAAAAAAAAAAAAAAAAAAAAAAAAAAGAAAAGAAAACAGTAGAAATTTTCATCAATAAATAGCCCTGGTCTAATATCTAAGGCGATTTTTGCCGATTACTTGTAAAAAACTAATTAAATTTTGTGTTTTTCGTCTGGATTGACCGAAATTGATAGAGTAAACCTTTAAAAATCGCCTTAAATATTGGAAAAGTGCCACCCATTGACGAGATTTTCAACTATTTTTTTTTTCCCTTTTTGCAGAGTGAATCACCTGTACTACATACTAGTGAAATTTCATTTCGTTTGAAGCCATAGAACAGGCTCTAGCGCCTTCTGAATACCGGAACTTTAATTATAACAACCCTTTGTGTATATATATGTATATAGTATATGTGTGTGTGTGACTTTAACTTTTTTTTTTTTTTTTTTTTTTTTTTTTTTTTGTAAATGTACAGCCCACAGTTGTGAGCAAGCGAATAATTTCAAAAAAGCTCTAATATTTTTTCTATTCAGAAAAATGTAAATAAATTTTATTAAACCAATCTTACAGTCAAAATCTGTGAACATTCTAACCAGTTCAATATGAATTTTCAAATTAAAATAAATTATTCTTAATTTTAATATTTAAAATATGTTTTAAATTCAACTAATTGAATATAGATAGGAAAATACTTATTTTTCTTCCAACTTTAACAAATTTGTAAAAGGAAAAAAAGAAACTTCGGAAAATGAAGGAATGTAAATAGTTAGAGTAATATAAATATCGTTTCTCTTCATAAAATTACGATATAGAATTTAGCAGATCACTACAAATAAAACAACAGAAAAGGGAATAAAATTAAAATTCATTTGAATGTGATTGAATAAGACTGCAAAGAAAAATGAAATCATGATTAAATTACATATAAATATTTTAGTCTCAGAAATAGTTAAAAAATCTGTCAATAAATATTAGTTAATCCAAATTAAATTTTAATTGAGTTTGTTAATTTTGTTAAATTTTTATCGTTAATAACGTTCTTACATTCTGTTAAGATACAAAAGTAATTTATGAGTGTTCATACATAAACGCATATACATAAATGCATTCTTATACATATGGAGTGTGAGGTTTCTATGCAATACCACCATTTTAAATTCACTAAAATGTTTTTAAATATTTTAGTGAATATTGAACATCATATTTGTAATAAATATTGAAATAAGCAAGTAAAATACGTTTAATTATAGAAAATTTCAAATTTTCAGCATGCCGATTTCTAAAAAATTGTAATTTTAAATTTAATGTCTATATTTTTAATTAAGTTTTGTAACACCAGCGACTTTCATAATCTACTTTTTATGTTTGTTGTATTTAAAAATACTTCTTCATGTACTTCAAATTGTAATATAATATATATTAAAGTAAATTATCAACATTTTTCATAATAAATATTTTATAATCAACAAATATGATAAAAGAAGTCTTTATATAAAATTAAAGAGTTAAAATTACATAAGAAACACAAAGATTTTCACTGTTACTTCAGAGATAACATCTAGTGTGATAAAAGTTGTTTCCAATCGCTAAATATAAATATTCTACAGCTATACATGAAAATTTAATTAATAAAATATAATTAAACTAGCGAAATATTTATTTTTAAACAAGTGTAAAGCTAGCTTTATAACCCTATTCCCTTTTAACGATTAATTTAATAAAATACCATTTTCCCATCAAATGTGTAATTTTCCCCAGGAAAGGTATGTATAAAATGTTGATGCAGGGACTGCTTTGAATTAAATTATTATTATTATTTTAACATTTAATTTTCATGCAAATTCAGTGAACTCGCTATCACTATATTTAGAGAAAAATATTATATTTTGTAAATGTCGGTTTAAAATTCACGGTATAAAAAAAAAAAAAAAAAAAAAAAAAAAAAAGAGGAGGGGAGGGAAAGAAAAGAAAAAGACAGAAAAGGTTTATGCTTTAATCTAAAAAAACACGTGACCTATCATTTAACATTTGAATTGGAAGATTAGCAGCTCGAAAATTTTTAAATTTCAACGCCAAGTAACAAGGGGGGAAAAAAGCATAATTCATTTTTTTTTTTTTTTTTTTGCTAAAACTATCGAACAAATTTTATGAAACATAAGTAAGAACTATTCCAATTAAATCGTAAAAAAGTTTAAACTTTTAACATCCCACTTTTTTTTTATTGAGTGTTAACAAAATTATGTGAAAGAAGTTTTGATAAAATATCATTCAATCATAACATTTAGAATATCTCAGGATCTCTACAAATTTCTTCAACCTTTTAGGAATTACTTAGTACATTTTCATTATTTTATATAAATCTTCTTGTAACCTTTGTGGGATATTTTCATCTTGTTTAATGTTTAATTACGCGTTTCTTTCTTTATTTCTTTCTTTCTTTTTATTTTTTTTTAACTACTATTTCTTATATAAAAAATATTTGTGCATAAAATTTTATTTACACTCAGAAAATTTATTTCACACAAAAGATTTATCGTTTCTTATGTTATCATTTTTACAGTTCTTTTTGAGTTATAGAATGAGGCATTTCTACTCACCTCATTTAACCACACATCCTTGCTTATTTATTGCATTTTTTCCCCCACAAAATTTGTATTTTATTAATATTGTTTAAAGTACACATTATTAAAAAAAAAAAAAAAAAAATATTTTATAGGATATTTTTTCAATACATTTTAGGAATTAAAATATTTATTTTTATTAGACGTAAAACTCTAATATAATTATCATTAAAATATCTTCAATACATTTGAATCATTATTACTCTTAGTGTAGCCGCGCATATAGTGCGAAGATTCGAAATATATATATATATATATATATATATATAATGATGATGATCTATTGAGCATAGTAGAAGCCAAGCAACAGATACAAGATTACTGAAACACCAATGACCAATAAGATTACAAATTTCTTTCAGAAAAAAAAAATAAATAATGAGTGGATGAAATACACTAATTTAAAGAAACCAGATTTATCAATTAACTGCCTGCAAAACAAACAAATTAATAAAGTAACACATCAAATCTCAACTGAAAATCATAAACTTTATCAAAATTTATGAAAAATAATTTAAGAAGCACAAGATAGGAAGGAAGGAGGCAGGCGGCAAGACTTGTGACTTGCCTGTGGGTTTAAACTAGTTTCACGCCGGCAACACTCACCCAGCATGCCACGACCAGAACAGGAGTCATATGGACCCAAAAAAGCAAAAACTCAAAGCAGATGAATAACAATGAAACCACAAAGCAACAGTGAAATTCACTGATTGATTACATTGTGTTTAATAGCATGATTAGAACTTTAAGAATAGTTGACAATTCAAAAAAGAAGAAACCGAAATTCGAATGGAAAAAGAAAGTTTGAATAGTAATACACAGTAAATGCAACAAGCCTTCTGTGTTTTTTTTTTTTTTTTTTTTTTTCACAATCCCACCCAACTATCCAGCCTTACAACACCACCCCACCTCCTTAATGAAACATCTGCCCACCCAACCACCACCTTTTTTATTGTCTTTTATTATTTTATAATTTTTTTGTTAATATACACAAAAGTGTACACAATAGAAAATACGAAGTTTTTAGGAAAACCCCTTTTAGCAGTGGATGTGATCAGTTTATTAATATTCTTGTTTTTAAACTTCGCAGAGAATAAATTATTAATTTGAAATAAATGGTTAATGATGATGTTTCTAAATACCGAAAGATGCAGACAGGAATTAAAATGTGTAAATAAGTTTACTTTAAACTAAAATCTTGCCGTTTGTCATAGATATCTGTGTAAATTTTATTACCATCAATGATTATTTTGAAATCTAAAAAGTTAATTGATTGATTAGTTAGAGTATTTTGAGTTAGCTTTAAATTAGGTGGATAATTTAAGGAAAAGTCATTTTGTGAGTTCTTGTTGAGATAAAATACAATAATATCATCTATGTAACGATAGAATCGAACATCATCATGGCAAAATTGCTTTTCATAATAATGAAGATAGAGATCTGCCAAAATACTGGAGATACAACCTCCTTGTGGGATTACTAATTGTTGCAAATAGATATTGTTGTTGTGGAAGATATAATTATTATGGATAACAAAGTTAAGAAGTGTTTTAAAATTTTCTGCTTTAAAATTGTGAGGAAGATTAATTTGAGTTTTATATTGTAAAAGACTGTAAATGATATTACTAAGATCTGATAACTCAATATTATTGAAAAGATCTTGAAAGTCAAAAGTCATAATATTGTCTATTGAATCGAGTGATCTGATGTATTGAATTAAATGAAAGCTATTTTTAAGACAGTGTAAATTATCAACTTTGCAAGTACAATTGTAAATTTGTTTTAGAATATCCAGTAGAGCTTTATTACCATTGTTGTTATAAGTATTACACCCAATAGTAACAGTGCGAAATTGAATTGGAGATTTGTGAAACTTAGGTATGAGAACTATATAAGGATAATTAAAGTTATTGAAGGGAAGTTGAAGTAGTTTACAGTAATTATGTATTTTTCGGTTATTAATAACAAGGTTATTATTAGTTAAACTGAAGATGTTACTATTAGTGACTGAAGAGTTTAAATTAGAGAGATAGTAGGATTTACATATAATGGCATAATTATTAGGTGATTTGTGAACATAAGTGATCACAAAGTCATCCTGTAGTGATTTGATTGAGCTACGAAGTCCAGATTTATAAAAAAAAAACACCAGATTTGAATAATTGAGAAATAATGCATTTTTAATTTTTTGTAACACTAAAACTTTCCATTGAGTGAAGTAGGCAATAGGTTTATTATGAGTAGTAGATATTTTATAAATAAATCAATCTAGGTCATAAGAAAACTGTTGAAAGATTTGTGTAATGCTAGTTTTAACTGGAAGTCTAAATTTGGTGCCGAATTCCATGAATTTTTTAAATTGAGAATTATCAATAATATTGAGATTACCAGTAATAATGTGTCCATGGTCTCTGTCAATATATTTTGAGAAAGAAAGATCATTGCATTTACATGTTACAGTGCTGGAAAAAGAGGTAGACTTAGATACAGAATTATAATTGAATGTCTTTCTGCCAAGGGGAAGAGGATATTTGAAGGTACGAGATAGATTTAAATCTTTAATTGGAAACAAACATTCTTGTCATTTATCATAGACGTAATGTTAATACTATTCAATATTTGATTGGTAAAAGTCACAATTAATTGAGTATTTGTTTTAATTTTGTTGGGCTTTTATTAATTTTTAAATTAAATTGTTTGATTTTGTACATTATAATATTTTTCATAATTACATATCGGTAACTTATTTTGGGTTTCAAATATGTATTTGTGTAAAATATCTTTACATAATACTATATGGGAAAATTTAGCAACGAATTTATTATGAGCTAGAATGTTGAAAATGCGGTGAATGTTACAAATATCTTTTTAAAAGAAATCAGTTTAATATTAATTTTTTAAACAAAAATAACACAACTTTGAAAAAGAAAATGCATTTCAAAATCTTTTTTTCAAATTTTATTCATTATTTTTTACAGTTGAATAAAACTGCAAAACATTTTAAATCTTAAAGCAATATATTATTGAGAAACATAATGGAAGTTATAAATTGTAGACAATTAATGGTTAATTGTAGACAATTAATTGTAGACAATTAATGGAAGTTATAAATTACTGCTTTTTACTATAATAAAGGTAATTCTGCATATGTTTAAAAATATATATGTAAGTAATTTTCTTTTAATTTTAGACAACAATATTTATGTTTCTATAACAGATCATTATAGACATGAAGCGAATATTTAATAATTCTATATCGAATAGTATTATTAATAAATAACATTTTATTTATTTATATTTTGTAGCTACATTTAAGCACCAAAATATGTTTCCAAAATGCTTGGAAGTATTTTTCACGCTTTTTACAGTAGATATGAAGTTACATTTTAGTAATTATAAATTTATCATACGCGCATTACATCGATTTCATTGACTTTTCATGTCACCAAAATAAAAAAAATATTTTACATTGTCAAATTTGAATCAATTATTTCTTTAAATATCATTTAACTGGTACACTTTTAGAGAAGTTTAACTTAATTATATTAACGAAGACTGTTTTTAAAAAGTGTTAATAATGCCACATATAACGAACGCTTCGCGCTTTTATGATAAAACATATTAATTGTAAATAATTTCTTAAAACAGGTATTTTAAAATACATATTTACTTATAAAATACAAGCAAATATTTTCTCTTCTTTTAAAGTGTATAACGCTTTACTTTTCAATATTTACAAAAATATGGTGCCTGCAATAAATAAACTTCATTAACTTTGTTTAAACTTAATCATGAAAACAAATATATTTACACAACCTACATTAACAGGTTATTTGTGCATATAAAGTTAGCCAATATTTTATAAGAGAAGCTTCGTTATTTAGTTCCAAGACCAATGACTTTCTGGTTCTCATTTAAAAATTCCAATATGAATATTACAAGGTATAGCTTTAGTCCTTAAGTTAATTCCTATATCCTGACTTCGTTTTACCTGAACATTAACAGGAATGTTACTTAGATAACTTTGGCTCGATAGAGTTAATTGACAGAAAACATATTTTCATTTCGCAAAGATATAAAAAATATATTAAGGTATTTCGCGTTTTTAGTTTAAAACATTGATTATTAAAAGTCGAAAAATGTAGAGATAATGTGATTTGTCTATAAAACATTAATTTTAAAATAAAATTTTCAAAAAGTCCATGAATAAACGAATTTTAGATCGTGTTATTAATTTCACTTTAAACATTATTAATAATCTTAAGGCATTTTCAAACTCGCTTGTCAAGTATCGATTATTGGGAATAGTAAAATGAAGTATACCGAATAATAAATTGTATATGTAGATAAAACTCCGTTTAAAGTGAATATCGAGAAAGGAATATAAAAGATCTTGATTAGTTTTCTCTTAAATGGAAAAGCTTTTTTTTCTCTTATATATACATATATATATATTAGAATTTATCATACTCTATAGCTTATTTTGATAATTTTCTATAAATTTTAATGTATGTATGTATGTATTATTATTATATATATAATAATTATACATATTATATTTAATTATATATAAATATGTATATATATATAATTAAATTATAAAAGGGTGCGTAGAGATTTACATAATAGCTTTAATTTACAAGTTTACCGTGCTACACAAAAATATTCTGATGAACTATGTATTGATCATGGTATTGCCCAATGTATATGTTAGGCTTGGCATACAGATTTTACGATATTTTAACATACACACATATACAGGATATATATATAAAGAGAGAGAGGGGGGGGGGTACAACGGTTGAGGGAGCTGAGGAGGCGTCAGCTCCAGCAAGAAATGTATCGTATGCAGTGAGTTAACCATGTGTATGTATATATATATATATATATATATAATATTTTTATACAAGTTGTAACAAAATTAATTATCACGACTGTAAGAGGTGATAAAGCTTTCCAAAACAAGCAACTTTCACCATGCAGTGTCGGTTCAGAAAGCAAAAGGTTAACCACGAGCTTGTGCCATAATGTGAAAAGAGAGACAGCAAAGGAGACCTATAAAAAAGGGCGAAGAATCTTTATTACTGAAATTTTTACAACAAATGTTGAAATGAACGACCACCAGCTGCAGTGCAGACTTCACGTTGGTGGCGATGTTAACCACGTAGACATTGGAAGTTTACTGGCAATTCCTTAACATATGCAGCTGCGAGGCTAATTCGGGCTATAAGTTTCGTTGCGTGTGAGTTGTTGGCACATTCGAATTTTGCTCCATCTCTGGGAAAGAATAACGGCTATATGATGTCCTCTACAAAAGGCAACGTTTTATACAGTTCATAGAAAGCCCTCACTCTCGTACGGCTCGCATTTGCTTTCCGACCCCACATTTTATAGTGAAAATTGTTTATATTGAAAAATCCTATCTCCTTTTACAGTTGTGATCTACAGTTTTGTTACATTTTGTTTAATAACAACTATTTTAACATGGAACGAATAAAACTGGACTGTTCATTAATGAGTAATTCAAACGTGTTCTGATCTGCAAATTATTCATTTTTATTTTTTGCTTTTAGATGAAAGGGAGAGTAAAGACTGAAAAATTGTTCAAATGTATTACATAATAACATAATAGTCCAGACATTATTCACTTTAAGAAAATAAACATTTTTAAAAGACATAAATCTTAAAATTTAGTTTTTTTTTTTTTTTTTTTTTTTTTTAATTATTATTATAACAGCACAAATATTTTTTTCCATCCTACGGATATATTAGTTTTAGCTTAAAAATATAGTCTGACAAAGCAAAATGTTACTATTTCCTTTTTATTATATACTATTCACTATATTTATGCGTATTTGTAAACATAGATATGAGAATCTGTGTGGATTTGATATATATATATATATATATATATATATAGTATATATATATATATATATATACATATATATATATCGGTTTTGCATTAGCTAAAGTGAAAGGTTATTTATAAAGATGATAAAAAGTAAAATTGTTATTTGAGTACATCTGCTTGAATAAGATGGACGTAATCCAAAGTTTGTTATTCGCATAGTTTTCTTAATATGATTAATGGTTTACTGGAACTTACCCCGCAGCATTAGAACAAGTAGTTAATATGATAAACTCAATTAAGTGTAATCTTGCAGTGTTAAACAAGCCTATGTAGAATTCAAAGTGTATGCAAATTTGAAGCTTGCGTTCAAATTATTTCAGTTACTATATATTATTTAGAACAATTCTCAAAGGGTATTCGCTATAACTTTATTGAATTTCATGTTTCACAATGTGATGCTAGGAAAAATAACTTTAGAGAACAGAATGAAAATATTCTTCTCTCAGGTATTGAATGAATTTCATATTCGGTGTTAAAATGATTTTTTGAATATTTATTGGTACATATTTTTATTTTTATATAACTTCGTATATTTTCTTAAATTTATGCATTCGTAGATTATTCTGCGAATATTTTTAAGAACATTTAAAGCGTATAATTTCGCTTTTTATTTATTTATTTATTTATTTGTGTGTGTGTGTGTGTGTGTGTGTGTGTGTGCGATATTTCATTAAATGAATGATTACATAGAGAAAACAATTTAACTGGTATCTTTAAAAATACTAAATATAATCTGAAACAATAATTGCTTTTTTTCTTGATTCTGATATGTTAAAAATCTTAAGTTGATGAAGAAATAAATAAAAATTTTCGTTTATTACAAAAAAAATTGAATACAAAATAGAATAAACTAAAATCAAAGTAATTTGCAATAAAAAAATCCAAATATATTTATTTTTTTCTAATAAAATTTGTTATGTATATATATATATATATATATATATATATATATATATATATAAATAATGATACAATCAAAATAATTATTAGCATAACAATCAATACTAAAATGATATACATTTCTAACAATAATAAATAATTATAGTAATAGTCATAATCTCATTATGAAAATCTAAAATGTATCATGAGAAAACATTGCTTATTGAAAAATATTTTCAAACATATTTAGAAATTGATTTTTAAGCTATTTCTATTATGTATTCATTCCTTATTAAAATACAAATTTATGCAAATTTATGTAGTACAGCAAAACAAGATATCTGACAGATAGCTATTCGATTATATGATGTAACATTTAAAAAAAGTATTTTAGAAAATTTTATAGATATTATTACGTTTTTGATCATTTTTCTTGTTATCAATGTGGAAGCATTTAATTCATGACTGTTAAAAAATAAATAAATAAATAAATAAATTGTTCACCGTATTTTTACGTCAAGCAGTAAATAAACATAACTGATTATTATAATTATATTGCACATGTTTTTCCCCTCTATCTCTAAAAGATCATTTTAAAAATAAATTTATATCTTAGAATATTTTATTTACAGTTTGATGTATAAAATTTTTGCGAAATAAAATATGTTTTGGCTAAATTGAATATTTAGTTGAGAGAAGAAAAAACAATTTTTGTTGTGTGAATTGAGTTCATACGATTTTATTTTAAATTAATAATTAACTTTCATTGGAAATATTTGTAATTTTATAAATAAAGTATTGCTTAAACATGTATTTGCTTATAATACTCTAAAATAGATGTAATAATTTGTTTGAAATAGTAACATTTCATGAGCTTTTTATTCGAATATTTATGTTTGTTTAAATTACATAATATTTGGTAACTTTATTGGAATTTAAATGTTCTAAAATAATTGTATTTATATAAATCAGTTCTTGAAAACAAAATGAAATCGCGTTATACTGCTGTGGTCATAAACTAAATTTAAAATGCTTGAATCTTACAAGTTTTTCATATGTATTTTTAATTTTTCTAATTGCTATTATTTGGAAATAAATACCACTACGGCTAATGAAGACTATATTATATACTCGTAAATTGTACTATTTCAAAAGTAGTTCACATTCCGCTATCATTTTCAGAAAAACAGTCCTTTTTCATGAAATTAATGTAGAAGAATCAAAATAAGTACTTTAGTTTTATTTTATTAGCTTTTTTAAAAAGTGAATATTTTAAAAGCAAACCGCCTTTAAAAGTAAAAATTGTTAGGTAGTTCTTTGTTTAACATGGTACCATAGATTGACCATTTTTAAGCTTTTTACAAACCTCAATGAGCCTCATTAGTCGTTTATGAAGAATATATTAGGCTTTGTCTAATTTATGAATGGCTCAAATTTTATGCTTCAAATACTTTTTCTTTAAAATGTGCTTCATTAGTATATTCATTAGTAGCTTCATTAGAACCGATTTAGAATTTTTACATTTATGTATTTTTTTTTTCAGTTACTATGCTGGTATCTCTGTTCATTTTCTTAAAATTATATATTCAAGAGAAATTTTTTCATTGAATTCTTTTCACTCGTTTTATCTTTTTTTAACTAAAAAAATTATTAAAAAAAAAAGAAAAAAAGAAATTTGTTAAGATTCTATTCTATTTTTGACGAATACATATGTAACTATTAAATGTAGTCCATTTTTTAAATTCTACTCTGGAAATCACTGTTTAATTTAAAGTGTCATTGGATATTGTAATGCTTTTGTAGAGTTCTTTGCTGTTAAATGTAAAAGTAAATTTATTTCATAAATGAGAATTTTGTTCAGAACTCTTACCTTTATTTCAGAAGTGTAATCCATTCCATCGTAACATGTTGTTTGAGCAAGTGTAAGATTCAAACTAGCAATTCTCTTAACTTTAGAAATGGATTTCATAACTTTAACAGCACGTAATTCCCATTTGTCTTATATTTCATGTATCAATACATATCTCAAAAATTTTAATTTTGTTTTAATACATTCCTGCTCAAATGTTTAGCAAGATTGATCAGTGAAAATGATCAGTTTTTTTTTTGCAATTTAAAAATTTATTTCTCGATGAAATGTTTACAAACATTGGGTATTTGAAGGAATGAATCTTTCTTATACTTCATATACTTTCTTATACTTCATTAAAGATTGACTTAAGACAACATTTAGGGGGCCGGTAATAAATTGTACAAATTCAATAATATTTGTGATAACCCTGTATCGCTAAGTGAACGAATTGATTTGCAACTTTAGGATATGTTAACACAGACTCATTATAATTTGTGAATGAATTTGTGTGACGATAGCATCTTAAACACCGGGGACATGCATTTATTTTTAAACTTAAAAAAAAAAAAAAAATAATAATAATAATAATAATAATAATAATAATCCGCATGTTTATTATTATTATTATTATTATTATTATTTACAATATACAGAGTTTTAAAGAAAAGTAATCCCACTTTCAGGTAAATTGAAAAATTACTTTTGAAACAAAATACTACAATCGGAAAAAAAAAAAAAAAAAAAATATTAAATTAGAGAATTTTCATGTCATTTTAACACTTATTTAGACTGATTGTTTGAAACTTAATTCATTATCGAACGATTATTTTAAATTTCTCAAAATTATTTTAGAATCAATTGAGGCCATGTGTTTATCACATATGCACTAATTCTAAATTTAATGGGCTATCGATTCGAAACATCTCCAATTTTAATAAGCGAGAAAATAACTTTTTTTTTTTTTTTTCAAATAAAATTTCAAAACGAAGTTAGAAAAAAAAATTTCATGCATAAATTTAACACATTACATATTCATTTTAACTAGTATCGTCCAGTGGTCGAAACTCTACCACCAATTGATTGTCAAACTGAATCAGCAGAGTTTTACTTAATATATTTCTCTATGTTTGGTACACTATAGATGTTGAGATTTTCCTGAAATGAGAGGAAATCGCACCGTGGAAGCACCCGCTGTTGGATGATATAGCCTAAAAGCTAATCGCCACCAATTCCAACCAAATATCAAATTCGGCTAAAGTAATTCGATAGGTTAAATAAAGTACAGTGTTTAAACTCAAAAAGGCAGATATTTTCTAAAAATAATGGAATTGAGTTTAGGAAATATCAAACTTCCATCGAAATCCGAAAATCTAAAATTTTTCTGAATCTTATACTTTCTTATTATATATGGAAAGGATAGAATAATGAATTCACTTTTTAAAAATAAGTAGTTAATTTCAGTTAGCTGAAATGCAAGGAAATCTCAATACGTATAAATTCATCGAAAACCGGAAATCGAATTTTTTTTTCGTATATTCTACTTACTTCTTATACATGCAGATACAGAAGCTAGTAATAAATCCACATTTTTCAAAATAAGTAGTCAATTTCAGTTAACTGAAATACAAGAAATTTCATCGAAAACTGGAAATCAAAATTTTTCCGTATCTTCTGCTTTTTTATTATACATGCTGATGCTAGTAATAAATCTACTTTTTTAAAAATAAGTAGCCAATTTCAGTTAATTGAAATGCAATGAAATCTCGAAATGTGTAAATTCATCGAAAACAGGAAACCGTTTTTTTTTTTTTTTTTTTTTTTTTTTGTGTGTGTGTGTGTGTATCTTCCACTTTCTCCTTATACACGTAGAAGCTAGAAATAAATCTACTTTTTAAAAATAAGTAGTCAATTTCAGTTAATTAAAATTCAAGGAAATCTCAAAACGTATAAATTCATCGAAAAACCGGTAATCAAAATTTTTTCCAAATCTTATACTTTCTTCTGATAAATGCAAAAGATGTAGTAATAAATATTTTTTTTTTCTTTAAAGTAAGTAGTCTATTTCAGTTAACTGAAATCCATCATGTTTTAGTTTAAAAATATATCCTCAAATTAGATCTGACGTAGACCATTAAAAAAAAAAAAAGAAAAAAAGAAAGAAAGAAAGAAAGAAAAAAGAAAATAAAAAAATTTAATCTTAAATAAATTAGAGGAAAAAAATAGAACTTTCATAAATCAAATACTTTTTTTTATTATTATTATTTCCTTACATGTTCAATAGTATAAACATTCTACAGAGGCTGTTCGCAAATTTTTTAGACGATTTTGATGGAGTGTACTGATGCAATTTCCCTCATATTTCGTGTTGTATTTGTTCAGTTTGATAGCCCTTGTTCTTAACTAACATTCTACATCATAATTTCTATGATAATAATGCTTTTTATAATATCGGAAGAGGTATATTTTTCTACTCCTCTTGAACGGCTTTTCAGAGTCCACAAAGCGTTGTAGGTCGGTGTTTGGATAATGTTGATTTTAAGAGTCGAAAAACACAAAAATCCAACAGTGATACATCAGAAGATTTAGCAGGAATGTCAGTGAAGGGTATGGTTTTAATTCCCGTTTTTTGTTCCATTTTTTTCTAGAAAAGCAATTGCGGATTGCGATGTGTGGCTGCTTGTTTTGTCTTGATACAGTTCAACGGATTGATAGCATTGTGGATAAAGATCTGGATTTTCATTTTTAAAAATTGGAATTAAAATATTTTCTTGAGTGTATTTAGAGTTAATTTTGACATTTTTGTCACATTTTTTTGCATTTTGAAATTTATCGATTAATTTTTGAGAAAAAAAATTAAAAAGTACATGCCATTGTAAAAATTTGAATATATATATATATATATATATATATTATATTTTTATCTTTAATATATTTTATTTAAAAGATATTGCAAAATTCCTCCCTATTTCTTTTAAATAGGTTCTATTAAATAATAATAATAATAATAAAGATCATGAATTCATGAAAAAATGTGCAAACTGGGCAAATGCAATTTAGACTTCAAATCTGTAAAAAATGTATCAAAAACATGCGAATTGTTGCCTGAATATATCTTGAAAAAAACCTAATGTATAACCCTAATGTAGTTCATTTTATAAATATAGAATTGAAATATAAGCTTTTATGAAAACTTTAGTTGCACAAAGTCAAAGATGCCAACTCTCCTTAAGTAATGTATAAGTATTTCAGTAAGACCTAATATTTTTTGTATTAGGATGTGGTAGTGCTAAGTTTGAAGGAATAATATTTCATAATTTGCAAAATTAATATATATATATATATATATGTATGTGTGTGGGAGAGAGAGAGAGAGCTATTATAATTATCTGTGGTTAATCTGTTTCAACTGTTTCATCTATAATAATTGTAACTGTATTTTTTTTTGTATATATAATTAAACTGTTACTGTACTTCTAACTAAAAATGGCTTTGTCCGGATGATGCCCTGATGCTCAGGGCGAAAGCCTTGACAAGTTGTAATATAGATGACTTTAATTAAATATATCGTTTTATATGTGTTTTAAAGTGATTATATATATATATATATATATATATATATATATCAGTGGCGTAGCGTGATATTTGAAACTGGGCATGCTCTGAAGCGAACTGTGGAAAGAGCACTACTTCTAAATTCGTTATTATTTCTTATAATTTAAGTACGTAGATTTTCAATTTCTTCAAACCATAAATATAATTTTTACACACGTATTTTATCGAATTGATCATGACAGCAATTATTTAAATGCCACTTATTATAATAAATTATTGAAGAACTAGTAGGCTTTGCATGCTTCACTGGTTACTACATAAAAATGAATTTTCAAAGAAATTGAATCACTAATTTTTTATACGTCACATTATACATACATGTATATATATATAAATTCATTAAAGTCACACAAAATATGGCAGTGACTTCCTTACGATGTCGGATCCGCTTGTGATAGCGCTTTAACTCGGATCACAAATAGTTCTTATACATGAACTTAATTGTTGAACATTTTAATAAAGTTAAAAATGTAAAAAGTTTAATTATTTTTATTATATTGACATTTGATACAAAAAGAAAAGAAAAGAAAAAGAAAAATGATAAACAACTTCCGAATAAAAAATCCTTTTGTAGAGGCAACTATTGAAATAAAATATCTTATTTTGTTCAATTAAAATAAAAATCTGTCGATAGCTTTGCTTTTTAAAAGGCATCACCAGATAGAGAAAGCGTTGCTATGTAGTAACTGTAATAAGCTAGTAACCATTGCTAAGGAATGGAAATGATTAAAAATAAAAACCAGGCAATTTGAATAAAATTTAGGAAAAGGAAAAATTCGAGGGGATGGGACTCAGATATTCAGATCAAAAAAAAAAAAAAAAAATCTCGATGAGGTGCGCATTTGCAATATCCAAGCTATACCTCTGTCACATTTTGAAGCTCTGTAATCAAATGCCTTAGCTTTAGAGCCAAGTTCTTACAAAAGGAAATTTTGATATCACTATTTTTATATTGCAATTTTTCACTTGATGAATCGTTGATATTTATTTACCTGTTTAAAAAAAATACTATATTAAAATAATGGTATCCATATTTTTATTTGTGAAACTGTCCAGAGTGCATGCAGACACACAGGGAGAGACAGACAATTATCTTTACTCATGTAGAGAGACAACATAAGTACGATTTTGATCATAATTTCATTTCTTTCGGAAGTTTTCGTTTGGTATGAGTTATGGTATGAAAAAAAAGTAATTTTCCTGACATTTTTTCAGAAATTTATGCAAATTTTATTTTATAGTTGAGTGATCATTTATAAGTAAATTCAGTTTTTTTTTCTTTGTTAAAAGTTTTTTTTATTACATCATTGTAAAATAAAGCATTAAATTTTACTTTATCAATAATATTTTTGAACTGACAACATCGTCAATCTATTCAGTCATTCTTGTCTTTGAGTAGATGGACAAAATGGAAAAACTAGTTCTGACTATGCGAACACTTTTACGGAAGATAAGAAAAGAAAAATCCCTAATACTTTAGCAGTACGGGAAAACTACAGGACATGCTCTCGATGAATAGGATCCTTTAAAGAGCGGATCCTTTAAAGAGCTTGGATCCTTCTCGACTTGGATCCTTTAAAGAGCGGAAATCCCCTTGTGTGGGAAAATTAGTGCAATTAATAGTTTCTCACACAACAAAAAATTCCCTATCCAAGGGTAAGCTATAAAAAAGTAGCTTGCATTACGGAGTAACCGGTCAGGAAACGATGTTTTCCAAGAATTATCTTATGTAACAGAAGACATTTTCTTTCAGAATAGTTTTCGAAAATTAAATGACGGCTAATGGATGGATGGTAGCGAGTGATTAATAAAATCAGCTGTTACATTATTATTGTTTCTTTCTTTTTTTAATCAAAATATGTTTGAAGTTTAGACAGTTTTTAGCGGTTATGCGGCGTATGCCTAGCATACCCAGATAATACGCCACTGATATATATATATATATATATATAATTTGTGGTTTTCTACAATGACACGTGCGTTTATGATGTCTCTATATGAGATGTTATTTTATATTATAATTAAATTCAATATTTAACCAAAATTTTTTTGTGAAGTACTGTTTATTGGAAAAGCAATTTTACAATGATTATACAGAATTTCTTTTACTATAGATTTATACCTCAAAAAGATTTTGCTGTTTCTTTTCTTATCATTATTATTATTACTGACATAAATGACTAGTTTGCTTAATACAACTATGAAAATTTGAATTTAAGTCAAAAACTTATGTAATAAAATTGCATAAATATGTAACTCAAATTTTATTCGAAACCTTTAGTATACAGGGATTTATATTTCAGCAGTTCAGCAATTCTCTAAACTGGAAGACCAGATATACATCACTTGCATTATCAGCTTAAGAACATAATCTCTCTAATTATCTCATTCTCATCTTTCTTATCTTCGGAATGATAAAGTTTTAGTACACGGCCTTGTTTGAAAATGGATTTTGCTAATTTAGCACAGTCGTAACGGCTTACTAAATCATTAGATTAACAATGCGCTTGCAGTTTCTGTTTGTTGTAAAGATAATATATTATTTACAAAACAAGAAAAATAAACTTGTAAAATATTTAAAATGATATTTCTTTTGCAAAATATCTAAAGAAATATTTGCATTTTTATTTTTATATTTCTCACTGATAAAAAATTATCGTAAAATATAATAATTTCGTTAATTAAAAATAAAATAAAATGCAGAGTTTAGTGTAATATATTACTGTACACATCCGCTGATATGGGATTTCGAAATAAGAATTATAAACTTATATATATAATGGTGATATGCGATATTTGAATAGTTTTATTTTACGATATACAGTGTGAAAAAAATTATATCGCCTCCATTTAGAACAAATAAATAGTCTTTTCTGAATCCCTGGACTAGAAATACAAATTTACGAGCTATGCGAATAAGGTAAACCTGGATAGACAAATTGATAGACAATTTCTAGTCTATACTTTTCTAGATGGTGAAACACTATTATAAATATTTTCAATATCATAAATACTTTGTGCTGCGAGAAAATGTCGCTCGATTTCCTAGAGTTGAGTCATAGACTATGATTATAGTTATAGTTATATATTTTTAAATAAGTTTGACCCCATGATACTATAGAAAAACGACCTAGAATTCTAGGGGTTTTAGAATTCACTTACAAATGGAACTAGAATTCATAAGGATGATATGGAACTATTTTTACTAAAGACACAATTTAGTGGCTAGTCGTCAGTCACAGATACTTTTTTTTTCAGTGTACAGTGACAAGGGATATTTTTTATTTGGTAAATAACTTTCAAATTGTCTACATTCGTAAAAAAAAAAAAAAAAAAAAAAACACGATTGTTTGTTTTTATTTCTATTACTGAACAGCGAAGTTCACATTGATTGAAATAACACCAAAACAACAGCAATAGAATAACTGTTATATTTAAATAAAGTAATATTTTTGCTAAAGTGAAATATATGTTACGGCAAATAATATTTTATTAATAATTTGCAAAATTACATACATATTTTTAAATATAAGATTTTCCTAATTCATTTAAAAACAAAATGCTAAGAAGAACGTCATAATTATATGAATACAGCGGCTCATGATTAGCCTATTTTCATTTTATTTTATTTATTTTTATTTATTTATTTATTTATTTATTATTATTATTATTATTTGCGCATCATTCACCAAACCACGAAAAACATTTCTCGATCGTATTTGGCCCGTTTACAATCATTTTGAAGATGAAAAGAAGACAAATAATTTTTTCCCTTAAAAATAGGTAAATTTAAACTTAAAACAACAATAAATGTTCCTGTAGGGGAGACTCGGGCACAGTGGACCACCCCTATTTTAATCTCTTAATATTTAACTATTTTAGTTTATATTGAAACTCATAGATGGTGGAATGGTACTACTCATATACATCCAAAAAATCGCATAATAAATGCTAAGGTAGCCATTTTATACAATTTTTATGTTTTGAGCTGCTCAAAGTAATTTTTCAAGTTTGAAGTTTTTTTTTAATTTTACCAGGACTGAACTATTGACTACAAGTATTGGATAGTTGTTAAGAAAAGGTAAGATATATATATATTTTTTTTTTTATATATAAATTATTAGCATATTTATAGTCTATATATAATTTTAATATTATTATTTGTTTTGCCTGGACATTGGGAACAGTGGACCACCTCTACATGAGGCATAGTGGACCGCCTTCCAGAGTGCCTGAAAGTCCAAATTATATTTAATACCTTATTTATTTTAGTTAAATTTAAATATACAAATATAATGTGACTCAAAATAATTAATTAAAGAAATAATAATCTTAATGTTATAATAAAACAAATTTCTGAAAAGGGAAAATAGTTGAATAGTAGTATAATAATTATGAATATCTAAACTTAATAACTATTTGAAATGTTTAATATTAAAAAAATAAATAAAATGATAATGTGATATAATGAATAGTAGGTTATATAAATTTATTGTTGTTGTTTTTAGAAATAACATGTAAAAGATAAAAGTAGAATAATTTTAGCTAAAATTATCTCACAAATATAATTACAGTATTAATATCTCAAAATAATTAATAAAAATGTTTGAATAATAATATAATGTTTAATTATATATTTCATAATTTTTATAACTATATATCATTAATAAACAAATTAAAAATATATCATATTGTTTTTAGGGATGGGTTAAAAGACAAAGGAAATCTGATATAGAATTCTTCCTCTAATTTGATTTCTTATTTATTTTGATTTCCTTTGAATTTTGGTGATTTTATTTCATGAAAATGTTCGAATTATGTTATTTAGACTGGAATTCCATAAGAAACTAATTTTAGAAAAAGAAAATGAGTAATCTATATATTAATTTGAAACATGTTTTTGTCTGTCTCCACTATATTGAAAGAACGACTTGGAGTAAAAATTTGGTTGAGGTGTCTAAAAAAAGGTCTTGGTCTGTAGATGTGCTAAGAAAAGAGAAAAAAAAAAAAAGTCGAACGGTTTCTCCCCCGGGGGGAAAACGGGTTAAAAACACGTTTACGAGCTTAACTAAGCTTCAAATTACTTCACGGTGAAGAAATTGTACATATGGGGACTAGAGTCGAATACTAAAAAATTACTTTCTGCGAATTTGGAATTTTCGATTTTAAAGGGGGGAAAAATGGGGAAAGTAGATTTGGAAGGGTGGGGGAAGGGGGAAAATTAGTTTGAGAGAGAAATCCGTTCTAAACCCACACATGTTGCACCTCATTTTAAAGGTCTTGAAATTTCACGTCGATTAGGGATGTTTGTATACAATATAGTGCGACCCCTGGTGGTGAAAGATGCAACTAGGTGATTTTGCTGTAGACCCTATCATGTTACATCTTATTTTAAAGGTCTTGGTATTTCCTGACCGTTGGTGATGTTCGTACAGAACACACTGCGCCCCCTGGCGGTGGAAAGTGCAACTAAAGGATTTTGCAGTTGACACCACCATGTGACACCTTATTTAAAAGGTCTTGGAAAACCAAGGCGATGGTGATAGAAATCTTGAAATTTCATGTTGATTGGGGATGTTCGTATACAATATACTGCAACCCCTGGTGGTTAAAAAGGGAACTAGGTGATTTTGCAGTCGACCCTATCATGTTACACCTTATTTTAAATGTCTTGGTATTTCCTTACCGTTGGTGTTGTTCGTATAGAACACGCTGTGTCCCCTGGCGGTGGAAAGTGCAACTAAAGGATTTTGCAGTTGACACCACCAGTGACACCTTATTTGAAAAGTCTTTGAAATTCAAGGCGATTGGTGATGTTTGTATACAACATACTGCAGCCCCTGGTGGAGGAAAGTGGATTTTGTAACGCGTGCGTAGCATGCATGCCTGCAATACAGTGCAGCAGCCACAGGCAGAGGCAACACGAGTCAGAGGTTCATTCGGTTCAAGGTTCATTTTTGAGAATTTTTTCATGTATTAGCGGCCTGTATATACGCTGCCGCAGGCACCAGGTCATGAGCCCGAATTCCGTTCTGTTTGAGTTTTTTTTTTTTTTTTTTTTTTTGATGCTTTCATTTAAAAATAGAAATTCAAACGAAATCGAGCTAAAGATATAAAATCATACAAATTTAAGGTTCATTTAAGGTTATTATCATGGGCCCGGGCATTGCCGGCGGGTTCGTTTGGTTCCAGGTTAATTTTTTGGAATTTTTTTATGTTATTAGCGGCCCGCGTATGCGCTGCCGGGTCACAAGGCAGAGTTTCGTTCGGTTCGAGGTAATTTTTTTTTGTTACAGCTGATTATTTTTTCCATGATGCTTTCATTTAAAAACAGAAATTCAAACTAAATCGAGTTAAAGGTATAAAATCATACACATTTAAGGTTCATTTAAGGTATCATGGGCCCGGACAACACCTGGCGGGTTCGTTCGGTTCCAGGTTAATTTTTGGGAATAATTTTATATTATTAGCGGCCAGCGTATGCGCTGCCGCAGGCACCGGGGTCACAAGGCAGAGTTTCGTTCGGTTAGAGGTAATTTTTTTTGTTACAGCTGATTCTTTTTTTCGTGATGCTTTCATTTAAAAACAGAAATTCAAACTAAATCGAGTTAAAGGTATAAAATCATACAAATTTAAGGTTCATTTAAGGTATCATGGGCCCGGGCAACACCGGGCGGGTTCGTTTGGTTCCAGGTTAATTTTTGGGAATATTTTTATGTTATTAGCGGCCAGCGTATGCGCTGCCGAAGGCACCAGGGTCACAAGGCAGAGTTTCGTTCGGTTCTAGGTAATTTTTTTTGTTACAGCTGATTATTTTTTCACGATGCTTTTATTTAAAAATAGAAATTCAAACAAAATCGAGTTAAAGATGTAAAACCATACAAATTTAAGGTTCATTTAAGGTTATTACCATGGGCCCGGGAAACGCCGGACGGGTCAGCTAACATATAGTCTTTGTATGAAACGAAATAGAAAATGAAAGATAGGAACTGTTTATTTGGAGTCAGTTTGACGTCACATTGACTGTACTTTGTAGAAAGTGATGTCATATATAGTATTACTATTTATAAGCATTTTTCTGACTTTCTTTTTTTTAAGTGAAATGTCGTAAATTATATTAGATGTTTAAACTTGAAATACATTTAAATAATGATGCGACGTTTTTTGAAACATTACGGTCATTAAAATGATCGTCGAATTCGACGGGTTCCAGCTAGTTTATATTAATTGAACATGAACAAAAGAGATTGGTCCACTTTGTGAGTGCACGCAATTTATTTTTTTATTCGTAATGTATTAGAAGTATTGTTAAAAAAAAATTAGGAAATGTCAAGAAAGGTTTTATAATGTTTGCTAATTTTTTCAAGTACCTTTTTTTCTACTTTTGGTGAAAAAAAAATCAGAAGTGTAAAAGTGGTCCACTGTGCCCCGGTCTTCCCTAATTGTATTGCTGATAAAAAAAAAAAAAAAAAAAAAAAAAAAAAAAAGATAATCGAAGGCAGTAAGTTTACATTTTGCTTTAAATTCCGGTTGCATAAGGTATTGCAAAATTATTAGATCGGCTTAGAATTATTTCGTATTGATCCGGAAGTTTGATTGTTCACAAGCCTGAAGACAAAATATTGTGAACAAAAGATATTAAAAGCCATATAAACACGTCATGAAGGCGTGATTATCACAGTCATATTAGGCCTCGGCCTAAGGCACCTCTACGTAGGGGCACCAAAATAATAAAAAAAAAATTAAATGCTTTTTCTGGCACTTTAGACTTCCTTTAAAAAATTAACTGAAAGTTAGTTAATGATTACTTGAAATCCAATCCACTTCGTTGAGAAGGATCAAAATTACATGGAACATCTACGGACTACACCTAGGAATAGATCTCAAATCGTCGTTATTTTCATACTGCCTAATTCTAATGCAACGTTTAACCCTATGAACCTGAACTTCAAGTTGTTATCCAGTTGTATTTTCACAACTTTGTGAAATTAAATTAATCAATCAAAATAACATGCTGATTTGAGATTTATTTGAAAAAAAAAAAAAAAAAAAAAGTTGAAACTAATTTCTAATGAAGAGGATACTTTTTTTTTTTTTTTGGCCAGCAATTAAACTTCCTGCACAAATTAGAAAAAAAAAAAAGAAAACCTTAGCAAGCTTTATTCGGGTTCTAGACGCCAGCATTTGTATGGGCAATAAAGGAATAATTAAGAAATCGGAAATTCTTAGATACAGGGTAGTCCGAAAAACATGATAGAAAGTATTTTAAGTTTCTGATTTCAAATGTATTGATGCAAATATAATTCTTCCATATTATAATAGCACATATAGTGACATTTCAGTTGAATGCTTAATTACCGGAAATAAAGAATAAGAAATATAGAATCACAAACCTTTTAAGATCGATTATATATCGTAAGAAAATTTTACGAGAATAACCGATGTAATGTCCCCGTTCGACGGGCATGTCGTTCAGAGTTCAAAAAGAAAAGGACGCTTAGTGAAGAGATAATCGCGCAGTAAGTTATAGCACTCTAAAGTCGGAGTGATTTTTAAGCCATCAGATGACTGATGTAATGGTCCTAATCTCCCACTGATTTTCATTGTTTACAGGTTGATGGACAGATATGAATCTACAGGGAGTGTTTAGGATGCAAAAAGAAAGGCGTCGAGACGAAAATCAGCAGTTGTTACTGACGACATCAGGGAGCCTGCACACGCATACTTTGAGGATCAGCCAACCACTTCCACTCGACAGGCGGCCCAAGAATTAAGCATATCCAAAACATCATTACAAAGGCTAATGAGAGCAGTAGGATTGTGTCCATACAAGATCCAAATGTGACAGCCGCTAAAGGGGGGAGGGGATACTGTGCAGCAGAGAGATTTCACAAACCACATAATCGAGGATCTTAAAAATGGTCCCATCAGTGAATACAAGATCTGGTTCAGTGATGAGACCCATTTTCAGTTGAATGGTTTCGTGAACAAACAAAACTGGCGCCACTGAGGTACGGAAAATCCTCATCTCAGCGTCATCTCTTCACTGCATCCACAAAGGGTCATGGTGTAGTGTGCCATATCGTCGAAGCAGATAATTGGTCTGATATTTATTGATGGTGTGGCCACAGGAGTGAAGTATCGAGAGTTGCTAGAGCGTCACTTTGGTCCTGTTGCGGGCCATTTCAACAGGACACGCCGGTACTGGTTCAAGCTAGATGGGGCTTGTCCCCAAAAAACTTCTGACGTCTTCACGTGGCTTGAAACGACGTTTGGTGAGCGTCTGATTGCATTGGATGCAGATAAATTCACGGGGCACGGGATAGAGTGGACCCCATACAGTCCGGACCCAAATCCGTGCGACTTATTCTTATGGGGTTACATCAAGGTTAGAATCTATAGGAATAGCCCTGATTCACTGGAGTACCTAAAATTGGCTATCAGAAGTGAGATTGATGCACTTGATTACGACACACTCCAGCGCATTATGACAGAGTTTCGGAACCGGCTTTATAACACTATAGTCGGGGACGGTAGCCATTTTAAGTATCTTGTATATTAAATGTCATTCATATCTTTATTCAATAAAATATGTTTCATGTTCTTGCATGTTGTCTTTTTTCCACAATGATCGCTCACTTTCTATCACGTTTTTCGGATCACCCTGTATATATAAAAGCATATACTACATAAGCTTTCATGAAAAACAAACAATTTGGTCTAAATTTAAATTCACGGGTGAAAAAAGTTTAATTTGGATGGACCCGATGGCATACATTTAAATTGGAATGAGCGTTCAAAGAAAACAATGAATTTTCCAAGCATAAATTAGGAATATTATAATTTTAAGCAGTGCATCAATTATAATTTCCAATAAAATAGTGCATCACTCTGCAAAAGACGTAATATATGGTTAGATTCGAACTATAATTTTACATCTTAATCTTCCAGTAAAATAAATCGAAAAGCTATTGTAGAAGAGAGAATAAAATAAATTTTAAAATTAATTATTATTTTTGTAAAAGCATGCAACATTTGTTATAAAAATATTTAAGACCCTGTATCGTGTGAACGAATGTAAATCCGAGAGTGGCATTAAAGCAGCAATATATTTTATAAACGCAAAAGGAAATTTTGTTAGTTTAGAGTTTTTTAGGTTTAATTTATTGAAAAAGAATTATTTTCCTTCCAATTTTCTAAAATCTCTGCGGGAATAAATGAAACTTTAGTAACTCACGCACTATGAATACTTGAAGTAACTTTGGTTCTTCTCGTAGACTCTCTCATTGCATTTGCTGTTACATTATAAAAAGTATTATTATTTTCTTTTTACTGTTGCGCATGCACAATTGAAACTATTTAGTAAAAATGCTAGTATTTTTGAAAATAAATATGGATAAAAACTCTTAGTTTTTAGCTTTATTGGTTACTCATTCATTCATTTTTTTATTTTTAGAGCAACTGAAGTTTGTCTATTCTATCGATCTAATTTTTTTAATTATCACGACATTTTCTTGGGGATTTTATATAATTCCCATAGAAAGTAAAACTTTTAAACTTTTGCGAATGTGCACTTGAAACTATTTTGTAAAATGCTTGTGTTTAAATAATTCTTCAGTAAGACGTAGATCCCCGTCCAATTATATAAAAGATTGCATTTTTAAGTAAGAATTTTATTTAACTATAGACTATAATTATGTCATATTATTTCTGTTTAAAAAATATATATATATTTTTTAACGTTCACCTTGATCTTTTAATTAGCTAAAATAATAATCACTTTTATGTAACTAGCAAAAAAAAAAAAAAATAATAATAATAATAATAATATATATATATATATATATATTAACTATATTTTAATATTATCTTTTATATTACCACACATATAAATAAAAAAGCTAGAAATATTTTATTTAATTATCTATCATGTACTTATAAATTTGGTGATGCACAAAAATTTGTTTTAAAATTATAAAAATTAATTTAATAATTTTCATCTCCTTTTTAAATAATTAACAATGAATATTTTTATAGTTAAACTGTTAAACTTAAAAATTAAAAGCTAATGTCTTGAAAGGTATAAAAAAAAAAGATTATATTTTAATCTATGTAACTTTTTAAATCGTTAAATATTCAAATATGTATAGCTATTCTAATTTACTTATTTTTCGTAATTCTGATATTTGTTACTACAATATAGCATGTATCTTGTTTAATTATAGATAAAGATCATTGGAACATTTTTAAAAGAATAGTCACGGCTAACATTTCTTCTACGACAGAACAAAAGAACTTTAAAGCATTCAATAAATATTTAAATGAATTAAAATTCGAATTAACCAATCATTACATTTTAAAATGTAAAGCCGTCTTTTATATTTTTAGTAATTAAAACTGTTTTCTGAACAGCATAATTTTATTGTTATCATAGTATGGTAAAAACGAACAGATGGTAAAAAGTAAAAAGAAACTGATAATGAAAAAATATAATATTAAAGTTATTTTTTAAAATAATTATCACGAAATAATTTTAAATTAGTTTTAAAATTTCAAATTAGATTTTTTTTCTTGTGTGCGTATAATTTTTTAAACAAATCTAATAATGTATTTCCAATTGTGTTTGTAATTTCCTGTATTACCTTTCTACGAAATTTTACCAATGCAAATATTCTTCATTTAATTTTAAACTACAGTGGGTGAACATATCATCATAATCTTTATTTATTAATTGTAATTTCCTATATTACCTTTCTATGAAATTTTACCAGTGCAGTTATTCTTCATTTAATTTTAAACTACAGTGGGTGAACATATCATTATAATCTTTATTTATTAATTTATTTATTTTTGGACATTTTTTTTTTCTCTTTTTCAAGAAATGCTGTTTGAAATGGTATTGAGCATTAGAAACACAAAGAACATTCCTAATTTCGTTCGATTTAGTTCTATTTTTAATTAGGTGACCAACCACAAATTGACGAAAAAAGAAAATACGTTAGTTTTCCCTGCATCATCTAAAACTAGAAACCACCTGTAAATTTAACACAGGATTTCACCTACTAACTACAATTTTTGTATGCTATTTTGTACGACTACAACGAACATTTAGACAGATTTATATATCTAAATTAATTTCTAAAATTATTAATTTTTCAGCATGTTTTTGCTAAATTTTATAAGGTTGGATTTAGACAAAATAAGTGATAAAACTTGCAGAAAATGTTTTAAAAATATTAGATAAACATTATTTTTAAATATACAATGTATGCATTTAATTTTCGCTGAAATATATGTATTGGTAGTAAAGAAATTTTTATTGCGCACTCGTGAAAGATGTCTTATATTTTGTTAGACAGGTTGAGAGCTTTGTATATGTCGCAAGCTTATTTAAATATCGTCGAAATTCGAAATGTTACCGTCGATAGAATAAACTAAATTTCAGTTTCTCAAAAAGAAAAAAAAAAAAGTTAAGGATTTTACTCAAAATATTATTATTTCTTTCAAATATTTTTAATTAAATAAAAATAAATAAATAAATAAATAAATAAATAAAAAACGCGGAATGTAACGTAATGTTTTTGTAAGTAATATGCGTGAAAAATTGGAAGCATAATAAATAATAATTTTTCGATAATAATAAAAACGACAACAAGAATAATGATAAAATTTACTCAAGACTTGAAAAACAAATTTAGTTACCATTAAAGTTAAATAAATAAATTTAAATTTTAAGTTTAACTTAGATGATAATAATAATAATTTTTTTTTCTTCTGTAGCTTTATATTAATGACAAGTAATAAATATTTAATAAATCTTTTCATTCAGTCTATTTTGCTTTGTTTTATTCTGTCTCAATTTAATCGAATAAATATTTTTATTCCAAATACGTATGTAAATGCTTCAGTGTTCTTATATATATGTATATATACATATATATATATTCACAATATACATCTCAACATTTATAAATTTATCAACAAATAGATTTCATTCACATTGCAAATTACAAAAACAAAATTAAAAAGGTTACACTGCAAAGAAAAAAAAATCGACTAATGATACCATTCTTGCTGATTCTTATGTAAAATGACCTCTTCAGTCCGAATATGACTACCATTTTGCTCAATCACTCACTGTTTCCTCGGGAAACCATCCCCTCAACCAATTTTTATTACTGTTCGGTAAATTTATGACCATGATTTTGATTTGCAGAATGAAAAAGAATTATTTTAAAATAAAATAAAATAATAATAATAATAATAATAATAATGTTGAATAAATAACATTAATAATATATACATATATATACACACACACACACACATATATATATATATATATATATATATATATATAAGAAATTTAACTATTTATCATCGAGAAACCACGCCCTCCCCCAATTTTTATTACTGTTCGGTAAATTTATGGCCATGATTTTGATTTGCAGAATGAAAAAGAATTATTTTAAAATAAAATAATAATAATAATAATAATAATAATGTTGAATAAATAACATTAATAATATATATATATATATATATATATATAAAATAATAGATACCGTAATAAGATTTAATCATAAAATTCAGCTATTAATAGAACTAAGACAATAACAGCACACTAAAATATAGAACTGAATTTAACATAGAGGAAAGAATTACACAAAAAGTTGCAATGTAGATTAAGAACCAATGAGTTAGGATAGTAACTTAAAATACTTACGCCGACCTGAATGATAATAAAAATGACCATTAAGCTTATGAGAGTGAAAACGAATAATAAATAATAAATCACAGAAATAATTGGATGTATAATGCTTAAACATAGAAACATACTTATCAAGGGGTGCATGCTTCATGAAGCTTTAAACGCTGCAACGATTTCGTAAAACGATATTGCTAATCATAGCAATTAATATCATTTCACACCCCGATCGATGCAGCAAAAACCATAAAGAATTAGAAATAATTGAAATATTAAATTAAAACAAAGATTAAAAAAAGATTAAATGTAATCTTAATGGAAACCAAAGTGAACACATGAATGAAGCAAAGCAACCACATGTATAACAATTAACACAAACTGTGGAGAAAAGGATGATGCCAAAACTTAAATTGAAGTAAAATAAAAGCTCGACAGATATCGATTAATCGAAGATACTTCAGAGCATTTTCATTAAAGATAAATTACACAGAGTTAATATTAAATGATAATGTTAAAATAGATTTTATATTTAATTAAATTTAAAACTAGTAAAGTAGAATTAAATCGTACCATGTACATTAATAATATATCAATTAAGTTAAGAACTGAAGAATAAAGGCATAATACATTAGAATGCAAGCGCCATCTATCGGTAAGCTATAAAAACAATAGGTCATTAAAATTTATATATAAGAAATTTAATACATAGTTCCAGTGGGAAATCCTCCCCTAAATTTCCCCTTGCCGCAAATGTTGGTGTTTTAGAGTTTTTCAACTCTGTAGCCCCTCAGACGATATTTAACAGTTAAAATAATCCTCCACCCGTAAAAATAAAATTTATAGCCATAAAAATCCGAAAAGTGATAAAAATCGAGGGCCGTACTTACAAAACGATTGGTAATAGGGCAAAACGAACTTCATATTCAGATTCAGGAGGTCATTCTACATAAGAATTTGCCAAAATGGTGTTGGGGGCAATTTTCATGCCGAACAATGTTATTTAAGTATCAGCTAACCAATACTTTTTCCTTGAAATTCAAACCAATCAAGCTCAAGAAGTCTCTGTTTTTTACAAGCTATTATTAATGTTATAAAATGATTATTTAGTGTTTTTAATGTAAGAAAAAAATTATTATTCAATATTATTCTTAAATTATTTATTTTTAAAAACAAAAACATTTACTTAAAAAACATAAAAAATTACTTTCTTTGATTTTAGTGTTATACACAGCTTTACTTTTCAATATTTATAAAAAGCAACATGCAGGTATTAAATACAGTTCATTAGCTTTGCCTAAACTTATTCATGAAAAAAAAAAAAATATTTACATGGCTTACATTAATGAAATATTTGCGTAAATATCAGTTAACCAATACTTTTTCAAGGAAGTTTCGTTCGTTAATTCCAAAGCCAATGGGTTTTAGGTTCTCATTTACAAAGTTCCATTATGGATATACAAGATGTTGCTCTAGTCCTCTAGTGTATTCCTGTACCCAGATTACATTTTACCTTATCATTAACGGAAATGTTCTACTTAGATAATTTTGGCTCGATAAAGTTAATTGACAGGAAAAATATTTTTCATTTGGCAAGGACTTCAAAAATATTACATTATTTCTTATTTTTAGTTTAAAATATTGATTAATAAAAGTCGCGAAATGTTTTCAGCTTTAATGTAATTTGTCCATAAAACATAAAAAAAAAAGGACATAGACAGTGTTTTTACATTCTGTTATTACCCTTACGTTAAAGCTATTAATATTCTTAAAATATTTTGAAATATGTTTTTGAAATATCGATTATTGGGAGCAGTAAAGAAAACTATGCCTAGTAATGAATTGTGTATGTAGATAAAATTCATTACAAAGTGAATATCGAGTGAGCCTTATGTATGATTAAAAAAAATATATTCATTTTGTCGAAGCAGCTTAATATCTTTTATATAATTAATTTTTTATACATAAATATAATAATTAACTTTTGTCAATTTATTAAAAAATGCTTAAAACAAAATTTATTTACGGAGAGTTACACAACACAAATTAAGAAAACTGTTTATATATGCGATAGATATTTTATTTTGAAAGGGAAGATAATTAAGAAAGATAATATATTGTATGTTTTTTGGAAATAATGAAGAGTTCCTTTAACTCATCTGTAACTAACCATGTATAAATTTTGTTATTGAGGTATAAATCGCAAATTAATACGATTCTTACGTTCCGGACATACTGTATCAGGAAAGTATTATTATCAAGACGAATTGTAACGAGTTTCGTTAATCTAGCTGTTATTTATTTATTTATTTATTATGGAGATATAAATAAAAATTCTTTATCATTATGGCCTATAGGATAAAATTATTTAAAATGCGATAGGGACTAAACGCCTTATTCACTTGAATTGGATGTAGGTCCCTGTCGCACGAACTGTATATATTTTGGTGAATCACACGATTTCAGAATTATCTTACTATAATTTATTTAAACAACCGTTAAATACTGAACTTTTGGAAAGTCGAGTGGAGTCTATGTTTTTTTATGGGCTCAAATTATTTGAAGTGCAATGGCGTTAAAGAACTTATTCGACTGAGCTAAAAGATTTCAGAATTCTCTTACTATAATTTATTTAAACAACAGATCATTACTGAATGTTTGGAAAGTCCAGTGAAGTCACTCCAGAATTTTTAATTAATAACTAATGTGAAAATATTCTTGGTAATATTTTCGAATTATGTGTCATATACGTTATTAATGCATCTTTGCTGAAATAATATAGCAAGAAAACAGCAAAATAAAATAAAAATAAAATATAAATAATGCAAATCAGTTTATAAATTTCACTTAGTAAAATATTTTCATGCTTATTAATTACTTTAAAAATATTGCTCCTGCTTTAAAAGAGGTTATTTATATTTAAATTGTTGGCTTTCGAATTAAAGTATTAAATAAAAATTCTTATCATTATAAGGGGCTAATTATATAAAAGTAATCGCGTTATTTAAAGAATAAAATTATTAAACTATCTATGGTATTTAGACATCTTCGAATTTACACGTTTTGTCAAAAATCAAGAAAAGTTCTTTAAGAATCATCTTGAAACTTTGGTAGTGTAAAAAACATGTTATATCTCATCCATTCCAATAAAAGTTGTGTAATTAAGAGGAAAAGAGGACCAGTAAAATATTAAACAAAGTAAAAATGTTTTATATCACCTTGTAAAAAGTAATGTGTTAAATGCGTTTTGACCGTAGGATATGATTATGATGATTTTTTTTTCCATTATCTCTATACATTTTTATGAGCCTACATCATATCCATGGAGATAAAACGGTTTTTAAAAAAAATTCAAAACAAAATTCCACTTTTTAAATTATGTATTAGACCCTGTGCAAAACCATTTTTAGGAAATTTAGCATGTTACATTAGACACAGCATAGTGGAATCAGAATGCAAAAGTAATAGCAGGAGACTTGGCGTTGGAATATTAAAACAGGAAGAAACTACTACGTCAGAAACGCCAAAGAAAAATTATAGAGGTGCATACAGCTGTTTCGGTAGCCTAAAGCGTACCGTCTTCAGTGCAAAAAAGAATTCTGAATCTGGAGAAGTGCTCGTATATATAGGAGAGGGACCGGATTTAGTTCAACCAATAGGATTACGGAAGAGGTGGGGAGTGTGGCCAATAGGAATTAAGGAATGTGTAGCTGTGTAAACAGTAGAAAAATTAAGGAAATGTGGACTGAATGTAAAATTTCCAACAATCAGACAAATAGGGAACAACGAAATCAAAATTTACAAGGTTTTAAAAATTTTTATAAATATGAAAAGCTTCAAAGAAATCGAGTTCATGAATGGATTTAGGTCTGCAAATTATTTTAGTTGAATTAAATTTAAAATTATGATTTTCCTCCCAGCAATGTTTAGAAATAGCCGATTTATTGGTTTCTTGTTTGCGGACGTAATTCATATGTTCTTTTAGACGAAATTTAAGACTGCGTTTAGTTTGGGCAATATATGATAAACCACACTGACAGGAAATACTATAAATGCCCCAAGAATTATGCATATCAATAGGATCTTTTAACTGAGAAAAGGTGAGTTTATTGGAAGGCGAAAATATTATTTTAAAACAATATGATTTTAAAATAATTTTTACCTACACATGCACTAACTTTTAAAAAATTTCCTTAGTGTAATTTAATAGCCAAAAGTACTGAGCAACTCATGGAAAATCCCCAAACAAATATTCTGTAAATTAAAAAAATTTATGAGAGACAGAATGAACAAAATTTAAGTTCTTCGCAAAAAAAAAAAAAAAAAAAAAAAGGTAGATGATCGGGTGCTTTTTCAGTATTTATTTAGAATCAGTGAGCACCCTGTTACCATTGGGTGATGACTGAGTCAAAATAAAAATGCGAGTAACGTGAGTGAAAAGGGAGTTTATACGACTTAAAAGACGGTACCAGTGAAACATAATTAAATTAACAAATATGTATATATGCAGATAGTTTTTACATCTGAGCATTAAGACAAGTTTTAACCAATTTTACTTTCTTATACAAAGTATAAGGAAATATAGTAGTCCCGATTTACGAAATGGATTTTGTATTTCGCATAGCTCAAAAATAAAAGATCGCAAAATGTTAGAATTTTATATGTGTGACTCTTATGATGTCTAGTTGCACACCTGCAACTTTTGTTTTAATACGAGTTCCCATTTCAGAGATATCGACGAATTTACACGAATTTTCGTGACGTCCGTATGTAAATATGTGTGCTTGTGTTTGTATATGTATGTGTATCTCGTATAACTAAAAAACGGTTATACATAGAATGTTGCGAATTGGTATGCAGGTTTGTTAAAACATCTAGTTGTGCATTTCCGTTTCTGGACTTTCTATGATTTTCCGGTTTGGAGATATTTAGGAAAATTATATTCATTATGGCTAGGGCCCATTATGTATGACCTACCATCATAGTCATTTCAAAAGAAGCTAATGATAGATCCAGTAATGATATTGTTACGAAAGCTGAAGACATTTTAGCGTGTAGAAATTTATGCTTAAAGATATAAGCAGGTTCTTGTCGAGGAATGCATTTTATTCAATAAATATTCAGCCCGTAAATCGAGCCCTTAATGTATCTCGCATATTTCAAAAATGGTTGGACGTAGAGCGTTGCAAATCGGTATATAGGTTTCTTATAACGTCTAGTTGTGCACCTTCCTTTCTGGACTTTATATTGTTTTCCATTTTGGAGATATTTAGGAAAATTATATTCATAATGACAAAAAATACAAAAGTTTTGGCCATTATATATGACATACCATCACAGAGATTTCAAAAGAAGCTAATGATAGAGCTAGTAATGATATTGTTATGAAAGTTGAAGACATTTTTGTGTGTAGAAAGTTATGCTTAAAGACATAAACGGATTATTGTCAATGAATGCATTTTATTTAATGAATATTCAGCCCGTAGATAGAGCCCGTAATTTTATTTCTTTGAAAGTTAGCGTGTAGAAATATATTTTTTAAGTCATAAGTGGATTCTAGTAGACGAATGTATTTCAGTTAATGAATATTCAGCCCGTAGACAGAGACTGCAATTATATTGATAAAAAAAACGCTGTCGCTATTTTAGAGTGTAGAAAGTATTTATTTAAGGAAAAAGCAAGTTCTAGTTGACGAATACCCTTTATTTAATTAATATTCAGTAAACAGTTGTATGAATCTCTTTTTCTTCTAAAAAAAATATTATTTTTAAAACAATCAAATGAAATGTCCATTTTTACTACGGAAATTAAATAAACATTGTTAATAAATACATAGCGGAGCATAAACTTCGCTAAGTGAGGAACAGGCGAGTATTTCGAAGTCTGAATGGAATTTGAATTCATCGAAAGTATTGTCAGTGGTTTATGGAATTTTCAAGGTTGTTCTGCGCGGGAAACCAATGCGCCATTACAAAATTTCAAGAACTAGACTCCTACTGAGGTAAAGTTTACAAATTTTGTAAATCCCTTTTACCATTTTTTGCCACATTTGAATGCCTAAATTGATATTAGGTCAAAGCCCACCTTCGTGGAAATGAAAAAAAAACTTTCAACTGCTTCCACTTTTACTGTAATACCGTGTAGAAAGTAACACGTAAAGATAAAGGGAATTTCTAGTCAATAATCATCAACAATCATTCCTCTTTTTCTTTTTTATAGTCTTGTGAGTCATTTATAGAACTTTCGAAGAATTTAGTTGTGCGCAATAAACACATGAATTTTTCCAGAATATTCCAGAAATCTGTTATTATTGAAGTAAAAGCTTCTAAACTTTGGCAACACTAAACTACAAATTTTCGACAAATTCGTTTGCGAAGTCACCAAATTCGACGCTGAATCGCCAAATTCGATAGCAAGACCAAAAAACTACGCTGGCCACTAATTTCCGGTATGGCAAAATTAGTGATAAAATTTTGCGGCAAATGTTTCAGGATAGTCAAAAACTCTTTCTTAATTTTGACTGAGTTAGTTATTTTGAAAATTTATCGTTTCCCGCCACTAATTTTTGCCAATGAAAACAAAACTGGAACATCTATACTCGAATGATTTTAATTGTACTCAAAGCTGTGCATCTGCCAATGAGATATTCTGTGACAAGGAGGTATTCTGTAATAGTATGTTTTTCTCAGCGACATATATAACCGTATTTTCATGACTTTTTTGGCTTGAGTAGCAGGTTTTCTTTTTTTCTAAGAAATGTTCATGGACGAGAACCTGCCTGTTTATTTAAGAAATAGTTCCCTCACACAAAACTGTCAGTGTTTTCATAAGAATATGTATATTCCTATGGTTGTATAAGGAAATCATGTGATGTCCACAAAATATATATATTTTTTTTTAATTCCAGCTATTAGTTCACACTCTCCCTATATATATCTTGTACAAATCTTGCAATCAATTTTTAACTAACTTCCCGACTAGCTATAAATTTGAAACTTTCAGGATTGTTCAGAACACGGTGACAACACAATACTTCAAAGTCCTATTTTCGAATTTTTTATTAGTTTTCTTATAATTAATTAAAATATGAAAATAATAACATCATAATAGCGTTAAAAGAGTCATTGAAATATTAGCTATAATTTAATTGTTGCCAAAAAAAATTACGAGTTCATTTTCTTTTGACATAAAAATAATAATATTTAATTAAACGTGAACATTAAAAAATATATAAAAAGTTAAATTATGCATCTCACAAAAATTGACGTCATTATCAATTTAAAAATTTTATGCACATTGGTAAGAGCTCTATGATTCATCAGAAATTTAACACACGGTATGTAAAAAGTTTTTCTGAATCTGATAATTATTTTTATTTCATTTTGCACGAGCGCTTTTTATTTCCTAATTCAAAATTATAAAAAAAAAAAAAAAAAAGTTTTGATAGTGTTTGTAAGTAGGAATTAATTGACTTTAAAATGTGTTCTTTTATATTATTTGTTAAATATATGATAACATATGGGAAATTAATTTAAGAATAAGCTGTTGACATAAATTATTTAAATGATATGTATTAATATATCGATGGATAAAATGTAATTAAATTTTAATCTATGAGCTTTCTTTATAAATGATAAATATAATAGAAATCGTTCTTTTGAAAATGTCGTGTATGTATATATATATATATATGTATGTGTATGTATATGTATATATTACAAATTATATAATAGGATGCAAACAATTATACTTAGTTTCATAGAATACCGTAGATAATCGACGACTAGAACGAGGCGCAGTTTCCAGTGTTTGTAAGGAAAAGCTGCACTATGAATGGCTATATTCTACTATTTGTGGGCAAAATTAAGACTCCTATATTTTAAATGAAAGAAAGACGTCATCATGACGTTGAATGGAGTCAGAGGGTCCTGTCGTTTACTGCGTTCGATCATAGATGAAAAGTAGAGAGAAAATAAATATAAAATCAATCATTAGCTGCCAATTGTTTAATTTGCCAACTTTATGAAATTAAGTTTCATTATCGAAAATGAACCAAAATAACATTTCAGATTTAGATATATACGAATAATTATTACTTTTATTTGGATTTATAAAAGATGAAAAAATTTGAAATAAGTATTTCTTTCAAAAAAGTAATGCAAAATCGGTGCTTAAAAAAAATGTTTTCCATAAAAAAAAAAAAAAAAAAAAAAAAAAAAACCTGTTTTATTTGTCTCAACATAATTAATAATTTATTTATTATTATTATTATTTTTAAACATATGTTACATATATTTTGGTATATTTTAAATCAATTTTACTAACAAAAACAAAGACTAACCAAAGTGCCCAAAACACAGCAAAATATTAACACTACTGTTTTTATAATAATATTACAGAATTTATCCTGTTAAAGATGTATCCCTATCAAGTTTATTTTAAAAATATGATTTTTCGTACTGAATAAATTGTGCACTTATTTTATCTCTCTAAGAATATAGAAAATATATAAAAAAAACATTAAATGCTAAAATATTACAAATTGATTTAAATATCTGTTTTGAGATTTCTTTGCCCGTTTAATCTCTTGTGGTTTAAATGAGCAATGTTAGATTTAAAGCTCCCAATTCAATTAAAGGAAGAAAATAATAATAATAAAAAAATTTCTCAGGCGATTATTTTTTTTTTCTTTTTTAATCGGATTTATATATATTTGTTTATTTTGTAAAAGTTCTCGAATAAAATTATTATTCAATTCTGAAAGGGAAAAATCCATTTAATAAAAGGTGGAATTGTGTTAAATTTAATATGTTATTTCGTAATATTTACGTTTTATGTATGTAATGCCATTTAAAAACAAAATTTTTTAAATATTCACTTAAGTACATAACTAATATATAATATGTTAGTTCAACTTATATTAAAAGAAAGCATGCTGCGATTTCTAAGCACCAGAAA
Organism: Salticus scenicus; assembly: GCA_963930645.1. NCBI lineage: Eukaryota > Metazoa > Arthropoda > Arachnida > Araneae > Salticidae > Salticus > Salticus scenicus. Next base: position 220,555,435 of record OZ005653.1, on the reverse strand, counting down.
ATTTTCTTAATCTTATTTTCAATTTAAGATTCCTTTATTACAATTCTTTCCGAATATGAAAATTAATTTATTTTAATAGAATTTTTTTATCTATAACAAAGGCAATTTTTTTTTTTTCCTGTGTAATAGAAAACGCTTTTTTTTTTTTTTTTTTTTTTTTTTTTAATGTGGCTGTGGAGGAAAAACATATAAATATTTTTTTTATGGATTATCAACACCAAATGATAAAATATTCAATTAATTTTAATGAATAATAAAATGAGACAACAATAGAATTATGTTATTACTTTTCATTATAAAATTAATATGTTTTGGCCGTCACAAAACTTCTTTTTGTATCCTTCTAATAGATCAATTGATTGGAAATGACGGAGATTGCAGAAACAGGAATTTTTAAGTTTTCCCTAATAATTCATGTTTTCCAGTTTATTTACCTGTAAGTAGCTATTCATAAGTTCTTCATATAAAAGTTTTGATTCATTTTTTCATAATTAATCATTTTTCTGCATTGTAAATCATATTTTAGTTGAAAATGTAAAAAAATAAATAAAAATAAATAAAAAAAAGAAGAAAGCATATAAATTTATGTAAATTCTAAATAAACAGTTTATGAGAAATAAACTGCTTGAAATAAATTCATTAATGTACACTAGAGTAGTCAACTATAGGAGAATAATTCATGTATCAGTATATCAGTATTTTTTTTCTTTTTCATGTAGTTAAATAAATTTTACATGATTTTTATTTTGACACTTCTTCGAAGCTACATATTGGTTTAGAATAATTTTATTAAAAATAGCAAGCAGAAAAGAGGGGGGGGGGATTATGCTATTACTCTCAATATCGTCCAAAACTTTTGTTTTCTTCCTAATTTCAAAAAGAAGAAAAAGTTCCTAATAAAAAAAAAATGTATATCGATCTATATTTCATACTTTACATAAAAATTTAAAGCATTTGTATTGACTTTATAGCTTTATTAACTATTTACAAATAATTATGCTTCTATATCAATAACAATGTCAGGTTTCAAGTGTCTATTTTTCATTACACTTTTGAAACACGTTATGTTAACCTCGTCTGTTATTAGTTTCATAGCATTAATAAATGATACATATTTGAACGGTTCTAAAAGATTTAAACACACTGTTAATTTTTCATATTTAAACGATGCTTCATTCTTTCCTCTCATCGAAAGCTATTTTTTGCTAATTTATTTCTTCATATTCTACTTCTGTTTATTTTTACTTAAAATTCCTTAAAAAGGTAAATCATTATGATAATTTAGTGTTTGTTATCATTTCATCACAACTTTACTTCTGCGGTAAGCATCCTTTGAATAGTCGTTTGAAGTTAAAAAACTTAAGTAATAAAGAAGTTGGTTATTATTATTATTATTATTATTATTATTATTATTATTTTACATTTTCGAAAAAAAAAATAAGTTACAATATTTTTATGAATTAAAAAATTTCCAAGAACAAATGAACGTTTACTTCTGTTTATATATAATGGTTTCTCAGAATTAGTATTTTTCAATGAAAGAAAAAAAACATTACTTAGAAAGATTTATATCCCCGCTTTAATCATTTTGTATTCATATTTATAAGTGTTTATTTAGAGGAATAATCACAAGAACTATAATCATTTTTAATAAGCTATAAGTTTCTCTTTAAACACACCTAACTTATAAATTTTTATCCTAAAAAGAAAAACAAGAATCTGGAGTGACTCCACTCGACTTTCCGAACATTGAGTAATTAACAGTTTTTGAGATAAAGTAAAGAAAGAGGAGTTGTTAAACAAACAAAAGAGAGAAAACCATAATAGAGTGTTTGAGTATTTTTCTCCATATACTACACGATGTTTTATTTAACGCTACTGAACTTTGAGCCCATAAGATCGTAATGATAAAGAATTTTTCGTTGTGTCCCTGTAAAAACCTATAAATGCTAGATTCACCGAAATGCTTATATTTCGTGCAACAGTGATTTACAATATTTATATAAATTTTCAGCTCAATTGAATAAGGCGTTTAGTTGCTATCGCCCTTTTAAAAATTTGGTCCCATAGGCCATAATGATAAAAAATGTTACTTTGTGTCCCTGTAAAAAAACTTGTAAAGACGTTGTCTTGTCTTCCAACGTCATACTTAATGAAGTAGTGAGAGAAAGTAATCAACAGAGACTAATGTAAAACTGAATATTATATTTAATTAAATCTCAATTCAAGGGAGCATGGGACTACACCATTAAACGACCTTTTGAAATACATTTATTTGAGCAAACTTCTTTGTAAAATTATAGATACTAAATACTTTTACTAGCTAGCAAGAATATAACTCAACTATCATAACATAAATCAATAAACGATACTATATTACCACTCTTGAAAGAAACTTGACTGCTAGCTTGATGATCACTTGAACAGCTAGATATCCTAGGCGTACTCGCGGCCAGACTTATGCTTCCAGGCAGAAGCCACTTCACACCTAAACCACCTCCCTTGGCGAATCTCGCAAGTTCTTTTTAAATCCTAACTCCTTATTAGAATACTTTAGTAGGGAAAGTAAAACCCTGAAAACAGTTTCGAGACTCGTACTTTGCGAAACTGCCTCCTACCTTACAGCTCCCCCCTTTGAAAAATAAAATTTTGTTAGAAGGTTTTTAAGCGAACCTTCGAAAGAATTTTCAAACTTAAAATAATAATTTTAAATCAACTAATAGCTTCCAGCTTCTTAAAATTTAAATACAAAATACCTAATAAACTTATTTATTCCCTCTAAAATAATTCTGAACTAACACCCTTTAAGAGAAAAAAATACATATATACCGCCTCTATACTTAAGCTTACAACTAGCAAAAGCTTCCTTAACCACTGACGTAATTAAATTTCGAAATGCAAACTTTTTAATACCGAATGCTTGGTTCAAAAATTTAAACTAAGTTCTTAAATCTATAATTCCCAATAATTTTAACGTTATAATTCTAATCTACAGCAATTCGTTAAATTTTATACATGATACGCAGAATGAAAGACTTTACCAAATTTCTTAAACACGCACTTTTAGAAATGTGAACTAATGCAAAAGTGCGTCATTTCGAAAAGCAAACACTCTTTTAAATTGCTCGTTAATATTTTAAAGTTATTCTCTAATGTAGTCCCATATTTTACAGAGGTAATTACAATCATCCAGCTATATCTGGGAATTTATTTTGTTAAACAAATATTCAAAATTTTACAATGAAAATTTAGCAGAATTTACAAAAGATTTTCAGCTTCCTTGAGATGATAAAAAAATAACTCTGTTACACTCATAACATTTAGAAATTGGATGAAAATCTTAGCATCTTATCTGAAAAACAAGAAAAAAGAACATTTTGTAATATCTTTAGTCAGCAGATGCAACTCAAATCAACAGTAATGTGAACATATCAATATAACATACTTAAATGTTTACACGTACATTATTTCTTCTCTTTTTTAAACTAATTTAATAAGAAGCTTAAAACAGAAACTTTTATATTGAATACTTTAAGTTAGGTGAGTAGTGTCAGTAGGATTAGTGAATAACGATAAACTTTGTACAAAATTCCAATTTCCCCCCCGAATATTGTTCGAACTTCCATTTTAATAGAGTTTAACCCAGATTAACTAACACATTTGTATACATATACATTCAAAAATTTTTCCCCATATAATAAAATTTCATACAATAATTTAACATTTTATAGAATATTATATACATGTTAAAGAAAATTCAGCATAAAATCTGCAGGTGATGGCTGTAAAAAATTTTGTCAGCTTAACAGATATAGACAAATTTATAGTCATAAAGTATAGTTCATTTCCAATAAAAGTTCAAAGTTTTTAGGATTTTTCCTTTTATCCTGAAAAATAATACACCTGAAAAAAAAAGAAAAAAAAAATGGAACGTAATCACCTGATTTTGATATAGCTTGTCTTGATCATCAGGTGTGGATTATCGTCTGCTAGACAACTGGCAGCTGTGGGATCTGGGTCGCATCCGAAATTTTGGTACCAGACAGTCAGGGGGCTTTTTTTTTCTGTTCAAGTCTGTTCTAGCACTGGTAACATAAGGGGGGGGGGGGTAGCCACCTCTGTCCATACTCTTGCTTGAAAACTCTTCCTAGGTCGCTTCCTGGTTCTGGAGTTACAGTCATCATTTAGAGGAGGGGAGCGCTTCAAATTTCTTTTGCTGGAATGCTGCAATACAGGATGACTAGGTGGAAGAAAAATAAAGTTATCATGCAATAGTGATACTGTTGAATTTACGATGAGTTTTCGTCTTTTAGGGAATGTTTCTATAGGTATATCAGTATCAGAAATTTTAACTGACGGTGGGAAATTGCTATCAAGAATTTCGTCAAATATTGCATCGAAATTTCTGTTGTTCAACAATTCATTTTGTTCAAAAAATTTCGCTGGGCATATTTCATTTGAAGAATTAGTTTTCGAACTTTTGCACGCTTTAGTTATTTTGTACCGAGCGATTTTGAGATCATTAGTTACTTCGAAACCATCAAAAGTAACGGTATCGCCAACGTTTAAAATATTTGAAAAGTCGTTTAGACCAAGGTTTAATGCAGACCTTCCATTTACATGAAAATCATGTAAAGAAAATGAAATTGGTTTGTCACAAATATCATTACACTTAACATCCACAAATTTAGAATACACTTTCACAATTTCCCCTTCCATGCAATTAAACTGTTTAATATTGTTGAAACATTTTAGTTTATCTTTTTGAACTTCAGAAAGTTTAAAGTTTTCAACGTCATTAATCGAAGCATTTTCATCAAACATATCTATTGAATTTAAGAAAGTTGTATTTTCGCTATCGCATTGAAAACTATCAACAGTTTTAGGATCATTTTTACGCTCTGCAATATTTAAATGAGGATCAGCTATATCCAGTGTTGTGCAAGTTCACAAAAAAAAACGAACTAGTTCAAACTCAAGTTCATCGTGTAAAAAACGAGTTAGTTCGCGCTCAAACTCATGTCTGAAAGAAATGACCGCGTTCAGTTCAAGTTCATTTTTAAAAACGAGCGAAGCTCACTAAAAGTTCATTTTTACGTACATTTTTTTTTTTTTTTTTAATAGATCTTATCCTCTGTGAACACTTTCATAGGTAATTTCCCTTTTTTTTCTAAAATTACTAATTACCATGAAAAGTATTTTTAATTTTACGCTTAATTAAACTTATTAACTTATAATTCTTAATTATAACTTATTAATTTAATTGTGGTAAAAATTTATTTAGCAAACACTTCTGAATAGTGTACCCACTGTTTTTGCATGGCTTTTTATTCTCAAATTTTCAATACGTTTGTTTATGGGCATGAGAACTTATTAATAGGAAACAAATTCTATCATTTAGAGGTTCCGTTGTTTTAAATCAGTGTTGCGCAGGACCGCGTTCGTGAGTTTAATTAAAACTTTTTCAGTTTTGAGCTGAATTTCGCTCGTTTTTTAAATTGTGAACTTGAGCTGAGCAAAGTTCGTTTACTCATGAATTTGAGCGGGAAAAGTAACTCAAACTCATATGGATTTTATTCCTTTCGGAAAAAAAATTTATATTCTTTCTAACAATCCCGGAGAAAAGGGCACCGGAAAAAAGGGCACCCGGAAAAAAGGGCACTTTTTCAATTCGCAAATCGCAAAATAATAAATATCAAATAATGATAATAAAAATGGCTTTCAAATTACACATTTAGAAATTTCAATTGATTTGGTACAACATTAATTTAGTATATACCTCGGGGAAGATAAGGGAGGGGGAGGGGGGCAGGAGCAGATCGAAAGCAAACAATTGTTTTTGCATAAACTCTTACCGATTTTAATGAAACTTTGTATAATCACGTACAATTTGTGAAAAAATTACTGTAAGTGTCAGGCAAACTTTAGGGGTGGGGGGTTAAAGAGGGAGGTACAGAGGAAAATAAAATTATCTTTTATATCACAGTTTTACCTACTTTAATGATATATTCTATAGCTATCACTAACTTTTTATGAAGATCACAGTGAGTGTATTATATACCTGGGGGGAGCAAGGGTGGCAGATAAAAATAAAATATATTCTTCTTATATTACTCTATTATTGATAAAAAATTTTTTTGTACAATCACGTATAATTTATTAAAAATTAACAGTGTGTCAGACATACTTAGTGGGAGGGGGGGGAGGGGGGTTAAACAAGAGGGGGGGAGAGGAAAATAAAGTGATTCTTTATATCACCATTTTAGCGATTTTAATGATATATTCTATAACTACCACTTAATTTTCATGAAGATTACAATGAGTGCGTTATATACCTGGGGGGAGGGAGGCAAGGGGGAACCGATGGAAATAAAATATATTCTTCTTTAAACTACACTATTATCGATTTAAACAAAAACTTTGTATAATAGAATACAATTTGCGAAAAAAATCACAGTAAGGTCAGACATACTTGGGGGGGGGGGGTTAAAGAGAGGGGGGACAGAGGAAAATTAATTTTTTTTTTTTTTATATCACCATTTTACCGATTTTAATGACAATGACATATTCTGTAACTATCACTTACTTTTATGAAGATCAAAATGAGGGTATTATACATTTGGGGGAGGAACTAGGGGGCCGCAGATAGAAGTAAAATATATTATTCTTTAAACTACCGCATTGTCGATTTAAAAAAACTTTGTATCTACGCAATTTTCTGCTTATGAAAAATTACAGTGAATGTACACATATCTGGACAATTTGCTAAGAGGGGGTAGAGTGAAGAAAATGTTTGTTTTTATGTAACCATGCTACCTACTTATATGAAACTTTGTACCACTATCACTTTCATTTTATTAAAATTATAGGGAAAGTTAACTAAAGTTGATAAGGGGGGGGGGTAGGGGGGACAGATGGAAAATAAAATAATCTTTTTAAACAACACTTATTATCGTTTGTTTTATTGTTTTATTTGCATTTTGTGTAAGTATCAATTACTATTAATGAAAAATTATACTGAGGTATGCAAAAATTCAATGTATAATTTAAATCTGTAAAAAAATTATTCAAAAATGAATTTTCTTCTTTTAATTTGTGTCTTTGGTCCTTCCCCCGATGTAGATATAAAACACTTACACTCTCGTTGATGTTTAACATCAGTTTTACAAGGAGAAATTTAAAAAAGTGCCCTTTTTTCCGGTGCCCTTTTTTCCGCTATCCAAAAATTCAATACATTGTTAATATCAGACATTAATTAAAAGTTAATATCAAACATTGGTAAAAGATTATTCTAAAACAGAATTTTTTTCTTTGATCTGTCTCTCCCCCTCCCCTCGTAGAAACAAAAAATTTTTGCTATCGTCCATATTTAACAAGTATTTTACAAGTAACAATTAAGAAAAGTGCCCTTTTTTAAGGATTGCGGAAAGAAGGGCACTTTTCTTAATTTCTCCTTGTAAAACTCATGCTAATCATCAACGAAAGCGTAAGTTTTTTATTTCTACCTGAGGGGGGGGGGGGATGGACAAAAGAGGCAGATTAAAAGAAGAAATTTCATTTTTGAGCAACTTTTTTACAGATTTAAATCATACATTGAATTTTTGAGTGCCTCCCTGTAATTTTTCATTAATACTAATACTAACTGATATTTACACAAAATGCAAATAAAACAATAAAACAAACGGTAATAAGTGTTTTTTAAAAAAGATTATTTTATTTTAAGTAAATTGGAGTGTAAAGGTTGATATTTTTTATTTTACCAACTATGTGAAAAATACCAGAGCCGGGAATCGAACCCGGGCACCTCCGCTTAACGCACGGATGCTCTACCACTGAGCTACCCTGGCTGACAACCAGCTAGGCATTTCTCACCTAGGCATTTCTCACTAGCTGGTTGTCAGCCAGGGTAGCTCAGTGGTAGAGCATCCGTGCGTTAAGCGGAGGTGCCCGGGTTCGATTCCCGGCTCTGGTATTTTTCACATAGTTGGTAAAATAAAAAAAATATCAACCTTTACACTCCAATTTACTTAAAATGAATATTCACGGTTGATGAATTCATGAATGAATATTTCTAAATTGAAATTTCGTGGTGTATGGAGTTGCGCTCCGATTAATATTGTCACTTGATACAGCTGCGTTTGCAGACTCGGTGACTTGGCCAACGAACCTTATGTGAGAGATGCCTAGCTGGTTGTCAGCCAGGGTAGCTCAGTGGTAGAGCATCCGTGCGTTAAGCGGAGGTGCCCGGGTTCGATTCCCGGCTCTGGTATTTTTCACATAGTTGGTAAAATAAAAAAATATCAACCTTTACACTCCAATTTACTTAAAATGAATATTCACGGTTGATGAATTCATGAATGAATATTTCTAAAGATTATTTTATTTTTCATTTGCCCCCACTACCCCCCCCCCCTTATCAATTATAGGTAACTTTCACTATAATTTTAATAAAATGAAAGATACTCGTACAAAGTTTAATATAAATATGTAGCATGGCGATGTAAAAACAAATATTTTCTTCACTCTGCCCCCCCCCCCGTAGCAATTCGTCCAGATATGAGTAGACTCACTGTAATTTTCATAAGCAGGAAGTTGTATATATATATATATATATATATATATAAACTTTGTATACAAAGTTTTTATTTTTAATCGAGTATAAGGTAGTTTAAAGAATAATACTTTTTACTTTTATCTGCGCCCCCCCCCCCCAGATGTGTAATACACCCATTGTGATGTTCATAAAAAGTAAGTGATAATTATAGAATATATCATTAAAACGGTAAAACGGTGCTATAAAAGATAATTTTATTTTCTTCTGCCTCCCCTCTTTAACCTCCCCCCCAAGTTTGCCTGCCACTTACTGTCATTTTTTTCACAAATTGTACGTGATTATACAAAGTTTCATAAAAATCGGTAAGAGTTTTTGTAAAAACAATTATTTTCTTTCGATCTGCTCCTGCCCCTCTTCCCCGAGATATATACTAAATGAATGTTGTACCAAATCAATAGAAATTTCTAAAAATGAAGTTTGAAAGTCATTTTTTAAATTCATTAATTGATATTTATTGTTTTGCGATTTGAGAATTGGAAAAGTGCCCTTTTTTCCGAGTGCCCTTTTTACCGGTGCCCTTTTTTTCGGTGTCCTTTCTGCCGTGCCCTTTTTTCCGGTGCCCTTTTTTCCGGTGCCCTTTTTCCGGGATCCATATTTTCTACCCTTTTAATCGCAAGAGAGGACGCATTTCTCACAAGAGAGAAACGCATCGGGTCGGGTAATCGCTTATTACCTGCTTTGCTGGTCGGGTGTAGGTAAAATTTGCATTAATTTTTATTCAGAAAATGTTTTCTCCGAAGATTGTTTTTTGCTTTACTTATGAATCTAAGCTTTTAAATGAAGAGATTAGATGACATTGTCTTCCTTCCTAGTAATTTAAAAACATGACTGATAACATGAATTTAATTACATTTACCTAAATATTAATACTTAACGTTTAAAGCTTTATATGGAAAACTATTTTTTTTTTCCCACCTATATTTGCTTCCTTATTTTACTGTCAAAATACTTGGAACAGTGGATTTTTTAAATATATGTTTTAATATGCATTTATGCAATTCTAAATGCATCATAGTACACTGCGGTTCAATATCTATCGCATCTATCATAAAATAGAAAAAAAAAATGCTTGATTGTAAAAGCCGAAAATGGAGGGAAAATAAAAATTAATTTCAATTATTATTATTATTATTATGTAACATCATAAAACTTTTAGCATTTCAATAACATTTATTAATTAAAACCCGAATAAACTACTACGTCAGAAACGCCAAAGAAAAATATTGGAAATGCAAAGTTGGCGTTTCTGACGTAGTAGTTTATTCGGGTTTTAATATTCCAACGCTAAGTCTCCTGTTATTAAAATTTATTAATTGCCTCATGGACTTATTCATAATTTTTCTAGTACTTCATGTGGCGCTTATTTTCATCTAATGCAATGTTTGAAAAGGTTTTCAATATATATATATATATATATATATATATATATATATATATATGACTTTATTTCTACTATCTTATAGATTTATTTCTATTACTTATAGATTTATTTCTATTAAATCATTAAATTAAGAACTTAATATTAAAAATACACATTTAAGCAAAGAAGTAATTTATTTTTATCTTATACAAGACCTACCACGTTGCAAAGCAAACGACTTCTGTGTGATTTTTATTCCCATACGATAACGCTCATTTCAACCATTAACTATTCTTCTTATCAATGAAAAAAGGAAAGGCTTTAGGCAATTGCTTTTGTGTACCAGAATTGCCCACACAACAAATCTCCCCCACAGTCAAATCGGCGTATACCAGTCACAATTCTCAATACATTGGATTCGGCTTATAGTTCCAAGAAAACCACATGATGTCGAAAACATTTTGACCAAGAAGAACGAATGTAGATTCTAGATTCCTTCAAATTTTAGTTAGGGCATACAAAGAACGGGGGAAAATGCTGTATTAATAATGCGCATCATAATATTTATATGGTTTCAAATTTTACTTATTTATTTATTTGTTTTATTAAACAAATAATTATTACTTATTTCTTTATTTGTTTTAAGAAATAACTATTCAACTGTATAAAAGCGGGAAATTTTTATTACCATTTTCATCTTAGATTGCTCCTAAAACTAAAATTAGAATTTTACAAAAATGATGATTATTCCATTAAACGCTGCCTTAAATATTTCAAAAAGTTATTTATATTATATGGTTATCGTTTCTCGTAACTAAAAATATACTGAATCTATATAAAATATTTTCAAAATCGTAAATATTTATTAAAAAATAAATTAATTAATTAAATAAAAAAATTGCATCCCATAAAATACAAACAATTTATAAATATTTCGTAAAATACGCAACGAAATTTTGCCATTCTTTGACAACATAATTTCCACAAAACTTTAAATGTAATTAAATATCACTATAATATTACACTCGAATTGCAAATTAATATGGATCCCGGAATAAAGGGCACCGGAAAAAAGGGCACGGAAAAAAGGGCACCGGAAAAAAGGGCACCGGAAAAAAGGGCACCCGGAAAAAAGGGCACTTTTTCAATTCGCAAATCGCAAAATAATAAATATCAAATAATGATATATAAAAATGGCTTTCAAATTACACATTTAGAAATTTCAATTGGTTTGGTACAACATTAATTTAGTATATACCTCGGGGAAGATGGGGGGAGGAAGGAGGGGGGGCAGGAGCAGATCGAAAGAAAACAATTGTTTTTACATAAACTCTCACCGATTTTAATGAAACTTTGTATAATCACGTACAATTTGTGAAAAAATTATTGTAAGTGTCAGGCAAACTTTAGGGGTGGGGGGTTAAAGAGGGGGGTGCAGAGGAAAATAAAATTATCTTTTATATCACAGTTTTACCTACTTTAATGATATATTCTATAACTATCACTAACTTTTTATGAAAATCACAGTGAGTGTATTATATACCTGGGGGGGGGAGCAAGGGGGGCAGATAAAAATAAAATATATTCTTCTTTAAATTACTCTATTATTGATTAAAAATATTTTTGTACAATCACGTACAATTTATTAAAGATTTACAGTAAGTGTCAGACATACTTAGTGGGGGGGAGGGGGGTTAAACAAGGGGGGGGGGAGAGGAAAACAAAGTGATTCTTCATATCACCATTTTAGCGACTTTAATGATATATTCTATAACTACCACTTAATTTTCATGAAGATTACAATGAGTGCATTATATACCTGGGGGGGGGCAAGGGGGAACCGATGGAAATAAAATATATTCTTCTTCAAACTACACTATTATCGATTTAAACAAAAACTTTGTATAATACAATTTGTGAAAAAAATCACAGTAAGGTCAGACATACTTGAGGGGGGGGGGGTTAAAGAGAGGGGGGACCGAGGAAAATAAAATATTTTTTTATATCACCATTTTACCGATTTTAATGACATATTCTGTAACTATCACTAACTTTTATGAAGATCAAAATGAGGGTATTATAGATTTGGGGGGGGGGGGACAAGGGGGACGCAGATAGAAGAAAAATATATTATTCTTTAAACTATCGATTTCAAAAAACTTTGCATCTACGCAATTTTCTGCGTACTATTCCCCCCCCCCCCCAGTATATAATGCACTCATTGTGATCTTCATAAAAAGTAAGTGATAATTTTGAATATATCATTAAATCGGTAAAACGGTGCTATAAAAGATAATTTTATTTTCCTCTGCCCCCCCCCCCCAAGTTTGCCTGCCACTTACCGTCATTTGTTTCACAAATTGTACGTGATTATTCAAAGTTTCATTAAAATCGGTAAGAGTTTTTGTAAAAATAATTATTTTCTTTCGATCTGCTCCTGCCCCTCCTCCCTCCTTTTCCCCGAGATATATACTAAATGAATGTTGTACCAAATCAATTGAAATTTCTAAAAATGTAGTTTGAAAGTCATTTTTTAAATTCATTATTTGATATTTACTATTTTGCGATTTGCGAATTCGAAAAGTGCCCTTTTTTCCGGTGTCCTTTTTTCCGGGTGCCCTTTTTTCCGGTGCCCTTTCTTCCGTGCCCTTTTTTTCCGGTGCCCTTTTTTCCGGGATCCAATTAATATATGTGCAAATGCCTTCAGAGCTGCTAGACAGGAAGTGCTGGGTTCGATCCCAGGTCGATGATATAAAAAAAATTTCCTCTCCCCCGCATCTTCAGCCCCGAAGTATGTGTGACATTGTATTTTTTTCATAAACAGCACGTGACTATTAGACAAAGTTTAATTAAAATAAATAAGAAAGTGATATAAAAACAATTATTCTCTTTCTGTCTGCTCCTAGACCTCCCCTTTCCCCAGGTATATACTAAGTAAAAATGGTACGAATTTAATTGATTGAAATTTCTAAAAATGTATTATGAAAAATCACGGTTTAAATTCGTTATTTGATGTTTATTGTTTTTGTGAAATGCAAATTGCAAAAGTGTCCTTTTTTCCGGGTGCCCCTTTTTATGGTGCCTTTTTTCCCAAATGCGTTTTTTTTTCCAGGAATCCATTTTGCACAGTTATTTTCTTTTCTGTCCTTTTCATCTTCTACTTTACTTTTCATATTTCAGACAGAAATATTTAATATGAGTTTGAGTTTGAATTGCTTTTTCACGCTCAAGTTCGTGTAAAAAACGAACTACGCTCAACTCAAGTTCATTATTTAAAAAACGAGCGAAGTTCAACTCAAAACTCAAAATTTTTGAGCTAAGCTCATGAACGCGTTCAAATGAACGCGTTCGTGCACAACACTGGCTATATCATGTATATAAACTTTTGTTTCACATTTAAAATTTTCCAAAGTTCTATCTGCATTTACACACTGAATATTAGAATTTTCTTTGAAAATATCAATGGCTTCCTCAAAATATATTTCACTTTCACATTTTAAATTTTTAGAAATGCTTGCATCACTTCCCGAAGAAATATAAACATCATTATGTAAATAACTTTCAATTTTACAATCATATTTAAGCTTTCTAGATAATTTAACATTATTTATGCACTTAACATCCAGATTTTCTTCAAAAATATCAATTGAGTCATAAAGGTAATTTTCAATTTCATTAGTTACATTATCACTTTTTAAATCTTCATGTAGTTTTAAACCCGAATTATATACAGGGAGTACACTTTTAGAACAATTTGTGTTCTGTTCATTTGGTTTAAGAGCGGATTCATTCGATGAGGGTAGTTTAATTTGATCAGTTTTTCTAAAATGGACAGTCCCTGAAGATAAAAAATTCACAGGACTAACTGACATACTATGAAGATTTGCAGAATAATTTCTAACTCCGTGTGTTGGTTCTCTAGCTATGTTGTATGTATTTCTAGGCAAATTACGCTGGTATTTATCATTACGCCGAAAATCTCTTCTAGAAAAGTTACGTTGAAAATTTCTGGGATGCTGTGCGGTTTCATGTTCGTGATCATTATAGTTACGAGAAAAATTTTGACGACGGAAAATGTTCCGTTTGTGCCCAAAGTTTCCTTCGTTTTCTTTACCAGTTGTAGAAAAATGACGGTTTTCGTATTTTCTTAGTATTTGAAAAAGTGAATCATACGAATTTATAACCTGCAGATCTAAAAAATCTTGCAGAGGTATAGTGAAAAGTGGGATAATTATATCGAGCACAGCATCAAAAGATAATTGCAAATTTAGCTCTTTAATAATTTCCAATTTACGCAACAAAAATTTCGTGGGTTTATCAAAAAATGACACGCTCCGGCCATACAATTCTTGATTTAGTTTTGTTTTATCAATCGTATGAAAAAATGAATTTCTTAAACTACTCTCTAAATCCGTAAAACTGGGGTTTTCTCCTAAAGTCCTTGTAGCCACAGTATTATACCAAATCTTGGCATCTCCTTTTAGACTATACTTTAATATATTAAATTTATCCGCATCTTCAATTTTATTTAGATCAAAATATTCGTTTAGTTCATCAAGAGAGTGACTGACATTGCTGGAGCCGGTAAAATACACTCTTGAAGGAAGGTTATCATGATATGCTTTGTCTCTCGAGGGAGGGGTATCGAAAAATGTTGGGCGCCAATGTAAAGACGTTGTCTTGTCTTCCAACGTCATACTTAATGAAGTAGTGAGAGAAAGTAATCAACAGAGACTAATGTAAAACTGAATATTATATTTAATTAAATCTCAATTCAAGGGAGCATGGGACTACACCATTAAACGACCTTTTGAAATACATTTATTTGCGCAAACTTCTTTGTAAAATTATAGATACTAAATACTTTTACTAGCTAGCAAGAATATAACTCAACTATCATAACATAAATCAATAAACGATACTATATTACCACTCTTGAAAGAAACTTGACTGCTAGCTTGATGATCTCTTGAACAGCTAGATATCCTAGGCGTACTCGCGGCCAGACTTATGCTTCCAGGCAGAAGCCACTTCACACCTAAACCACCTCCCTTGGCGAATCTCGCAAGTTCTTTTTAAATCCTAACTCCTTATTAGAATACTTTAGTAGGGAAAGTAAAACCCTGAAAACAGTTTCGAGACTCGTACTTTGCGAAACTGCCTCCTACCTTACAAACTGTAAGTGCTAAATTCACCAAAATCTATACAGTTGGTGCAACTGTAACCTTTAACATTTGTACAAATTTTTTGCTCAGATTAATAAAGCGTTTAGACGCTATCGCACTTTTAAAAATTTGGCCCCATAGGCCATAATGGTAAAGAATTTTTCCTGGTGTCCCTGTAAAAAAACTATAAGTGCTAGATTCACCAAAATCTATAGGATTCGTACTATGGTGACTTACAATATACGTACCAACTTTCAGCTTATTCGAACAAAGCGTTTAGACGGCAGCGTGTTCAAACACAGTCATACACACGCACATACATACACACATACATACACACGTATACACACACATACATACATCATTGTAAAAATAGTGGAAACTGACTCGGGGGACCTCGAAACGTATAGAAACATCAAAATCTCAAATTCGGATTTTTGACATGATTGCAAAGTAAAAAGCACAGATCATTTACCTTAAATTACATAAATAGAAAAAATCGAAGTCTCATTATAATCATAATAGTTATTATAATCATAAAGAAAATGCAGTTGATTACTATCTTAAAAAATGTCTTATACCTTACTAATGAGATTAATATGTATATATAAAGTATTGAAATAAGTTTACATACTTATGTATTAAAGGATAAAAAAACATATGCAAGTAAAATTTTCATCATTTTTTTTCATTTCATTAAATAACATTTTTTTTTCGTAATTATTATTATTATTATTATTATTATTTTGACTTTACGTGTTTTCTGAATAAAGATTCGTGTTTATCCATGCATATTATATTAATAGGAATGAATTATACTCTCTCTTCTCTCTACCTTAAAAAACAGATGTTTGAAAGTACTTTGCATTCAATTTTACACGCTGTTGGTATGTTTAATTAATTTGTGAATTCATATGAATTATTTTTTATTATTTCTTCTGAATAATTAAATATAATTATATTGCAGTCACTTTTTTTTTTAAAGAAGTAAATATAATATGTATATTTTTAAAGTGATGTTAAATGGGATGATGAATACATAATTTTACGAAAATACATAATTTTAAGTAAAATACATAATTTTATATCGATGCTCCAAAAAAGCAATTTAAAATGTTGACATACGAAAATTTTGTCGAACAGTAGGAAGGTCAAATAATTTATACTTAAAATTAAGAAATACTAAATGCGTCTTAATTATTAATATTATTATTTATTTATTTACATCAAAATGCATTTTAATTTTCTGCGTAGATATTCAATTTATCTTCTTAATGGGTGAAAAAAAAAAAAAAAAAGTTTCTTTGTAATTTTAGATCAAACATACTTTTTACTATATTCATGAGTTTTAAAATATACAAAAAAAAAAAAATACTCTTCAATAACTTCATCAGAATTTAAGCCTAATTTATAAAAATATTAATATTAATATTAATTATAATAATTATTATTATTATGAAATGTTGTTCTTGCTCTTGATGATTAGAAAACTGCTGTGCTAGAATATTTCAAAAACTAATAGGTGAAATTTGGTATGTTAATTGCTAGAAACATAATTCTTAATAACGAACCTTAATCATGAGAGTTTAGATCATGTTTTTAAAAGAATTTGCAACTGATACGCTTTACTATTGCATTATATTCATTACTAGCAGGCTACGCCCGCTTCGCTGGTCACTATATTTAAATGAATTTTTGAAAGAATTGAATTAATATTTATTTTTTTACACCACATTCTTGAAAAAACCAAAAAAAAAAGAAAATAAACTGAAATTGCTCCAAACCTCGCTAAGGGTACCCGCTGTCTACGGCAGCTCTTTTCCCGCCCTCACTGCATCAGGTCTAGATTTCCCGTGCTTGCAGAAAGATCTTTTCCGGGCACTTCAATCTGGATATTTATCGACGGCAGGGGGGATCTGCTACAATTTAAGAACTACGATTTTAAAGATGACTGTATCTCAGCATCTATTAAATATTTTAGTTTTGAACCATGTATTTTATAGCCCATGCTATTTACACTATAGTACAATTTGATTCCGACCAATGAAATAAAATAAAACAAAACAAAAAGTTGATTAAAAAATAAATATAACATATAAACAAATAAATTTTAATCATTTTAATCCTTTTTACAACGTATTATACTTCTATTTTTCCCGATAAATACTGTAAATTAAAAAAATTAACAAATAAAAGTTTTTTCTTTTAAAGGAATTAATTAAAAATTGAAAAATAAGAAGTTGTTCTACTATAAAAAATTAAATATAACTGTTATAAATTTTTTCTGCTGCATTACGATTAATAAATATAACAAAAAAAAAAAAAAAAAAAAAAAAATTCGCCTTCAAATGAATGTATTAAATAAAAATAAGTTGCGTAATAGCCGTTGCTAAGATACGCAGACGATAGAAGCAAAATAATAAATCTATGAAAAATGAAGCATTAAAGCCAATATTTAAAATCGAAAAAACTTTAATTTAAAAAATTCAAATTCGAAATTCGAAAAAACCTCGATGAGGTGCACACATGCATGGTCCCAGGTACCTATATGCCAAATTTGGAAGCTCTGCGATCATTAGTGTGAGCACCAGAGCGCAGATACACACACAGACACACAGACACACACACAGACACACACACAGACACTTCTCTTTATTTATATAGATAATATACAATATTTTAATTTCATATGCATTACTAGAGCTACACACCTAATCCAGAGGATTATTAGTACCGCCTTGTTTCCACGCCAGTCTTTTGTTTACTTTCTCTTACCCATAAGGTAGAGAAAGTATTGTTTTTGGGTCAAATTTTCGAACGCGAGATTTTGTTATATTTACAAGTTTTGAGGTCCCCTGAATACGAAAATCATGTTTTTAGCAAATGGTCTGTGTGTGTGTCTGTGTGTCTGTCTGTCTGTGTGTCGGTCTGTATGTCTGTGTGTCTGTCTGTGTGTCTGTCTGTTATCAGCATATCTCAAAAACAAATTATGGCAGAAAGTTCAAACTTGGTATTCTAAATGTGTATCATATAGGGATGCTACAGTAAGCTTTTCGTTAAGATCAAGCTAATGGTTTGTGTACAGGGACAATCAAGAGAATTCTAATACATTACGTCTATGGGGGAAATTGCAGGAAAGTAGAGTTTGACGTCTATAGACTGCATTAAACCAAATGAAACGAATATATATATTTTGTAATAGAGACAGTTAACTGGGAAATTTTTTTTGTGTATGTAGGAGCCTCGCCTCCCCCCATGGGGGGAAGTCCCCCCTCGAGGGGAGTAAATTTTCATGATGGGTATCTTTCAAAAGAGCTCGACAATACCTTTAAAACGAATGTTTGAACCATCGATCTGCGATAATTTAAAACAAAGTTATCGATTTTTTTTACTTTTAACGAAAAAAAAAAATACTTGGAAAAAAAAATCGTACTTTTTTTTTTTTTTTTTTTTTTTTTTTTTTAATTTTGAGAATAAAATGGACTTTTTTTTTGGATATTTAGTGTTATACTACTTCTCTAATATGGAAATCGTTTGCATTATCAAGAAATATAATTTTTTTAAATAATAATTTTAATAAATTATTTTTTAAAAACAGACTTATTTTTTCATAACCGAATTAAATTCTATATAAATGTAGGTGCATTAATGAAACGGGGGGTTGAGGGGGCAGTAGCCCCCCTCACACAGAACTAATTATCATATAAAACTCTTCAGTACTCGTTATCTTACCTCTTAATCTGCAACCTGTATTTATTGTGTTAAATTTCAGGGTAAGAGAAAGTCGTGTGAGTGACACACCAGATTATTTAGGGTATTTTCCTTCCTAATTTGTCGTAAACACATTTGAAGAGAATTGGTATAAAAATTAAGTTGCGTGGAAAAGGGAGCAGTAATGACAATACTCCGGATTAGATTGGCAGCTCTGTATTATTATGCTAGACTGGCTGATTCAAATACAGTTTAATATAATATTAGTTTAAACGTTGTTTAAGTAAAGCCAGTATATATATATATATATATGTGTGTGTGTGTGTGTGTGTGTGTGTGTGTGTTTTATAAAGATAAAAGTAAAGGAATGAAACTTTACAGGTTTTTTTTTTTTTTTTTTTTTTTTTTTAAGTTCAGTTGTTTTAAAAACTGATTAGTAACTTCGATTACAATTATAGGAAAACATACATACTGTCTAAATTTTTATATTTTGGTGAAAAAATGCGCTTTAAATAGACAAGTAATTATATTTTTCATTCAATTTAGATTCAATATAATTATATTATTTTTATTATTGTTGTTGCCATTATTGCTATTATTATTATTATTATTATTATTATTGCTATTGTTGTTTAATCTGATATCACGAAGAAAATATTTTCTTTCTTTAGTTTTATTTGGTTATAAAATATAAATTTAAGTATATATAAAATTTGTGATACTTTTCAATCTTTACTCTATATCATATGTTTATTTAACTTTTTTCGTAATTTTTCCAAATTACATGAAAGGTTTTGATAGTTTCGGTTGTAATTTAATTCTCTAAAATTTTAAATGAGAAAACTTCGCGTTGTAATAGATTATAATTTTTGCTATAGCATTTTCAAAAGAAACTGGTAAAATTTATTTTAAAGTAACATTTTACAGCTTACTTCATCCAAAAAGTTTTGTCGTTGGTTAGTTGTAGAGATGGCCGATTGAAATTTAGGTTCTAGGCCAAAAGGTGGAATGTCCTCCGTGGGGGTGTCTCTAAGGAGTCCGTATAAGCCGTACTTACGCGAGGTCAAATAATTTGGAAAATGTTTGTTAAACTAGTTCATTATCAAAACTTTTATAGTCTTCATTTTCATTTTATATTAATTTGGGATTTGTTTAATTTCATAAATGTTTATTTCGCATTAAAGTGAGAGTATAGCGTTCATGAACATAATAGCATAGAGCAATAGTTTTAATGAGCATAAAATATTAAAACTTTTCTGCGATTAAATACACAAGCCTACAAAAATAATGATGGCAAAATTCGATTTGATAATTTAAGCTGATACACATGATTTTCGGTATGATGAAACCGAAAATGAAGCCAGTTTTTTCAAACGTGTATAAATTTTTGTTAAAACAGATTGTCTATCACCCTCCACCCCCCCTTTTTTTTCGGTAATTTCTAGTATACTTCCATGATAAATTACCATTCATTATGGAAACATACTATAAAAATTACCATAGAATTATATTAGTGGAAATTTTCGGAAACATATAAGTCTGTAGTCACACTATATTGACAAAAATCGATACCTGTTAAAAAAAAATAATAATAATAATAAAAATAAAAATAAAAATAAAACTGGCCTCAACTTCGGTTTTAGTGCACCAGAAAAAATACAGATCAGTCAAAATCATAAAATCGACATTTTTTATATAGACTTGTGCTATTAATAAAATAAAATAAAATAAAATAAAATAAAATAAATAAACACTGTTTCGCCACATTTATTGAGACCCTGGAAGTCTCAAGGCAAATGCTGACTCAACGAGTCATCCAGTGTTAAAATAGGGGTGACAGTCATCTAACTGAAAGAAAATAAGCAATAAGTAAACACTGAATGACTGGATATTTTCCAAATTACAACTTCTTGGTCAATTTGGAACCCCTCGAAGCCTTTGGACCCGCCCTCATTGCTACTCTTGGGAAATGTGGTTGCACTATAAATTGAATATGCTGAAATTCACTCTTTTTTTTATCAATATAAATGCACAAAATAATAATAATAATAATAATAACAATAAAATATTTTAAGTATAAAAATATTTTAAGATTTATACTATAAGCACGTATAACGTAACACTGCTTTCAATAACCAACTAAAAATTAAACCATTTAAGTCAATAATATCATATTTGGAGTATTCAAATCACCCAAACATAAAATGGCTAGTGATTTTTAAACAATCTAAAATAATGTTTATTAAATTCGTAATATTTCAGATAAAACATGCATATTTTATGTAAAATATACATTTTTTTCCATGGATGTTTTTACATGCATTTTACTAAATGCATATTTTTTAAATATATAACAAATTTTGTGAAACAATTTACGTAACTTTCTTTCCTTTCATGTATCAAAAACACTGAAGCCTCTTTAATGCTTTTCTAAAAATTTGTGTGATATTTTTATTTTACTAGTTTTGATGGTTCAATGTCCTAGGAATGATATATGTACTGTAAGATTTTTTTTTTACTGTCTTCTGTGAATGTATCATAAGGTTTCTGTTACTATGAAAGCAGAGATTTTTTTAAATATGATATAGATATTTTTCAATCTTCTTTTCACGCTGGTTTACTTTTCTACTCACTTTTGCAGAACCTCTTCAAGCCTTCAAAGCCAATTCCTTTGTATGGCTTCTAACCCTTTCTGCTCAGAATTTATATTTCACGTGCATAATTGCACTTTTTTTTTCTAGTGGACAAAAAAGGTCCCCAAGCACTAAAAGTACTAATTCCATTCCTTTGCGGAGTTATGTTTCTGCTGATTCGTCCGGCAGTAATACCGCTTCCATTATGGGATTTTTTTTTTTAAACTGTTAATTGGTATTTAAAGAAATTAGACACTGCTATTGATGTACTAATAAGTGAAAAAATTCTTTTGCAGATATTATGTTTTCAAGTAAGATTAAAGGTTTTTAGGAAAATGCAGTTCTTTTTGACAAAAAAAGCTTGTAGGGAATAAAAAATATGCATTAGGTGAAAAGGCAGGCTGTTTGATTGTTGAGTATAAAATGCGCAATTTTTAGGTTTATAAAAGAAAAAAAAATAGATTTTTTTTAATATAAAAGAGGGAAAATAAAAGTAAATTGAAAATAAGGGTAAAGAAATAGATTTTAATACTGAATAAAGAACATACAAAAGATTAAAATGTTATACAAGAAGATTTTTTAAAAAGTGATATGAAACATACTGTATAGAAAAAAAAAAGTTTTTATCGATTTAATTAATATATATATAGGCTTATCTTGCACGCGTTCCAGTTCCAAATATATATATAAAAAAAAAAAAAGCTATTCTAAAAATACAATTTACTGGATAATATACTAAAGAAATTGTATATAGGTTTTTAATTTCAAATGAAAATATAACACAAACGATTTTTTAAATAAGAATGGATCAATTATGTAAGGGGACAAACTACTTTTAAAAAGAAGAAAATTTTCGATCAACTTTCAAATTTGATTAAAAGTATTATCTTGGATCACTTTAAAATAGAAAATTATTTTTACTGCAGATCTTTTTTTTTTTTTTTTCCTTTAAATAGACATGGGTGCTTTTTAACTGCGCGCATCATATTTCAAAAAGTATTTGAGATATGAACTTAAAATTTTTCTCAGCCATACATTTTGGCATAATGAATAAAAGAACTAAAGATAAGAAGGTCTGTTCAATTGAAAAAAAAAAAAAAAATATGATTATGGAAATATAAAAATTTTAATGGTAATTTCATATTTCAAATTTAATTATTAATTAAACTCCATATTAATAAAATAATTGAGATCTTTTAGTTCAGATTCCTAATTTAAATGTTTTGTCTCATTTAATGTAAAAATTATAAGGATAAAGGATATTGTAATCGCGATATCCTGCGCGCAGTGCAAAAGCATCCTTGAATTTTTAAAAAAATAAAGAATTTATCTGCAATAAAAATAATTTTCTATTTTAAAGAAAACCAAAATAATAATTGTAATCAATAGAGTAATATCAAACTAGTTAATACAAAAAAGTTTTGTTTGTACATACATTCATTCTTTTTTAAAAATTCTGAATGTTGATCGAAAATTTTCTTCATTTTTTTATTTTTAAAAGTAGTCTGTCTTCTTAACAAAAAGAGTGTAAATTACAAAACTAACTTCTTAACAAAAGATTTTAAATGACAGTCGTGTATAAATTAAAGCTTAAAATGTCTACACACAATTCAACAAAATAAGATTAAAAAAAAAAAAACACCTTCCCTCCCTTAAATTATCGCTGAATAATTTTGAAGTCATTTCTTTTCTTGAATTTCCATTGCAATTTTGTTGTTAAACTTTGACTCAATGCAACAGCTTAAAAGAAAAAAAAAAAAAAAAAAAGAAAGAAAAACAAGAGAGCTGTTCTGCGCATAATTTCTATTTGCAGGGTTCTTGTGACCGCGCAGATGCATAGGCGAGATTGTTATATATAATATATACAATTAAACTTCTTCACAATTATAATTGGACTTAAATGACATTTTTGTAAGTTAAAACAAATATTATCGCATTAGGAGTAAAGATTTCATCCTAATAATTGAAAAATAAAAGGAATTTAAAAAATTAAATTTATATATATTTAAAGAAAAAAAAAATCTGAAAACAATAAGCCCAGATAAGAAAATAAAATGAGATTAAATTACTAGAAAACGCGTTTAAATTAAAATTAGTACATTTTCTTTCCAGTTTGAATGTTTTCTGGCTTGTTGATTTAATCTATTTCTGTCCACATTTGTTGTACTTATTGTTGTAAATGGAACCGATTTCGTGCAATCAACTGTTACAATTAACACATTTAAATTAATCCAGTTGTCTTCTTTTACAGTTGCAGACATTCAGTGCACTCATTTTCATTGACGTGCCCTTTATGAGAAAAAAAAAATCTCTTCTAGTATAAAATTTAATGGAAAGAATCCGCAAGCTCTCATAAGTAGCAAATCTGCAAACTCTTCCCTTACGATAGGAGAGTTGTAGATTTATTTTTTGAAAAGTCCATTTAGAAATATTTGGCAAAATTATTATTATCATTATTATTACTATTATTTAACTCTATTTATATTAAAATCGCTTAAAAAGATATAAAGTATGTTTGAACATATATGTTAAAAAAAAAAAAAAAAAACTTTTCTTAAAAATTTCGATATTTGTAAATACAGTCGACAGCCCATAATTTTTTAAACACTTGCAATAATTCCTATTTTAAAGATGAGTATCTAATACTGTTTTGTTAAGCAAATGATTGTCGACTCATGATCTTAAGTCTTATGTTGTTTATATAAAAAAAAAAAAAAAAAGCTCATGACAAAAATTAGCCATCAAACTAAAGAAAAATATTTCAAAAACATGGATGTCTGCTTCAATAATTTCGCTGCCGAATGTATGAATATATATATATATATATATATATATATATATATATATATATTACTTTATATCGTCTGAAATTTCATCTATGTTATTTATTTTTATTTTTTTTTTATTAAAAAATAAATTGACTATATGTCAAGCACTAAGAAAAAATTCTGCAACTGACATCTAGAATCTAAATTATGGCTCTAGAAAAAATAGTTCCATGTCATCCTTATAAATTCTAGTCCCCTTGAAAAGCGAGTTCTAGAACCAGAGCGTTTGCCTATATTCTCGTGGGCAAAGTAATTTAAAAATATCTGCAAATAAATGAGACTACAAAAGGCGGGTTTCTGCAACTATAATCTTGGTTTATTACCAAATTCTAGAAAATCAAGCGAGAATTTCTCGCAATACAAATGATTCAGAATATTTAGAGTATTCAGAATATTGTTTCACCATCTAGAAATGTGTACACTAGAAATTCTCGATCACTCCGTCTATTCAGTTTATTGGCGTGCCTGAAGCGCATAGCTCGGAAATCAATATTTCTAGTTAAGGGATTTAGAAAATGGCCACTTATTCATTCTAGAGAAAGGCAGTATATTTTTTTTTCTCAGTGAAACCACTCTTACTAAATAATGATGGAAATATGGCTTCTTACAATTAAAAAATTTGTAATGTGGTAAAAAAAAAAAAAAAAAAAAAAATACTATTTTCATGAAAACGTAAATGATATCATTTTTTATATTCTATATTTGAAAATTAACAAAATTAACATGTCTGTTTCTGATTTTTCTGATACCTTCTATCATTACTACTCGTCATTTTCTCTTGAGATTTTCAGCTTTTTTATAACTTTAATATATACTATAGTACGCAAATTCTTAATAAGCTTGGCCAATTTTCAAAGTTTAGGTATTGTATAATGTTTGCGCTTAACCTTTTTGCTCTAATAAATATTTAATTACCGGTTGTGACAAACAAATTTATATTTTTTGCCATATATTATTTTTAAAACCTTAATCGAAGAAAAATGGCAAATGCTACGATTCACTACAAAATTCATTGTTAAATAATAATAATAATAATAATAATAATAATAATAATATTAAGACATAAAAAAAAAAAAAAAAAACACATAGCACTTCTATAAATTTCACATAGAAAATTTCTGTTTTCTAAAACTACAAATAATTCATAAAATTATATCTTAATATATCAAAATCTTTTTTTTTTTTTTTTTTTTTTTTCTGCAGCCGTATAAAACCTGTATCAGTTGACACAGCTTTTAATCTGGTGGGTACATATATTATTCTTTAGCATATAGAAAATATGGTACCATAAAAAAAATAGGAAGAGTCAAATACAAAAGTCAATCGGGATTCTGCGGCTTTGAGGTAAAGACCTACAATGCGGAGAACACTGGATCGATCCTGGTTGTTATAGTAGTAATTTTTACTGGAGTTACGGTGTTCATTACGAAAAAAATCTGTTATGTACGGTTTTGTCAACATATTTTTTCATTGTACAGAGAAATTTTCTGTCAAATTTGTTTCCAGAAGTTTTCTGGAAAAAAAAAAAAAAAAAAAAAAAAAAAATGTTTTTTTTTTCTTCTTCTTCTTCTTATTATTATTTAGTGTAGTCTGTGGTAGGGAATGTCAGTATCATTTGAAAACATGAGTAAAAATTAGATGTGAATAGAAGTTAACTTTTCTTTTCACCAACGACTTATGTACTACTCATTTCACCTTTTTAGAGCTATTACAATAATTTATGTTTAATTTTTGTAACTTACAAATGCATAATTTTCTTGTATTATATTAAATACTTATAGATAGAAGATTATGATTTTGATCTTACATTTTCTGTTATTATTATTATTTTTTTTTTTTACACAACTGATTGTATTACATTTATTTATTTATTTATTTATTAAATGCTTAAAATTTTCGTGTGAGTTGTTTTTTGTTTTTCTTACTACGAAAATTATGTAAATTTGCATAAACATAAAAGGCGAAATTTAATAATCAGATATGAAATATATTAATATAAACAAAGCAATTTTATAAGTATTTATTTTAGTAAGATATATTTATATTTTTTAATCATCTTACTTGAATAACTACTACTAGTATCAGTATACAAATACTTAAATAATTAATTTTATATTAGCTGTTAAAAATATATATCTGTTAAAAACAATCAAGTTTATTCCTATAAATTATTTAACTGATCAAGCACAGTCCCAAAAATAATTTCAAGTAATATATATCTTATAATATTAGAAAATATTACTTAAAATTTAATCAAGTAATGAATTTTGATAAAAAAATATTTTTTAATAAGAGTTATTTTTAGTATTTTTTTAATTCAAAAAACATTTAAACAATGTCTATTTCTGCATTTTATTACATTACATGTATGTTAAAGTTAATCCAATTTCTACGTAAAATATTAGTTTTCCTGTATTGATTCCATGTGTGTTTTATTATTTTAACTATGAGGATTTATTTTATTTATGAGTATTTTTTTCTTATTATCATATATCATTTCAACTATTCATTTTACAAGTCATCTGTAACACCCTACAAAAATGAAGTTGACAAAATTTGATTTGATGATTTTAGCTGATATCTATGTTTTTTGATGTGCTGAAACCGAAAATGCAGCCTATTTTTCTCTATCACGTATAGATTTTCGCCAATACAGCGTGCGTGCTGACACAATTTCTTGCATGTACCATCATAACAATAGGTTGGTTGGTATGGTTTTACATCTTAATAGTGCTGCACTATTACGGCAGTAGGTATCTATGATAAATTAATCATGGCAACATACTATAAAACTTACCATACAATTATATTGGCGGAAGAGTAATGAAAGAAGTTATATAGGTAGGCACCCTGTATTGACAAAAATCTATACGTGATATAGAAAAACTGGCTTCATTTTCGATTTCAGCACGCCAAAAAACATAAAGATCAGCAAAAATGATCAAATCAAAATTTTACATGTTGACCTATGTAATGTACAGTCGGTAACAAAAGTCTCCGAACACTAGTAAAAATTCCTATACATAAAAAGCACACTTAATACAGTTTTGTAAAGTAAATTCTTGTCGAATCCTGTTTCTAGACTGACTAAGAACAGGATTCGACAAGGATTTATTTAACAAAACTGTATTAAGTGTACTTTTTTTATGTAGGAATTTTTGCTAGTGTTCGGAGACTTTTGTTACCGACTGTAACTTGTTTATAATTTTAACCATCTTATTTAACTTTTTACAACTGATATAGAATTATTAAAATGAATGATTTTCTAATAGTTCACAAAAAAAAAAATATTTAAAATTAACAGTTTTATTTAAAAAAAAAATCCCTGAAATTTTTTAGCTTATTAAAACTATTTACAAAATTGTTTTCAAGTGAAACCAATTTTGTTTAAAAGAAAACTTTAGATTACATCACATAAGAAATTTTAGTGAAAAATATCGCAAGCTAAATTTATTTATTTAATTCGAGGAAGATTTTGTTACATCAATTTCTTCATCCTATTCTTACTTTTAAATTAATGTTGCGACAGTACCTTTTACCGAGATTGGATTTTTCGAACATTTTACATCTTACTTATCACCGTCTCAAGAAATATTTCAATCTTCTTCGTAATAAACAACGATCACATCTAATATTCAACCGCGTATTTTAATATACAAATTTGAAAAGAAAAAAAAAAATAGTTATTTTCTAAATTATTTTCTCTGTAAAAGTTGAGGTAGATAATTCTATTAAAGTATTCTTCTTATTTACAAGACTTT
Organism: Salticus scenicus; assembly: GCA_963930645.1. NCBI lineage: Eukaryota > Metazoa > Arthropoda > Arachnida > Araneae > Salticidae > Salticus > Salticus scenicus. The sequence goes on along the minus strand of OZ005653.1, from coordinate 220,527,363 downwards.
AAATAACAAAAGTATGCAACTAAATATATGAAATCTTTTTTTATTTTTGTTTTTCCAAGTAAAATTAAATTCGAATTATACTTCAGTACCATATGCATGTTAATCAACGATTATAACATGTATTATGTTAAATTTCTTAGTGAAAGTCTTACATTTATTTAAATAATAAAATGCTTCAGAAAAAATTATTATTATGTTTTTAATGTTCTGATAACTTTTAAAACATTGCACACAATGGAATGATATACCACATAAAAAACTGTTAAAAAAAAAAAAAAAAGTCATTGAGGAAAATAGGCGAATATCGAATACTATTTCTATTTGAACTCACCATAATAAACAGAAGTATTTTGAATTATTGTGGATTTGACTATTGAAAAATTTCAAGTGTCGTTCATGTGTTTTCAGTCTTATATTACAATAAAAATAGAGTTTTCATGCAAAAATTTTAGATAAAAAAAAGGTTTTTTTTTTCTCTCACTCTCGTAGATTAAACGAAGCACATAATATGGAATAGATTTAAGTTTTACGAAATTAACAAATAATATGGAATAATCGGTATTCCATATTACCTAAATCGCTATCTTGGCAAAACTTAACCAATCGTTGGTAGACATAAGTTCATGAGTATCAGACGACTCATTAACTCAACTTCCCTACCAGAAATGACTCTAGGTTTTCTACTGCTTCATAAAGTACAGACTCCATAACCCTTATCTCCAGAATTGTTTGGACTTCGATAAACCAACGAGGTTGTGATACATAGTAACCAGTGCCTGATTTAAGGCAGGGCTTTCGGGGCATGTGCCCTGGGCCCTTACACTGAGGGGGCCTCCAATAAATTTCAACATACATTAAAAAAAATAGTTAAAAGGAAAAAATTCCAAATTTTGATAAAATGATCGTTGTTTTTTCTTTTTTCGTCAATGGATGGAAGTATTACTGCACTGTTATAAAAATTGGTGGTATGATATTTCAAGGAAACTATCAGTTCATTGAAAAAATTGCAATATTTTCGCTAAACGCAAATACAAGTGCATACTACCGATACTGCATTCCAAACTCTTACCAGGGCTAACTAAATCTGAGGCACGTACCGCAGTGCACATACACGGGCATGATGTACGTTAATTCGATAGACAAGCATCGGATCTAGTTAAGTCTTACCAATAAAATGAAAAGTGGAGAGAATTTTTAGGCGCGTGAATGAAAAATATGTGGTTTGTTTTGTGCGTTGTAATATTAAAGTACGAGGAAAAGGGGCCCATTGAACATGAGTGCCCTAGGCCTCCAAGTAAGTAAATCGGTACCTGACAGTAACTGCTTTTCTCACTGACACATGGTGGATTGTTGTTCATATTTGAGTCTTCATGAAGAGTTTTGACGAACTTTCGATAAGTTCTAGACCGTCTAAAAGAGATATAACGTATTCTTTTTATTTTACTATTCCACATTTCCCAATGTTCCCGTGCCGTGGTAGCCCAGTCGCCAGAGCGCCGGGCTCGTAATAGGAATATTGCGAGTTCGGTACTTGAGCCGGTCAAAGACCGTTGTGTACACTGGTGGGGATGGTACACGCAAAATCTGTCAAGGCCGCAATGTCCTCCATATTCCCATCAAACATTATACCTCTGGGGATGACCGAAGCGGGAGAACCATACCTACCGTGGAGGGTCAAAATTGCGATGGCATGTCTCCGCACCACCTCTAGGACTGAGTCCTTGACCGTCGCAAATTGCATATCTGTGCAGCACTAGTGCGACGTAAAATCCAACCAACCAACCAACCAACCCCACTGTTCCCTCTATATATATATATATACAGTCGGTAACAAAAGTGTCCGAACACTAGCAAAAATTCCTATGTAAAATAAGTACACTTCATACGGTTTTGTTAAATAAATCCTTGTCGAATCCTGTTCTTGTTCAGTCTAAGAACAAGATTCGATAAGGATTTATTTAACAAAACCGTATGAAGTGTACTTTTTTTACATAGGAATTTTTGCTAGTGTTCGGACATTTTTGTTACCGACTGTATATAATTCTTTATCAACAGGGATTTGTGGAAAACAAATCCATCGATACTTTTTATCCCTTGCGGTTGGCAAAAAGTATTAAATCGTACCGAGATTGGAAATTTTTAAAAAACACATTCACACTGTTTATATTTATGCATGTGGGAGAGGGCTTTTAAACTTTATATATATGTATACTTTATATATACTATTAAACACAATGTAATCGATCGGTGAATTTCATTGTTGCTTCATGGTTTCATTGTTATTCATCTGCTTTGAAATTTTGCTTTTTTAAATCCATATGGCTCCTGTTCTGGTCGTGGCAGGCTGGGTGAGTGTTTCTGGCGTGAAACTAGTTTAACCCAACAGGCAACTCACAAGTCTTGCCGCCTGCCTCCTTCCTTCCTATCTTGTGTTTCTTAGGTTATTTTTTCATTAATTTTGATAAGTTTATGGTTTTAAGTTAAGATTTGTTGTGTTACTTTATTGATTTGTTTATTTTGCAGGCTGTTAATTAGTAGATCTGGTTTCTTTACATTAGTGCATTTCATCCACTGATAAATTCTTTTTAAAAATCTTATTGGTCATTGGTGTTTCAGTGATCTTGTATATGTTGCTTGGCTTCTAATATGCTTAATAGATCATCTTTATTATATATATATATATATATATATATTACTCTGCATGAAAACTACAATCAATGAAAAGTACAATGAACTAGATTTATTTCTTTAATTTAAGGAAAATTTAGTTACATCGATTTCTTCATGCTATTCTTACTTCTAAATTAATGTTGCGACAGCACCTCTTATCGAGATTGGAATTTTCTAATATTCTACAGCTTACGTAACTCCGTCTGAAGAAATATTTCAATCTTTTCGTAATAAACAACGATCACGTCAAATATGCAACTGCATATTTTAATATAAGTATTTAAAAAATACAAAGTCAGTTTTAAAAAATTTAATTTAAAAACTTTAATTATGTAACAGTTGAAAAAGATAACTCCGTTAAAGATTACGAGAGTTTAAATAACGAAAATACTCAACTGAATATAAATATATTATTTTTTCAAAAGTAAATTAAACGTAAGTTTCCTTTCAGTATCGTATGTTGATTAATAAAGGACTCAATCGTGTATCAAGTGTAATTAAGTTCTCAGTGAAAGTTTTACTTTTATTAAAATAACGCAATTCATCGTAATTTAATCGTAATTATTTTATCTTACAGAAACAAAATTTGGAAATTCCTTGAAAAATAAACGCTGTGTACACTTTGAAGAAAAAAAAAAAGAAAAAAGAAAGAAAGAAGAAGAAGAAAAAAAAAAAGAAGATGTTTGTACAGAACAACTCCGCATTTCTTTTCTTTTTCCTCATACCTTGTGGAAGGCGAATGGTATTTAATTTTGAGTAGTCTGAGATTTTCACTGAGATGTTGTTTTTACTTGAAGAAATGTGAGAGAAACAGATTTTATTCAACTGTTTTGTATACTATCTAAGCACTTTCATTGAAAAATATTGTACGTTTAAATTCTTTTATAAAAAAGAGAAATAAATTTTCGTGTAAAAGTCATTTGTACAAAACAAATCCATTATTTTCCCTAGTTTATATATATAATTAGGTGTACAAATTAATTCGGTCCGTTTTCGAAAGATGGCGCTAGCTGCCACAAATGCTAGGCTATGACAGCTGTTTTCGATGGTTTTAGAGAGGTTATATATTTGTTAAGAATCTTCAGTGTACAACTCTTTCGCTTGCTTGAAATAGCCTGATCAGCATTGCATTAAACATGTCAGGTTTTGAAGTCAATAAGCAGCATTTGCGGGAAGTGTTGATTTTTTTCTTTCATTGGAAGAAAAGTGCCGCCGAAGCGCATCGAACGCTCGTAGAAGTATACGGCGATAGTGCTCCGACTGATAAAACATGCAGGAAATGGTTTCGACGATTTAAAGATGGAGATTTTAGCGTTGATGACAGGCGTCGCTCTGGACAACCGAAAAAATTTGAAGATAGCGAAATAGAGGAATTACTGAATGAAGATCCGACTCAAACACAAGAACAGCTTGCAGAACAACTGGAAGTGACTCAGCAAGCAATATCGGTGAGACTAAAAACGATGGGAATGATCCAAAAAGAAGGAACATGGGTTCCTTATGAACTGAAACCCAGAGACGTTGAAAGGCGATTACGCTAACCCGGTGAAACAATACTTGGAGACGCTAAAGTGGGACGTCCTACTGCACCCGCGTATTCTCCAGACATCGCCCCTTCCGACTATTGGTTGTTCCGACGAATGCAGAATGATCTGACCGGTCAGCGGTTCACTTCTTACGAAGAAATACAAAAATGGCTCGAAACATGGATGAGTGAAAGAGATGAGTTGTTTTATCGAGATGGAATCAGACGATTGCCGGAGAGATGGGAAAAAATAGTAGAAAATAATGGACAATACTTTGAATAATGTATTTTTGGTTTTGTTTTAATAATAAATACTTTTTTTATTGCTAAAAAACGGACCGAATTAATTTGTACACCTTATATATATATATATATATATATATATATAAGATATCATTATATTTCCACCAGACTTGGATTTTCATTGTATTAGCGAACAGAAACGTTACATTCCTAAAAGTCAAAGCGATAGCTTTACCAACTGTTCAATATTATACCAGATAAGATGCTACAAAGAAAAATATTATAAGCTAAATTTATTTGTTTAATATAAATAAAATTTAGTTACATGGATTTCTTATTTATATTCGTAATTATAAATTAATGTTGTGACCATACCTTCTACCGTGATTGGAATTTTCTGACATTTTACAGGGTACGTAACTCCTCCTCAAGAAGTATTTCAATCTTTTTCATAGTAAAAATGATTATGTCTAATATTCAGCCGCATATTTTGTAGAGAATAAGACGCCATGATCTTATTTGTAGACCTTAAATCCTAAATCTTAGATCTTACTAAATCTTAAATGTAAATTTGAATACTTAATTACTTAGTAGTGTGATAGAATTAAGAAGAGCTTGAGACAAAGTTTTAAATTCAAAATAACACAATTTATTAATTCTTAATTTCAAGGAGGGCGTTGAGCTAACTCGATTTAAGTGAATGGCTTCAGGAAATAACTTTAACAAGACAAAACAAAACTTATCTCACCAATGTTGATCTTTTTAGCGACTGCCTCTACTACTCACTTCAGAGTGTCGAGCGGATTCCCGATACACGACAGCTCTTTTCTTAGCTTACGCCACAATATTACACCTTTCGACCATCATTCACACTCACCATAATCCGGTGCCACCCCTTATCACCAACAACTCCAACTCGCTATAACTCTATACTCCACGCTTATCAGCTATCAATTCATCACCCTTCCCTTACCCTCTAGCAATTCACTATCCTTCATTTTATACTCCATTCAGCAACTCCCTTTCATTTCATTTCAATCAAAACCTTATAAAATTACTTCTAAATCATCTAACACTGAGATCCTAATTATTTCACTGCAGCACCATGCCGACATAAAACTCACTCGACCAAGACTTTCTCCGAGTCACTGGCGACGAAGTGATTTAACCGTCCGAACTTTTGGTGACGGTCTATAGTCTCGACCTCACAATTTTAATACATAAACTTAAAAAATATTAATTTATAAAACTTTCACAATGTAGCAGCGGATAAAGAGAATTCTACTAATATATATTTTTTCTACTGACAATAGAGTAAGTTGCAAAAATACTCAACTAATTGTATATTTTATTTTTCTCAAAGTAAATTAAAATTAAAATTCCTTACAGTACCATATGATAGTCAATAAGGCATACAACCCTTAACAAGGTAAATTGTTCAGTGAATACTTTAATTTTATTTAAATAATGCAGTTCATGAGAAGAAAATTATAATTAAAGTACAGCAAAAATAAATAAATAAATAAATAAATAATAAATTCATTGTAAATAAAACTGTAAGTACAGTCGGTAACAAAAGTGTCCGAACACTAGCGAAAATTCCTTTGTAAAAAAAGTACACTTCGTACGGCTTTCTTAAATAAATCCTTGTCGAGTCATGTTCTTTGTCAGTCTAAGAACAGGATTTAACAAGGATTTACTTAACGAAACCGTATGAAGTGTACTTTTTTTACATAGGAATTTTTGCTAGTGTTCGGACACTTTTGTTACCGACTGTACACCTTAATAATAATATAAGAAGAAGAAAATGAAGAATTTCTAAGCAGAAATTTATACATTTTTTCTTTTATTTATTCTTTGTCCGTGGCAATTAATATTAAACGCTAACAAGACTAAAATTAAGGAACTGATTTTTTTTAAGAAATGTGAGAGACAAAGATTTTAGAAATGTTTTATATTACAGTATTATATAAATTGCGATTACATTAAACAACATTAAACAAATCATACACAGTTTTACTATCAAGTAATTTCTCATATTTTATTTGATTTCCCCGGTTGACCATAAAATGATAACAATTCCAATCCAAATATAGCACTACAATGTGTTATGAAATTTAATTTGGTGTCAAAATGAAATATATATATATATATATATATATATATAATCCTTTTTATAGTAGAAGCAAAGAATGAGAACGAAGAATAGTTAGTCAAACAATTCACCAAAGAGACATACACACGCCAAACAAAGCAACAAGATTTCAAAAATTGATTCAATTATCAAGTAAACAGGCACACAATACAAAAAAATCAAATTTCAAAAGGAAGCACAAGTAATTTTACATAGGCAATGGTATGAGAGGATGGCACAAATATTACCAATCTACCCCACTATATATATATATATATATTCATTTGTTTAAAAAAAGGATATTCTTTAGTGCCTTTTAGTGCACTGAATGTAGAAATAGTGGAATATTCGGTTTTTCCTTTTCGAGTAAGAAAAGAAACGTTTCGTGGTGAATTTTTTTTCAAAAAATCTCGATAGTTCAGCAGAAGGAGACATTCCAGACTAGGTGTGTACTAAATTTCACATCTTTAAGTGCGGACGATTTTTCTGGAGTCATCTGACGGAAAGAAAGACAGACGTTACTTCTTTTTCCTTTCCCTTTTTTTAAAATATAATATTTATATAATCTAAATATGAGCTCATATTAGAGAACAGCTATACAATAGGACCTCGTTAACGAACTTTGAAATTTGAACAATAGCTCAGACCAGACGTTTCTTGCCAAGGTCTTTACTTATGCAATTGCGATAGCTATTTTTATCTATCTCCAAATGGCAAAAAATATTAAAAGCCGCCATGGGTACTTTATACCAAAACTGTACTTATATTACTTTGTGAACTATAAAATAAAAATAAAAAACTGGTATAGGAAAATTTGATTAAATGAAATTAATATTTTAAATATAAATAAATAAAAATTTGAAAAATATTATGGCGTCATTTCCATCAGAAAGTTTTGATGATAAAAGTTTAATTTTCCTCTTTTTTTTTTTTTTTTTTTTTTTTTTTTTTTTAAACATATAGAGAAAAGTTTCTTTTTAATATCAGAAAAATTAAATGAATTAAAAGTTGTAAAAGTTTTATTTTATTGCAACAGGCTGAATTTACCAAGCAAAGACAAATGTTGAGAAGTTTAATAGATCTAAATACGTTAATACATTAAATTAATATCGTTTAACCTAATTAAATTTTGAAAATCCATTTTCGAGGTGCACACAGAGAGGTTACAAACTATATGCCTGTCAAATGTCATGATTTTAAGTGCGGTAGATTTTTTCCGATATAACTGACAGACAGAGGGTAAGACAGAATCCATTTTGTTTTTAGTAATAAGATTACGAAAGGAATTTCAGTAAAAAATAGAACAAACAACGTTCATTTCTTTAATTTAAGGAAAATTTTCTTACATCGATGTCTCTATTCTGTTCATATATCTAAATCAATCTTGCAACAATGCCTGTTACCGAAATTGGAAATTAAATACATCTTACATAACACCCCCTCAAGAAATATTTCAATCTTCTTCGTAATAAACAGCAATCGCATCTAATATGCAACCGCGTATTTTCATATATATTATTTTAAAAATGATATTTTATAAAATTTTGACTATGCAACAGTTGAGAAAGAGAATTCTATTCATGCATTTCTGTTATTTATACGAGATTAAATAACGAAAATACTCAACGTAATGTATAATATATTTTTAAAATTAATTGAATGCAAGTTTTCTTTCAGTACCATATGTTGCACAATCAATTTATTTAACCTTTTATGATGATAATTTTTTTAGCGGATGTATTACTTTTATTTAAAGAATACAGTTCACTAGAAATGAATTAGAAGATATTTAATGTACAGAAAAAAAAATTATATTTTCCATATCTAAAACTTCATGTAATTGAGTTTTTAAAGGAAATAATAGCTGGTTTTTCTATCTACTTTGTTTTCTATATTTATATGAATTTTTAAAAATTTGAATTACTAGTTTTCATACACATTTTTAAATAAAAACATAAAAAAAAAAATCATTAAAACTGCTCGGAGCCACATTTCAGGGGAGCATATACAGTTTCAGATTTCTTAAATACAGTTAGATAGTCTTAGATACAGTTTAAGATTTCTTAAATTTGTCCTTCTGTCGCTGGTTGTACTTTTCTACCCAACCACTTTAGGCTATGTCCCAGCTCTAGCAGGACACTTTGGAGGACACGAATTTCATTGTTCTGTAAACTAAATCAAGAAATTTTCGTGAAAGTACGGAAAGATATTGTCCATATAATTTAGTTGAATTTCCACTACCTTCAAAGGAAAGCAAAATGACCAGAGGTTTTAATCACATTTTTAATTTGAATCCACTAATCCTACAATGAAGTTCACTAATTCAAAACTAATATAAACATAAAACCGCTTAGAAAAAATTCTTAAGCATTAACTTTTACAAGCACATCCAAGACATGATTATTTTACAGTAAATTTCTTACTGCATATCCTTTTGCCTTCGCTGAAAAATAAGTAGTTAACAAGTTCTTGCCAACTATAGATTCTAATAAGTATCTCTCTAGGTATACGAGAAAACGAGTAAATTCAATATTGTTTATATTATGTTTACATTCATCTGTATTATTCCCTCTAAATACATTTATTCAAATTTGCATCATCCTTTATATCGGAAAAACAGACAAACATATAGACTCATTGTGAAAGTATATATACAGGGTTGGTTAGAATTATGTACCTACTAAAAAATTTTTATTACTTTTTAAATATTTATTTAAGTATTATTTTATAAAAAAAAAAAAAAAAAAAAAAAAAAAAAAAAACTCACAAATCTTTGTAAATAAATAAATTTTGCAACGTGGTTGAAATAATTGGTTCTCGAAATTACATTTGAAAAACATTTTAGCTCTGGAAAATATCTAAAATCTAGCTCGCACTTTCGCCGATAATTTGCTTAACTTTAACTCGATTCAAATGATCTTTTAATTTAAGTTGATGAGTATATCTAGCTTTCAGCGCATGTAATAAAAAAAAAAATCTTATCATTTACGCATGCTCAGTAAACAAATATTTACTACAAATGCTCACATCTCAACGGACATTACATGCGTGAATTTTATGTTTCAGAATAATTTTTCTCTAAAGTTTTGACGATTTTTCTGCAAGTTTTGTAGATTTTGTTGAAATCCATTAATGTTATAAGCAAAACACTCCCCCCCCCCCCAAAAAAAAAAAAAAAAAAAAAATAATAATAATAATAATAATAAATAAGCTCCGCAGAAGATCGTTATTGTAATAGCATGTCTCCAAACCACCTGTAGGGGTGAGTCTCAGACCGTCGCCGCGCAGCACTAGTGTGACGTAAAAACCACCCCAGCCCTTTCTCCCCCCCCCCCCAAAAAAAAAGAAATAAAATGAAATATATCTGCTTAAATAATCGTGCGATTCTAATGCACACATACACATTTTCAATTATATGGCGAAAGCACCTATACTCAGCGTAATAGAAATATTTTCCATTAACAAATTGAATTTGTAAGGTTAGAAGCAGTTTTCTTAAGAAGCTTGCAAAGTAAGAGTTGCGAGGTTGTCGAGTCGGATCATTTGTTTTTAATTCTGTTTTCTAAAGCACTCTACGAAATATAGATAGGAGTTGCGAATTTAAAAGGGAAGTTTCGGACTTTGCTAGATTTAAAAAACAAATTTGTATCAGTGTAATATCGTTGGAAAAGGGGATTGAATGAAAAATGCAAATTTTTTAATTTATAAAAGGAATGCTGAAATCGTGCTCGGGGTGGCATAGGTGATTATTAGGTGGTTCAGCCTTAGTGCAACTTAATCCGACTCTAGCACTATAGTACGGCGGCTGCAGTTTAGAGTGTGTTGTCGGCCATGAATGCTTTTGGAGTCAAAAGCATCTAAGAATGTACATTTTAAGAAAAAACAAGTTTGTCGCACGTTACGTCGAATGGGTAATATAGTTTAAATTATTGTTTTATAGTGAAATTAGCAGATCATTGACTTTTATTAAGATATTGAGAGTATTTATCATTCATGTTTACGTGAGGAGAGCAGAATAATCCTATTTTATGTCTTTAGGAAAATAGTCCCATTTCTCCCCTCAGTTGTGAATTTCAATTAAAGTATGTCTTAATTAATAGTATTAAAGTAGTAGTAGTATTAGACAGTATTAAAGAATTAATACTGTCTTTGAAATTTATTTACTCTTACCACACGTCAAAAATGGAGAGGTGAAAGTGATCCGATCTAGAACTCACAATGGCGACCAGCATATTTTGATACCTCTCCCCCGAGAGTTCATTTCACCAGCTCGAACAATGTAGATAACTTTTCCTGTGAACTAAACAAATATTTTGCTATAAATAAAACTGAAGATGCTGATAAATTCACTGTTTTAAAGTATAGTCTGAAAAAAGACGCAAAACTTCGGTATGAAACTGTGGCTTCAAGTACTTTGGGAAAAACCCTACTTTTGCTGATTTAGAACATACTATAAGAAATGTGTTTTCTCATGCCATAGATAAAGCAAAACTACGCCAGAAATTCTATGCTCGTAGTATGTCATTTTTTGATAGACCTTCGACATTTTTATTAAGTAAACTTGAAATTATTAAGCAGCTAAATTTACAATTACCATTTGCTTTAGTTCTAGATATAATATCTCCTCTTTTCACAATAGCTTTGCAAGATTTTCTATATATCCATGTTGTAAATTCGTATTACGCACTCATTCGAGTACTAACAAGAAAACATTCTTAAGCTAAACTCATAGAATTCAACGAAGAAAATTGCAGGTGATAGTAGATGGCTCAAAATATCTACGGTGAAAAAATTAGCTGCTTAATTGCAACGGAAAAGCGGTAAAAAATTAATAAATGTCAACATCTTTAACGTCAAATGCAACTCTACTTGGCGAGGATGTAGAGAAAAACGCCAAGTTTTTAAAAGAACTGCCCATGTGTCCTCCGTACCAGTTTCACGCTGTCTCAAAGCGACTTTTTGATATTTTGCTTTCAAAGCTATTTGAAGTTCAGTTTAAATAGATATTGTTTCTCTAATCTGTATATTTTCTACCCTTTTACTTCAAGTATATATTAGCGAGGTGCTATAAGTATTCGTTTTGATTTAGTTTAATGCTGGAAAATCCCTCGCATGATTTATTTTTTTATATATCTCAATATTTTGGAATATATTTGTTTAATGAAATAGTGACTTTTAAATAGAAAATGCCACCACATATTAAACTCCCCATCCCCTTCCAGAAGAAAATTCTGGTTATGTTACTGAATTACATTTTCTTAAAAACGTCAGTTTTCAAGAATTCAAAGTCGCCGATTGATGCTAACTGGAAGATTCTGGTAACCCCAGTTCAATTTACAACATCGTTCTACACCTTTCCTAAGGAATTTAATCCGCTAATTTTCAGAGTAGGTATTTCCTATAAGCAGGGTCCGATTAACCTTGCAAATGAAGGGAAACACAAATCCATTTGGGGGGGCCCCCCTCATACAAACATCTCGAAAAATTTATAATTTTTACTTTCTTCTATATGTAATATAGAGAAAGTATTGGATTCGCGAAAATTTTCGACCTCCGTTTTTTGACGGATCTACACGTTTTAGGATGTCCTGAACACGAATTGATAGTTTTTAGAAAATGTCTGTCTGTCTGTCTGTGTGTCTGTATCATTTTTTTGTGGACGCTGTATCTCACGAACCCATGAATGAAATTTAACCAAACTTGGTATTTAGTTGCACCCTGACATGAACTGGTGCCCATTAGATTTGGGGATCAATAGCTCAACAGGTGGCGCTGTGATCGCATTTTATGCAAATTTTTAACATGGCAGCATGGGACAAAATTCCGTATAAATGGGCATAATGAGAGTTATTTTAAACTTGTGATTGTAAAATTAATATGAATTATTGATAATAGTAGTAGTTAACTAGGAAAAAAAATTGTGCATGGGGGGGCATCGCTTCCCCCCCTGGGGGGGAAGTACCCCCCCGGGGGGGATAAATTTTCAAGATGGGTATCTTTCGAAAGGTCTCGTCAATACCTTTAAAACGAATGGTTGAACTATAAATCTGTGATAATTTAAAACAAAGATATCGATTTTGTTTACTTTTAACAAAAAAAAAAAAAAAAAAAAAAAACTCAGAAAAAAAATCGTACTTTTTTTTTTTTTTTTTTTAATATTGTTACTGATTGAATATGTATAGGTAAATATAGAAGAAAGTCTTGTGGTGGCCACAACATACTAGTTTTATTATATTTTTTAGTTACCTGGAATTGAGGACAACTAAATTTGCTTAAAATGTAGACAAGTACATTCACTTATTTTTGTACCAAAATGTAAACTAGTGAAAGCCTATATTCACCGCAATATATGAAATTACTCTATTATAAATGAATGTGTAAAACCTTCATTAGCATATTTCCTGTATAATCTAGAAATTATAGTTGTACTGTGAAGTGTACTGTGACTTCTTATAATCAGACAATGCATTTAGGCCACAACCTGACAATTCGGGGCCCATATTTTGCTTAATTTGGGGCCCTTTCAAAATTTTCCAGGGGAAGCACATGCTTCTTGTGCCTATTGGATAATCAGGGCCTGCCTATAAGTTCTTCCAGCACCTGTAGCAACTTCATCGAATTCTATGAGTTTGGCTAAAGAACGTTTCCTTGTAAAAAAAAAATGTGAGAGTAGACATTTTTCTACAGCCTAAGAGGGAAACCGAATAAATAATCAACAGAAACGAAACATTTCTCCCTTTCAGTATTTTGCCCGTGACTATAATATAACTGTTCAGCATCCTAGACATTTTTAACGTAATTTTTCAAGAAATGATTTTCGGCGTGATGATAAATACTTGCGTAATTGGCCCAGAAATAAATACAGTAGAACTTGACAACAGACACAGCAAGTTAGAAATCGCCCTGTAAATCTACATAGTATTTCTATTAGTACTGTGGACTGTTTATTTTTATCGTTATGGACTGTTCATTTTAGAAAGGCTATCAATGTAGAATTAGCCTCATCTGATGAACCCGTTCTGAAATCAAATGAAAAGACTAAAAATTATTTTAAAAATGCACATCCTGTATATGAAAATAATAGTTGTGTAAAAATTTCTGAAGCTCTAAATATGATTGTAAAATTTAGTTATTTACACAATGAAAGGTGTACTTACATGGAAAATTATAAATTTAGAGAATATTAAATTGATGTAAACATTTCTGAAACTCAAAATGTGATAGTAAAACTGAAATTTATTTAAATGATGTATTTGATATTTTCGAGCATAATTCTATATTTGTAGAGTGTAAAAATGATGCTAAAATTGATGAAAGTTTTAAAAGTGATAGCGAAATGGAAAAATCTTAGAAAATGTAATAGATATTTTAGCAGAAAATGCTAAAATTAATGATGGTGAAAATTCTAAAATTTCTGGAGTTAAAATGATAAATTAAAATAGTTCAACAATATTAAAAAGTTTAAAAGCATGGAAGGTGAAACTGTGAAAATATATTCTAAATCTGCAGACGTTAAGTGTCATAACATTAGTGAAAAACCGATTTCATGTCCATTGAATGAATTCTGTTTAAACTGAATGTCTGCATTGACTCTTGCTATAAATGACTTTACAAATGCTTTACAAGTAGGAGACAGTATCAAGTTGGATGGTTTTGAAGTAATTAGTGATTTAAAAATCAATGGATACTCTAACAGCCTACTCATCCCTAGTACACCCTGAGGATGTTTATAGGATGACTTTTTTATCCTCGGGATATCCTGAAAATGTCCTGTGAAGAGGATGTGCTGTTAGGGTATAAAATGACAATGTATAGTGAAGTGACCCTGAAAAATAATGAAGAAATTAACGTGAAAGTTCAGAATATTTGCACAAAAATGCATTATCTTTTACATCGGCAAAAACTGGCATATAGATTCATTTTGAAATTAGTATAATTACAGGATTGTTTGGAATTATCTCCCCATTAAAAAGTATTGAAACACTTTAATTATTTATCTTAATTAGTTTTCTTAAAATTAAAATCATTTTACTCTTTTCAATGATAGAATTCTGCTGCGTTTCTAAACTTTCATGGTAGCAACATCATTTGTCATCAATTTTCGTAAAATGTTATGTATTTTGAGACAGATTTCTGCATATACTCCAAGGGTATGTTTGAGAGATCTCTACGTTTTTATTCCTAGAAGTAATCGACCATTTTGAATTTCGTAAATTTACTCTTTTATCTATCTTGTTAAAATTAATTCGCAATCCATGAGATCAAGTTTTTGTGAGATCAGGTCTTTGTGAGACCAGGGCCTTCATGGCTATTCGAGGAGCTGCAATATCTCAAACAGCGTCATAGAAAACCGATGTAGAGAGTCGTTCATAAAAAGAACGTGCAAAATTAGTCCGGTTGCTTTTACAGCTCCCTTCAAATAAAAATTAATATTTGTTAATTATTAATTTTAAGAATTAAAAGTAATAAAAAATACTTTCAAAGCATTATTATTTTTTTTTTCTGTGTGCGTATGTAAAATTTCCTCATCTATTATCTTTAGATAAAATTACATGCTTTTAATAAAATTAACTTATTAAATACATTTCCCTTCATAGTTTCTATTTACTCCCTAAATAGTTATTTATATGTATTGTACTCAATTCGCGATATATTCAAGTAACCTTCTCAAGTTATTGTCCAACATTATGACATTTATCTATATTTAAATTTATTTAGATGATGTTACGCCACAGCAGAATTCAAATTGTAAAACATTATTGTCTTTTAATTAGAAAAAATATGTTACTATCATATAAGGTTTTATTTCAACATCATAATATTTAGGACAATTTTAAAACTTTTTAAATTTTAAATATGATTTTTTTTTTAAATAAAAAATCAGCTAGGAAAATTTCCCAGAGTTTAATTTTGCTAACAGTTTTCGATAAAGAATATTTTTTTTTATTTTAAACATTATCTTTCTGAAATTCCATGAATAAAATAATCAACAATTTCATAATACATAGTGAAAAATATATTACAAAAAGCAAATTTTACCTGCAATCCACCCCTACAAAATTGAAAATTATAGACGACATAATAAAGGTGTTTCCTAGGGGAGAAAAAACTTGAAATTCAACGACACGGATTTCAACGTTATGGTCTCTCTCTATATATATCTATAGATATAAAGGCGTGTCATAATACTAGCTCGACGAAACTTTACGATTGGAAAATTGAAAAAGAGTGTTGAAATGAAAATTAAATATGATGGAAATACCAGAATTTTTCAATCAGAGTAAGTGACGCATTAGAAAAAGTTAATTAAAAAAAAATGTATATTGAGAGTTCAGTTTCTGTATATATATACATGTAGAACGTTTTCACTGACGGATTTTTTCTTATTTAAATTTTCTTTATTATACTTTAATGACACACACACACACACACATATATATATATATGTATATATATATATATATATATACATATTTTATATATATATATATACATATTATATAGAAAACAATTGATAGGAAAATATATAAAAATATAAGTTTTACTGATAAGAAAAACCAATAGGAGAATTACAAAGCAATGCGCAAGATTGCAGCGAAAGGAAATGCAAAACTTTGATATAGTAATATATAAATACAGAAATATATAAACAAATGAATGAAATTAAATGTAGAAATATAAATACACAAATGAATGAAATTATGCCCCAAAAAACACTGAGATCTTCATCAGGGAGGCCCCTCAGTGTAGGGGTGAATGAGAAGTTTCTGAAAGGACAGTAGCTATAAGCTAATAACTATCCTTAGCCCCCAACTTCTCACCAAACAGAAAACTACCAATAACTGAAGAGAAATCAAACATACATATAATGTATAAAACTAATAAAAATATTTTATAAAATTATCAAATTGTAAAAGTTACAAATTACATCAATTCATTTAAAAATATATACAATACAAAAGAGAATTACCGAAGGTAAACAAGAAAGTATAAAAAGAAATAAAAATTACAACCTTTCAACTGGAACACAAACTATCTTCGGCCAACGGGGCTACTCGTTGGTACTTCAATATCGCCCTTAAATGAGGAAGTAGAACCAACCGAGACAGGAAAACTCTGAAAAGTCACAGTTAAAAATTGTGACGGGAAACAGTTAATTTGCAAGGTATTTTTTAAGTCTTCAAGAGCATATTTTAAATCTTCTTCATTATTGCAGATAGAATGAATTCTTTTAAGCTGTGCGAACATAATATTTTTTAAAACTTTTCTACTTATATTTGAAAACCAATTAGTAAGACTATTTACTTTAAAATTAAAATCCTTTCTTTTATCATATAATCCAATTAGCCATTTATCTTCATTTCTCTTTATATTTAAATCTAGGAAAGAGATTTTATCGGTATCTGTACGGTTCAAAACCAATTCCCTGGGATATATTTTTTTAGAGATATTTTCGAAACAATTACAGTTAAAAACAATTAAATCATCTATATATCTAAAGAAAGTAATATTTATAAAATTCTTTTCGAAAAAATATAAAAATAAATTTGCGAAAGAACTCGAAAAACTCGTTCCCATTGGGATCCCCCTCCGCTGTAAAAAGTAATCTTTCCCGTTAAACAAAACGTTTTCAAAAATACAAAACCTTATTGGACTAATCTTATTGGACTAATCTTATCAGGTTTTGTATTTTTGAAAACGTTTTGTTTAACGGGTTGTTATGAAATTTATTTTACTTAATATGCATATATATAGCTGTTTATTTTATCCACAGTAAGGTATGTTTAAGAGTTATTTAGAACTTGTCCGAAACGAAATAATGGGTAGTGATTATAAAACATACAACTTGAGCAACGTATTTTAAAGTAAATTTTGTAGGAACATTATCTTTGGCGATTCTTTATCATTATGAGACTGGTTTCGTGGCTTTTTTAAATAAAATTTTTCATTGAGTATTTTCTGCGATAATTTTTTATTTATTAAAAAAAAGTTATTATGTATATATGTGTAAAAAAAAAAAAAAGCATTGAAAATGAAAAGGGCAGATTGAGAAATGTATTGTTATATATCGTGACCCGTCAAATATGCCTAAGACAAAACATCCCCGACAAAAAAGCGCCGACAAAACAGCCCCGACAAAACAGCTCCGACAAATGAGCCCAAAGAACAAAAGAGCCCCGACAAAAGAGCCCCGACAAAATAGCCTTCGACAAAACAGCTCCGACAAAATAGCCCCCGACAAAAAAGCCCCCACAAAATGGCCCCAGACAAAATAGTCCCCGACAAAATTTGTATGTATCTTTCTTTGTACATGGAAAATCTTCTGACTTTCATATCTCAAAAAAAAAAAAAAAAAAAAAAAAAAAAAAAGAGCTACGACGAAACTTCAGAATTGAGGCCAGTCTGGTGTACATATGATTTTTCGAACTTTTGATAAAAATTGGATAACCGGAAGTGTGTCATATAGTTTTTTTCAGAATCAAAGAAAAATACAGCGTATTAGCGCCACCTATCGGCCTATACACACAAAAACTTAAACAATAAGTAGGGAAAAAATGGTGCACTTATACGCAATAGATTTTGATGTGTAGTATTTCATAAGCAAGGAAAATTCAGAGAAATTTACAATATAAAAACGCCACCTTCCGACCGATAACAAACTGTGCAATATTCACAGAATTTAAAAAATGATGCAGTTATACCCATTAGATTTTAAGATAAACTCTTTCAAAAACAAAGAAAATGACAGCTTTTCAGCATCAGCGCTACCTTTCGGCCAATATAAACACAAATTTAAGCAAAATTTACAACGTAACTACACCACCTTTCAGTCCATATACACACAATTTTATTATCCAGTAAGGAAAACAATGGTGTTGTTATGCACATTAGATTTTGAGTCATGGATTTTTTAGAAACAAGGAAAATTAGAGCACAGCAGAACCAACTTTCGGCCGTTATTTACGCAAATTTTAACGTGAGAAAGAAAATTAAGCGACGGATACTTTATTAAAAAGTATATAATGTTCAATAGAAACTGAGATATAGTCTCAGTCTAAATGTTGGAATAAGCAGAAGAGTAGCGCCACCTTCCGGATAATAAACACCACAATACAATCAAGATAATTAATTTTATACACACAAAGTTTAAAAAGTTGCTGTTTTTTGTTCTTATTGTTGTTGTTGTTGCTTAAAATCACACAAGATTAAATTATTTCAGCGGAGCATAACACTGCCGTCTGCCGTCGATGTACACATAAAGTTGAAGTGGTTACGGATTAAACCATTTAATCTTAAAATAAAATTATGCAAGTTTAATTTGTTTTTATTTTATTTATTATTATTATTATTTTATTTATTTTTTTCAAAGTGTAAAGTTATTTGGAAGATAGATTAAGGGACAGTAGGCCCCAAGTGGGAGTTCGTCACGGCCTTAGAATAAATGAGTTCAATCGCTGCATGAAAGGTCACTTTTTTGGTGATGTATAACAAAAGTTAATCAGAACAAATTTAACTCAAGTTGAACAAACAAACAAAAAAAAAATAATAATAATAATCAAGTATTGTTAAATTCTGCTTATTGGTTTAGTTACAGAGACCAGAACTTTTGCTGACACACACAGACAGATATCTCGAAATGTGTAAATTCATAGAAAACCTTAAATAAAAAATTTTCAGGAATATTTTATTTCCTATTTAGGTATATAAAAGAAAGTAACAAATCCACACTTAAATAACCTGGTGTGTCACTCACACGCCTTTCTCTTACCCTGAAATTTAATACTATAAATACAGGTTGCAGATAAAAAGGTAAGATAACGAGCGCTGTTATGTAAACCTGTGTTAAACAATTCATATTAGGCTTCTGAAGACTTTTATATGGTAATTCGTTCTGTGTGAGGAGGGGCTACCGCCCCCCTCAACCCCCCGTTTTATTAATGCACCTACATTTATATAGAATTTAATTAGGTTATTTAAAAATAATTCTGTTTTAAAAAAAATAATTTATTAAAATTATTATTTTAAAAATTTATCTTTTATGATAATGCAGACGATTTCATATTAGAGAAGTAGTATAACACCAGATATCCAAAAAATCCATTTTATTATCAATATTAAAAAAAAAAAAAAAAAAAAAAACGTTTTTTTTCCTAAGTTTTTTTTTTTTTTTTTTTTTTTTTTTTTTGTTAAAAGTTAAAAAAAAATCGATAACTTTGTTTTAAATTATCGCAGATCGATGGTTCAACCATTCGTTTTAAAGGTATTGGCGAACTCTTTTGAAAGATACCCATCATGAAAATTTACTCCCCTCGAGGGGGGACTTCCCTCCAGGGGGGGGGGGGAAGCGTGGCTCCAACATACACATTTTTTTTTCCCAGTTAACTATCTCTATTCATGGTTTAAACTGCCATTAGTTTATTTAGCATTTTGCTAAAAGGTATCATATTTTGCTAAAGCATGTCGGTCAGAATTTCGCTAAAAAGCTAAAACTGGATAACTGTATAAAATATCTCTATATAATAAATAACTCAGATTTTTTTTTTTTTTTTTTGTAATATTTGCAGGCAAAAACTACGAAAAAACAAATTTTTGGGAATCATTATTTACATAGTAATTTGGATTTATTTTTAATTTTCAATGATTGAATTTAAATGCAAAAATATTTAAAAGTATGTCAGAATTCAGAATTTGCTTCATAGAAGCATTCTTAGCACTAGTATTTCACGATTATCTACCACTACAATTTATTTAATTTTTAAATTGCTTTTTTATTTTACACATATGATATGAATACCTCTTTTTCTATTGTTAAAATCAAAACATAGTTTCCCTGATTCATATTTTTAAAGTCACAAATATGGATCCTTGGTTAAAATCATCAATGAACAAAAGGAATAGAAAACAAAACTGAGGATAACAAAGCTAAGTAAAAGAAATCAATGGTATCCAAAGAATTAATTAACTTTCGAAAAAGCTAAAATAGTGCTTGCCTATTTTCGCTAAAATGCTAAAGTAATTTTTTTGCCAGGTTAAACCCTGTCTCTATTACAAAATATATATATTCGTTTCATTTGGTTTAGTGCAGTCTATAGACGTTAAATACTACTTACCTGTAATTTCCCCCGTAGATGTAATGTATTAGAATTATCTTGATTGTCCCTGTACACGAACCATTTGCTTGATCTTAACGAAAAGCTTACTGTAGCATCCCTATATGATACACATTTAGAATACCAAGTTTGAACTTTCTGCCATAATTTGTTTTTGAGATATGCTAATAACAGACAGACACACACACAAAGACACACACAGACACACACACAGACATACACACAGACCATTTGCTAAAAACATGATTTTCGTATTCAGGGGACCTCAAAACTTGTAAATATAACAAAATTTCGCGTTCGAAAATTTGACCCAAAAACAATACTTTCTCTACCTTATGGGTAAGAGAAAGTAAAAAAATAGTCATTTACAATTTACGAAAATACATTATGTTTTACAATAACTAATTACAAGATAAAAAGAACTTTTTATGTACCCTGTTTTTAAATTTTTCTGTTGAATTATACATACCTGATAACTTTTACAATTTATTTCGGAGTACTGTTAGCTTCGCCCTTTATTCACACCAGTATATTTTAAAAGCACTTTTCTTCTTATTTGATCGTTATTACATATTGGAGAAAATTTCTCTAAAATCATACTGGTGTGAAAAAAGAGCGGAGCTAACAGTTCTCCGGAATAAATTATAAAAGTTACCAGGTATGTATAAACGCTACTGAAGGCAGCGGGGACCCATATAAATTGGAAGAATATAATTAAAATATGCATTGTCGTCGTGTTCTTAGCTTTTTTAAAGGTTTCCAATTTCTAGCTAGTCGGGATACAGGTCTGCTAGGGTCGAAATTTTGAGGCCCAAGCCCCACCCGGCCCGTTTCAAAAAAAAAAAAAAAAAAAAAAAAATGCATGCCTTTCTATGAAAAAGATTTTTAGTATGTGTTTTGTCGAGATTTTATATAGCCAAGTAATAGAATGTCCTTTAACAAAGCTGCTGAACTTTTACAAGATAATTATATAAAAACAGAAATTCATTATTACAGACGTACAAAAGGCACAAAGAATGACAGAAAATCAAATCGAAAATATTAGCATTCATCAAACAATATAGGAAGGTATTTAAAATAATTAATACTACTAAAAATGTACTTTCAACCATTTCGTTTTATATACCGTAATGTATCTGAATCTTTCATGTGATCCGATAAACAAAACTTTAATGCTAATTCAACCATATTGAATAGAAGATATGCTTTTGCACATGCTAGAAATGATGATGGGACTATTTTGTCGGGGCTGTTTTGTCGGGGCGTTTTTGTCTGGGGCTATTTTGTTGGGACTATTCTGTCTTAGGCTATTTTGTCGGGGCTATTTTGTCGGGGGCTATTTTGTCGGGGCTGTTTTGTCGGGGCTGTTTTGTCGGGGCGTTTTTGTCTGGGGCTATTTTGTTGGGACTATTCTGTCTTAGGCTATTTTGTCGGGGCTATTTTGTCGGGGGCTATTTTGTCGAGGCTGTTTTGTCGGCCCTGTTTTGTCGGCCCTGTTTTGTCGGCCCTGTTTTGTCTCGGGCTATTTTGTCCTGGGGCTATTTTGTCCTGGGGCTATTTTGTCGGGCTATTTTGTCGGGGATATTTTGTCTGGGGCTTTTTTGTCTGGGACTGTTTTGTCGGGGCTATTTTGTCGGAGGCTATTTTGTCATAGGGCTCTTTTGTCGGGGCTCTTTTGTCGGGGCTCTTTTGTCGGAGCCGTTTTGTTGGGGCCGTTTTGTCGGGGCTATTTTGTCGAGGCTCTTTTGTTGTCAAGGCTCTTTTGTCGGGGCTATTTTGACGGAGTACCCAACATATATTAAATTACACAATATATTTTTAAAAATATATTCAAAATATAATAAAGATTGTTAAACAGACTAATACGTTGTTACAAAGTTTACTTTATTAAATATGTTAAATTTAGTCTTTTAATTTATCCATTGTAAATTGTTCGTATACAATTACACAAAATAATAATAATAATAATAATAATAATAATAATTTATATACTATATGTGGATAATACTTGATTACTTCCTAAACTGTTTAAATCATCACTATGCTTTCTTATGAAGAAAATGTTTATGAATATAAAAATTTTCCCATTGACTTAATACTTATTATATCCCAATTAAAAAAATAATCTGAACTCTTTTTTTATTATTATAAGAGCACATAAGAGATTTTTCGGGTCTATCATATTACAAAACATTTCGTTATGAAAAACAAATTTTTCACTTTAAAGTTATACCATTTGAATATGGATGAAGAAATGGATGAAGTGTTTTGTAATACCAATTCTAAAAAATAATTTGAAACAATTTTTACCTGGAATCCTTATCTGCAAAATTAATAAATTAGTTTGAATATAATAAAAAAAGTTTTGATGTAGTGAAAGACTTAAAATTTAGACATACCGATCTAGCAATAACATGTATCTAGCCCAGAAAACATAGCATACTTTCTTTTTGGAAAGGCGTCTCATAATTCGAGCTCGACGAAAGTTTACGACTGAAAAAGGGAATAATTTGTATTCCGAAGAAAATTAAATATGACGACAAATATAAGAAATTTTCAATCTCAATATGTGGTACGTTAGAAAATGTAATTTGAGAGAAGGAATAAATTCAAAATAAAAATGGTAATAAATTGTGAGTTTATTTTGATTGAGATCGTTTTCAATTTATACATGTGTACTTTATTTAAATTTTTTGGTTAAACTTAAGTTATGATTATTATTTTTTAAACTTCAACTATAAATGCAGAGCATTTCGATGTAACATTTTTTTTGCATTTCCTTATTCTCTTCATATTGCTATTGTGGAATTTACAAATAAGTTTTTAAATTGATATATTTATCGGATGTTTTCTTTTAATTTGTTCAAAAACATAGATTGAAAATAAAACACGCAGATTGCATGTTATGTATATTTATTTAAACATTACTACAATTAAAAAATTAATCTATCCAAAATATAACTATACAGGTCGATCGATTGACTCATGTATTACTATAAACATCATTTTTTTTTTTTTTTTTTTTTTTTTTTTTTTTACTATATGAGAAATTTAGATGTTAGTTTTATCTATAAAAAGGTAGATAAATGCATAAATAATAATTTTCTAAAACGCAGTAAGTGGTAATAATTAAGATTATTTTATACAATGATATAAGAATAAGACTAAAGGCTTTATAAAAATATAAATATTTTCATGATATTTTTAATAAATTCATGAATATATTAAATAGATTAGATATTAAGATTAGATAATTAGAATAGATTAAATCTTTTGTTCCCACACACTTGATGCATATGATAATATATATTTTTATTGTATGCGCTCAGGAGTAATATTTAAATTAATGTTTGATTAAAATCATGTGCTTTAATATATGTATATATGTATATATATATATATATATATATATATATATATATATATATATATATATATATATATATTACACTGTAAGTTTTCCCTGATGCTGCAATATATATATAGTCGTTAAGCAGTTATTAAAGCTTTTCTAACTTTTAACTAATAATATTTTCCATCAGATAACAACAGAGAAATTTTCAGACTTTAATATTGCAAAAATTTTCATTGTCAAAATTAATTTTTCATATTTTATTACAATACCTTTCTATGAATTCCAAAAATTTCAGTATAATTTCTTTCTTAAAAGGCTTGTCATAATACTGGCTTGACGAAACTTTACTGTTTGAAAATGAAAAAACTGTGTTGTTAAGAAAATTACGTATAAGAAATATCAAAATTTTTCTGTAATAGAAAGTAGTACATTAGGAAAAGTTAATTAAAAAAAAGGAATTAAAAAAAAAAAAAAAAAAAAAAAGAGGGAATATATATATATTGTGATTATTTTGAGCTAGAATGTTTTTAATTTACATTTTTCTATTACATTTTAATTATATATATTAGATAAAAATGCAAAAAATATCTAAACAAAATTTGTATTCCGTTTCTTTATTATTATGAAATTGATTTCTTGAGATATTTAAATGAGATTTCAAATTTAATTAATTCTGTGACGTTTTCTTTTAATTTATTTAAAAAGTATACATTGAAAATATAATATACATTTTCAGTAATGCATTGGTACAAAGTTTTATGAAATAAAGTAATACAATTTATTACAAAAATATCCAATATATAATGCAAACATTGATCAATGCATTGTTATAATCTTCATTTTATTTAAATTTATTTTTAATACATCCATACAGATAAATAATACTCTTCTGAAACACAATAATGGAAGTAATTATGATTATATATAACTTATATAATGTTGTAATATTAAGAGTAAGGACATCATGGATAATTCACACGTATCAGTATTTATACACATTTTTCGTATAAACACGTGCATAGGAAATAATATACTATATATTTTTCTATGAGTTAAAGTGTAATATTTGAATCACTGCTTCGATATAAAACATTAAAGAGTTTCCCTATGAATATAGTTTTTATTAATATCCTTGTTTTCACAATATCTTAATAATTGGACAGTACTGATCTTTTATAATTTTTAACACGATTTTTCAACTGCCGGAGCACAGAAGAAGAGGTTTTCATTCTTTAATATTTTACACAAATTTACACTAAAAAAATTACTTTTTCATCTTAAAATTTTTCTATAATCTACGATATAGACGATTCCGTATTTCAGGATAGCCTTCTTTCATATCTTTCTAATGTTCTACGGACAAAATGATTAAACATTTCAGAATACTGTTATTTTACTTGTAATCCACTCGTACAAAATTGAAATTTTATTATGGACTTTATTAAAATGTTTCGATGTAGGGTAAAACCCGAAATAAAGCGGCATCGATTTGCCAATTATACGCGTGTGTTCCAAGAATCAAGGCACATTTTTTTTTTTTCAAAGACATCTCATAATACTAGCTCGACGAAAGTTTACTACTAGAAAAAGGAAAAAAAAGTATAGTGCGAGGAAAATTAAATATGACGTAAAATATCAGAAATTTTCAATCGCAGTAAGTGGTACGGAAAGAAAAGTTAATTTAAAAGAAGGAATAAATTGAGAAAAAAAATGAAAATATATTTTGAGGTTATTTTGATAGAGAACGTTTTCAATTTACACATGAGTTCTTTCATATTTACATTTTTCCATTATACTTTAATCATATTTTTTCGTTCGAGTAAAATTGCGAGAAATTTCCAGGCAACATTTTCTATTGCATTTCATTATTATTATAAGATAGGTTTCATGAGATTTTCAAATGAGTTTTCGAGTTAAATTATTTCTGTGATTTTATATATATATATATATATATATATATACAACAAAATATAAAATTCAGATTGAGCAATTCATTTTTATAAATTTCTATTAAAAATACAAAAAATTTTTTGGAAATAAAATGCAAAATATTATACGCAGATTGACCTAAAGCATTGCTATGTACTTTATTCTATGTACTTTGTTTTGGCATGAATTTTATATGCTTTATTTATTCGCAATTAAGAAGTTTTAAAAAAATAATATTAATAATATCTGACACCGAATAGAGAGCAAATAAGTGATGTAGGGCTAGTTTAATGATGTGAGAATTATATAATGCATTATCCAATATAATGTAATGTTGTAATCATACATTGTTGAACAATTATGTATAACTAGATGAGCTTTTTTTAAAACTAATTTTGAGATCAAAATAAATTCCATCTAATACACTAGCAGAGATAACAAAATAATTACATAAGTTCAGATGTAGTGTTTTAATTTTTTCAAATAGATGATATAAGGTTGGTTTAATGATGTGAGGAATATATAATGTATTATCCAATATAATGTAATGTTGTGAGGTGGAACAATCATACATTGTTGAACAATTATACATGACTAGATGAGCTTTTTTTTTAAAACTAATTTTGAGATCAAAATAAATTCGATTCTAATACAGAAACAAAGATAATAATACATATATTACATAAGTTCAGGGTTAGTGTTTGAATTTTTGCAAATAAATGGTATAAGGTTGGTTTAATGATGTCAGGATTATATATTGCATTTTCCAATATAATGTAATGCTGTAAGGTGGATTGTTGAACAATCATATATAACTAGATGAGTTTTTTTATTTATTTATTTTTTTTTTTACTAATTTTGAGACCAAAATAAATTTGATCTAATATACAAGCAGAGATAATAATATATATATTAAATAAGTTCAGGGATAGTGTTTGAATTTTTTCAAATGGACTAAAAAAAACATATCATGATGCCATTTTTTTTTTTTTTTCAAAGTAAAAATAATATATATGCCATCAAATTCAAACATTTCGTTACAGTGTCTTTATTTCTATAAGGTTTAAAAATGTTCAAAAAATATTATTTCTTACATTTTTCAGGCTTCTTCAAAACAATATATGTATATTCATTTATTTCATGTTCGTCAAAAATATTGATAACTTTTGCGATATATCATTCGACGTTAATGGGGACAAAAATGGCTTTTCTCTATGGAACACACCTTTAATCAATTACTCTTTTGAGTCTATAAATCAGTAAATTAAACGGTAAAATATTAATAACGCTCAATTATGTTTTTATAAATATGTTGCTAATAATTTTTCCCTAAGTAAATGCATGAAAAGTGTCATTACACTATAGTTGTAAGCTATAGTTTTGCTTTTCTTCAACTATATTTTCCATTATCACTTGGCAATAATTGGTATTGGTGTTATAGTTGAACGATAATTCTAATATCCTTGAAACCAAAATAATGTTTCTAATGTTCACAGTTTTAACTTCAAGATTCAATTTGTGTTGTTTTTGCCTCCAACGTAATAGCACGTGTTTTTTGCACTTGGAGAAGAAAGGCTACGTCCTTTCGAAACCAGTGTTTCCCATTATTTTATGGTGTATGAAGAAGTTTTCAGAATTACACAAATGTTACAATAATACAGTTATGCAAAAAGAAATTCTATTTTTTCACCATAGAAATGTAGAACACTTCTATTTTCTATTCAAGCTTTCGCAACTTTAGAATTATCATCATATTGATTTTGTTAAATATTTATTTTTAAATCTAATTTTTTAAAGATTGAGTTATAATATATACCTCATAATAATTTAAATAAATAATTATTACTCATATAATTTACATAATTAACATAATTACATAAATTATAAAACATTAACATTTTTTTTTCTTATTAATTTTCTTTCATTTTTAAATCTTGCAGTATTTGAAATAGTGTATTTTCAAAAATTTCTCATTTAACAGAATTTCATATATTATTCTCTTAGTTCTAATCACCACTTGAAACGTTACTGATATAACACATTTACTTAACACTGAAACTTTCAAATAGTTTTCATACCTCGTGTAGACTATCATTTGGAACTTTTATCATTTTTTGCGGTAGTAAAATTTCTTTGTGTAAAAAGTTAGGATTCTTCTTGAAAGGAAAATGTAGTTAAGATTGTTGTTGGTAAATACTAAGTTTCTCTGATTAACACTGCCGGAGGATATTTCAAAATTTTAAAAGATTTTTTAAAAGGGATATAAAAGAGTAGTTTTTATTACTGCATATAAATTATATTTTCATTAAAAGGTTACATGTGAAATATAATATATTTTTAAAATTTTAAATATATTCATATATGTTTGTTAAAGTATATTTCTGTACATAGCTATAAATATACAATTATAAAAAACACAAATTTAGAAAGTTGGAAAAGACACATTAAAAATGCAATAAAATATAATAATTCGTTTATAAGTCAGTTAATGGTTCATAAAATTTTCATAAGTCAGTTAAATCATAAACTGAGTATGGTCACCAAAACTCATCATGATGGATGGATGTCATTTTACTGCAGAGAAAACAAATAAAAATAACCGTTTTTTACAAATTTTTATGCAATATTTGCTTTGCTTGGAAAAAACGTCTTTTAAATAATTTTCTATTTGTATGAATCTTATTTTTTATTTAAATCCTATCTCCTATACATTTTTCAAGCATTTTGATAGTAATAAAAATTAGACATTTTTTTTTTTCTAAATTCTTAACTTAAATATTTTTACTTACTACATAAATAAATTCTTGTTATATTTTTACTTTCTATGTAAAAAAAAAATTGTTATATCTTTAGCGTTTTACTTTACTCTAAAAAATAACGATATTCAAGTCTAATGTTCTGTAATACCCCTTTCTCAAAAGGCAGTCTCATATAATATTTCTCTAACTTCCTTAAACGTCAGAAATATATGCTACTTTTAATAAAATGTATTTACTTGCGTCAAAACTCTCAAACTGTTTTCGCGCCTCGTGAAATTTTCCATCTGGAAGTTTTTATCATTTTTGAGCAAGTAAAATTTTCCGCTTCAAAAGTTGAGGTTCTTCTTTAAAAGGTAAACACAAAATTTCTGAAACTTGCATTCATGCCAATCTTCTAACATTCTTTAAGTAAAAGGTACCGAAATAAAATATTTGGCATCATATTTAGAAACGTAATATATTTTATTACTTGTGGATCTGCAGATCAGAAGCCTCAACGTCCTATTTGAATCAGACATTATTCAATAGGTCATTTTTATTTATTCCTTATTATATAATAGTATATAGTGATTCGATCGACTTATTACCATAATCAGATACATTCTTATATACATTCCACCCGCTATATCTCTCTTTGTATACCTATTTGTATATCATATATAGTGTTACGGAATTGTAACTAATTGCATTTATTTTTGTATAAATTCTTTCAAAGAGGCTTAGTAAGTCGGTAAAATGCTAATTTCGTGCATTTTTAGTCGTTTTAGCGTTCAAATAGCCTAATTTTCCTTTAAAAACTCATTAAAAAGCTCCAATAAGGAAAGATATGGATTTGGCGCCAATTTTGGCGACTGTTTCCGTCCTTGACGATTTTTTTGGTGACCTTGGCGAGAAAATCCTTATTAGGGATATACCAAATATGGAAGCTCTAATCTCATTGGCTGATGAGATACGAAAATTTTCCAGAACAGTCTGTGTTCGATAGCATAGTATAAAAAGAGCATTTTTTTCGCCAAGGCGGTCAATCTCAGATCTGTGTCAGTTTCGTCAAATGCTTGCTTTGCTTTGAGCCTCTTTAAATGAGACTTGCTTTATGTGTTATTGCTAAATAGTTTGTACTGTTGTTTTGCTGTTAACGGCTGTTGTTTAAGCTATGTTTACTGGTTGAATTGAAGCTGATACTTGGTTTATAGACCTATATTTTTCTGGAACTTTCTTTGAATAAATCACTGAATTTTTGCAAGCTTCGCCTTTCATTCTCGGAGAACTTACGAACCCCCAAGTACGCAACAATATGTATTCTTAATAAACGACGGTCTTGTATTATTTACCTGAAATTCATAAATACCAAATTTCATAACTATCAAATTTCATACAAAAAAAAAAAAATTACATAGCATATCGGAAATATTTTGCGTAACCTTTAAACTAATTATCAATTATATGCCCACAATTTTCAACAGGAAAACATGCTTTTAAAATTCTAATAAAATTGCATTATATTTGATGGGGTGTAACCATGTTAAAATACACTTTTAAGGAATATCGACTATAGACCGTAATAGTACAAAATTCCTTTATGTATCCCGGAAAAGTAGCCACAGTCATTATAAACTCCAATAATAAGAATAAACCAAATTAATTATAACTCATTAATTTTTCAAACTAATTTGACATCATTTGGATGATTACAGTACATACTCGGAATTATTTTGTGTGGTCCCATAAATTATTTAGTCTATACATAACCTTTATTAAGAGTAAACATGATTTTAAGCACCTTTATAATGTATGTTAACTTTTTTAAGTTCAATTCAGGATAAACGCATTAAAGTGCGCGCTTAAATTAAAAACATGTCCATAGGCTCTAATGTTACGAAATTTTTCCGTGTGTCTTTGTAAATGAACCACAAGCATTGTATACACCAGTAAAAACTATTCAGCTTATTTTGCGTTTAAAATTAATAATTGTTCCAAATTTAACGTCGTTTGGATGACTACCCGACATTGTCAAAACACTTTTGTAAGGTCCTGTACATTAATTAGAAAGCTTAAGAGCAAATATTTTCTTCAAACAACATAAGTTTAAGCATCTTACTCAGATACACTAGTTTCATTTTCTTCATTGCAAAGTAATGATATTAAAATGCGTTTAAACGAAATTCACCCCATATGCCCTACTTTTAAGAATTTTGACGTGTCCCTGTAGTCAATAGCGTGATTTTTGTGGCCGCTATCGTGATACATACAAATTCCTCCCATAGGCCGTAAGGATAAGAAAAAATTTGGCGTGTCCCTGTACACGAACTACAAATGGAAGACACACCTAAAATTATACAGCTTATTCCGTTGGGCTCATGAATATGTGTACCAAATTTCAAGTCAATAGCGCTATTTTTGCGACCGCTATCGTGCGACACACAGACAGACAGACACACAGACAGAGCCCGAAAACGTTTCGGCAATTAAAACATCTTTACAGATATTATCTTCATAAAGTAATGATCGTCTGTACTGTAATTATTCCTATGCATTATAATCTCCTGTTTTTCTTTTGTATATATTAAGGTAATCCGCTTACCGCAAATCATACCATAAGACATTCAATTGCAGATATTGTGAGGCTTCTTTAAAAAAAAAGGTTATGATGTGTTTACATATTTATTTTGTTTCTTCTTTTCATTTTCAAAATCCGTTTTGCGTATTGATTCTTTTGGATTTAATGTAATTTATTTTCGCTTTAGATTAACGTTGTTTTATTGATTTTTTTTAAACGTTAAATATGCATAACAAATGCAAAAATTGTAATTATTATTATTATTATTATTTAAAACACTGCAGGAAAGAATGTGTTTCTCAATTTTTGCGAATTTTCATTTGAATTTATATCTACGGGATTTAAAGTAGCATAAATGATATTGTTTCGTGTATACACATATACAGAAACGTTTCTGTATTTGATATTCTTAAAATTAGTTTTTATTTGTAATTATCTTTTTAAAAGAATTGTTTTATAGAACTTTTAAGTAATTGTATATGTTGAAAAATATTTTTATTATTTTTTTTTTCCTTTTTAATTGTCCGCTTATGATTATCTAAATCAGTAGTTCCGTGTTTTTCTTATGCCTTATCTAATCACCTCGAAAAACAATTATAATTTCTTTAGAAATATACTTCTTTTATATACTAAAAAAGTAAATTTTATATTTTAATACATGACCTACGTAAAAAGTATATAATTTCATTAACAATACGAGCATAGCAAATTCAGTAATCTCACATTCTTTAACAGGTAAACATTTCCTTCATTTATTTATAATAATAAAAGAAAGCGTCTGACTGTCTGTCTGTCCTTGTATATGTCTTTGTGTGCATCTATACGTTTAACCCCAACTGTATGTAGAAGCACAAAAATTGACATACGGGTGCTCAAAAGCCTTCCCGAGAGGATTGTGAAAAAAGAATTAAATATTTTTAATTAATTGTGGAGATATTAATTAAAATGTGGACTTATGTCTACTCAAAAAACGATCTCAATGACAGAGAATTGACCACGATTGCATAAAAATAGACATTCTAACTGAGTTAAAAGAAGAAAAATTGGAAAATAAATCAGAAATAGCAGTAGAATAGTTACAAATTTAGTACCAAACAAACAGGGCGATTGTTGTGAATCCAGGAATGCAAACTGCTTATCGATGCAACAAATAGATTTTTTTTAGTAAAATAAAGTATGAAATTTAGTTAGCAACACTTCATTTTAACTCAGATTAACTGCAAGACGATTGTTGGCGATGCATAAGAAAATGGTTTCAAGTAATTATGACGTCATGTGTTTTGGATTGCGGGTAAAATGCAATTTTTTCAAGCTGTTTAAAATTTTTACTTACGTACGCACATAGAAACTAATATTCAGCCTCGATCATTTAGGTGTAATTTTCATCAAATTAAGTAAATAAACAAAAAAAATACATTTTTTATTGGGAATTTAATATTTATTAGTACTCACATGAACAAAAGATGATATAAGATTCTTTTTTATTTTTTATTTTGAAGTATTTGAAATTGAGATATGCCGGTGAAATTTCGTCATGAGACTTTTTCACAGGAGTGGAATCTAATGAAAATAAGTTTGAAAGTGTTTAATTAATAAGAAGAGAAAGAGGGCGAAAGGGCAAAAATGTAGACATAGAGTTAGAGCGCTGAAAATTTGTATTATTAGGTTTTGGAGGACGCGGATACGATTGTTGATATTTTTGAAAATATAAAATTATCAAGAAGGGTGGGAAGGGGGCAAAGTGGCAAAGAGGCAGAAATAGAATTAGAAAGTTGAAAATTGTTGTAATTAGGTTTTAAGGCTCGATATGACGATTGCGGATATTTTTGAAAGTGTGAAGTTATTAGGAGAAGCGGGAATGGGGAGCAAATGGGTAAAAGCATACAAATAGAGTTAGAGCGTCGAAAATATGTATTTTTAGGTTTTTAAAGCTCGATAAATCAATTGCGGATATTTTCGGTAGTGTAAAATTATTAAAAGTGGAGGGAAGGTAGGGAAAAGAGACAAAATTTAGAAATAGAGTTAAACTGTTCAAAATTTGCACACATAGGTTTTTGGGGCCTAAAATTTGATTGTGGATATTTCGGAAAATGTGAAATTATTAGTAGCGGCAGAAAGTGGGAAAAGGAGCAAAAATGCAGAAATAGAGTTATAGAGTTGAAAATTGGTATTATTAGATTTTAAACAAGGGGCAGGAAGACTTGGTGGAGGCGAATTGACAAAAATGCACTTAGATCATTCAAAATTGGTACATCTAGGTTTTAAGAGCCTAGAAATCAATTGCAGATATTTTTGAAAGTGTAAAGTTATTAGAAAGTGTGGAAAGGGGTTCAAAAATGTGACGATAGAGTTAAATCGTTGAAAACTGGTATGTTTTAAAGCCCAATTACTCGTACGCCGTTTAAATTTCGGACTAGTGCTTCGGAGAAACCCCGGAAAACCAGAACGTCTTTATTACTTTACATTTTGCAGACTTTCCAATTACGATATTCCGTTCATATTTCATACTAAGGATTTTTAAAGGTATTTAGTCTGGAATTACGCAAGTTTCAGAGAAGAGACAAAAAAGTCAGATGCAAAACTTTTTATAACAGTGTTTATATTCCTTTTGTATTTCAATTTCTAATTAACATAACTTTTTAGAAAATATATCATTTTCAAACTCATTTAAATTGGTACTGAAAAGTAGATGTAGATATCACAAATATCTGTCACCAAATGACGCGTTAATATTTTAAAATTTCGATATCTCCAACTCTAATTATGATAAAATTACTTATAGGGAGATAGATTTTCAGACTCCCGAGTCGGGGATCAGAATTTTCAAAGGTAGTTTACACGGTGAGCGAACAGGCTGTTTGATATCGTTAAATATAGAGGGACACCGCATTTGCAACAGAGCAGAAATTCGCTACAATTAAAATTTTCAAAGGTATTTGCACGATGAGCGAGCAAGTTGTTGTTGGTTCTAAAATTAGAAGGTGCCTGCAGCGCCTTCGAGTAGGGTGTTTAATTTGGTGAGATTTCTCAAGGATTGTGAAACAGCTGTTTGCCAAAGGCGGCTATTATACAATAGAAGATATACAATCGCAGCAAAAGTGTCCGAGCACTAGCAAAAATTTCAATATAAAAAACGTACTCTTAATACTGTTTTGTTAAATAAATCCTTGTCGAATAATGTTCATAGACTGACTAAGAGAATGATTCGATAAGAATTTATTTAACAAAACAGTATTAATAGTACTTTTTTTATATAGGAACTTTTTCTGCCGACTGTATATGCATACATACATTATTTATGTACAAAGAATTGATTCTCCTTTCCATCCATTTTATAATCTCGGTTAGAAGAAAATTTTAATTCTCTAGGGATAAAGTTTCTGAGAGAATAAGATAATGCAATAATATTGGTTGATTTACTTGTGTGTTTAATTTAATTTTGCCCAGATACTTTTATTTAGTCATAAATAAACGTTTTTTTTTTTTTTTTTTTTTTTTTTTTTTTTTATCACGGGAAAAATTAAAATAGAAAGAAAAAGGGAACGTAAAGCCAACTAATTTCACCTGCTTCCAAGAGATTATTTACTCAAAGTTCTGACGAATGCCAATTTTAGTTCAAATCGATTGAAAAACAAAGTTATGTAGAAGAAATGAAGTTATGTCCATCTTTAAGTACCCTTGCCACACCTTCAAAAAAATGAACTTCCTCAGATCTTCATATTTCAGCTTAATGAGTGCTTAACTGAAGACATTTTTCTTAGTTTAAAGCTTCTCCTGGAATCCACGGCAGATATACTGTCATAGGTGCCAACAATTTAATTTTTCCGGGACCCCGCCTTTATTTTATACCACTTATTTTTTCAGAGTAATTTTTTTCTTATTTTATCGAAGTTATACATAGAAGGAAATTTTTCTATGAATAAAGTGGTGTGAAATTAAGGTGGGGCTGAAATTACTCCGGAATAAATTAAAATGTTGGCATCCTTGTACTGTGATAAGATTAAAAATCTTTGACATCCCTTTTCAACTTCTTAAGGGTTAAATTTCGCTGAATTAAATACAGTGAGCCTCATGAAAGGAACCTATTATCCAAATGTCATATTTTTAGCTTTTGTGGTCTAGACTTAACGTTGACAGATGAATCAATGAGTGGTATTTCGTGTTTATATATCTATACATGAGTAGTAGACCATATTTAGCAAAAATAATGAAATAATTTTCATTCATGTGCATTTTAAAAGTAAAGAAATAAGAAAATTTTAATATCTGCTGAAAAATCTTGATAATTATTTCACGACTTTAAAGTATTTTGAGATTTGATGTTAATGTTAATGTTAAGTATTTATGTACTCGAAAAATTTTGATTTAAAATTTAAATTTATTTGGAATTTAATGAGTTTGTTTGTTCCTATACTAACAAGCAGACTGAAATTCAGTTCAATCTATTGACAAAATCTTTTTGAATTGCTATGATGTTTAGTCGGAATTTTTACATAAGCAGCTCAATATATGTACTAAGAAATCTGCTATAAACAGTGATATTCTAAAATAGTAAATGTTTGGGAAAATTTACCTTCATGGATACATATACGTAGCTTATATACGTAACTTATATGTGTAGTATAACAGATAGATGCCAACATTTTAATATATTCCGGAGTATTTTTAACCTCGCCTTTTTTTCGCACCACTTTATTTATAGAAAAAGTTTCTTCAATATATAGCTTCGATGCAATAAAATAATATTACTCTTAAAAAAAAGTGGTATGAAATAAAGGCGTGTTAAAAGTACTCCGGGATAAATTAAATTGTTGGCATCTATGATAACATAATCTTTACACTCCTGCAGTTCCACGAGATTACATCAAGAATTTTTTAACAAATTTGCCCAAACACCAAACTTTAAAACTGTATAAATATTTTTGGCCATATATATACACATATGTATATTTTACATAAATATTATTTTATTATAGCATGCTTCATGACAAATAGTCCTAATATAATACTATATGCACTAAAAAAAAAAAAAATGCATTTCATTTACATACACAAAAACTACATGTAACAGGAAAAACACAAGTGTGAAAACACAAAAACAAGACATATATATATATATATATAAGAAAAAAATTCAAATTCTACAGGTCACGACAGTCTGTTATTACCTTATTTTTATCAATTTCGATTCTTGTTTGTTTGCTTGTTTGCTTGTTTGTCCAGTACAAAGCTTGCAATCGATTATTCAGTAACTTCTTAACTAGCTAGACATTTGAAACTTTCAGGATAGATCAGAACACGGTGACAATACATTTTTATAACACTTTTAGTCAATTGTTTCAGGTCCCTACTGCCTTCGGCAGCGTTTATATGATTCAAGAGAAAATTTATTTAACTAACTTCCCAACTAGTTAGACATTTGAAACTTTCAGAATAGTTTAAAACACGGTGAAAATGCATTTTCAAATATTTTTAACCAACTACTTCGGGACCATGCTAGTTTAGGCAGCGTTACCAGTACAAAGCTTGCAATCGATTTTTAACTAACTTCCCGTCTAGCTAGCCATTTGAAACTTTTATAATAGCTCAAAACACGATAGCAATGAATTATTTTAATACTTTTAGCCAATTGTTCCGGGTTCCCACTGCCTTCGGTAGCGTTTATATGATTCAACAAAACATTTAAAAACATGATATATATATATATATATATATATATATATATATTATCTTGTAATTATTTATCATGTATTAGTGTAGTTCGTCTCTGTAAAAGTCAAAACCGAGGGCAGATGAATAAAATACTGTTTTGCCTTTTGGTAATTAATCCTAGTAACAGAAACTCTGGTAGGAGTCAACATGTTTAAATATTAAAAGGTAATAATTAGTTCTGGCGTGTCCAGAAAAAAATTGGTGAACTTTAAAAGTGTAGTTACGCTTCCGATTTAATCTTTCTTGCACCAAAAAAAAAAAAAAAAAAAAAAGGCTTTATGAGTTGAATACCAGTTGATTTGTTAAAAGTCTATTGTTACAGCGCCTAGAATATACAGTAGGGCAAGCGCTTATGGTCGAATGTTTAAAATACTGCTAAAAAAATTAAGCTTCCCAGATGGCGCTGCGATCGAATCTTTTGCTCAAATCGAAGAGCTGATTGGATTTTCCCAGTTTTGTCTATAGATATAGTAATAAGACATAGATTGATCATAGAGGGGGAAAAATTGACGCCTTTTTTCCGGGAAAAGTCACTCTAATGGCTGTCTTTTCCCGAGTAAATTACATACAGGAATACACACGGATAATTTAGTAAATAAAATTTGTGAATAATTTATTTACTAAAGGTGAATGAAAAACTTCAGATACAGTTTCAAAAAAAAATTTCTTTTTTCCCTTTTTTTCAATACCACTTAATGGCTGATTTTAGAACTTTTTTTCGGCATCAAAAATTTTTGCTCGATAACATGGGGATGATATATCTATATATATTACTATATCTATGGTTTTGTCTGCTCAGTCAAGTGATCTAAGCACATGATCAACCAATAGCGAGTTTTTCAAGCAATAAACTCGATCGCACTGACCTCTGGTCAAAGACTTAATTTTTAAGGCACTGATTTGCTGGTCGCTTTCCACACTATGATTTCTAGGTGCTGTACTATTTTCTTGTGGAAAAGGCTAGTTGTTTAATATGATGTTTCAGTATTTTATAAGGATCTGGAAATTCTTTATGTGTATTTTAGAATCATATATCGGGAAAATTTTTGTTTAGACACAGAAATTTGGTATGCATCAAAAAACGCTTTTATTATTATTACTAGCAAGCTTTGCCTTCTTCGCTGGTCACTATATTTAAATGAATTAAAAAAAAAAAAAATCATTATTTTTTATACCGTTCTACAAATTAAAACTAAAAAGAAAATACTTAGAAATTGCTTAAAATTTTTGCTTCTGCCCCTCGTTGACTTCGGCAGAAACATCTTTACCGCAACGTCTTGGTGCTGGATAATTTAATTTAATTTAATTTATAGAAATATCAATAATACAGCAAAAACTGCATTACTCATTTTCCTTTTGATAATAAACAGAATGGAAAACGCATAATATTTTACATGGAGACATTTTGTATAATTAGACCAAAAAAAAAAAAAATTGTTTTTTTCCCCACTTGCATTACAAGGATATTTTAAGTAAAATTGAGAAAAAAAAAATGTACAAAAGCATTGAAACAGCTTGAACTTCTTAGCGGAATTTGGAATTTGGCACTGAAGTAGCTCGGACGTTTCTTGCCAAAATGTTTTCGTATGCATTTGCAATACCTATATCAAATCATCGCCGAAATGGCAGCAAAATTATAAATAAATATGATTAAAAAAAAAAAAAAAAAAAAAAAACTTTTTATATACTATTTTTAAATTCTTATAGCTATAGAACTATATTGGGCCCACCAGCGGCCGAGCGGTTCTGCGCTCAAAGCTGGTAGATGGGAGGTGCCGGGTTCGATCCCAGGTCGCGCTCATCGACCTAGCCGTTCGGAGTTTTCCGTGGTTTCCTCCGAAACTCGCGTAAATACGGGCTAGGACCCCTTAGAAAGACCCCCACGGAGGGCATTCCCCCTATAGGCCTAGGACACATAAGGAGTCAATCGGCCTTAATCCTCCAACCAACCAACCATAGAACTATATTATAACTTCATTAATGTGTAGAAAATTTTAAAGTGATAATGACGCCAATTTTTGTGAGATGCATCATTTATTTTTTTACAATTGTTTAATGTTCACGTTTAATTCAATGTATTTATTTTTATGTCAAAAGAAAATGAACTCGTATTTTTTTTTTTCAACTATTAAATTATAGCTAATATTTATTTTCATATTTTCATTAATTGAAAGAAAACTTTGCAACGTAATATCTTTAATAACTTGATGTATATAGTGTGCACACAAAAAGTGAACAGTTTTTAGAGCTCTTTTAAAAGGTATGAAATCTATGCAGTACCTTTTAAAAATATTCATCAGTTTTAACTTAAAAAAAAAAAAATGGCCAACTTTCACCAGCAAAGTAGTTAAATCTAGACCAATCAAAAATAGGAATGGTCCACCCGGATGTGTTTGCGACAAACTCTTTGTTTTATTTACATAGATCATTATTAATGAACATAACTCTGTTTTTTATATACTATTCAATTGATTAAAAGAATAACAATATGTTATCTTATCATAAATAAAAATTTTATATTTACTTATTTAAATTTCTAATTTACTTATTTATATTTTAATTATTTGCAACATGTTTCGTTTTTAAGTACAGAAGCTCATTAATATGATCAGAAATACTGATTTAAACTGATTATACGCATTAGACGAATATTTTCTAACTTACATTCTAAAAAAAGTAATAACTCTCGCTTATTATTTAGAATATATTTAGCTTATACTAAGCTTAGAAGTTAAACTCTCAGTATAAATTCGCTTTTCAGTTTACATTTTCATAAAACTAGAAAACTGATATTCTTATCTTTATCGATACTATATTTCTGTATACATTCACTTTGTACGTCTGAGTAGATTTCTATAATCCCCAGTTTGGATCATTATTTATGGATTTAAGGATAAGTCATCTGAAATTCTCGGAAAACGAAAAATAATCTTTTATATTGGTAATAATGTTTGAAAACATGGAATTAGGATAATCACTTATTACTAAAGGATTTATAGTATGTAATATATATATGTATATTACCATGGGGATCATTTTCTAGCTAACGATGGTTTATTTTTTGACTAGAATATTTTATTAACGTTCACAATATTTTAAATTTAGTTGATTTTTTTTTTTTTTTTTTAATCATTTTCGAAATTTTATTAAAGTTATATCATGTATTTTTTTTTTCAGATATAGATTATGCATTGTGAAAGGTTATATTCTTATTATTGTTATTGTTATTGTTATTATTATATGTGGACATGCGCATATGGATATAAATACAGATATCTCTTCCTGCCTGGTTGATAAGATGAAGTATGTTTATATTTGTTTACAATTTATTTTCTTTTTGGAGCCCGAAATCATTTTTCAGTGAAGGTATTGTCAGAACTAATTTTCACATATCGATTCATATAGTAATTTTCTAATTATATATATTGTTACAAAATTGTAAATAATTGTGTTTATTTTTGTATAAATTCTTTCAAAGAGGCTTAGTAAATTGATAAAGTGCTAATTTTGTGCATTTCTACTCGTTTTAGCGTTAAAATAACCTTATTTTCCCATAAAAACGCCTTTAAAAGCCCCAATAAGGCAGGTAATGGATTTGGCGCCAAATTTGGCGACTTTCTCCCACCTTGGCGATTTTTTTGGCGACCTTGGCGAGAAAATCCTTATATGGGATATACCAAATATGCAAGCTGTAAGTTGATTGGTTGACCACTTTCTAGAGTTTTCTCGAAAAATCTGGGTTCCATGGAACAGTATATAAGGAGCGCTTCCTCGCCAAGGCAGTCAGTTCAGTTCAGTTTTCAGCCAGCTTTGCTAGGGCTTGCATTGCTCTTGAGCCTCTTTGAGAGAGACTTGCTTCAAGTGTTATTGCTATACAGTTTGTACTGTGGATTTGCTATTGACAGCTGTTGTTTAAGCTGTGGTTACTGCTTGAATTGAAGCTGATAATTGGTTTATTGACCTGTCTTTTTCTGGAACTTTCTGTGAATAAATCACTAAATTTTTGTAAGTTTGGCCTTTCATTCCCGGACAACTCACGAACCCTCAAGTACGCAACATTTCTGGTGTCAGGAGTGGGGTGTCTGTGAATGGTGATAACGAGAGCTATGGAACAAGAAATGAAGAAATTTCTAGAAGGACTCACTGCTCAGATGAATGAGTTAAGATCTGGATTGATAGAGGATATGAAAACAGGACAGGAAAAGATGGAAGCATCGCAAAGAGAGATGAAATATAGCCTGAGTCAAGAGATGGAAGAAATGAAGGTAGCACAAGAGAAAATGGAAACATCACAAAGAGAGTTGAAAGACGGTTTGACTGAAGAAATGAAGGTAGCACAAGAGAAAATGGAAACATCGCAAAGAGAATTGAAAGACACTATGGGTGAAGTTCAGGAAGAAATTAAATCTAATCAAGATGAGATGAAGAGAGAGCTTTCAACGGTGAAAGAATCAATCGAGGGTAAATTAATGGTGATGGAAAATAGAATGGATGGAATAGAAGAGAAAGTTTTGAAAATAGGAGAAAGTGTTGAAGAGAAAACCATGAAGATAGAAGAAAATATTATGAAGGTTGAAGAGAAAGCTATGAAGATAGAAGAAAATGTT
This sequence comes from Salticus scenicus, assembly GCA_963930645.1. Taxonomy (NCBI): domain Eukaryota; kingdom Metazoa; phylum Arthropoda; class Arachnida; order Araneae; family Salticidae; genus Salticus; species Salticus scenicus. Next base: position 220,485,761 of record OZ005653.1, on the reverse strand, counting down.
ATGAAGGTTGAAGAGAGTGTTACGAAAATAGAACGGAGTTTCGAGGAGAAAGTTAAAGAAAATTTTGATCAGGAACTGAAAGGAAGGTTTTCAGAGATAGAAGGTAAACTGAAGAGAATAGAAGAAGATCTGGAGAGAAAAGTGGAAGAAAAGTTAGAATCCATGCCCCAGGAAACTGAAAAGAAAGAGAGAAGAAGCCAGAATCACGAATTTATCAAGCTATCCACCTACGACGGCAGTTCCTCCTGGCATGTATATAAGACGCAGTTTTCCATCGTAGCTGAAGCTAACGCCTGGGACTCTGTTGCAAAGACGGCTCATCTTGTAGGGTCGTTGCGGGCGACGCCGCAGATATTCTGGAGACCCTTTCGAAGGAACAGCGATATGACTTCGAAGCTGTAACCAGAGCACTAGAGCTACGTTTTGGAGCGAAATGGTCCAAAGAATATAGTCGACTCCAGTTAAGGTCCCGTCATCAGAAAACAGGGGAAAGCTTACAAGAACTGGCATCAAACATCCAGAGGCTTTCACATTTGGCTTTCTCAGACTGTCATCCTGAAACACGTAATGATCTGGCTCTAGAATATTTCATTGATGCTGTCGGAGATCCAGATATTCAAAAAGCCCTCAGACTCTCCGGCGTGAAGGATGTGGAATCAGCCTTGGTGTATGCCCTAAAGCTCGAGACAGCCCAACAAGCCTCCTGTAAACATCGTCAGAACAGCACAGCAGACAAAGTGAACGGCTCTCAAGATGATCTTAAAGAGATTCAGGAAATGATTGCAGAAATTAATAGAAGACTACGCATTCTTGAGAGGAAGAAAGAAGGCAAGACTCCAACAACTAAATGCTGGGGCTGTGGGAAAGACGGGCATATCAAACGAAGCTGCCCAGTAAGAACACCTAGAGAAGTAACCAAGAATGTCTCTGAAGTATGCCACCCAGAAGGAGCTCTTCGGGAAAATCCAGATGCCTTCTTTCGGAAGCCTCCATCTGAAGATCATAAATACAGCTCTAAAGCCGAAGATAGACCCCAGAGAATACAGACAGTTGCTCGCCAAGTTACTGTCTCAACACCATCAGAACAAGATCCCGACCCATGGAGTGACGAAGAATTTAGAAAAGCCCAGATGGAAGATCCTGACGTAAAGCCTATATTACAACTGAAGGAGACGACCAGCAACAGACCTACCTGGCAGGATATTTCCAGATTTAGTCCCATTACGAAAAGTTATTGGGCACTTTGGGACTCTCTTCATATCAGAAACGGCGTATTATACAGAAAGTGGGAATCTGATGATGGGAAAAGCTTCCGGTGGCAGATAGTATTGCTAAGATCAAGAATTCCAGATGTCTTAGAACAACTGCATAGTAGCTCTACCGGAGGCCATTTTGGGGTAATGAAGACTCTGCAGAAAGTTCGGGAACGCTTCTACTGGTGCAAGGCAAAGGAGGATGTGGAGAAATGGTGTAAATCCTGTGATGCTTGTGCGGCACGTAAAGGCCCGCAGAAACGGAGTCGAGGACGACTGCAACGGTATAACGTGGGTGCACCATTTGAACGGATTGCAGTCGACATCTTGGGCCCTTTGCCACGGACCTCCAGTGGAAATAAATACATCCTCGTCGTGATGGACTATTTCACCAAGTGGCCTGAGGCATATCCCATTCCCAATCAAGAGGCATGCACAGTCGCAGAAGTCCTAGTGCAGCAATGGGTGTCAAGGTACGGTACGCCCCTACAACTTCATACCGACCAAGGTAGGAACTTTACCTCTGATGTTTTCAAAGGACTGTGTGAACTACTCGGAATAGACAAAACCCGGACAACACCCTTACATCCCCAGTCGGACGGCATGGTCGAGAGGTTCAATCGTTCTATCCTGAATAACCTCTCACTTCTAGTATCAAGGAACCAGCAAGATTGGGACTTGAAGTTGCCATTGTTCCTGCTGGCTTATCGAAGTGCTGTCCATGAAACCACCGGCTATACTCCCGCCCAGATGCTGTTCGGACGTGAACTTCGTCTCCCTTCTGATCTCCTGTTTGGTTGTCCACCCGATGCGCCGTCATCGCCCGAGGATAACATCCAAGATCTCCAGGCACGATTTAAGGACGTACACAACTTTGCTCGGGAGCGGATTAACATGGCAACGGAGAAAATGAAGACAAGGTACGATCTAAAGGCTTACACAACATGAGTTCCAGGAAGGAGAGAAGGTCTGGTTGTTGAATCCTGTTCGACGCAAAGGACTCTCTCCCAAGTTACAGTGCAACTGGGACGGACCGTACACAGTCTTAAAAAGGCTGAATGATGTAGTGGTGCGGATCACTAAAACACCTTCATCAAAACCGAAGGTGGTGCACTATAACAGGCTAGCCAAATACCACAATTACCGGTAATATTAAAATTAAAAATGTAAATACTGATAAAATTTGCGCACGCGCACTGTAAATATTTGTATATAAATATTTGTACATATTTGTGAATTTTGTAAATATTTCCCACTTAATTTATATTTCCATGTTATCTTTATGCGCAACTTAGTTCTTGTATTTTAGACTGTGTAAATTTGTTTAGTTTCGCCTCTTAACCAAGGGTTGCACTGCCCGGGACGTGCAGTCCTTGGGAGGGGGGCAGTGTTACAAAATTGTAAATAATTGTGTTTATTTTTGTATAAATTCTTTCAAAAAGGCTTAGTAAATTGATAAAGTGCTAATTTTGTGCATTTCTACTCGTTTTAGCGTTAAAATAACCTTATTTTCCCATAAAAACGCCTTAAAAAGCCCCAATAAGGCAGGTAATGGATTTGGCGCCAAATTTGGCGACTTTCTCCCACCTTGGCGACTTTTTTGGCGACCTTGGCGAGAAAATCCTTATATGGGATATACCAAATATGGAAGCTGTAAGTTGATTGGTTGACCACTTTCTAGAGTTTTCTCGAAAAATCTGGGTTCCATGGAACAGCATATAAGGAGCGCTTCCTCGCCAAGGCAGTCAGTTCAGTTCAGTTTTCAGCCAGCTTTGCTAGGGCTTGCATTGCTCTTGAGCCTCTTTGAAAGAGACTTGCTTCAAGTGTTATTGCTATACAGTTTGTACTGTGGATTTGCTATTGACAGCTGTTGTTTAAGCTGTGGTTACTGCTTGAATTGAAGCTGATAATTGGTTTATTGACCTGTATTTTTCTGGAACTTTCTGTGAATAAATTACTGAATTTTTGTAAGTTTGGCCTTTCATTCCCGGACAATTCACGAACTCTCAAGTACGCAACAATATATAGGTCTGCAAAATCGTTTATTTTTAACTTTTTTTTCCCCCACTATGTGAAGTGTCTCTAATGGGTTTTGATATGGTGAATTCAGATATGCTTGTTCTTTCTTACTATTACGTAAGAGTTTTTAATAAATTATCTTCTAAATATGTATCTTCACATCGAAGCTCCCTTTAGAGCATTTTCCATAATGCACGGTTTGAGGACCATGAGATTTTTCAGATATTATATTCTAAATATGTTTCTTTACATCGAAATTCCCTTTAGAGCATTTTCTCTAATGCACGGCTTGAGGACCTTGATGTTTTTCACAAATTATCTTCTAAATATGTTTCTTTACATCGAAGCTCCCTTTAGACCATTTTTCTTAATGAACGACTTAAGGACCTTGATGTTTTTTACAAATTATCTTCTAAATATGCATCATTACATCGAAGCTCCCTTTAGAGCATTTTCTTTAATGCACGGCTTGAGGGCCTTGACGTTTTTCATATATTATCTTCTAAATATGTATCTTTACATCGAAGCTCCCTTTAGAGCATTTTCTCTAATGACGGCTTGATGAACTTGAAGAAAAGGTTACTATACTCAACATCATACAATAGTCTGCTAACATGTTAACAGACAATCGTTCCTGGTACCACATCCACATTTCTTTGATGTCTTCATGAAATAGCTCTCTTTTTTCATAATTCACATCACCCAGATTTTACGGGAAATAACATAAATGACAGTTGAAAACTTGGAGCTTTAAGCTCAAGAAATTCCATTTTTTGTTAAAACTATACGTGATGGATATTTTTTAATAGTTTTTCCCTTCATCAGCATCCAAAAATACTCCAGAAAAACACATTACCTAGAAGAAAAAAAATTCATCGCAAGAATGTGTTGTTATTTATACAAACATTCTCATTTTAAGTGATTACCTTATTTCTTATTACTTTACATTCCCTCCTCGAAAAGGTCTTCACACACACACACACACACACACACACACACACACATATATATATATATGCGAAAATGTAAAAACATACTTATATATCTGTCATATTATCAATAGCGCTTACAACTTTCATCATTATTTGTCATATTATCAATAGTGCTTATAATTTTCATCAATATTTGCCATATTATCAATAGTGCTTATATATATATATATACACATATATATATTCATTTTTAAGCACTTTAACATTTTCTTTAAAAGATTAATAAAGATATTTACGTTTTAAATATATTTAAATTTAGTGTTTTTTAACTACTTTTGCACTAATTATGGAACGATTGGAAATTATCAATATCGAAAATTCTATATATATATATAAAACTGGTAAATATTATATTACTAAGAAAAATAGAGATTTAATTTACATATTAAGTTTCTTTTCCTTTCCTTTTATTTATTTATTTATTTTTTAATAAATTCATGACTGTTTGACTTTTTTTTTTTTTTTTTTTTTTTTTAGTATTTTACTAATTTATTCACTTTTAGTAGTAATATAATACTACTATTTACTTTAAAGACATAATAGCCTACAAGTTTCTTCTGACAAATTAGAAAACTGAGTATAATGAAACAAAGTAAGCTGTTGTAAATAGCAGTGTTTTATCATTATTGTCCATGCAAAATTATTCCATAATCTGATGAATGTTTGTACGCAATTATTTCAACTCTAAGCGCCATTTTGTAAATGGTAGTGTTTCATTACGTAGTTTTTTATTCATTACTTTCTAGTGCCAGTATTTTGGTACATTTTATTGCATAAAATCTTTAATTTTATAGTAAGTAATAACGATATCCACTAAGCGTGATAAATTTTAATGTCAAAATTAAAACTAAACTTAATTAGAAAATTAAGTTTAGCGAAACAAAGAAAGCTGCTAAAAATAGCAATAATCTTTTACTATCTTACACTTAATATAATCCCGTAATCTGATGAAAAATCGTGCTCAGTTATTTAAACCCGAAAAAACTTTTCCAATATTTTGTTTGCTTATAATTTTTTATTCATTACTTTTTAGCACAAATATTTAGTCGCATATTTATTGAGAAAAATGTTTAATTTATCTTTTGATATTTTTAATAATGAGATAATTCTTTTTGATAATTCTAAATCGTTTTAATAATAACTAATTTTCTAACAAATACACTTTTAATAACAATAAAATATTTTTGTTTTCTCTAAAGAGAGAATAATAACACTAACCCTATAAGATTGCTAAATGTTATTTGGCAGATCAGAAAATTAAGTATAACTAAACAAAGTATGTTGCCATAAATAGCAATATTATTTTATTGTTGTACACTCGAAATAATCCTTTGAGTAAAATCCCGTAATCTGAGGAAGAAGAGTGCTGAATTATTTTATTGTGAAACAACTTTTTCAAGATTTTTTTTCAAATTATGGCATTTGATTGTGATTTTTTAAATTCTATTTAGTAAAAATATTTAGGTGCATTTTAATCCCGAAAAATGTTTAATAACTATTTAATTTTTATTTTTTATAATCAGGTAATTTTTTTTTATATTTGTAATACGTTTCAATTACACCTAATTTTCTAATTAATGTACTTTTAATAATAATAAATTATTATTGTGTTCTGCAAAGAGAAGAATAATAACACCATCGATTAATCTTGGTAAATAGACAATAAGACATCTTCACACACCATAAATTTTAAGCCAGCACAACCGGTTTCGAAAGGACGTAGCCTTCCTTCATCAGGTGCAAAAAAACACGTGCTACTGTCTTCGAGGCAAAAGCAAGACTGATAAAGTATAACTAATTAAGTATAACTAAACAGTGTAAGCTGCCATAAACAGCAATATTATTTTATTGATGTACACTCAAAATAATTCTTAGTGTAAAATCCCGTAATCTGAGGAAGAAGAGTGCTGAATTATTTTATTGCTGAATTATATAACTTTTTCAAGATTTTTTCAAATTATGGCCGTCAGTCTTGCTTTTGCCTCCAAGGCAGTACCACGTGTTTTTTTGCCCCTGATGAAGGAAGGCTACGTCCTTTCGAAACCGGTTGTGCTGGCTTAAAATTTATGGTGTGTGAAGAAGTCTTATTGTCTATTTATCGTTTGTACACCAGTTTTGCATTTAGTTTTGGTAATCTTGGTAAATTTCTCCTGACAAATCAGAAAATTAAGTATAACGAAGCAAAGTTAGTTGCCACATATAGCAATATTCTTTTATTGTCGTTCACGCAAAAAAGTCCTTAGAGTAAAATCCCACAATCTGATGAAGAAGAGTGCTGAATTATTTTAACCCGAAACAACTTTTTAAAGATTTTAAATTTCGTGTTTTTTTTTTTTTTTTGTCCAGCACAAATATTTAGGTGTATTTTAATCCAGGAAAATGTTTAATAACTATTTATTTATTTATTTATTTATTTATTTATTATGAAGTAATTGTTTTTCTTTTTTATACTTCTAATACGTTTTAATAACACCTAATTTTCTAATTAATGTATTTTTAATAATAATAATAAAGTATTATTTATTTCTATAAAGAGAAGAAGAAGAATAACACTGTCGATTAAGCTTGGTAAATTTCTTCTGACAAATCAGAAAATTAAGTATAACTAAACAAAGTAAGCTGCCATAAATAGCAATATTCTTTTATTATCGTACACTCAAAATAATCCCATAATCTGATGATCTTGCATATGGCATCCATAAGCGTAAATGTTCTTTCTTTTATCAAGATGTTTAGCAAATGAATATTAAGCACTGGATCAAAATAGCTGCTGTTTCACAAAGAAGTGAAGTCATATAATTTTTATAAATCTGATCTTTGCTGTTTGAATGAAAGAGATTTAAAGATTTTATATTGTAATAATTTTAAATCCTGAATACTTAGTATTTTTATTGCAAGAATAAAGTATATTATTTAGATTCAATGTGTAATTTCTTTTAAAATTTAAATTCATGCTTAAAATATTTGCATTGTTTATTATTTCATTATTTTACAGGGAACTATATTTATTTTTAATTTTTTTAATTTCGATTCTCAGAATGAAAAACATGTTTGAGCGTCATTAGAAAAGAGAAATTTCGACGCAGTTTGAAAATAAGTTAAACTAGGATGAATAGCGTTATATCTACAATAAATTAAATAAGTGAATAAATAAATGGGGACAAATTACATTGAGATAAAATCTATTGAAAGTTAAAGAATATAATGTGTAAGTAGCGATCGAAAGTGTTAGTAATCTATGCAGAAATCCATGATTTTTTTTTTTTTTCCTTGTTGATAAATAATTTTTAACTGAACATTTATGAACAATAATATTTTTTTATCTTTAAATTTTACACCTTATTAAAGTGAGCTACAATTTACTGAAAATCACAACGTAATTGTATTGTAAAAGATTTTTCATATACTCATGTACGATTAAACGATATAAATACAGTTTATTTGATATAATAGCGTTAGAATAAAAAAAAAAAAAAAAAAAAAAAAAAAAAAACGAAGTATATTGTAATGTTTTTGTTAAAATCCATATATATATAGACAGAGTTCTACAAATAAAAACTATAATAAAATTATTATTTTTTTTATGGAAGAAAAATTGGTAATTAAGAGCTAGATTTACTGAGTATTTTTTATTTATTTATTTATTTATTTATTTTATCGTTACATTTGATTTTTTTTTAAACATGGCAATATTTTATTTTTTATGTACACAACGTCAATTAAGTTTATAATTCAGACTAATATAAAAACATTTTAAATGAAAGACGTATTTATTTCGTCTGTAATTTTAAACGTAATTTCTATAAAAACATACAAGTTTGAATAATTTTGAAAAGCTGGAAACAATTGGAGACAAATTCACCAAAATGTAGTCTTCAACCGGAATTTGAAGACAAACCGCTAAAAGTGATGATTGTTCTTATGAAATGGAGACGTTTGGTCACTTTATACTAGAACTATGAAGTGGGAAATTGGGAACTCCGTAGAATTCACCATTCATGTGGTCTGAAGACACGCTCTCACAATTATGATCATCTGCAGAGAGGATAGATTCTCCGCTACGGTAATTCTCAGAGAGTAGTTTTGGTTAAGTTAAGACCTAAATAAAACATTGGTTCATATGTCTGAATCAGAATATGGAGCGAAAATCGTGGAAAGCGTTTGATCAGTTTCAAGTACGCCCGTACAAATCTAGAAGAATTGCTCGTTTAATGGTAATAAAATAAAAATATAAAAATTATAGTACCCTTATATTTAAAGTTAGGGGGGTTTACACACATTTCAACAAAACAATATAAAAAATCGAAATATTAATATTTTGCTGAACTATCGGTGCAAAATTTTGAAGTAATCTTTTTTCTGCATATGTCCATTATTATTTTGTTATTATTCTACACTCATATTACTTACAAACATTGAATAAACACCATAAAATGCAATCGAAAAATCTTGTTAATGATATTTCTTCCACTCCATTCTTCTCTGATGCTTGGAAATTACTTACGTAACTTAGATTTTCGTTTAATTTTTGATATCCTTAGATTGTTATATGGTTAATCTCGCTCATTTATTTATTTTCTTGTTTTCTTGTACAATTCTACTCACACCAGTTCTTATATTTACTTTCTACTTTATAAAGTTTTCCTTTCATTTTAAACGATTTTGTGCGTTGCCGCTTTGACTGCAGCACTCGTGCTTACTTTATTCGCCTAATGAAGGGTCGTGTGTTTTTTCGAATCGAAACAATTGTTGCGACTTTATTGCATTTTATAGTGTTTATTCAAAGCTTGTAAGTAATATTTTTTACAACGCCAGTTTTGTGGTGCTTTTTTATTAAATTCTACACTCATGTCCATAAATTAAGGATAATGCTAGCTGAGGCAAATAAAGGTTCAGAAGCAAAACAAACATGACTTATTCATAAAGTAAATTTATTAAACAAGAGATCAAGAACAAAAAAAAGGTGGTTTATGTGGGATACCATTTATAAAATCTACGATTTTTGCTCCCTGTAGCAATTACAAAAAATATCTCCCTTACAAAAACTTAACATTACATGGTTGGTATGATGGTTAATACATTGTATGTCTCTCAGATGATGAAATACAGTCCTTACAACACCTAGGAATGCTGAGTATTAAATTATTGATCTGATCTTGGGGAAAATTACTCTACTCAGTAAGCAATGCTTTCCGAAGTTCCGGTACACATGTAGGAGGTGGTTGACGGACTACAACTCGTTGGAAAAGCATGTCTTACACATGCTCTATCGGATTCTAGTCAAGTGAGAAAGCTGCCTATTCCATGCGGGTAATAGCTTCAGATTGTAGGCGTCCGTGTACAACGTTTTCACGGTGAGGACGCGCATTGTCATCCATAAACACAAATTCTGGGCTCATGGTACCCCTAAACAAACGTACATGTTGTTCAAGAATGATGTCCCGATAAATTTGACCTATCATTTTTCCGATTTGAACATGCAGATCTGTTCTGGTCCCCCCCCCCCAAACGAACACTCCTGCCCCCTGTAACGGTGTCGTTCAATGATGTTGTTTTGGTGGTAACGGGTACCTGACGTTCTACATATGAAGTCTGGTGTGAATCACACTGCAAGCTAAACCTGGACTCGTCGGAAAACATCACACAAGCTCACTGTGCTGCTGCCCACATTGCATGTTCTCTACTCCAAGTTAACCGCTGGCACAGTGCATTGCCGGGATTGAAACACATCTAACAGGCCTGCGAGCATATAGACCAATATCTCCCAAACGTCTATACACGGTTTGTCTTGAAACTGTGGCACTCGTGGCTGCAGACAGCTGACGAGACAGGTCTGATGCTGTGCTTTATCTGCTTATTTTGGAAGTTACTGCCAAATACCGGTGGTCATTGGGCATTGTAACTCGGGGCCGACCAGTACTGTAACGTCGACTGTCATTCCCATCATTTTGGAATCGTTGCCAAAGCCTAGAGATGACACTTTGGGCGATTCTAAGTTCCCCCGATACTTCTATCAGGGTACGCCCACATTCTAGTCGGCCGTTAATTCTACCACGTAAAAAATTATCTGCATGCGTCCTCTGTGTCATAACTATTCGGTTGTGGTACTGAGTGGCACACAGAACGCTTGTGAACAATTTTCCTTCTTTGCTCCCATTCCTTATCTACCCTCTTCTTACACTTTCGTCATCGTAACATCATATCGGCGTCATCTGATGGCTTCTTATAATTTGCATATTATTCTTAAAGATGTGTGTGGTATTTCTACAGGTGAAATTTTTGCATTTACATTCGATTTCAGTGTGAATCGGAATTATCCTTAATTTATGGACATGAGTGTATAATTTAAAACAACGGCTGTAATAAAACCAAGAGAGCCATTTTAAGCAATCTCTCCCTCTAGGGTAAATGTGATCGTGCACACGGGTAGGACAGATTGCGTTTAACTATAAAAATTGTTGCATCGTTAATAGTAATAATTGCAATTAAATGACATTGTTGTAAAGTTTTAATAAACAAATATTTTTTGTATTACGAGTGATTTCAATTAAAAAATTAAAAAATTAGAAAAAAAAAGTCCAGATTAAATTACAAAATAACTTTAAATTACTATGTCACACGTTTAACTTAAAATCAGTAGATTTCTTTTTCCACTTGAATGGTTTCTTGTTTGCTAACCGAATCTCTCATTGTCTAAAATCATTGCACTTATCGTTATAAATGACACAGCTGTCGTGCAAGCGTATGCCTTAGGTTAATCCACTCGAGACAGATTACACTCCATGTGTGCAAGGCATTTCCAAGCCAAAAAGACGGGTAGAACACCGTGTATGCAATGATATATGGTTAGTCCCGCCCATTTTTAAGCTCAGAATCCTTCCACTGTTTATTATGAGGGGGTGATCAGAAAAAAAAGGTTACAAGCCGCAGCATTTGAAAACTACATATTGTGGAGAAATTTTGTTTTTCCAGAGTGGAGACAGATGACGCTACTTGTTATACAGCTGGTGTGCGTGTAGGTAGTGAAAGTTCCCATACGGATCAGGACAATTGAAATGGCAAGGCGCTTAGAAAATTAGTCTCATGTGGAAGTGCGAGCCGGGATTCTATTTTTATGGGCAAAGAATGTGCCCACATCTGACATTCACAATCAAATCGTGGAAGTTTATGGGGAAGAAGCAATGAGCAGACAACATGTAGCGAAATGGTGTCGTTCTTTTCAATCAGGCTGACAGGATGTTGAAAACCGCAATATGGCAGGGAGCGGCCGGCCAAGTTCTTCAACGACAGAAATCAACACGACACGAGTTGAAAAAAATCTGGAGTGACTCCACTCGACTTTCCGAACATTGAGTTATTAACAGTTTTGTAGATAAAGTAAAGAAAGAGGAGTTGTTAAACAAACAAAAGAGATAAAACCATAATAAAGTGTTTGAGTATTTTTCTCCATAGATTACACGATGTTTTATTTAACGCTACGGAACTTTGAGCCCATAGATCATAATGATAAAGAATTTTCGTTGTGTCCCTGTAAAAAACCTATAAATGCAAGATTCACCAAAATGCTTATAGTTAGAGCAACAGTGATTTATAATATTCATATAAATTTTAAGCTCAATTGAATAAGGTGTTTAGATGCTATCGCACTTTTAACTAGCATGTTGTGGCCACCATATGACTTTCTTCAATATTTTCCTATAAAATTCACTCAGTAAAAATAATTTATTAAAATTTTTATTTAAAAAAATTATCTTCCATGATAATGCAGATGATTTCCAAATTAGAGAAGTAGTATAACACTAAATATCCAAAATAAGTCAATTTTATTGTCAATATTACATAAATATATATATATATATATATATATATATATATTTGTTAAAAATGAAAAAAAAAAATCGATAACTTCTTTGTAAATTATCGTAGATCTATGGTGCAACCATTCGTTTTAAAGGTACTGGCGAGCTCTTTTGAAAGATACCCATCATGAAAATGTACTCCTCTCGATGGGGGAATTCACCCCCCCCCCCCAGGGATGGGGGAGAAGGCGAGGCTCCTACACATACAAAAAAAATTTCCCAGTTCACTATCTCTATTATAAATAATTCTGGTAAATTTCATAATGATTATTAAAAAATAATTCTCTTTATGCACATTTATACAAAAGTTTTACTATACCACCATGTTAAAAATTTAGAAAAAGCGGGATGGCAATGCAACCTGTAAGACAATTTTTACCAAAAGTTGATAGGCACCAATTTATGTCAAGGTGCAACTACATACCAATTTCTATGAAATTCTGTGAAGTAGTCCCTGAGATACAGTTGCCACAAAAGTTTGTCACACACACACACAGAGACTGACAGACAAACAGACAGACATTTTCTAAAAATGGTCAAATCGTGTTCTACAGCTCTCAAAACGTGTAAATCCATCAAAAATCCGAGGTCGAAAATTTTTACGAACCCAATACTTTCTTCTATTGAATATAGAAGAAAGTAAAAATTTGGTCCCACATGCCATAAAGATAAAGAATTTTTCTTTGTTTCCCTGTAAAAAAACTGTAAGTGCTAAATTCACCAAAATCTATACAGTTCGTGCAACTGTGACCTATAACATGTGTGCAAATTTTTTGTTCAGATTGAATAAGCGTTTAGACGCTATCGCACTTTTAAAAATTTAGCCCCATAGGCCATATAATGGTAAAGAATTTTTCTTTGTGCCCCTGTAAAAAAACGGTAAGGTGTCATCCTCCTGCATGTCAATGCCAGGCCCCATACTGTTCAAGCAACGCAGGAATTGTTGCAACGGTCCAGATGGGAAATCTGGAGTCACCCCCATACAGCCCAGATTTGGCACCCAGTAACTATGTCCTGTTTCCGAGGTTGAAAGAGCACTTATCCGTCACAAGGTTCTCTTCAGACAGTTCTGTGAAAACATCTGCCGAGACCTGGCTCAATGGACAGGAACCTGATTTCTACCAGGACGGGTGAAACAAGTTGTTTCTACGTTCGGATAAATACCTAAATAGATTTGGTGATTATGTCGAAAAGTGATAGGCACGTATGCCTCTTAATTCTTTTTGTATTTCCTTTCTATTGTTAAAAAATATTTCTTTATTCGACTTGTAACCTTTTTTTTTTTTTTTTTTTTTTTGATCACCCCTCGTATTTTTTAACGCTACGTTCAAAACGCAAAACCTAAATTTTACTTGGTTTGAAACATTCTTGTTTCAACTTTAAAATTCTTTATGTTAATTTTTTTTATTTTATTTTATTGAAATTTAGACGATTAGGATCCTTAAAAAGGAGTTTTAGAAGGCTGATATTTTTTGTTTGCATTCAGTTTTATCGCTTCTTTCTAAGCAACCGACAGCTGCACAAAACTTGAGCATCATACTTAAAAATATTGCAAAACTAAACATGTATACAATAATGCAATAACATTTAAATAATTTGCGATAAATTTTCCATAGGCTAACAATTTCATTCGAGAGATAAATCCCACCAAATAGGCTTTTGTTGATCGTTGCCACTCCAAAAGAATGTCTAATGTCAGATTCTGGAGCGGTCTCTAAAATGATGTGCCATCTCGAATGGGAAAAAGTAATCCTGAAACTTTTAGAAGTTATTTTTTGGTACTTTTCGAGGCATTCAACAAACTCATTCCCTTGCCATTATTAATAAGCTGTGAAATATCTATTAGTATAGAATTTAATGGAATTAATGCGCAATCTCACCTAAATGGCAAATGCACTTTTATTCAATAAATATTTACTTTTAGAAAGAATCGTGGTGATCGTACCGTTAGTCTAAGTTAGTAGCTCATGAGAAATCGTGTAATTATACAATATTTTGTACTACAGCCATTTTATAGAAATTTCTAGGAAAGGTTGTGGAAATTCAAACATTTCTTTATGAAAACCAAACGATACAAAATAACCACGTTTTATCTTAGACTCTTGAAGCAACCAACATACACATTCAAATCGGCACTCTACTTTTGATGTTGTACAACTACCTGGAGTGGCAGCTTGCCCACTCAACACTTTCCTGCTGTTCTGCTATGTGTGTAATCTCTCCTATCGAACGATTTCTCTTAGCTTTACCTTAAATTTAAATTATTCTTAAGTAAATGCAGAAATCAAATATTTTATAATGTTAAAATATTATGCAGATGACATAAAAACTATATCTTTCGTTAAGTGACACTATGAAACATTTTAAATAAATATTTTATTTTTTCAAAATATAATAAAACACATAGACAGTGTTTTTTAATAAAAAGTGCCGGATTCATTTTTAGATAGGGTTATTGATTTCATAACTGTGAATTTAAAGGTACAATTTAAAGTGGTATACCCTTTCATAGTAATAACAGTTCAAACAATAATAAATATTTGTAATAATAATAGCAACCTTAGAAATTTTATCTCTTGATTCGTTGTGAATTTAATTTATTTACAGTCTTGTTCTACATGCCTCAAGGTCACAATGCATTCATATTAATTTGAAAATAATTGCACATTCACCAGACTGCGAGACAATATGAATAATTGTGGTCTTAACTTGTAGGTTACAGCTAGGATTATTTTTAACAGTTTAGTGTTCATAATTTTGTTTTACCTATAAACACTAAATTATTTGTATTTACCAAGAGAAGAATGCCGTTAAACTTGAAAACAGCAATTTTTAAAACATAATATTAAATATTTATTATTTTTTTTAATTGATATATATTTGAACTGAAATAACAATTAGTAGGGCAAATAAACCAGCATGTAATGACCCAGGAAAATCTTGAATGGATGGTGTATTTTCCATACAATTATGCTCTAAAGCAGGGATAGTCCACCTTTTTTAACCTACTGTCTGTCCACTTTTTTATGCCTACTAATAGTAAAATTTACTAACCGCCCGCTGGTTCTTCATAACTTTTGATTTATAAAATTGGGAAGTATCTTTACTTTATAAAATTTATAAAACTGAGTTATTGTAAGTTAAATATTATAATTATACAGGATTTTACATACAATAAATTTTATATATAATAAATAATTTTATGTATTATAAAGAAACCCCTACTCCCACAATAACAGTTGAAACGCCCACAAGTGAGCTGAGGAACCAGATATTCTCTAAACAGTTAAGGAGTGCAATTTGATACTTTCACCTACCAATTTTCAAAAATTTAAGAGATATTATTTGGGATTTTTTTAACCCTTTGAGGCACAAGGTAATTCTGCTCATTTAGTATCCACAGGCATCAGAACTTGCAACCAAATTTAGAAGACAATAAATAAAAGTTTTTTTACCACTAAGTTTTAAAAGTGAATTTTGTTAAAAAATCCAGCGTTGTATCTTAGAAGTTAGAAATAAAAACTAAGTTGTAAATAAAATATACCACAGGGCTTCAAAGATTTAAGTAACATCATATATTTAAAGATTCGGACAGAAACCAAAATCAAAGTAAAGATCAGTGAAAGATTTAATGAGATAAACTGAAAAAAATAAAGGAGCAAAAATACCAAAAACGAGTAAGACTGGGTAAAGTTTGAATATGCCACATGCTTAAAATAGCTTCGAAGCATACAAATATACTCGAATTTAAAAATCCCATTTACTTATTATTGAGTATTAGTCTTTCTCTCGCAAAGTATCTTCTACCGACATATCTAATACACTGCTGACCATCCAAAATGCAGCACCGAGTAGGAATGAAAATATCAGAATATTTTTCAGGAGAACGCGCTGGCTAGAGCAACATTCGAACACATTCTGCTTCAAGGAATGTCCGGACAATACGAACAGCTTGCGTTCGAGTATTACCCTGCTTAAATGTTGCTCTACGGGTCTCGAAAACAGGGCAGGTCGACGGACTTCAACTTAACAGAAATGTAATGGCCGCTATTCAGAGTGCCTAGAATGAGAACAACGGGTGTTCGATATGTGTATCCAATGTTACCACATGCCATCACTTTAAGTGATCGTTCAATATACGCCTACCAAAACGTCGGTTACCCTAAAAGCTGCATTATTGCTATGAGCAAATATAATGAGCGATTAATGACAAACCTGGGCGCAGGAATGGCGTGACATCGCCTTTCAGACATATCATAATACTGTTTACAGAATCATGATTGCATTATCCGTATTTAACGGCATTGCAAATAATGCTCACTGCTAGTTGGCATTCGACATCTACATACTGGCCCATCAGCTGCAGTGATGGTATAGGTTCCCACTGATGAGTTACGGCCTGTTGCCCTGCCTTAATTCTGTCTATATTCGATGCCTTCGTAGAGAAATATTTAAGCAGGACAATGCACAAACGTATGTTCTCCGTATTCTCCGGATATTCCTTGATAGAGAATGTGTTCGATTGTTGCTCTGGCCAGCGCGTTCTCCTGATCTCGCACGAATGAAATTGACATTTTAATCATTGAAAAGCAACTGACATGCCACCCCTCAGAGGAACTACTTTCGATGGACTGTGGCATCGTGTTAAGGCTTCATAAACTGAAAATTTACTCAATTGTTTTTCCTACTGTAATGTATATTCCCAATATATATCGTTCTGATGTTTGCATTCCTTCTTGCCGTTGCATAATGATGGCCAGTAGTGATAAATTTCAGAAAAATTTCATCTGGAAATTTTCAATTTTCTTTCTTTTTATTTTTAATTTTCTTTCTTTCGTTCCTTTTTTTTCTTTGTCAATAAGAGATTTAAATCTTTTATATTTTCAGTATAATTTCAATTCTACGAAATATATATATATTTTTTTTTTCCGCTGCTAAGTTAAAAATTCTTAGAATTAAACTATATTATATTAAAAATCAAATATTTCTTAAAACTTGACGTAATTAAATTACCATATCTTTATATATATATTTCTTTTGTGCGTGTGTATGCCACTGAACTCCTCCTAAACGGCTGGACTGAGTTTAATGAAATTTTTTGTGTGTCTTCAGGTGGATTCGAGAATGGTTTAGATTTACAAATGAAAGTTGTAACTTAATTAGTTCTTTCTTAATTAATTTTTAACCAACTCTTTCAACAACTTTTCAACCTAGATGGCGCGAGTTGTCGTAAACACGATGTCAGAATTTATTTAATGTTGAAATGAAAAATGAATTTTTAACCGTATCTTACGAAGTGTTTAAAATATTTTTTCAAAGTTAATATTTTAGAATCGTAAACACGATGTCAGAATTTATTTAATGTTGAAATGAAAAATGAATTTTTAACCGTATCTTACGAAGTGTTTAAAATATTTTTTCAAAGTTAATATTTTAGAATCGTAAACACGATGTCAGAATTTATTTAATGTTAAAATGAAAAATGAATTTTTAACCGTAAGTGTTTAAAACATTTTTTCAACGTTAATATTGTTAAAATGTTAAAATTAATTAAAATGGTATATTCTTTTAAAAAATTCGTCAATATCCGACGGAGTTATTTTATGTTAAAATGAAAAATGAATTTTTAGGCCATTATTCTTTGTGCAGATGGAAAATGTTCTAAAAGTTTTCCAAAAAATTTCACGATCACAAATGTTGACGGATATCCAATATATCGTCGAAGAAATCCCGATAATGGCGGACAATCTTATCATCTATGGCGGTCATCTATGTCAACAACATAGATATTGACATTGATAACCGTTGGGTGGTCCCATATTCGCCTCTGCTGAGCAAAACATTCAATGCTCATATTAATGTTCAGTTCTGCAGTTCAGTGAAGAGCATCAAATACATCTGCAAGTATGTGAATAAAGGCAGTGATATGGCTGTATTTCGAGTTGAAAATACCAGTGTGAATGCTCCTCCGGTGAATAACAACGATGAAATAACACTTTACCAAACTGGCCGGTACGTCAGCTCCAATGAAGCTGTTTGGCGTATCTTTGGTTTCCCAATTCATGAACGGGATCCAGCAGTTCTTCATTTAGCCGTCCATCTTGAAAATGGCCAGCGCGTATATTTCACGAGCGAGACAGCGATTGATCGTGCTATAAATCCACCAAAAACTACACTCACCGAATTTTTTGAATTGTGTAATCGTGCGGATGCTTTTGGTGCTTTTGCACGGACATTACTCTATTCAGAAGTACCACGCTATTTCACATGGTCTCCAACAAAAAAATGGATGCCCCGCAAGCAAGGCACGCCGATTGATGCATGTCCCGGTTTATTCAAATCAAACACCTTGCGACGAGTATTTACAGTCAATCCAAGGCAGACTGAGTGCTTTTATCTTCAACTGTTATTGGTTAATGTCATCGGCCCTTTGTCATTTCAAGATTTACGTAAAGTGAATGGACAACAGTATCCAACGTATAAAGATGCATGCCTTGCACTCGGCTTGCTGGAAGACGACAACCAGTGGGAGTGTATGCTTGCTGAAGTAGGACTGAACTGTACAGCAAAACAAATTCGTCTACTATTCACTATAGTGTTGACTACATGTTTCCCGGCCCGAGCAGAGACATTATGGGATAATCAAAAGATTCAATGACTGATGATATATTGCATCAACATCGTTCACGGTGCAACGATCTAACGATAGTATTCAGTGACGCTATGTACAATGAAGCATTGATTGCTATTGAAGATCTTTGCATTATCATTGCCAACTTACCACTCAGTCATTTCGGTATGCATTCAACAAATCGAAATGCATCTGCTTTAATAAGCACTGAATTGAATCGTGAACTACAATACAATACTGTAGAAATGGCAGGGTTTGTTGCTCGCAATGTCCCACTAATGAATGAAGAACAAAGAACCATTTACGACCGCATCATGCTCGCAGTTTTGGCAGGACAAGGTGGATTCTTTTTTTTTTGGGGTGCACCAGGTGGAACTGGCAAAACATTCCTTATTTCGCTAATTCTCGCCGAAACACGATCAAATAATGGCATCGCATTGGCTGTTGCATCATCTGGCATTGCGGCAACTTTATTGGATGGAGGCAGAACAGATCATTCATTATTTAAACTGCCACTAAATATTCAAAATAACCCAGACGCAGTGTGCAACATAAAAAAACAATCGTCCATGGCCACAGTGCTGAAATAGTGTAAAATTCTTATCTGGGATGAATGCACTATGCCACACAAACATTCGATTGAGGCGTCGAACAGGACATTGAAATATATAAAAAACAACGACAAACTATTTGGCGGCACTGTGTTACTCTTTTCAGGTGATTTCAGACAAGAACTTCCAGTTATTCCGCGTTCAACATATGCTGATGAGATCAACGCGTGCTTAAAATCATCGTCATTGTGGCGTAATGTTGAAAAAGTACAACTGAAAGTAAATTTGTGCGTTCAAAAGCTTCAAGATCCATCCGCTGACACATTCTCAAAACAATTGTTAGATATCGGCGATGGAAAAGTTACTACAGATGAAACTGGATGCATAAAATTACCGACCGGTTTCTGCACAATCATTGACTCTCAAGATGCTCTTATTGACCAGATATTTCCCGATGTACACAGACGATACACAAATCATGAGTGGCTGGCAGAAAGAGCAATTTTAGCAGCAAAAAATGTGTACGTCAACGAATTGAATCTCAAGATACAACATTTGTTACCAGGAGACTTGGTGTCATACAAATCTAATGATACAGTTTGCGATGCCACCGAAGCTGTAAATTATCCAACAAAGTTTTTAAATTCATTGGATTTACCAGGCATGCCACCGCATATTTTATAACTGAAGGTTGGATCTCCGGTTATTTTGCTTCGTAATTTGAACCCACCATGGTTGTGCAACGGCACGCGATTAGTCATAAAAAAATTAATGAAAAATGTTATCGAAGCCATCATTTTAAATGACAAATTCCGAGGAGAAAATATATTACTACTGCAAATCCCTATTATACCCAAAGATGTACCAATTCAATTTAAACGCCCTCAATTTCCAATTAGATTGGCATTTGCAATGACTATCAATAAGTCTCAGGGCCAAACGATGTCTGTCTGTGGCTTAGATTTGAGCACATCATGTTTTTCACACGGACAATTATACGTGGCTCTCGAGTGGGCAAACCATCCAGTTTGTTTGTATTGGTGAAAGATGGGATAACAAAAAATATTGTACACTCTATTGCATTAAGGGATTGATATTGTTTTTTAGTAATATTGTTATAAGTAGCGATATGTATATAATTTTAAAGAATCAATTTTAATAAATTAAAAAAATAAATGATTGGTGTTTCGTTATTTTTATATTCTTTCACCGTTCACAGCGCTCCATACATCTTCCACTTATATACCACATCCTCACACACTTACAATAAGTTAGTTATTTTTTTCTAGCAAAATATTCTCTAGAAATAATTTATATGACAAAACAACGTTTGTCGGGTCAGCTAGTTACCATATATAACAGAAATTTTGTAGTTAATAAATGTATCAAAAAACTAAATAAAAAAAAAACGAAAATAAATAACATTCACTCTATTGACAATAAAAGAAAATCTAATATATATATATATGTGTGTGTGTGTGTGTGTAATTTCTGGCTTTTAAAAATTCGTTTCCAATAGGATTATTTCGATTTCAAGCAATAGGTGGCACCACTACTACTCTGCCGAACAGCCGACCATGAATGTGAGACTTAATTAGCCTTTAATTCTTTAATATATACTTCTAAATATGAGATTTCGAGCACACGTTTCAGCACAAAATGTTCAATTTTTTTCAATTTTAAGAAAATGTGCATAAGTATATTATATTAAATTATTGTTGCTAAACAAAGCATATAATTGTCTGCTAATCTGTGTTGACCAATCACTTTGCGTCATTATCGTACCGTTTTGACAAAATTTAATCGCAACTGGTCCACGTTAGAGAAAAATTATATATATACTAGCTGACCCGACAAACGTTGTTTTGTCATATAAATTATTTCTAGAGAATATTTAGCTAGAAAAAAATAACTAACTTATTGTAAGTGTGTGAGGATGTGGTATATAAGTGGAATATGTATGGAGCGCTGTGAGAGGTGAAAGAATATAAAAATAACGAAACACCAATCATTTATTTTTTTAATTTATTAAAATTGATTCTTTAAAATTATATACATATCGCTACTTATAACAATATTACTAAAAAACAATATCAATCCCTTAATGCAATAGAGTGCACAATATTTTTTGTTATCCCATCTTTCACCAATACAAACAAACTGGATGGTTTGCCCACTCGAGAGCCACGTATAATTGTCCGTGTGAAAAACATGATGTGCTCAAATCTAAGCCACAGACAGACATCGTTTGGCCCTGAGACTTATTGATAGTCATTGCAAATGCCAATCTAATTGGAAATTGAGGGCGTTTAAATTGAATTGGTACATCTTTGGGTATAATAGGGATTTGCAGTAGTAATATATTTTCTCCTCGGAATTTGTCATTTAAAATGATGGCTTCGATAACATTTTTCATTAATTTTTTTATGACTAATCGCGTGCCGTTGCACAACCGTGGTGGGTTCAAATTACGAAGCAAAATAACCGGAGATCCAACCTTCAGTTATAAAATATGCGGTGGCATGCCTGGTAAATCCAATGAGTTTAAAAACTTTGTTGTATAATTTACAGCTTCGGTGGCATCGCAAACTGTATCATTAGATTTGTATGACACCAAGTCTCCTGGTAACAAATGTTGTATCTTGAGATTCAATTCGTTGACGTACACATTTTTTGCTGCTAAAATTGCTCTTTCTGCCAGCCACTCATGATTTGTGTATCGTCTGTGTACATCGGGAAATATCTGGTCAATAAGAGCATCTTGAGAGTCAATGATTGTGCAGAAACCGGTCGGTAATTTTATGCATCCAGTTTCATCTGTAGTAACTTTTCCATCGCCGATATCTAACAATTGTTTTGAGAATGTGTCAGCGGATGGATCTTGAAGCTTTTGAACGCACAAATTTACTTTCAGTTGTACTTTTTCAACATTACGCCACAATGACGATGATTTTAAGCACGCGTTGATCTCATCAGCATATGTTGAACGCGGAATAACTGGAAGTGCTTGTCTGAAATCACCTGAAAAGAGTAACACAGTGCCGCCAAATAGTTTGTCGTTGTTTTTTATATATTTCAATGTCCTGTTCGACGCCTCAATCGAATGTTTGTGTGGCATAGTGCATTCATCCCAGATAAGAATTTTACACTATTTCAGCACTGTGGCCATGGACGATTGTTTTTTTATGTTGCACACTGCGTCTGGGTTATTTTGAATATTTAGTGGCAGTTTAAATAATGAATGATCTGTTCTGCCTCCATCCAATAAAGTTGCCGCAATGCCAGATGATGCAACAGCCAATGCGATGCCATTATTTGATCGTGTTTCGGCGAGAATTAGCGAAATAAGGAATGTTTTGCCAGTTCCACCTGGTGCACCCCAAAAAAAAAGAATCCACCTTGTCCTGCCAAAACTGCGAGCATGATGCGGTCGTAAATGGTTCTTTGTTCTTCATTCATTAGTGGGACATTGCGAGCAACAAACGCTGCCATTTCTACATTATTGTATTGTAGTTCACGATTCAATTCAGTGCTTATTAAAGCAGATGCATTTCGATTTGTTGAATGCATACCGAAATGACTGAGTGGTAAGTTGGCAATGATAATGTAAAGATCTTCAATAGCAATCAATGCTTCATTGTACATAGCGTCACTGAATACTATCGTTAGATCGTTGCACCGTGAACGATGTTGATGCAATATATCATCAGTCATTGAATCTTTGTGATTATCCCATAATGTCTCTGGTCGGGCCGGGAAACATGTAGTCAACACTATAGTGAATAGTAGACGAATTTGTTTTGCTGTACAGTTCAGTCCTACTTCAGCAAGCATACACTCCCACTGGTTGTCGTCTTCCAGCAAGCCGAGTGCAAGGCATGCATCTTTATACGTTGGATACTGTTGTCCATTCACTTTACGTAAATCTTGAAATGACAAAGGGCCGATGACATTAACCAATAACAGTTGAAGATAAAAGCACTCAGTCTGCCTTGGATTGACTGTAAATACTCGTCGCAAGGTGTTTGATTTGAATAAACCGGGACATGCATCAATCGGCGTGCCTTGCTTGCGGGGCATCCATTTTTTTGTTGGAGACCATGTGAAATAGCGTGGTACTTCTGAATAGAGTAATGTCCGTGCAAAAGCACCAAAAGCATCCGCACGATTACACAATTCAAAAAATTCGGTGAGTGTAGTTTTTGGTGGATTTATAGCACGATCAATCGCTGTCTCGCTCGTGAAATATACGCGCTGGCCATTTTCAAGATGGACGGCTAAATGAAGAACTGCTGGATCCCGTTCATGAATTGGGAAACCAAAGATACGCCAAACAGCTTCATTGGAGCTGACGTACCGGCCAGTTTGGTAAAGTGTTATTTCATCGTTGTTATTCACCGGAGGAGCATTCACACTGGTATTTTCAACTCGAAATACAGCCATATCACTGCCTTTATTCACATACTTGCAGATGTATTTGATGCTCTTCACTGAACTGCAGAACTGAACATTAATATGAGCATTGAATGTTTTGCTCAGCAGAGGCGAATATGGGACCACCCAACGGTTATCAATGTCAATATCTATGTTGTTGACATAGATGACCGCCATAGATGATAAGATTGTCCGCCATTATCGGGATTTCTTCGACGATATATTGGATATCCGTCAACATTTGTGATCGTGAAATTTTTTGGAAAACTTTTAGAACATTTTCCATCTGCACAAAGAATAATGGCCTAAAAATTCATTTTTCATTTTAACATAAAATAACTCCGTCGGATATTGACAAATTTTTTAAAAGAATATACCATTTTAATTAATTTTAACATTTTAACAATATTAACGTTGAAAAAATGTTTTAAACACTTACGGTTAAAAATTCATTTTTCATTTCAACATTAAATAAATTCTGACATCGTGTTTACGATTCTAAAATATTAACTTTGAAAAAATATTTTAAACACTTCGTAAGATACGGTTAAAAATTCATTTTTCATTTCAACATTAAATAAATTCTGACATCGTGTTTACGATTCTAAAATATTAACTTTGAAAAAATATTTTAAACACTTCGTAAGATACGGTTAAAAATTCATTTTTCATTTCAACATTAAATAAATTCTGACATCGTGTTTACGACAACTCGCGCCATCTAGGTTGAAAAGTTGTTGAAAAAGTTGGTTAAAAATTAATTAAGAAAGAACTAATTAAGTTACAACTTTCATTTGTAAATCTAAACCATTCTCGAATCCACCTGAAGACACACAAAAAATTTCATTAAACTCAGTCCAGCCGTTTAGGAGGAGTTCAGTGACATACACACGCACAAAAGAAATATATATATAAAGATTAACATGCTCAAAAACTGACATCGACCATCATGAATCGTAATATTCCAAAGATAGATTCTCCTTGATATATTCTTCCGCAAACCAGTATAAAAACCACCATGAAATATACTTCTGGAGATTTGAGGGAATCAATTTTGTGTTTGAACTTTTTGGAATTGGAATTGGATTAAAACATTGATAAAATACCTAGGACATAATCCTTTACTTCCAAGTTATAGACTAGTGTCTAGTTATTTTATTCCAGTGTCAGTATATATAAAGTTTAGCTGCAGCTTAGCTACGTTAAGGGGACAGAAGAAAAAAAAAATCTGCTAAAGTACAATTTAAAAATAGATTTAGAAGTTTAAAATTTTAAAAATAAATTTTAAGTTTTAGAATATCAATAAAAAATTGAATTACTAAGGGCTTTTAAAGTTAGTAAAATAAATAGTTTAAATGAGAAAAGTAATTTAAAACGGGTTTTAAGATAAAATAAAGTGAGTTGGCAGTTGCAAAAGGGAACTGAACTTCAATGCTAGCCGAAAAGGCTGAGATGGTAATGGACAGGGTGTGTTTTCTGAAAAGACACTTTTCAGCGGTATATAACTTTTTTTCTTTTTTTTTTGTCACACAGCTTAGTGTTTCACGTAAACACTCCTTGGTCTTCTCGGTTCTGATCAGGGCAGTAGGCTTGAAGAGAGTACCTAATAAGAACCCGAGACTTACGAGCATACGCGTTCTCTGAACAGTACAGAACAGTTTAGTTATAACATAAATTTAGTTGTAACATAAAAAAAAATAAAAATACTAATAAACAAGTTTATGGTGAATTGAGGAGAGCTCAAGAAAAATATTAAACAAGTATTATAGTGAAACGTAGACGTTTCTTATTCACAGGGTTAGAAACTTCATAATCTGGCAGCTCTGCAAAAGTATAGTTATTGAGTTTATAGAGCCAAAGAATTTATTAGAAAGATTTTGGACCTGTTTAAATTTGTGGAAATTCTTTTAGTTCAGCGTATTTGTGATAAATTTTGGCGTGAACAGATATTATTTTCAAAACATGTGGCATTTCATAAGTGAGACGATTACGTTTACCGTTTTGAAGCAAAATTACGCATTTCGAAATGCAAATTTCATTTCAACTCATTTCCGCTCATTTCGATATTCATTTACTCATTTTTGAGTACTTCATTTTTTACAGTGCAAAACAAAAATGTTTATGACGAAGTTTGATATTAAATTTACTTTTTTAAACACATCGGATTAAAACAATCTTTATATTAAAAAAAGAAAAAGAAAAAAAAGAAGAAAAACTTTGAAATTAAAAGTATATAAACAAATTAACTTTGCATCACACTTTAAATTACATATTTACACAAAATAAATTGGACTCAAGTGATTCATTAATGTCATATATATTTTCATAAAGTTAGATAATAATCTTTTTGATATATTTAAAAATCAAAGTTTTTTTTACCTTAAAAAATCGACTTTTTGATTTAAAAAAAAATGTTGAAATTTAAACAATTTTGATCATTTTGGTGTGCTATTTAGGATTCTACCTATGTACTTTTCATCAAAACTTATCAACAAAATTATAATTGATATCAAGAACGAACATATTATTCTTTTCTAATTTTAATGCATATTTTCTTAAAAAATCCTTTAATATCTTTAAAAACCAAAGTACATAGAATCTTAAATTAAAGCATTAATATTTTTAGAATTGTTTATATTTTAACATTATATATATACATATATATATATATATTATTAACACCCCCTAAACCCGTTAACATAACTGTAACTCAAGTTACATAACTGTAACTCAAGTTGAAAATTCTGCATGCAATGTTGTATAAAATGTCACACAGAATATGGAAAAAGTTCTAATAATTGACTATGATATTGAATTATTATTGACTATGTTGAAAAATATAGAGAAATGTTTCTGTATATAGAAATGAAATATCTTGAAGAGAAATTTAGTAATTCTTCTTAAACATAATATACAGTAGCTTTTGCAGTTCTTATAAAACAGATGCGTATTTACGTAGACTTGTTAAAAATTTAATTAAATTTTTAATTTTGGGGAATTAAAATTGATCATACTTTGGAATTTAATTTTAATATTTCGAAAAGTTTTGTAATTTTACTCTAAACATCTTCAGCCATAAAATTCATAGTTAATCACTTGTGTAATACATATTATTAAAATGTCTTTCTGTGATATTCGGTTAGGATTCATGATGCATACTTATTATATTTAACTGATAAAGGAAGAAGTGGTTTTTCATTTCTAGTAGAAAATTTATAAAACGAAAAGCAATATCGAAATATCAATATAATTATTTTTGGAATTAGAAAAAAAAAAAAAAAAAACTTATTTTGAAAGAATACTTTAAATAAAAAATCATACAGTTTCTTGTATTTTATAAAACATGTGCAATCATCATTTATAGTTATAATATCTATATAGATTTTCTCTATTGTGGACCAGTTAGGATTAAATCTCTTCGAAACGATAGGATAGTGACTTAGGTGTTATCTGATTGGTCAACACAGTTTCGATTGATCACAATCTAAGCATAAATTCGGATGTTATATAGAAATTTCAGGTACAAATATTTAATCTGACATACTTGAAATGCACAATTTTAAAAGAAATTGAAAAAATATTAACATTTTGTGTTGAAACATATGCTCAAAATCTGGAAGAATTTAGAGCAAATTAAGTTTAGCATTTTGGTAGCTATTCGATAGGGATGGTGGTATCGATATGTATTGTTCGAAATCGAAATCATCATATTAAGGTATACTTTTAAAATGCGATTATAAATAAATTTTTGAAAGCTTAAATTATATACATGTTTTTAAATTATTTTCTTTAATAAAATGAACATTATTTCTTTTATTTTATTTTTATTTATTTATTTATTTATTTATTTATTTATTTTTATTTTTATTTTTTTTTTGGGGGGGGGGGGGGATATTTATTAATTTTGGAGTTCCTGTTATGTATGGTTTTATAGCAATTTAATTCCGTCAATCTTACTTTTTAAGATAACAGTAATAAAAATTAAATTTAAGAATTTTTTTAATTAGCAACGAAAAAAATATTTTCGAAAATTGAAATTATAATGCAAATATCAAAGATTTAAATCTCTTCCTTTGGGAAACAAGAGGAGGGGGGACTGAAATTGACTATTCAGTAGGACAGTGATGGTGTCATCTATTGATAATTTTAAAATGCTATTCAAAATAAATTTTTGAAAGCCAAAATTATGCACTTTTTTAGATTTTTTTATTCATTATAAATAGAATATACATTCTTTCTTTTTATTTATTTATTTATTTATCATCGAGAAAAAAAAATCCAAAATTGAAATTATACTGCAAATATAAAAGATTTAAATATCCTTTACTGAAAAAAAAAAAAAGAGAGAGAGAGAGAGAGAGAGAGAGAGAGAGAGAGAGAAAGAAAGAAAGAAAGAAAAAAAATCGGAAAATATTCTGTATTTTTCTGAAAATCATATTAATGTACGTAAATATCATCGCGCCGATGTTCTACACGGGAAATATTAGTAACATAAAATTTCAATAAAATTTATATTATAAAGTTTTAATAATTCTATTATTAAATAATAAAATTTAATGTGATCTTTATTTATTTTTATTTATTTATTTACTTTTATGGTTGAAAATCACATTTGATATTCACTTAAATTAACAGGAATTCTCAATGCTCGTCCATTTGTTTTGTTACTTTGAAGTTATTTTCTTGAATTTCTACTACCATTTAGAGTATAATGAATTTTTGACAACCTGATAATAATAATTAAATGTTTAGATAGAGATCAATAATTATATGCATGTTGGTGTGTAATCGCATATATATACATCATCATCACCATCATCATCAACAACAATAACAATTTCAGTCTTTATCATTCCGTTGCGTAATATGATGAAGGCTTTTCTGCCATTCCAAGGCATCCTGCAATTCCAAGGCAGGATATGATGAAAACCTCTCTTATGTGATTCTAATCTGCCCTATTTTCTGTATTTCTTATCGATTCTTCTCTCACACACTTCACAAATTCTTTTTTTCTAGTGACACAGTGGTCAATTTCTTGCTCTTTTCTTATGTCTCGGTATCCAAAATAGGACTTTGGTGGTTCATTTATCATCATTTCTTCGTCCACCCTCATTTTAACTTTCTAAATGATGATATTTTCCAGAAATATCATCGTTAAACTTAGTTTACTCTTTAATGCAAGTGTTTAGATATCTTCGAGTGAATCCTAGAATGCATCTCTCTATGTTTCTCTCGATTGTTTGAAGTATTTGTGTAGTTTTATACATTAATGTCCAAGTTTCTAAAACATAATTTAAAACAGCAAAATGCATTGATAAAAAATGCATATATACATAATGTAATGTAAATATATGTATACATAATGTAATGTATATTAATAATGTAAATTGTGATTTTCGCAGCACCTGCTTTGTCTATTTATTATATATTTACACAATGAAATTTCCTTAAATTTATCCTATAATTTTCACAGGCTTTTTTCTCAATTTCTTACAGGTAATTCCCTCTAAATCCCAATAATTCTATTGGCTGATAATCCATACTTAGAATGTCGTTCCTTTAACAAATATATGAGTAAATATCCATCTAATTATTTTTCACAAATAGCGGTATGTTTAATATTAACGACATTGCAGTCTACTTGTTAACTTATTAAGTTTTAAGTCCTTTTATAATGTAAAAATTTTGCATTTGTTTAATTTATTTATTACAATATGTTTAAAAAACTATGTCGTGAACAATATGTTTGAAGTGGAATTAACTTATTTAAATAATAGTCATAACTAAATTCCATGTTATTAAAAAAAAAAAAAAAAAAAAAAAAAAAAAAACAATTACTTTTCTATAAAAATGTTGACTTTCCCCAAAAATTATTTTATATTTTATTCGTTATGTAATATACATCAACTAGCAATCCCAGGTTTACACTGGCTTAAACCAAATATTTCTGCAAATACACGCATTTTACAAGCTTTTGTAACTTTATCCTCCTTAATTCATAAAAATAAGTTATTAGAACCCGTAAATCTTTGCAGCGTTTTCAATATACATATATATACACAATGTATATAC
Source organism: Salticus scenicus (assembly GCA_963930645.1). Taxonomy (NCBI): domain Eukaryota; kingdom Metazoa; phylum Arthropoda; class Arachnida; order Araneae; family Salticidae; genus Salticus; species Salticus scenicus. The sequence continues at coordinate 220,455,950 of OZ005653.1, read as the reverse complement.
GTTATCTCATCCTTGTTTATCCTTTATTAAATGCGAATTTGAATAGGTCTTATTTACATGCATATTTCTTAATCTTCTTTATACATTATTTATTACCCTTATTTGAATTTTGTTCGACACTATTATTTTAATTTAGTGACTGACATAGATCAAGGATTTTAATTGACTTTTAATTAATTTCCATAAATTAGTAATTTTTATCTCACAAATTTATCTCAATTTACAAAGTTTGTAGTAAAATCTTTAAAGTTATATTTAGTATTCAATAAAAAAATTAATATTATTTTTCTCGGAAACCGAACAAAAATGAATGATAATTTTATACAGATTTGTAGATAAAATTAAATTTTAAAATGTGATAAGTAAATAAAATAGATAAATAAATAAATAAATAAACATTCATCTCGACGTTTTTTGTTTGTTGAAAAATTTACGCAACCGCAATAGCCTTTGAATTTTTTGTGAAATCGAATACTTTTAGATTCTAATACTTTTTTCTAATACTGTAAATTTTCTCAACAATACCAGACAAATAATGATTTTATTGTTAAAGTTTATACTTAAAAATTTCTATCCTCTCAAATTTCCTGAACAAGGCCAGCTGAATGGATTATTTTGTATTTTTGTATATAAAATCTAGCCATTCGCAATGTAAGAAAAGTATCAAATATTTGCGAAATACCGGTAGCTAGCCCATGTCCAACAATTTCTTTACTTATTTTAAATTAGCACATTAATTTTCGTGCAATTATTTTTTTTTCTGCATTACTGACTTTTTCATAAAAATACGGTAGCCTGTTTCCAAATACAACGTATTATACATAGTGCGTCTCTTATTGAAACTAATTCTAAAATAATTATTTTACATGCATAAAAAGACAATCTAGTAAATATCAAATCCCCCATTCATTTGATATATTACTTTATATATATATATATATATATTGTCATTTATAAATTTTTAAATATTTTGCACATTTTAATCAGTATTTTATATTATTACGTGTTTAAAGAATAATAATAAGTATATTTATAAATCATTCTTATATAAAATAAATAAATAAATACCGTATGCAAAATATTAAAAATAGACACTTTTCTTTTGAAGCTGAGTTTAACTCATAGTTTTAGTACCGAGAATTATTTCAACCGAAAAACGTTGATGAAACTATCAAATAAATAGAAAACTTTTAAACTTTTCCTATTAGTGAATATCTATCGATTTCTCCATTGAGTATTTAATTTTATAAATTAACATAAAAGTACTCGAACTTCCCTTAAATAATTTAGGTTCTTTGTTTCTACGAAAATTCACAGACAATAATTTCAAAGAATTTCCCATGCATGCTTATTTCACTTTCAATTGCAAAATTTAAGAGAGATGCAATATGAGCGTTGTTTACGGTTAATTGGATAGGCAGAATGACTAGCTTCTCCTCCCGTTTGGGAGCTCTGAGGTTTTCAAAGTGAACCTAATTTCCTGCAATTATAGATATTAAGGTTCGCCAATGCTCATTTCAGATGTGACGCAAAGAGAAGTTTGTTAAATACTTTGGTCATAGCAATGGCTTTTCTATACAGTCTATTTCGAAATCCCATTATTCAAGTTCTATTTACGAGAATTTTAGGACTGTGAAATTCTAGAGCTATTAAATATTTAAAAGCAAACATTAGACAATTGAGTTTTCCAACACATTTCGACGGGTAATACAAAGCTATTTCTTCAAGAAATATCTTAGCTATATTTTTAAGAAATTGTAAAAATGTTAAAATATAATAATTAAACGAGAAACGTAGGTCATAAAACTAATGAAGGATGAAAACAGTAACTGTAAAAAATAAAAATAACTAATATGTAGAACATTTATATTTCATACAAAACCACATTGCCTTTTTGCAACGCACTCATACTAAAGTCAAAACACCGGGAAGCTATTTAACCAAAATGCAAAATGGTTCAAAATGTTATTCCCAAACAGCATGTGTGGATGTGTCAGTGCATGAGGAGTAACACACAATGTTCCTTTGTAACTGAATTGCATAGGAACTGAGATTCAGTAATGCTATCGTTGACAGTACAATTGCATTCTGACCGTCCGGCAAAGAAAAAATAACAAAAGGTATAAACTTTACAAATAACGTAATCCAAGTACAAAATACACATAAGAAATAGTACAACACATAAGAAGTGCTCGATTGGGACCCATAAGCCATGATACGTGCTTCACTTCGTCACTTGTGTCTTCTAGCGTGCGTTTAAGTTGGCCAGAGTTTATCGTCCTTCCAGCATGTTACAATCAGTCGTCCGACTCACAGTTCTTATGTTATTCTCACTTCTCATGAACTCACACACCCACATGTACCGTTTGGGCATTACTTTTTGAACCACCCTTTATAATATATATATATATATATATATATATATATATATATATATATATATATATATAATAAAACTTTGATACTACATGTAATTTTCAAGTAAATATTTAAAACTTTTCTAATAAATCCAGATTTATAGAAATAAAGGAAAAAAATATCTTTAAAAAAGAAACTGACGTTAAACTAAAATTTTGTCTTGATCATTCTGTAATATAAAACTGCAACACTTTTTTCAATGCTTGAAATAAAATTTTCTCCAGCCTAAATATGTAACCAGTACAGTCGGTAAATAGTCAGTCTAAAAACAGGATTCAACAAGGATTTATTTAACAAAACTGTATAGGAATTTTTGCTAGTGTCCGAAGGCTTTTGTTACCGACTGTACCATATACAAAGAATTGATAGTATTGAAGAGCAGTATTGACGAGAATTGTGGTACAGAAAAATGCATATCAATTGTGTCTATTTTGTGTGCGTACAAATTCCCCAGACCTTATCGTCATCTAGCTTGTTACAATCGCGCTTCCAACCCCCCAGTTCTTGTGTAATTTTTTACTCTTTATGATCTGACACATCCACACCTGCTAACTGGATATAACCTTTGAACCACTCTGTATACATGTATATATATACAGGGTGTCTCATAAATCTGTATACATTTTAAAAATTCATAAAAATTGCTGGAATTGGCAGAATTGAACGCGGTTTGTAAAAAAACTATTCTCAGATGGGACTTTTTTTTTTTTTTTTTTTTTTTTTTTGTAAAAGAAAAAAAAATAGTTGAATTCTTCGTTGATAGAGGGTACTGCACGGGTGCGTAACGAGGAATATGCAAAAAAGAGTCCTATAAATTGTACGGTTTTACTATTAGCACGCTTATTTCTTATTTTGCTTCCTACTTGCGTATACTTGAAGTTTTAATTGTGATGCTGACTTGATGGATAAAGCGTTTTTGTGAAGATGTTTTCTCTCCGGTACGAACTGCTGACTAAAACAGCAGTTAACGGTGTTGTAACTGGTTTGCAAACCTGCAATTTGTGGTGATGGCGGACACATGCAATGGGATTGGTACACCTGTAAATATTTGCAAGTTAATAAAAATAATGTTTACCGAAAGGTGTGATATGCTCACATACAGCGTCCTCTCTCAACGAAAATTTTTACTATTATTTTTTCCTTCACCCAAAGAAAAAAAAAAAGAAACTTTCACGGGAATAACGTTTTCGCAATCCACGTTCAATTCTATCCATTTCTTCATTTTTTATGAGTTTTTACAGTCTGAGTTATGTCTACAGACTTATGGGACTCCCGATATATATATGTGTGTGTTTGTGTGTGTGTATTATCGTACATGTTTTTGATATCATATAAAACTTACAAGTAAACATTGAAAACTTTTCTAAAAAAGAAACCTTTAATAAGTATAAAAGGGGGTTAAACTAAAAAATCTTCTCTTACTCATTGTGTAAAATAAAACTGCAAACTTTAATTTCCCATGCAATAAAATAGTCTGCAGTCCAAATATGTAACAAGTACCATACCCACAGAATTGAATGAATACAGAAAAATGCATATATTCCTTAAAATGCTTTAAATGCTTATAACAAGGCATTCTTTCTGTATCATGAAACTTAAAATAGCTGCTGACAGTCTAACTCAGTAGGATCAAACAAGTTATAGTATTCAGTCAATAATTAGGTTGTATTTTTCATCCTTATTCTCAGTATATTTTACACATAAGTAAAAATTATCGATGGAAAGAATTGTATGCCATTCAATTCTTAGATGTATTTCAGAGGAAATTAGTACTATTGTGCTCACTCACTGATATTCCAATTAAAAGCATCATTCTTTTATAATTGGACTTTTTTTTTAAACATTATTTTAATAATATGTGGTGCTTCTTTCTAACCAGATTAACAACAGATAGAAATTACTACGACGAATTTTTATTTATTTATTTTTTGGTTTAAACATGTATTGTTTTGCACAATGTAAATTATGTATTTCTGTGCATTTGATTAAGATACTCATGAACTGATGTTCTTCATGAACTGATATTTTTACTGATTACTCATGAACTGATATTTTTGATTATGGAAACATCTTTTTATAATTGTAGTAAATAATCTTGACGCTGATCTGATAAAAGTTTTTTCAGTTAACTAAGGCACAATAATTCTCTTTTTCAGAACTAAACAATCACGAAATAAACAATAGAAAACTTTTGATCTTTATTTGCTTCTTCAAACTAATGAGACAACGTTCAGAAACATATAACTCTATTAAATCTTTCCAGGTCTTTAAAATGGCAAAACAATGATTGTATTATGCATAGAAAATATCTGCTTTTCAAATTTTTATCATCTGAATCACCCGTGGAACAACCAAATGATAATATCAAGTACGTATTACAGCTGAAAAAGAACGAATAACTTATTGAAACCTATTATTATAATTAATTTCATCAAAAAATCTTTTTGCTTTTCCTTTTATTTATTTAACAATAGGCATTAGATTAATAAAAGTTTCTCTGATAAAGACCGCACGACCAAAGTGTAAACTTCTAAAGTGAAATTTAATATTTAAATGAAAAATCATTTCCTTCCAATTACATCAAATAGAAAGAAGATATCAGCTACTTTTAAGTAAACACATAGATTGTTTATATATTCTACATGCATTAAATGGTGCATTAATGTTTCATAAATTTAATATATACATATATATATATATCACGAAGCAGCTGAAAACGCATTATTAAGCTATTTTATTGATAGTCTGTAATATATCTGAATTCTTTGTGACTTCGAATTTTCTTTATCATTCAGAAAAAATATTAATTCAATTTTACTTTCTCTTACATACATATGGCAGAAAATATTGTTTTGGGCCAAAATTTCAGAATTTAGTTTTTGTTATATTTACACGTTTTGTGTAAGGTAGTTACACGATTTGTTTACACTTTTTGTTGTCAAGGTGTCTTGAATATGGAAATCAGGTTTATAGCGGTTGGCTTGTGTGTGTATTCCTCTTATCAGCATATCTTAAGAACAAATAGTAGTACAGTGCGTGTCGAAATGATAGGTCCACCAGTAAAGACGAAATTTATGTTGGTAAAAAAGGTTTTATTGTGTACAAAGTACTATTTTATAAACTACATTACTTCATTCAATGTAAAATAATACATGAGTAATATACAAATAATAGGAATAATAAGGAAAACAAAAATTACATGAAAAAGCTGTTTCAAAAAGATTGGTCCAGTGAACCAAGCATCAAATTAATGTTGAAATAATAAGAAAATTTTCCACCTTGTTTCAGAATAAGCTCATAAATCCTATTCGGCATGGATTCTACAAGATTTTGTGAACACTCCCCACATGTTTTCTACTGAATTCAGGTCGGGGCTGCAAGGTGGCCAATCGATAACATGTACACCATTATCCAGAAACCATTCGAAATTGGACTTTGCAGTGTGCACAGGAGCATTGTCCTGTTGGAACATGAAGAATGGGCCCCCAATGTGCTCTGCTTGTGGAAGAAAATATTGTTCAAGCAGCTTTTGATAGCCTGCAGCATTCAAACGATTATCTACAAATGCTATATCAGTTTTTCCTGCACCTCCGAATACGGCCCATACCATAACGGAACCAACACCAGCTTGCCTCTTCGAGAATATATGTCTATCGTTACGCAGATCGTGCCAGTAGTACTGCCAGCTATCTGGACCATCCAGGATGAATTTCTTTTCATCACTGAATATCACACGATTCCAATCTTGTTTCCAGGACATCACTTCATGTGCGAATTTCAATCTCTTTACTTTGTGCTTTTTAGTCAATTTCGGAGCTGCTTTCCTCTTAACGTAAACTATATTGCCGAACTTCTTTACCACTCTATGGACTGTAGATTTTGATATTGGAGGGTTTTGTTGTCTGGCCACAGTGGATAAGCTCATATTTCCAGATTTTAACTCCTTTACGATAGTCCTTCTTTGTCGGGGTGTCACTTTTGATGGGCGACCAGATGATTTTTTACTGCCAAAAACATTTCTAAGTCGCAAATAATTGTTTACAACATTATGTGATCTGTTTAAAAGTTTACATATTTCTCTGTTCGATATTCCAGACGTTTTAAATGCATCAATTTTCCCCTGCTCAACCAGTGGAAGATTGCAACGGCGACCATTTCGTTTGATTACAACGTGATGTTCAAATCTGCTTAAATACCTCCACAGCAGCCAGCATAATCCCGCAGCAAGACTAAGCAACGATATTTATGCAATTTTTTTGGAAATAAACATGATTGGTGCAAAATTTCTGAAGGCGGACCTATCTTTTCGAAACGGTCTGAAAATGAAAATTTGCATAAAATAAAAAGGAATTATTTATTTTTAAGAAATGTCTACATAAATAGTTATAACAATTACTGATTAATTATCTCAACCAAAAAATGTTATTCTTATTCTCAATTAAGCGTCGAAATTTTGAAAAAATGCGGGTGGACCTATCATTTCGATACGCACTGTAGGAAATCAAATTTGGTATTCTATATATGTATCATATAGAAATACACTTTTCGTTGTGATCAATCAACTAGTCCGTGTACCGGGACATCCAAAATTTCATGACAGCCTTAAACTCTATGTAAATAAAGGTACTATATTAAAATGGGGGTTTGTGGAAGCGGTAACCTCTCTCACATAGAATTATTTGTCAAATAAATCTGCTCCGAAACCTAATTTGAATTGTTTTTAAAGTAGGTTTATGTGCAACCCTTCTTATCTTACCACAAAATCTATAATCGGTATTTTTTGTATTGGAATGCAGGGTAAGAGAATGTCATGCCCGTGTCACTCCATATTATTATTATTATTTATTTATTTTTCTTATTTATTTATTTATTTTGTCTTACATAGAAAACTAAAGTACAAGCTTAGACGTATTTTATATTATACGTATTTCCCCATTTAAACGTATTTAGAAAAGGATATTTCTTCATTAACAGTAAAATATACGGTGGCTAACATAACATTTTAAAAATTTCACCCATGTACTAAAATGCATTGAAATTATTATCTTTGTTCCCATGCATAAGCCATTACTCCTTTATGTATATTAATATTAGTAATCTTTCATTCAAAGACTGCGCCACTTGGCAAATTCGCGCGTTTCCTTTACGGTCCACGCGATAAATTATCAAAATATACTCAAATCTTCAAATTAAATCAGAAGCAACATTAAAGCTTAATTAAATTAATTATACTTAATTTAAAAAATACTAATTAAATAACTAATTTTGAAGTTAAACCAAACAGATTAACAATTTTTTTTTTTTTTTTTTTTTTCTCAAATACAACAAAATATAAGCAATAATAAAGGAAAACATTAGACTGAAAATGAATTTACAAATATTCTTTATTTGTTATAAACAAAACATGTGTTGTAATTAAAGACGTGTGCAATAAGTCGCCAAATGCTCTAAATGGCAGTCTAACGGAAAAATACCAAATAAAATAATCTATCAATAATCTGAATTTATAACAATAATTTTCTGTTATTTTTTGACAGTTGTATAAGCTATTAACGCAATAAACCACATTTAACTATAAGAACTACTCTCTGGTTGCACATAAATTTTTAAATTACTAGTTATGCAAAAAATTATCTAAAACAAAAAGTGACGTTAGTTTTAACAGAAAATTCATTTGCTATTCTAATTTTTGAGATTTTATTCTTTCAATTTTATTAATTATCTGCCTTAATTTCATTTATATTGATAAGAGTAAAATTAATTTAACAAAGGATTAAATCAGATGAGTTCACTCTAAAAGAAATATACATGTAACGCGTCCAAATTAAATTTACACTTATGTATTTATTTTTTCTATATATTGTAAATGATAACAGTATTAATGAAAAATTTAATATATTATCGTAAAAAGAATATATTCATATTTGAACATAAAACAATAGGCTTCATCTTTATTTTCGTAAGCTAGTGTAGTACATAAATAAATAAATAAATGAATGAATAAAATAAAGAAGAAAAAGGAGAAGAAGGACAAGAAGGAAAAAAATAACTATTTAAATTGTTTTTATTGATAACTTATACTGCGACTGTCTATCTAATGTCTCATTTAAACAATGAATTGTATTGTTCAAATAAATATGACTATATATTGACTTGTGTTAAGCTATTTTAATATTCTGTATCCTTAACTATATCTTTTGAAACCTTGTTTTAAGTTTCTTTTATGAAATTCTATTCTTAAGGGTTTTAGAACTTCAGAATACTATTTCTACTGAAGATTACAAATATAGACATCTAATGACAAAAGTAACTTTAATTCCTTACTCTTTAATAGAATATGTTCTAAAAAAAAATATTTTTAAGAGAGAAACCCTTTATATAATTTTAGTATCTTATTCCTTTAAATAAATAGAAGTTTAATAATTAAAATATGTATATTTAAGATGGTGATGTTAAAAATTATGACAATTAAATTGGAGTAAATTACTTTTTTTTTTTTTTTTTTTTTTTTTTTTTAATTCAAATTGTTAAAAAAAAAAAAAAAAAATTAACATTTGTATTTTCAAATTTTTCTATACAAGTTGATTTAAAACCAAAAATACAAACCTTTAGGGGAGGTGGGACACCTTATAAGGATTGAAAATTCAGTCCCAATGTGTACTGATACTCGGAATTATACTATTGTACCTAAAATTATATTTTTGTAAATAGCATCACTTATATAGGTATGCATCAGCTGTCTGTGTTTAAATTTTCCTCACTAACAACTTTAAGGAAAATTGGCAGAGACTTTTTGAGACGCTATTACTTTCAAGATTAAAAAATTTTCGGTCATATCAAGTGTACCCTATATTTTGTTAATAAATTAATAATTATTAAGAAATAAAATTCTTTTTTTTTTTTTTGCCTCTTTTTCCACTCGATGAAATAATACATTACCAAATAAAGTATTTATTCTTTCAATTTATTCTACATCTACACTTCTTTATAGTTTTCTCAACAGCTGTGAACAAGTGTGTGTGTGTGTGTGTGTGTGTGTGTGTGTGTGTGTGTGTGTATGTATATCATATAACTTTATCTGCCAAATGTTTTAAATTATACCGCAATGTTGTTAGTATTTTTCACACTTTTCCACACTCATTTTATTTAGAGTAATTTTTTTCATATTTAAACTTAATAAAATATTGAAGAAAATTATTTTACAAAAAATACGGTGGGGAAAAAGGGAGGGAACTGACAACACTGTGGAGTAAATTAAAAATGTTGGCAGCTATGCATATAGACATTAATTCAGTATCCAACAATTTTTATAAATTGTTTTTTTGTAAGAGTAAAATGCATCCATTTTAAAAAAACACCTCTTAAATAGTCTGAATAAATAAAAATTTTTAACTTACAAAATTACTATATTACTTTCATAACCTTTGTTATAGAAATGAAATTGGTAATAATATATATATATATATATATATATATATATATACATATATATATAACCTAAAAGTTGTCTAAAATTACTTCAAAATCTCATCCATATACATAGATATATAACATTCCTTAACAATTTATAATCAACAGCGGAGTTTGATCGATGCAAGTGAATATTTTCAAACATATTGTATTTATTGACATTCAGTTTTAGCTCTGCGAATATGCTAAAGCCTCTAGTGTAATAAAAGAGTTTGCTTTGGCACGTTTTCGGAAAACGAGTATGGAAGTAATATGATAAGCAAACAATGATTGGCTAGTTAAGCAGCTGTGTTTGAGACAGTGCACAATAATGTGAATAATTTCATTTACCTTAAGACAATATGATGAGTTTCAGTTTGTTCGCCTTATTTATACTTTCATAAGCTTTATATTGGAAATATATTTTATTAAGATTGATGGTTACCATGTAATGTAATAAACTCTCCTTAAAATTCTCTAAGTAATTCTCCTGTGTTTTTCATGTTTCTAAATGGAAAATAAATTGTTTACAAACAAAATATGTTTGGGAAAGATAAATTTTGGGAAATACTCAGCACTAACATAGAAATATTAATTTTTAGAAATCCCATGTTTTATAAAAAGGTTAAAGAGAAAGAGAAAGAAAGAAAGAAAAGAAAGAAAAAAAAAGAAAATGCAAGTCAGAAAAAAATTATAAATAAATGTTTTAATAGAACTACACTTTAACTTAAAAATCTTTAATTTACTTTTATATAAAAAATGGATAAGCAATATGCTGTTTAGCAAAATAGTACATTGATACTACTGATATTAGTTACTTGATATTACTTTTAAAACAATACTTATGAAAATAAATAAAATTAAAACTTTTTTGAAATGCATGCATAATATAATTTTATATTCATTTCGGTGTTTCAAGAAAAATATTAAATATGCATAGAAGAAACTGTTAAATACTAAAGAAAAATTGTTAAATTTTTTATATGACGAAAAGTCATACAACTTAAAATGCCGGTATGCTATTGCAGTTTTTCCATTCTTTGATATCTCAAAGAATGGAAGATGGGTGTTCTAGTACACATTTTGCTGATCTCCCAGTTGGTGATTTTAAACTTTAATGGTTGTTATTCAGATTCCACTTAATTTCTGGATCCCGATGTATACCCTACATTCGTTTAAGACACAGACTACGGACCTTCTTGTTTAGTCGTTAAGTAATTTTTTTAAGAGCATAAGTGCATATTGGCCCACTATACGGTAAGATCTTCGACAGGATTGTCGCTTTGTAAAACCACTTCACCTAAATCTATCTATTTGCATCTGTTCTAATCATAAAAGATTTTCACCAAAAACTAAATTCGAAAACTGGCGTACAGTCAATAGAAAGATATTAAAACTTCTTCTCACACCATTAATTTTAAGTCAGCACAACCGGTTTCGAAAGGACGCAGCCTTTCTTCATCAGGCGCAAACACGTGCTACTGCCTTGGAGGCAAAAGCAGTGACTTTAAATTTATGGTGTGTGAAGAAGTTTTAATAGCTTTCTATAAAAGATTTTGACATCAATCTGTTTCAATTCTGGAGAAATCTTGAAGACTTGTTGTTCAACTTCACTTAATATCCAAACTTTATTTTTTGTTGTCAATTTGCTAAGTAGTTTAGTAATATTTTAAAAATTCGAGATGATTTTTCTGTACTACGAACAGGTGTGCAAAAATTATTGAACTTGTTTAACATTTATTGGATAAGGAATGATTTGTACTGCTGCAATTTTTTCTTGAACAACATCCATTTGATTAAAAGTTATTCTGAAACCAATGTATTTGACATGAGTGCTTGTAAACTTGTATTTTTCTCTGCTTGAATATAATTTATATTTTCAATGTCTGACACAAACAATCTGCAAGTTTTCGAGGTACTGTTCAAAAGTTGGGAATAATACAATAATGTCATCCAAGTACTTCAGAACATTCGCGTAGTCCATTGCAGAATTGATCCATGAGACGCTGAAAAGTGTCTGGATGCGTTGTGGAGTCCTTATGGCATTTTTTGCAGTAGAATGTACTATAGAAGCAGATAAATGCAGTCTCTTCAGGAGACTTAGAGCTGAAATCTATTTGATAATAGCCAGATTTTAAATCAAGAAGCTGAAACAAAGATTTCGAAAAAATAAAAAATAAACAAATACTTGTAGACAAACACCATAAATAAAGTAACCGCAATTGTAAAAATATTTTACTACGATTTTTCGATGGTAATAAAACTACTACAATCTCGAACAATTTCCAAATTTTTCAATTTTGAAATGACAGGTGTGGTTCTATGTATAACATGTAAATAATCAATTTTATTTATATGCTGGATGTATTTTACAATAATACATACATATACAAATGTTCCATATAGTTCGCATGTAACTTTATTATCGTCTTGACCGGATATATCCGTCCCCTTGCTGTTGTATTTAATGCAAAACACTTAAAATTTAAAATTATTAAATTAAACTTTTTTGTCTTAATTAAAGTGTGAAGGTATATAAACTTCATTTATTAAAGTGTGGAGGATATAATAGTCATAAGTTTTACCTGTATATCCATCTTTATGTTTTTAATTACGTGATTCTACAACCTACATTTTAGTACATTGTAAATTTGTGCAGTGAAAACAGTATTACAATTCCACCATTTCCATGGCGATCAGGTGGGCTTAAACTACCACTCACATATTGTAAGAGATACATTTCTATATGACTCTGTATCAAACAAATATATTATATGTAATAATTTGTGGGAACTTCAAGCGTTACTTTAAAATGTATAAATAAAGCATTTAAACAACTTTAACATTATTCTTTCGAATATGTAACTTTAAAAATGGAAACACTTGTGCTTAACCCTTTATCTAATGTAACTTTAAAATGTCATTAGATAAAAAATAAATACAAAATCAAATTTATATATTTATAAAAATAAAATGTATATACCCCCCCCCCCCCCCACTTTAATCTCACTACATAACACATCGGTCAGAATATCCCGGGACTAACCCACAGATGTCATCGTAAATGAAATATTTCTATATGGGTGAGGTAGTACTAATCTTCAAAAGATACATGTCAAAATTTCATGATATTTCAACTGTTCCTCACCGAGATATTAAAGTTTTATTGATACGATTTTAACACGCTCTAAACGATAGAAAAATATAAATTTGTGAGTTGATTAATCTTTTTTTTTTTTTTTTTTTAATGGACATAAATACAGATGAAAATCAGCAATGGCTTTAAAGAATCAACAATATTTTTGCCCATTAAAGAAAAATGTATAATCAAATATTGTTTATATATCGCGTCAAAAAACTAACCTAAATATTAGAAAAATATATATAAACATAAGAACTAAATGCTTTTTCGACCACCATGTACAAATGGTACACTAAAGCACCACCGCATTAAATCCTCATAAATTACTATCATGAGGTAATATGCATAACTTGTATTGGATATATCTTTAAATAATGATCTTAAATACTTTTAAAAAAAAATCTTGCAAATACATTTTGAAGGTGAAAAGAATAGGTATTTTTTTATATTTAAATGTAAATTTGAATGAAAAATGTGTAACCAAATATTGTTTATGTATCACGTTAAGAATCTACCATCTGTATTAGATAAATATATAAACATGAGAACTAAATGTTTTTTCGACCTCTATGTACAAATGGTACACTATAGCACTACCGCATTAAATCCTGATTCATTACTATGATGAGATATATGCATATTTTGTAATGGAGATATCGTTAAATAATACTCTTAAATACCTATATATATATATATACAGGGTGATCCAAAAGTCAGGACAAACTTTAAAAATGAATAACTCGAAAACGAATCAAGATACAAAGATACGTTTTGCACCAAACGGATGAAAAAGAAACCGGGTTTTGTGTGGCAAAGGAAAAATTTATTTCTGTTGGCGACCAACAGATGGCGATATAGTGTTTTATTTCACCAAAAGATGATTTACAAATAAAAAAAATGTTGACAACTTACAATTCAGCTTAATTACAGTTAATTAGTACAACTACAGTAACTGTTCATTGTCGATCATTCAGAAGTACAGTTGTGAGATTATTCACCCCATCGTTCACAGCATTTAGTAACGTTTCTTGCGTTATGGCAGACACATTTTGGCGGATGGCATCTTTCAGTGCTGCTAGTGATGCCGGTTGGTCGCGGTACACTTTTGACTTCCAAAAATCCCCACAGCCAAAAGTCACAGGGTGTCAGATCGGGAGATCTTGGAGGCCATGCGTGATTAAAGTAGAGACTAAGAATGCAATATTTCGATGCATATAAGCTTCGACTACCATAACCTGCTGTAGTTGTTCCTTTTATATCGTTTGTTGCTTTGCATATTCCTACATCAGAAATACGACAGCGCCATCTGTTGGTCGCCAACAGAACTATTTTTTTTTCTTTGCCACACAAAACCCGGCTTCTTTTCCATCCGTTTGGATCAAACCGTATCTTTGTATCTTGATCCGTTTTCGAATTATTCATTTTTAAAGTTTGTCCTGACTTTTGGACCACCCGGTATATATATATATATATGTTTCAAATGCATTTTGAGTGTAAAATGTAAAAGCACATTTTACATTTAAATGTAAAATTAATTGAAAAATATATAACCAAATATTGTTTATATATCACTTCAACAATCTACCATCAATATTAGAAAAATTATAAAAACATTAAAACTAAATGCTTTTTCGACCTCAATGTAAAAATAGTATACTAAAACATCCCCTCATTAAATACTCATTAATTACTATGATGAGGCGATATGCATAATTTTTATTGCCTATAACTTAAAAATTTACTCTTAAGTAACTAAAAAAAAAAAAAAAGTTTCCGAATACATATATCTATATATATATTTTGCCTGTTTCATGATGCGGTAAATGAAGGATTAAAAAGTAGTTCAAAATTTGTCTTATTTGTATTAGAGACATATAGTTTCCCATACATATTTTTGCACATAAAAATTTCCATTATGTCTATAAACACAAACACTCATACATAAAAAGCTCATACCTTTAAAAAAAAGTTAAAGCATGTATCATTAATCATGCACTTTTTTCTAGAATAAAGAATTTAATTTGAACAAACCCAATCACACGTAGTGAAAGTTAACAGTTATTAAAATTTATATATCTGAATTCAACATTATATACCTGTCTGGAAAATCTGTTCAGGAATGTGAATAAATTACGAATATTTAAGTTCATTTGTTTGCCAAGTAACTTGTCACATGTCCATTTTCAATAATATATAATCAACAACCTGGCGTCGCGAAATCTGGGCGTAATGACAAAGGCTTAATTATCTCAGTCCCCAATCACTTAATTATCCTAATACTTATTCCTTTCAGGTATGGGAAGAGAGATAATGAAGTTACGGAGTCAGCCTTTATTTTGAAAAGTGCAGTAGGCTTTGTGTTGTTCTGTAAGTCAAAGGATTGAGGGGTGGGGGTGAGATAAACCCATCTCTGCTTTGTCTTAATATACTGAATCTGTAGGCAACCTATTTCATGCTGCTTTCCGAAACTGTCAAGCTCTGCATATGCCTACATTAAAATCAGTTAACATTCATTTTGATGAATTATTGTTCTTTAAGTTATTAGGGAAAAGTTTAATTCAGCAGAAATTTAGAAATCCTTAGATCTGTGCATATTAATTACATCATGAGAAAAATTTCCATTTTCCTGCCGTGATTACACTGCATATTAATGAAAATAGTGAAACTGTCTTCAGTTTTTAAAATTTTTAAATAATGTGCTGTTAGGTGAAAGATAGGTTTATATAATGCCTTGATTTTAGGTTATATTAGGGAATTGCATGAATGTTCCATACGCACTTTATTTTAACATTTTGAGAATTTTTCGTTATCAATTATTTTGTTAAGAAAAAAAAAACGAAAAGAAAGATATTATTCTAAGATTACAATAGCGTGGTTATGTTTTATTTCATGGAATTATTATTTCACGTGTATATTACAATGGTTATAGGTAAACAATATTAAATAAAATTTTAATCATTTCTTGGAACAAGCATTCATTATTTTTGAGTATTTTTTAGTATTTAAGAGATTTAAGTACATATTATTAATATTATTCTCTTAAATGAAATTTCTCACTTTTCTATAATATTGTAGCTTTTATATGTTTTTATATCTGTGTTGTTTCTGCAGCAAAAACAAATGCAATTAAGAATGTCGAAGCCTGTACTTTCAATGGATTATTTAAATGGTAAACAAAATTTATGAACAAATACCATGATATTTTTTTTTTCCTTTCCTCCGACTTATATACAGGGGGTTTCAGAACCGCGTTTCAGGACTTTTAAGAGAAGTAGAGTAAATCCTGACTATTCAGAATCCTATAGCAATGTGGATCTGAAATGTTTTCTGTCGTAGTGATATAGACATATACATTACTAATTGAAAGTCGCCAAGTAAGTAAATTATTCATTTTTATGTTGAATACACAGTTTTTATAATCAATGAGTACTGCATTAAAGTCATTGGGTGAAATTTCGAACTTTAATTTTGACCATGTTTCTTTTTTTAAGTACATTCATCATTCAAAAGAATAATCACTTATTTCATTTTATGACTGATGATTCTGTGTACACCATTTCGACAGGAAAGCATTTTTGATGCTGTATTGCTGCTTGATTCTGAATCGTGGATGCATTGTACCACTTATATAAGCTTTGAAACGTAACACCGAAACACTGTATATACATTGAGTCCAAAAATTGCGAGTTCCCGTTATTCTCAGTAAAAAAATTATTTTAGAATAAATATGAAAAATGTCAAATGAACAAAAAACCAAACTTTCTAGAAGAAGATATTTAAAGGTATTAAAAGCTTATTTTTCTCATGATTAAACAAAAACAAATTTCCTTTTTGGAATGGATTCTTTTGAAATTTAAAAGAAATGAAAAATAATTTCATATTCAAAATATCCCATTTGTCGTTTAGGTTCAATTATAATTTATTTTATTGTTATCGTAAAAGGAAATCCACATTTCCTATCGTAAAATATCCAATAATAATAGTAAATAATAATAGTAATAATACAAAGTAATAAATAAGAATTATGTCCAACAGTTTGTTTTCTTTTGTTTATTTTTGTAAAATCATTATTAATCCTTTCTTTTATTATGTTGAAAGAATTGTTTTATAAATAATGCTTAATATTTTTCCAACCAAATTAAAGGGACTTGGTATTACTGAAGTTTACATATAAAAACATTTATTTACAGGTTATATTTACAAAATGAATTATATCAGTATTGCTCAGTAAAGTATATATTCAGGCAACAAATCTCATGGCTTTACATATATATTTTATTTTATTTTTACAAATTTGAATTCTTTAAATTGTGTTTTCTCAGTTAGCGTTTTACGCAAATACCTGATCATCAAAATGTTTCAACTTCTAAATGTATTTAAGAAAATAGACTTAATATTTTATTTATTTATTTATTTATCAATGTTTGATAGAACCAACTTAAAAGAAATAGGGATGGATTTAAAAAATTATGAATTAATGTTTGAGAAAAAATAAAAACGATATACCTAAATATTTTATTTTTAATGTTTTTTCGTTCAAAGATATTGCAAAATCAATCACTAATTATTTTAAGTAGGTTCCATGAAACATCCAAAACATATAAAGTCTTTTTTTTTTTTTTTTTTTTTAATATCTATATAAATTTTAGCATTTTGAAGATCATGAATTCATGAAAAGGTGCAAACTGAGAAAACGCAGTTTAAAAAATTCAAATCTAACTAACTAAATACTGTACTGTGCTGAATTTTTAATCTACTGTAAAAAATAGATAAAAAACCATAAGAATCTTGTCGGAATATATATTTCATTTAAAAACTTAATATAGTTCAATTTATAAATATTATATTGAAATATAAGCTTTTATATGAATGCAAAGTCTCTTAACTTTATGTTTAAAAAAAAAAAAAAAAAAAAAAAAAAAAAAAAAAAAAACTTAAATAATATCATATAATCTTTAAAGTACCTTTTGTATTTTATCTTTGTATTTGATAATCATGTGGCGTTATTTTTATCTCTAAGGAAGAAGGAGCTCTCTAATTTACAACTACAATTTTCCTTTATCGTTTTCCTTTAATATACCAATACATTTTATTACACTACGCTTAATTTAGTGAAATAAAAATATAAATCCTTTCAACAAATGTCTATATATGTTGTAACTGACATTTATTGAAAATTTTATTAGACATTAAAGAGGTAATTACAGAGAACATATAAAACGAAAGTAGAAAACGTGTAATGATATTTTATTCTATACTATAAAAAATAAATAAATAGTATTTAGTAAATTGTTTACATCATTGAGATAAATAGTGTCGATTGCTTCAATTAAATAAAAAGTGAAATTTATAAAATGGAATATATATAAAAAGTATAATAAAATATGGCTTTATAAATCGTAGATGTTTGCGTAGAAAGGAGAATTATTATATAAAAGCTTTTAGAAAATTAAGAGATTGATAGAAAAAGTATTAATATTCTCTGCTCATTACTTCTATTATTTTTTTAATTTTAGATTTTTAAATTCTTACAGTTGTTAACACTATTTCTGAAAGAAAATCTACGTTATGCTTCACTTGCATTTATTTCTAAAGCTCAGATTTAAAACTTAATTCATTTACGTTTAACAAGTTATTAAATTTATTTAGATGTTGTTGTATTTATTTTTTTCTAGCTACACATGTTTTATGAGAAATTTAGCTATACAATTCTTTATATGATTTCGCTTAAAATATTTAAACTAGCCGTTTACATAAATGAGAATTAACTGACAGCTTAAAATAAAAAATATATTTTTTTCATAAAGCATTTAAGAAAAGAAAAACAAGATACTTGTAATAGTGTTATGTATTATGAAGAAAAAATTCTGTCATAAAATGTTTATGTCATGAAGAAAAATACTGTTAACAACTTTTAAATATATATAAATAAAGGGAAATATCTAAAAAGAAAAAATTATAAATTATTAAAAAAAAAAAAAAAAAAAAAAAAAAAAATCCACTTAACAAATCATTGCTTTTTCTGTAGAAAAATACCTTTTTAAGTAACGCATTTTAGGAAAAGAAGAAACAATTAATAAAACTATACTTTATTTATTTCTCCATTTTTAATTTTTAAATTACTTTTTTTTTTTTTTTTTTTTTTTTTTTTTTTTTTGAATCTCTTACATTTAACGAACGGTGTCTTAAAAAGAGAAGTAATTTTGTATTTTTCGATTTCTAAAGCTCGGATTTAAGCTGCTTACATTTATGCTTAAGCTATTGAATTTATTTAAAGATTGTCATACTTAATTTTAATTTATTCTAGTTACTTGGATTTTCTAACATATTTAGTTCCATCTTCTTTTGTATGGTTTCGCTTAAAGATTTAAAGCAAGAGTCTGCGAATCAGAATTAACAAGTTGTTATTTTGTTTATATTCGAAAAGTATTTATTAAATATTGGTAATTACCACGTTTTTCAACGAACCTTATTTATCTTTGTTATTTCATCAAAATTTCTCCCAGTTTTATCAAATCGTTATTTCTGTGTAGCAAAGAAATCGCAAGCTATTCATACACACATTTTTAACGTGTTAAACTGAAAAGAAGATAAGGTGGCAGACGAAAAGGTTAAACAGTCTCTCTAACTTTGGTACAACGCCTAAAATTCAGAGCGTGGCAACTGCTTATAAACATAATACGAGAATAAGTGAAAAATTACTTAAACTTTTCGTTCTACAATTTTATTAAACAAAGATGAGTGTACAACAGTTACATTATTTTTCGATATAGTCTCCATCTTGAGCAATGCACTTGGTCCAGCGAGCCACAAGCTTCCGTATTCCTTCCTGGTAGAAGATTTTTGGTTGGTTGGGAGGTCACTTTTGTAACGCATTCCGAAAGCCCATATTTGAGGCAAATCGATGACCTATAAAAGCTTCTTCCGCTGATTGGCAGAAACGTAACTGATGTTTAAAGAGGATGCGACCTTATCTGTTGTAACTCGACTCGACTATCTGCTGTAACCATGTTTCGAACTTGCTGAATATTGTCGTTAGTGTCCGAGATTTGTCGCCCAGTTGCATCTTTCTCGGTTACACTCGCTCGGCTACTTTTCAATATTTCTATCCAAAAAAAAAAAAAAAAAAAAAAAAAAATCGGTTTTACGAGATAAAAGACTTTTTTGTATTGTGGCAATCCGATGAATTTCAGAGCACTCTGACCACAAAAATCTGATCACTCCTCGTTGCCCCTCTTCCATGCAATCTGATTGTGGGGCTGCTTGCTTACGCTGGTGTGGCTGGAAAATAACTGACACGATCGTGATTAAATTTCGCACACGTGGCCAAAGACTCGCCAACTCAATGCATACGCATGCAGCTACCACCTATATTATTCGTTTAATAAAGTTGTAAAACGAAAAGTGTAAGCAATTTTTGACTTACCCTGTTCGTACTTAAAATACTGCTCGAAAAATTAAACTCCCACAGATAGCGCTGCGATTGAAATCTGTTCCTTAAATGATAAAAATTGCATATTAATTTAATGGTCTTTTAATCTGCTCAATCACGTATTCCAGGGATATCAGTAACCAGTAAATACGTTAGTTTCGGTTTTTCCAGTGAGAATCTCGATCGCACTGACTTCTGGTGAAAAGCTTAATCTTTAGAGGGTTTTGCTGGATGGTTGCCACAGACAACCATTGCATTTTAGGCACTGTACTTAGGCATTGCATTTTAGGCACTGTAATTTTGGCACAGATGTTGTACCTATGTAATATCTAGATCATATATTTAGATTCCACACCATAGACCAGAATGTCTTTATTAATTTAAAAGAAAAAAAGTATAAAACTAAAAGATTATGTTTATGTAAGGAGGTGTAAGTTATAATGCGCTAATATATTTATTCTGCATAGTTATGCACATTCCATTTATTAAAAACAAAGTAATTCCTAATGCATAACAAAATTGAAATTTTCTAAGATAATGATAATACATTGTCGTCGAGGTATCTTCTTATTTTGATCAGTAAATCCCATCTTTTGGCATTTCTCTAGATCGTCACATTATGTAACAAAATGATTTAGCTTATTTGTGATTAGATCAATAAAATTTCACCCTCAGCAATCCATGCGGTAAATTCCGCTGGCATATATAAATAAAACGGTGGCACATAACTTATTTAACACGAAAGGTAAAATCATTTTAAAAAATAAAGTAATGTTATAATGCCTAAATACAAAGCAAGTTAAAAAAAAAAAAAAAAAAAAAAAAAAAAAAAACTTACTTTTTTATTAGCCGCAAGTAATGTACTAAAAATTAAAGAATTAAACACTTGCCTACTTTTAAAAGCGCCTGTTAATTAATGTTGTTAAATTATACCAAAAAAAAAAAAAAAAGCCTTTTTCCTTTATTTAACTTTTATAGTTTGTAACTAGATATTTAAACGCTGTTTATTTTTTGCTAGCAATATACAGCAGTCATATGATTATACACACATTATTTCAAATATTAATGTAAAGTAAAATGCAATTAATTTTCCCTAACATTATTGGAGGTATGTATTTTTTGGTTGTAGGCTGCTGCCGAAACTAATATAGAGGAATATACTCAAGTTCTCTAATCTATGAGTTGGCATAATAGCAGACAATATGCCAAGGGTAGTAAATAGCTTCAATTATTTGAAAGCGTATTCAGAATTACAGTGGGTTCGAATAGTCCAGATTGAATGCATTCCACTGGCTTTGGTATACCATAACAATAATTACAGATAAACCCTTTTAAACAAATACCTCTTTAACTTTTTTATATGCATGATATGATTAACATATAAAAATTTTAAAATGAATTTTTATAGTATAGCAATGGTTTGAAAAAAGGAAATATAATTTTAAATATCTAAACATTTGTTACAGTTATTTGAAATAATGCTATTTGAAAATTAACAGTTCCAGTACTTTTTACTCAATAAATAAATAAGCGTCTTAATCAAACTACAATTCAGTGTGCTTATATATTACCGTTCGTGCGTTTAAATAAACGTTTCAGATATAATCTGCTTTAATAGCTGATTTGACTGAGATTTTAATACAAATATTGAAGCCTATATAATTTAATTCTATTATACATTTTCACTTTTTTGATGACACAGTGAGATGTTTTCTTTAGGCGCCAGTAGTATTGAAATTATATTTATTTAAAATATTTTGTTGTAAAATTTGGATTATAATAGATCAAAAACCTTACTTAAAAAAGCTGAATAGATTTACGTATCAAAAGGGAGGAAAAAAAATTGTATTTTTTTTTTCCTTCAACATTGTATTTTAAACATTGTAGCAAAGACAAATCAAGAAATGAATAATGATTTTTTTTTTTTTTTTTTTTTTTTTTTTTTAACATTACATAGCTTCCAACATTTCTTATTTTTTAAATAAAATTTTTAAAACTTATCAAATTTATCTCACCACTATTTTTTAAAAGAAGAATCAGTCGCATATATTTCCAGTGATTAAATAAACTAAAAACCCTTATAAAGACTTTCTAGTATGAAGTATTCCTTGAAAAATAGGAGATCTGCACCATTGTATCATATATTACTCTTCGGTATCGAGTATATGAAATATTGTCAATTATTAAAATGAGTGTTTCCTGTTTTACCTTTTCGACATTTACCATCAAGTTAATCATTCACTTTCAATCGTGTATTCATTTGCCTTTGGTAATTAGATCAACTGAAGGTGCACTGGATATTTGTATGGTGATTACCTACACTAGAACATTAAGCTGACAGTAGAAAGGTTCCGTGTGAGGAGACTTCTAAAAAAATCCTATTCTGTATTTAGAAAATACAAAAAAATAAATAAATAAATAAATAAATAAATAAATAAAAACTTAAAAATGAAAAAAATGAAAACTTCAAAATAACATGTCAACGTGTAGGATCCGGGTTTGAAACTGGCACTACCCCGTCTCCCAGCTTTAACTACTGACAGAGCACACCAGCTACAGAAATTGCATCAAACAGAAACAATGTAAGCAACAGTGTGACTGACAGCGGAAATATTCTAACAAACAGTGGTCCAATGCGGGACAAACGACACAGTTTTTCTCTCTAAGAGAAAAACTATGTCTTTCGCGACTCCTGCTAACAGACATATCATGCTAAAAGTAACTGTTCTCGTTCAATCACCGAATTTAAGCACTATCGTGGATGATTAGTGCTTGGGAGGGTGATCAATAGGGAACATCGCGTATTGTTAGCATCTAGCAGCACATGTTGCTGTTTCCATGTTACTTTCATACCTACATTAGTTTTTGTCTTCTAAAGGAACGTGCAGACCCTGAAAAAAAAAATATATATATACCGTCTCCATCTAGAACGAATAAGTAGTCATTTTCTGAAACCCTAAACTAAAAATATAGATTCACGAGCTATGCGAATAAGGTAAACAAATAGCCTGAATAGACGAAATGATCGAGAATTTCTAGACTACACTTTTCTAGATGGTGTAAGAACGTTATGGATATCATGAATATTACGATTCTTTTGTATTGCAAGAAATTTTCACTTAATTTCCTATAACTGGGTCATAAGCTAAGATTATAATTACTAAAACGCGCCTCTTTTGTTCGCATTTATTTGCAGAGATTTTAAAATAAATTTGACTCCACGATAATATAGAAAAATGATCTAGAATTCTAACAGAGATTTTTAAAATTCACTAGCAAATGGAACTAGAATTTATAAGGATGACGTGGAACTATATTTACTACAGCCATAATTTATTTTCTAGATGTCAGTCACAGAATTTTTCTTCATTATAATTAATTCGTCACGAAACAACTATTGTTTATTTTTGTATTTTAATGTGTTTTCTTGCACATTTGTATTCATTATCATTAAACGAAAATATTTTGTTGCAACTACTAACACAGATAATTTGTTGATTGAATCGTAAAATCTTTATTAGCTTAAAAGTGGTATTACTTCCTATATGAGATAAAAGCGTAATTACCCATTTAGTCTACTAACTGGACTAGAGTAATATGATTTGCTACTCCGTTTTATGAAATATAATTCTTGTCGCAAATCATGGAAAGGGTAAAGAAAAGAAATACGTCAATGTTATATATTTACGCATATATAAGATGAATCCACAATATAGTGAGAAATTCTTAGTATAGTGGACACAACATAACTCCCTTTTACACCCTTAAATTATACATATTGTTATGAAAACATTGAAAATCTCATGTGGAAGAAGTGGTTCATAAAAAAAGAAAAAAGAAAGTAGGTTTTAGTTGATGAATGAAGTTTATGCAACGAACATTCTCTAGATAATCTAGTGAAACACAAAAAAAATTAAGAAAATAGCATATGTCCCTTGTTTATAATTAAATATCCCTTGTTTAAGGACAATTATCGGCAGCTTGTTCTCAGTATCAAACGATTAACTTAGAGTTCAAAAGAATCCACTTGAGTGCCAGAAGTACTTAAATGCCTTTTTATGCAGCTTACAGGTAAAAAATCGGAAAATTATACAAATAAAATTAATTATCTCAGTTTTAAATTGTTCATCCAACTTTTGGCAACACTAAACTACAACGTCACCAACACTGTAAAAATTTCCGGCACTTTTCAGGGAAATTTCTGGCAGCGAATGTGCCCAATGTTTACCAGTAATGTCCCTAGAACATATCAGTAACCCCATCAAATATACACTCATTCAAAATAATACGACATTCCTGAAATAAGGAACGTTTCGTGGACGAAATCTTGTTATTTTCTGGAACTTAGTCCAAATTTATGAAAACCAGGAACGTATCCGATGTATAAGATTAACGTTACAGTGTTTGCAGTGAATGTTTACAGTGAAGTTCATAGTTATGGCTATACTACGTTGAAGCTAATAGTTCCTTGTACCTTTAAATATACATTTTAATAGCTGAAGCACTGTTAATAAAAAAAAAGTAATTTTGTTCTTTGTAGCAACAGTATTATTACTTGTATTTGTTGAAACCTCAAAAACGGGGTATTATATACTGATCACAAATATTGAGATTTCATAAATATCTCCAAAATGGTAGGTTATATAATGGCTGATAAATGGTTTGCTGAGCTAGATGTTATATAAATACAAGTTTTAAGTTCGATTCCCAATTGTTTTTGAGGTATACGAGATACTGTATGGTCAATAAATGAGCCCTTTATAAACGTAAATAATAAAAACACGGTTTGAAATAAAAAATACTCCATTTTCTGCTTTGTTATTAGAAAAACTGTAAATTTTGAAAAATATATAAGTTTCAATCGGTTTAAATTTTGCCTTTAAATAATACTGGTGAATTTTTGTTGTAGTAATATAGGAAAGCATTTACTTTTAAGTTAATATTTCTTGAGAGTCGTGATTCTATGATAAAAGGCGTTTTTGCAGTAAAAAGGTAGATCAATATGTAATGTGAAAAGTGCAGAAGAAAATGAGTTATTTTGCTTTTTAGCTCGCAGCGTCATATTGTGGCGAATTTTATAAAACTAATTTTAACAAAATATATTTCTAAAAAATTATTATTATTATTATTATTATTTAACAATGCAGCAAGCGTCGCATTTTTATCTCAAACCGGGTTTTTATTATTTACGTTCAAATTACGCCAGTAATTTATTGAATACCCGGTTTATACACCAACACATGTAGGTCATCATTAAAAAAAAAAAAAAAAAAAAAGAGAGAAAATCGCGAATATTTCTGGAAAGCCATGTCAAGATAAAAAATAAATGTTTAATGTGAGATATTACAATAGTCTATAACATAATGTTTCAAAACTCTATGTACACTAAGTTTTGGACCATGAGATATAGAATATATGATAAATGAATTTTACAATTATACTTTTATTTCGCACTATGAAGTAAACAGTTGAATTATGAATCATTTATAAATTATTAAACTCTTTCCTACATTTGCAGAAAAGCGCTATTGTTGTCAAAATCACTTAAAACTGTAGGAGCCAAAATATAATTTTATGTGCACACACACGCATATGCATGTTCCCGTACTCACACGCGCGTACAAATGTACACACACACGCAGTAGATTTATAAATCTATCTTTGAATTAATCATCCTTTGTAGATTCATACTTTGATCATGAAATAAATTCCATAATTATAAGGGGAAAATAGTCATCAGGGGCAAAACGACTGAAATCTATTGCAGACATATTTCAATTTTGGTCTTCAATGATTTTAATCTATTTATATTTATTATATTTACATTTATAAAGTATTACATTAAACTGCAAAATATTTTCCTAAAATTTTAAAGCTTGTGATTCTTTAATTTTCAGTTTTAATATATTTATTTCTTAATACGATATCCTGAAAATATGAAAACTTTCAAACAAAATTTAATTAATGAAAGTGAAAAATTATTAATACTTTCTTTCAAAAAAAATGATGAAAGATACTGGACGGTTATTTTTTTCATTTTTTTATTAAATACTTAATTAAAAATATATAAACTAATTTTTCCTAAAATCCGTATAAAAAGGTAAAACGAATTTATTTTGATATATTTCGTGTAAAGTGCCAAAAAAAAAAAAAAAGATAAAATTTTGATTTTTTTTAAAGATATTTTATCTTTTCGTGCAACAAAAATAAATAAATAAATAAAAACGTGTATTGGATTATCTGAGAACAAAAATAAGAATCTTTAAGGAAATCGGTATTTTGTGATAAATTTTAGCAAATAATATAAAATGTATAGAGATAAAATTCTTGTCTTCTGGATTTAGGATTCTTTTACGAGTTTGTCATAAAATCCTCGTCTTTATATTTTACTTTATTTCAGGTTTAAAAAAAAAATCGTAAGGTGTCTTTTTGATTCACACTGTTGAAATAAATTTTTCGAATAGACAAAACCTTTCGACCATGAGTTTATTTAATCTTTCCTTTTTATTTATTTATTTATTTATTTTTCGAATACAGGAGAAATTTTTATCATATATATATATATATATATATATATTACTGTTCTATAAAGTAGTATTTGATTGTAAAGAAAACGATATGTAATCTTATAGATAAAGATATTTTAATCTATGCGTACGACAGCTGACGAAAAACATAAATCCAGCTTTTACAGTCAGCAGCAAAAGTATCCCAGCACTAGCAAAAATTTCTATGTAAAACAAACACATTTAATGCAATATGTTAAATAAATCATTGCCGAATCCTGTTCTTAACCAGTCTACAAACATTCGATATGAATCGACAAGGATTTATTTAACAAAACAGTATTATGTGTACCTTTTTTATATAGGATTTTTTTGCTAGTGTTCGGATACTTTTGCTACCGACTGTACAATTTTCGAAACAGGGACAATCTTTTAAAATTTTGTATGGCAACAAACATTTTCTTAATCGCATCGTAATTTTATCATCAGTGACTTTGTCTCGGTGATTGAATATGGAGAGGTTTGTTGGTTGGTTGGTTGGATTTAAAGTCTTACTAGCGCTATGGGTAATTGGCTACGTTCTCGGACGCACCCTTAAGGATTATCCGGAGACAAGCCATCACACTTTTGATCCTCCACGGAGAGAATGGTTCCCTCGCTTTGGTGATCCCCAGAGGTTTAATTTGGTTGAGAACATGGAGAACATTACGGCCACGACGGATTTGTGCACCAGTCTCCATCAGTGAAAACGATAGACTTTGGCCGGCTCGAGTGCCGAACCTTCAGTCTTCCAATTACGAGCTAGGCGCTATACCACCCGGACTACCGTGGCCCTGAATATAGAAAGATATTGGTTTAAATGAAGCAGTCAAAAAAAAAAAAAAAAAAAGTATATAAAATAAGGATAAGCAAGTTGTAGAGGGTGAGATCATTATTTCGTCACACTAACGCTTTGGGCAAAGAGCATGTTGTAAAAATGAACCCCAATTTAGTTCGAAACAAAATTTTATAGATATTTTGTGCACTGTCTTTAAACATTTTTAACAGTGTCATTTTAATTATAAGCACTGCTAAGATAATAATATTTAGCACTAAAATGATATTATTTGGATATGTGCTTGCCTAACTGATATCATTTTTTATAGATCGTCGAATTATTATTTTTAGCTGTGTAAATAACATCTTTCTTTAAGTTATGTTTAGATGACTTTATTTGCAAAGTTTTTAACTTTGCGTAAGAAGTACAGATTGTTTTAAAAATTATATAAGCAAGTACTTATAAAACAGTTGTTATAACATTTCTCAAAATTAAAGCTCTCAAAGTTGCAATCTAACTCGTGATAGATTTTTTAGGAGCAATAATTTTACGCTAGGCATCTACCATATAGTAACTAGACATAGCTATATAAATATTCAAAAGGACGAGAAACTAATAAATGTATCTTTTCTATATAACCTCTTTATAAGAATATATAAATATACAACACAATCAGCTGGCAGATTATGTACCAATATTATTTACTTTCGATTTACGACAAAATTAATTTTTAATTTGTATTTTCTTTACTGATTTTACTCAAATATGCCTATGAAAAGCCTATAAATTTTATGACAAAATATGCTGGCAAGAAAATTTCATGCAGATTTTGCTGAAAATTCACCTTTTAGTTGTAACAATGAATATAAAATAGTGTACAAAACATGGTTACGAATATTTACAAAGGTACAAAAACCTTTTCAAATTTCAATTTCTTAATTATCTCGTAAATTTTCAACGCTTATACATAAAAATATAAAACTATATAATTCATTACTATGAAATTTATACTCATACACACACATATATGCATACTTCATTTAATTTATCTATCTATTTATTTATTTACTAAGCTGCTTTTTATATTCTAATTTTAACTATCGATTTTTTTAGACTGGGCAAATGAAAACGCGTTTCATTTTAAAACCAGAAAGCGGTAATTTTTCGATTGACTCTTGAGATTTCCTTTTGGCAGCATTTCAGGCTAGGTTCATTTGAAACCACACGCTGTGCTAACTATTACTCGCAATGCATATTTGCGTAAGTTAGCTGCGCTAAATTTTAGTTAAGTGTACATTTGTACTGTATCACAGGATAGAGAAAAGCGAAAGTGTTTTCTATTTAAATGTTTATGTATTTCTAAATTTAAAACATATTGTATTTATTGAAATCAAGAAGATTTTGTAAAACTGAAACACTTTAGAATATTGAAAATGTTTATTATAGACTTTAGTATTGTGTTTAATATGTATATATATGGGGTTTTGTCAACAAATATATACGTATATCTTTTTAGTTAAAAATATAACAATATCTGTTTATAAGGAAAAAAAAAAAAAAAACAGATCCTATTATAAATTTTTTTGAAAAATTATTTATTATATATTTATCTGCGAGTATCTTCTAGCAATATATAGAGTAGATAAAAAAAAAAAAAAAAAAAAAAAAAAAAAACTAAGAATAACATCTAAAATTAAATGAGACAACATCGACATAATATTAATATGACAATTTTGGTTTTCTCTTTTTAAGTTTTTACTTAAATAGTTTCACTTCTCCGCTTAATTTTCACAGCACGTTAAGAGGTGTGTCAATAAAATGAAAGAAAATATAAACCAACCTACAAAGTCGCCTTATATTCGCCAATAAAACAGGTATTATATAAAACTTCAGAAATTTCACTACAGGAATAATAAATCAGTTTAAATATACAAATTTTCCTTAATTAGGTTGTGTTTCTAGTGACTATTTCGTATAAGATTTTTTTTTTCAGTTATTACAATTTTTGATTTCATCAATTGTATTCATATTGGTTTTTAAGCTATTCAAATGTATCTGTTAAAATACATTTCATTATTCATGCATGAGCATCTATTGTATGGTATTAACTCACTTTTTATTTATTTATTTATTTATTTTTATTCGTCTTGTATAATAAAACTTAAGCAAAGATGTGCAGAATCAGTAATTTTTATTATTATTATTATTAATATTAATACTTAGGCTTTTGTAAAGGATCCTGACTTATATTTTCAAGATCAAGGAAAATGACTGTATAAATTGCC
This sequence comes from Salticus scenicus, assembly GCA_963930645.1. Lineage (NCBI taxonomy): Eukaryota > Metazoa > Arthropoda > Arachnida > Araneae > Salticidae > Salticus > Salticus scenicus. The sequence goes on along the minus strand of OZ005653.1, from coordinate 220,425,901 downwards.
AAACTGCTAGAATACCGAAAAACAAATTGTTAGTTAAATCCAGAATCAGTCGTCTATTTGCTTAGAAACAAATATATAGTGATCACACCTTGAATTGACAAAGTTATTTTGTATAAGGTCATTGTGCCTAAATGCGACGTGATTTTTGGTAAGTTTATCGCATTTAGGAAACTTATGACATCTTAGTAAACAAATAATTATGAAAAGAACGAAAAAATGGTTGAATATTATACTCATAGTTCTAAACTAGTGTTTTGAGTCATTTTTTTTTTCAAGAAATTAAAAAAATATCAGTAATTTATGAAAATATATACCAGCGTCGCATTTAGGAAATTTTTGTCGCATTTAAGGTACTATATCCTAAATGCGATGTTCAAACTCCCTAAATGCGATAATGCATTTAATGCATGGGAGTTACATTAATGTTATTAACACTTTCCAAAGAAGGTTCAAAACTGTTATTAACACATTCCAACAAGGTTGAAAAGTGTTTATGACTTCGGTTTGTCTGTCTGTCTGTCCGTCTGTCCGTCTGTCCGTCTGTCTGTCCGTCTGTCCGTCTGTCTGTCCGTCCGTCTGTCCGTCCGTCTGTCTGTCCGCGCTCTAACTCCCGTAAATATTTATGGAATTTCTTGAAACTGATATATGTTATTCAAGATTACTATTGGACGTTCCCTATTGAAAATGGAGTTCATACCTCTACTAGTTTGTGTACAGGGACACCCAAAAGTATTTCAAAGCATTGTGTTCTATGAGAGGTATTTTTACAAACCATATTTTCTTACCTTTACTGTAGACATATCTTAATGAAATTGCAATATGTTATTAAAGTTTACTATAGAATGTTTTCTGTATAAAATGGAGGAAATATCACCATCGGTTTATGTACAGGGACACTCAAAAGTATTCCAAAGCATCGCGTTCTATGAGAGATATTTCTATAAATCAAATTTTAATAACTTTACTTTCCACGAAGTTTTTGGAAATTTAAATATGGTATTTATATGCACAAAAGAATGCTTTGCACAGAATATAGCATGATTAGCATTAGATTTACAGGGTGGCACAAAAATATCCAGTTACATTAACAGCTATTAAAAAAAAAAATGGCTAGAATTGTACTTTCGTTTACGTTAAGCGTTTTTAACACATTCTAACATTTTTGAAGGGTGAAAATGATACCTCTACTGGTTTGTGTACAGGGACACCCGAAAGTATTTCAAAGCATTGTGTTCTATGAGAGGTATTTCTATAAACCATATTTTCATACCTTTATTGTAGACATATTTCAATGAAATTGAAATATGTTATTCAAGATCACTATCGGGAGTTCCCTATTGAAAATAGAGTTTATACCTCTACTGGTTTGCGCACAGGTTACCCAAAAGCATTCGAAAGCATTGTGTTCTATGAGAGGTATTTCTATAAACCATATTTTCATACCTTTACTGTAGACATATCTTAATGAAATTGAAATATGTTATTCAAATTCCCTATTGGATGTTTCCTGTATAAAATGGAGGAAATACCACCACCGATTTATATAGAGGGACACTCAAAAGTATTCCAAAGCATTGCGTTCTATTAGAGATATTTCTATAAATCAAATTTTAATAACTTTACTTTCCACGAAGTTTTTGGAAATTTAAATATGGTATTTGTATGCACAAAAGAATGCTTTGCACAGAATATAGCATGATTAGCATTAGATTTACAGGGTGGCACAAAAATATCCAGTTACATTAAGAGCTATTTAAAAAAAATGGTTAGAATTGTACTTTCGTTTACGTTAAGCGTTTTTAACACATTCTAACATTTTTTAAGGGTGAATATGATTTCAGTTTTGTGTATCTGCCTGTCCGCCTGTTTATCTGCCTGTCTGTCCGAACTCTAAATCTTATAAATATTTATGGAATTTCTTAAAAGTGATATATGTTATTCAAGTTCACTATCGGATGTTCCCTATTTAAAATGGAGTTTATACCTTTACTGGTTTGTGTACACGGACACACGGAAGCATTCCAAAGCATTGTGTTCTATAAGAGGTATTTCTATTGGTTTTACTGTAGACATATCTCAATTAAATTGAAATATGTTATTCAAGTTCACTACTGGATGTTTCCTGTATAAAATGGCGGAAATACCACCACCGATTTATGTACAGGGACAGTTAAAAGTATTCCAAAGCATTGCGTTCTATGAGATATATTTCTATAAATCAAATTTTAATAATTTTACTTTAAACGAAGTTTTAGGAAATTGAAATATGTTATTTATATGCAGAAAAAAATGCTTTGCATAGAATACAGCATGATTAGCATTAGGTTTACAGGGTAACACAAAAATATCCATTTATATTAAGAGCTACTGATAAAACAATTCTAGAATTGCACTTTCGTTTACATTAAGCGTTTTTAACACTTTCTAACATGTTTAAGTGTGAATATGATTTCAGTTTTTGTATATGTCCATCTGTCTGTCCGTCTGTCTGCCCGCGCTCTAACTCCTGTAAATATTTATGGAATTTCTCGAAACTGATATATTTTATTGATGTTCACTATCGGATGTTCCATATTGAAAATGGAGTGAATATCTCTTCTGGTTTGTGTACAGGGACACCCAAAAGCATTCGAAAGCATTGTTTTTTATGAGTGTTATTTTTATAAACATTATCCCTATAGAATGTTCCCCATTCAAAACGACATTAATAGTTCCTGTACAACTAGTTTGTTTACAGGGACAACAACAACAACAACAAAAAAAAAAATGCAAATGCATTACGGTTTAGGAAAGAATTTTTTGAAAGTTAAGTCTTTCTACTGCAAAAATCATAAAAATATTGAAATGTATTGTTAATATTCTAAAATAATGTTTTGTATAGAATATGGTATGATTAACTTTCTGATTTACAGGGCTACACTAAAATATTCAGAGAGATCAAAAGCTGTAATTATAATTTAATGGCTGCATTTTATTTTGCGTTAAGCCTTTTTAACTCTTTCCAAAATGCCTAAGAGTAATTTTAATATCAATTAGTCTATCTGTATATTTTTCAGTCCTTCTGTCTGTTGTGTGATAACGTTGTAAAGTTTGCGTTGACGCAAACTCCATCTTAACTTAATTAGATCACTAAGTGGATAAGTAAGAGAACACAAGACTTGAATTAACAATAACTAAAGTTTATTTGAGCAGATTAATGGGGAGGGTGGCCTGGCAATTAAACTAGCTCAGTCAGTGTATCACTCAATCAATATATATATATCAACAATTAAATTAGATTATCTTAAATATCTCACCCCAGCAAGCAATTGAAGGTGTAGCGACGGTTGCACTCGTAACTCCACTGCTGCGACTTCACTTTCGATCAGAGGATTCCCTACAGATCGAAATTCACTTTCACGAGCGCTAGCAAATACCCGACTAACACTCATCATGACTTATTCCTCACTCCTCTAAATTTCTACTACTCAATATTCGCCAAAATAAGACTTTCAACAATCCACTATAATACTCCAATATCCACACTATAATATGCTCCGACATCCACTATAATATCCTCCAACATCCACTCCCATCTACTAAAACCTTCGTCATTTTATACTTTTTCCTACATCCTCCTCTCTCTTCATTTCAATCCGTCCTTTTAAAATCACTTCTAATTTATCTAACATTCAAAATCTAAGTCTTTCATTGCAGCACCCTGCAGACACAAAGCTAACTCGACCTCAACTTTCGCCGAGTCACTGGCGACGAAGCGATTTTAACCGTCCCCACTTTCTACTTTGCTGGATCCAGCTTAATTAAAACAACTGTGGTGACGTTCTGACGTCTCAACCTCACAACGTAGGCAAATAATATTAAAAGTTATTCGATACAACAATTACGTACAGTTGGAAGGTGTTACTAATCAATGAGTACTGCATGATTTTTCTTTCTTGTTTAAGTCTTAACGTGTTTTCAATTTCTGTATCTATGTGCCCGAATCTCCATTTGTCTATCTGTCCGTGTACCGCACTTAGCGTCCGGAAATATTTTCTGAATTAAAAAAAATATATATATGTTGTTCATATTCACTATTGAATGTTCCCAAATAAAAAGGGCATTAATAGGTACTGTACAACATGTTTATGTACAAGAACGCGCAAAAAATGCCAATGCGTTGCATTTTAGGACATACATTTTTATAATTTACATTTAAAGAACTTTCATACTGTACTTTCAACTGTAAAATCATAAAGAAATTGGCATTTATTGTTAATTTGCTAAAATAATGTTTTGTATAAAATATGATTTTGTTAACCTTCAAATTTACAGGGCTACACTGAAATTTTCAGATAGATTAAGGGCTGGAATTACAATCGAAGGGCGACGGTTTCTTTTGTGTTAAGCATTTTTAACACTTTCAAACAGTGTTTAAGAATGATTAGGAATTCAATTAGTCTGTCTGTATGCTTTTCAGAACTACTGTTTGTTTGTTGTGTGATAACGTACGAACAGAACTTTCAAAGTTATAAGATACAACAATTACGTGGAGTTGGAAAGTGTTAATAATCGTTGCGTAATGCATGATTTTTCGTTCTTTTTTTATAGTTTATAAAATACTTAATACCGCATAACTATTTCAAGATAAAATGTTGTGTAACTCTATGTGCAACTCTGCCTTTAACAGTGTGTGTAACTCTTCCTTTATATTAACAGTGTGTGGAGCTTTGTGTCTAAATCTGCTGTTTGTTAACAGTGTGTAACTCTTCTTTTTTTTTAACAGTGTGTGTGTAATTCTGTGTGTATTGCTGAACTTTTCTAACAGTGTACGTAACGCTATGAGAAACTGTCACTGTGTGTGCAACCATGTATGCAACTAACAGTGTGTGTGTAGCTCTTCTTTCTTATTAACAGTGTGTGTAACTCCAAGTGTAATTTTGTTTTTCATTAACAGTTCTTTTTTTTTAACATTGTGTGTGTAACACTGTGTGTATCGCTGATTTTTAGCAAAAAACGAGTGTAATTTTACTTATGTGTAACTAACAGTGTGCGTAACCCTGTACGTAATTAAATGTGTGTGTGCAACTCTGCCTTCTTATTAACTCTGTGTGTGTAAATCTGTGTGTAAATCTGTGTGTAACTGTTTATTAACAGCGCCTTTTTATTAACAGTGTATGTAACTCTGTGTATAATCCTGCCTTTTTATTAGCAGTGTGTGTAATTCAATGTTCATTTCTTTTTTTTTTTTTTTTGAACAATGTGTGTAACTTTGCGTGTATCACTGATTTTTTGCTGTGTATAATTCCGCCTTTTTATTAACAGTGTGTGTAACTCCGTGTTTAACTCTTCTTTTCTGAGTAGTGTATGTGTAACTCTGATTCCATGAATATTTACGGGAGATAGAGCACGGACAGACAGACAAACCTAAGTCATTAACACTTTTCAACTTTATTGGAAAGTGTTAAAAACATTTAGAAAGTGATAAAAACGCTTATTGTAAACGAAAATGCAATTCAAGCAATTTTCCAACAATACCTCTTAATGTATCTGAATATTTTTGTGTGGCCCTGTAAATATAATGCTAATAATATTGTATTTTATGGAAGGCATTCTTTTGTGCATATGAATAATATATATATATATATATATATATATATATATTTACGACTTTTGCAAAGTAAAATCATTAAAATTTGGTGCTTAGAAATACCATCCATAGAACGCAATGCTTTTAAATACTTTCGGATGTCCCTGTATACAAACCAGTGATGGTATTTACTTCAATTTACATGGGGAATATCCGGCAGGTGACTTAAATGATATATTTCAATTTCATTAAAATTTGTTTAAAGTAAACGTATCAAAATACGGTTTATAGAAATATCTATCATGGAACACAGTGCTTTGGAAAATTTTGGGTGTCCCTGTAGACAAATCAGAAGAGGTATTTCCTCCATTTTCAATAGGGAGCATCAGATAGTGAACTTGAATACGATATATCAGCTTCAAGAAATTCCATGAAAATTTACAGGAGTTCGACTGCGGACAGACAGACAAACCGAAGTCATTGACACTTTTCAACCTTGCTGGAAAGTGTTAAATAAGAACGAAAAATCATGCAGTACGCACTGGTTATTAAAACTCTCCAATTGTACGTGCTTGTTGTATCGTATAACTTTCAATATTCTTTGCCTGCATTATCAAACAAAGGAGAGAAGCACAGAAAAATATACAGATTGACTAATTCAACCGCTCTCAGACATCGTTGAAGAACGTTAAAAAGGCTTAATGCAAAAGAAAATCCAGCCGTCAGATTATAATTGATCCCTTAATGTATTTGAATATTTTAGTGTAGTCCTGTAAATCTGAAAGTTGACCATATCATATTCTATACAAAACATTATTTTAGAATATTAAAATACATTTCAATTTATTTATAATTTTTACAGTAGAAAGTTATTTAGATGTGATTTATAAAAATGTCTGTCCTAAAACGCAAAGCATTGGAAGTTCCCTGTACACAAACACGTTGTGTAGAACATATTAATGGCATTTTAAATAGGAAACATTCCATAGTGAACTTTAATAACATATATCAATTTTTCAAAATTCTGAAAGTATTTAAGAACTCTTGGGACGAGAGCCAGATAGAAAGACAGACAATCGGACAGAAAGATAACCAAATTAAAATCATATTCGCGCTTAAAAATTGTTAGAAAGTGTTAAAAATGCTTATTGTAAAAGAAAATGCAATTACAGCAAATTTTTATTAATAGCTTATAATGTAACTTAATATTTTTATGTGGCCCTGTAAGATTAATACTAATCATACTGTATTTATAAAAAGCATTCCTTTTTGCATATGAATAACATTTTTCAATTTCATTAAGATTTGTGCAAAGTAAAGTTATTAAAATTTGGTTTGCAGAAATACCTCTCATACAACGCAATACTTGTAAGTCTCCCTGTACACAAAACAGTGGTAATATTTTCTACATTTCACATAGAAAACATCTGATAGCGAACTTGAATAACATATTTCAATTTCATTAAGATTTGTGTAAAGTAACGGTATTAAAATATGGTTTATAGAAATGCCTCTCATAGAAAAAAAAATAGTTTGCAGTACTTTCCGATGCCCCTGTACACAAACCAGTAGAGGTATTCACTCCATTTTTAATAGGGGACATCCGATAGTGAACTTGAAAAACATATATTAGTTTCAAGATACTCCATAAATATTTACCGGAGTTAGAGCGCCGAAAGACAGAGAGATGGGCAGACAAACAGATACACAGATACACGAATTGAAATTATATTCACACTTAAAAATTGTTAGAAAATGTTAAAAACGCTTAATGTAAACGCTTAAAGTGCAATTCCAGCAAACTTTTCTTAATAGTTCTTTATGTATCTGAATATTTTTTTGTTGCTCTGTAAAACTAATACTAAACATACTATATTCTATAGAAAGCAGTCTTTTGTGCATATGAATAACACATTTCAGTTTCATTAAGCTTTGTGGAAAGCAAAGTTATCAAAACTTGGTTTATAGAAATACTTCTCATATAACGCAATGCTTTGGTATGCTTTCAAGTGTCTCTGTGCCCAAACCAGTAGTGGTATTTACTCCATTTAATATATAAAACATCCGATAGTGAACTTGAATTACATTTCTCAATTTCATTAAGGTTTGTGTACAGTAAAGGTATTAAAATATGGTTTGTAGAAATATCTCTCATAGAACACAATGCTTTGTAAAAGGTTTGGGTGCCTCTGTACACAAACCAGTAGAGATATTAACTCCTTTTTCAATAGAGAACATCCGACAGTGAACTTAAATAAGATATATCAGTTTCAAGAAATTACATAAATATTTACTGGAGCTAGAGCGTGGACAGACGAACAGACAGATACTTAAATTGAAATTATATTCACAGATGAAAATTGTTAGACAATGTTAAAAACGCTTAATGTAAACGAAATTGAAATTATAGCAAATTTTTATGAACAGCTCTTAATGTAACTGAATGTTTTTGTGTGGCCCTGTAAATCTAATGCTAATCATGCTATATTCTATGCAAAGCATTTTTTTGTGCATATGAGTAACATATTTCAATTTCATTAAACTTTGTGGAAAGTAAAGTTATTAAAATTTGGTTTATAGAAATACCTCTCATAGAACGCAATGCTTTGGAGTACTTTCGAGTGTCCCTGTGTACAAACTAGTGGTGGTATTTATTCCTTTTTATATATGAAACATCCGATAGTGAACTTGAATAACATGATTCAATTTCACTAAGATCTGTATACAGTTAAGGTATTAAATATGGTTTACAGCAATACCTCTCATAGAATACAGTACTTTGGAATACTTTCGGGTGTCCCTACAGGAATTAGAGCGCGGACAGACAGACAGACAGACGGACAGAAGGACAGACAAACCTAAGTCACTTTTAAACCTTGTTGGAAAGTGTTAAAAAGGAAAAAATGCTTAAACTTCCCTTAATATATCAACTGTAAAATTTGCCGCATTTAAGGGATAAAATTTGTCGCATTTAGGAAAATGGTGTAAACAGACCCTTAAATGCGATAAAAATTTTAAACCCCTCTTTTTAAAAAAATGTAGTATTTTTTTTTATTTTCTTCTGGTATGAAGGGTATTCAAGCACATGACGTAACAGTGGTTATTTGATCTTGAAAGATGAAAGGATAAAATTACAGTTACTATTTGAAAATATTTTATCGCAATTAGGAAAAGACGTCGGAAAGCCATAATGGACAATGTTTACTGCAACAGAAAATTCTACTAGAAAAAACCTTTAAAATTTAATGAAAAGTTTCGCGAACCGTTCTTGAAATGTGTATGTTCCATTATGATTTATAAGTTTGTGATTTAAGCATTTAGATTTTCAGTAGAAGAACTTTGTCGCATTTATGGGTTATCGCATTTAGGCACAATGACCTTACACTGTAAAAAAATAACTATTACTAGCTGCTAGAAACTCTCTGTGATTGGGGAAAATAATTATTTTCTCCAATTACAGAGATAATTCTTGCAGCTGATAATAGTTTTTTTTTTTTTTTTTTTTTTTTTTACAGTGTACCTATTTCAAACCTTTTCGTTTCGTGTGATTTAGTACAGTTACAGCTTTTTAAACAAGATTTCTGGAAATTGTACGATACGAGATACGATACGAGATCTGTAAATACGAGAAAAGTATTTACAATGTGAAATCTTTACACTGCATTTAAACAATGCTTTGTGAATTCGGTTTCCAATGATACCTGTTTATTTTTGCTGTATAATTATGCATTTTTTTTTCTTTTACCGACGTCTTAAAAGATATTAAAATTCAGGAACAAGGTTTATATATTTTCAACTTAACTACTGACATAGTTGCATTTTACTGACTCTTATGAATAATAAACAACAACACGGTGTTTTCAGTTCTATGTGACTCGTATACCCAATTTCTTTTTCTGTTTTCTTGAAATTAAATTTATTATCGAAAATAAACTGTAAAATACTTTTTATGGAATGATTTACTTTTAATAAATAAATAAGTTGTGTTACACATTCATTTATAAATTTTTAATAGGAAAAAAACATAAACAAATCCCCTTTTCTAATTTAGTAAACCTTCAGCTATAAATTTAATTTTTTTTTTTTTTTTGGATAAAAGATAATATTGCTAATATTAAAAAAAAAAAATGTTTTATATTTATGTATGTATCTTTAATCACACTCCCTTGACTAAAATTTTCATATTACATAAAACGTTTATTGAACAAAGCTTTAATTAAGAATAGTCCCCCAATCTTTTAAGTGAGATTCCAATCAAATCAATGTGGAGAGAGCTTTATTTGAGGTTTAACAGTGATAAAAATTCAGATGAGAGAAATTCACTTGAGGGTTCAGTAAGCCTTCTTAGAAAGTTAAATGTAAATAATTTAGCTTAAAATACATTTATTAGATCACTTTCCACGAAACTGTCTAATTAAAAGAATGACTATTAAACTATTTGACTATTGCAATATTAAATTATATTAAAAATGTACTTACTATATTTTTGCAATAAACACTATCTGCAATATCGTCATTAACAAAGTGACATATAATTAGAAGGGGCAATTGGTAAAAAGTATTGCAAATTATTCAATGAGATTACATAATATGTTAGATATGCTATATCCTTTTCCCTTGATTTTTCTTTTAATTTTCCTTAACGATTCAGATTATATCAAATTTCTTAATTAACACGATTGGTTGACGAAAAAACGATGGAATTTGCTAATTAAGGGAAATCTTTCTTTGAAAACATTTAAGTATTAAGTAACAAAAATTTCTCAAAAGCTGATGTTTTTATTTCTAAATTGATTAGAAGCACTTTTACTAATATTAAAATTTATTCTCAAGAGATTTGTTTTCGTTAAATTTAGGAAACATTGATCTATTCATTCTGAAAATATATTGTTTCTAATTTGATATTACTGAAAGAATTTTTAATTTATTAAATATGAATTTAACAAATGCATTTCTAATAAATAATTTTATCCTTATATTCATTTTTTTTTTTTTTTTTTTTTTTTTTTTAAGAAGAACCAAATAGAAAAAAAGTATATGTATAAAATTACCGATAAGTTTTTGGCAAAATTTTTCGCTTAAAGAAATATATCACTGACACACTTTTTTACGAATAAAACGTTTCAATTAATTGAAAAATGTTACAGGTTTCATATTTTTATTTGAGATACATTCTATAAAACATTTTTATCTGATTTAGATTTTTTTTTAGACATCTTTTGTGTACAAGAAAATATTTTTTATAATCTTTTTAGCACATTCGAGATTATGATAGATTTCCACCCATGTGGTATTAATCAAACGGAAAACGCTGCTTTCTTGCCTTAAATCTGGTAATACCACTATGCACTTGGCATTTTAAAGTGGCATTAACACCATAACAGCAGCAATACATTTTTACTTTACTATAAAGTTCCATGGTTATTGCACGCAATATATCTAAATAAGAATGTAAAATTCGCTTGACAAAAATGGATTGTTTCACATATTTAAGAATCTGGTGTGTCACTGACACGACTTTCTCTTACCCTGAAATTCAATACTATAAATACAGGTTAGAGGTAAGAGATAAAATAACGAGTACTGTTGTGTAAACCTACGTTAAACAATTCAAATTAGGCTTCGGAAGTGTTTTATATGATAATTAGTTCTGTGTGAGAGGGCTACCATCCCCCTCAACCCCCCGTTTCATTAATGCACCTACATTTATATAGAATTTTATTCGGTTATTCAAAAATAATTCTGCTTTTAAAAAATAATTTATTAAAATTATTATTTAAAAAAATTATTATTTAAAAAAATTATTATTTTAAAAAATTAAAGCAGACCATTTCCATATTAGAGGATTTGTATAACACTAAATATATATATATATATATTTAAAAAAAAAAAAAAAAAAAAAAACCTTAAATTTATTCTCAATATTACATAAAAAAAAAATGGTAAAAATGAAAAAAATCGATAACTTTATTTTAAATTATCGCAGATAGATGGTTCAGGCATTCGTTTTAAAGGTATTGGCGAGCTCTTTTGAAAGATACCCATCATGAAAATTTACTCCCCTCGAGTTGGGACTTCCCCCCAGGGGGAGAGGCGGGGCTCCTACATACACAATTTTTTTTTCCAGTTGACTATCTCTAATACAAAAAATATATATTCGTTTCATTTGGTTTAGTGCAGTCTATAGATGTTAAACTCGACTTACCCGCAATTTCCCCCATAGACGTAATGTATTTGAATAATTTTGAGTGTCCCTGTACACGAACCATTTGCTTCATCCCAACGAAAAGCTTTCTGTAGCATCGTTATATGATACACATTTAGAATACCGAGTTTGGAATTTCTGCTACTATTTGTTCTTGAGATATGCTGATAACAAGCACACAGACATCCATCCACACAGAACAGACAGACAGACACACAGACCATTCGCTAAAAACATGATTTTCGTATTCAGGGTACCTCAGAACATGTAAATATAACAAAAACTCACGTTCGAAAATTTGACCCTAAAACAACACTTTCTCGACCCTATGGGTAAGAGGAAGTAATAAAAATAATTACAAATCATTTTTCATTAAGACTTGTGCATAAATGTAAAAAATGCTAGCTTTGAAAAAAGGCAACAATCTCACTGCTTAACCCTTAAATGCCGTGTGTTGTCTTTCGGCAACATACCCAATTTTGTTTTCTAAAATACTGTTAGAATAATATTGAATCTCTAATGTCTAATGTTGCCAATAAATTACGTAATGATAGTATTATTAAATCAACTTTTAGCATGTAGAAAGCGACGCTAATGCTGTTTAAGAATAAAGATAGATTTATCTTTTTTAATTGTTGCTATATGTGCTTTTTGCTTAGTTTGGAAACTTGTGAATACCCTATTTTATTCTGCAGTGGTCAAAAATAATTATTACATGGAAAATTGTTACATGTAAACCCAGATTAAAATAAAATATGATTTTTTATAGTATTTTTCCCATGACTTATTTAAGACTTATTTATTTCCCTTGACTTATTTCCCATGACTTTTTGGATTATCTTTTTTAATTGTTGCTATGTGTTTTTTGCTTAGTTTGGAAGCTTGCGAATACCCTACTTTATTCTGATGTGGTAAAAAAATATTACATGGAAAATTGTTGCATGTTAAGGTATGTAGTCCATATTTAGAATTTTATCCAGGAAAACTATTTATTCAATTAAAGCCCACTGTTGCAATTTATCACCGATTGATGATAAATTGCTTTTTAGACATAAACCATGAATAAAATAAAATATGATTTTTTAAAGTGTTTTTCTCATGTCGTATTTAAGAAATGAAAGCTGAAAAACATTTTACAATTTAAATTTTAGAATTAAAAAAAAAAAAAATAGGCATTTAAGGGTTAAATTAATTTCTATTAAATCTTATGTTCAACAATTTCATAAAAATAAAGAATTTCATCATGAGCATTTATGTTATATGGAATTCAACTCTAAGTTTCAGAACATAAACATTCTTATTCAACACTCTTTCATGTTGGTCTTACATTACAACACAGTATGCTTGTAAATGTAACGTCGACTGGCTGTTTTGTTTCTTTGAAGTGATCCCTAAAAATTTTATTTATTCTTTTTAATTTTTAGTTTATACTACTGTGACATCAAGAGATCTTAAAATGTAACTAATATATTTTTTTTCAATTTGTATTTTATCATACTCCCGTAAGAATAAATATGAAATATCAGTATACAACCAAATCTATTACGAAAGGTAAAAAATCATGAAATGTTTATCATTCAAAAGTATAAAATTATGTTTATCATTTTAATTAATCCCTTGATTCAAATTTCCTAATTCTTCATAAGAAATAATGCATATCAATGTAATTCCTCATTTATTTTAAGATAAGTAATTTTGATTATGCTAATTATGGTAATAATATTTATCAGAATACTCTAAATACGCCAAGTAAATAATAGACTATGTTATTTGTACGTTGAGTATAAATTTTACTTATATTTGACATCTTGGATTTCATAAGAAAAACAAATATTAGGGTCAATCTCCATTTCGCAATATTCTCCTAGGAATAAATGTTAAACGCAGGCATACAGAAAAACTTATTATACATTGTAAGAATATTTAACTTATTTATAATTTAAAAACCTACATATATTTCAAAATATAATTATGTTATAGTTGTAATTACTTTCTTAGTTTCTTCTGAATAAGTAATAATCTATATTAGTGTCATTTATTATTTATATAAGAATAAGTAAATGTGTTTATAATTTTTAGCATAACAATATTTACTAGTTTCTTTTGTTGTTATAGATAAAATTATTAAGTGCAAATTATATGTTTTATTTAACTTTAAATACCATTTTACAATTATATTCTCAGATCATTCAAATACTTCATACTAATTACAGCTTGCCTTAAATATTTTTGAAATTGTAGATATGTTGAAAAAAAAAAAAAACTTATAAGAATAATTTATTTTGTTTCTAATTAAATTCTCGTTAAATTAAACTCTTGATTACAATTAGTTTTTTAGTTACATTTTAGTTTAATAAAATATTATTTCTCCATTAAAAATAAACTTTATAACTGTTATTTATGTTCAGTTATATATTATTATTTCAAGACAAGTAAATTTATTTACATTATTGATCAGATTTATCTAAACATAAATCACTAAATTATGGAACATGTTATTTGTACTTTAATTTTTTATTTTAGTTTTATTGAAATTTAAAACTAAATTACGAATATTGTGTACTGACATTTATCAAATGACGATATTTGACAAATGAAAAAAAAAGTTCTTTAAATATTTAATATCACGGTTGAGGGGTTTTTACGCCGCACTCTTCCTACAGTGTGGGCAATTCGCGACGGTCTGGGTTCACCTCTAAAGGTAGTCCGGGAACATATCATCACAATTTCTATCTTTCACGGACAAGATCTGTTTAATTATTAAATATATAAACAATAAAACGTATTACTATTATTTTAGCTTTTATTATTTTTCTTTTATTTACGTTATTTAACACAATCATGTAGACATACATATCTAAATAATAGAATATATTACTTAAAATTTAATTTTTAATTTTGATTACTACTTTTCTACTTTGTTTTAATGAAAAAATTTCTAATTTCTTTCAGCCAAAATTGTAGGACGTTAAAAATGAATGAAATTTGGGATACAGAATCTTTTATTTCTTTAATTACCAATTTCATAAAAAAAGAAAGAAAAGAAAAAGAAAAAGAAAAAAGAATGTATTACTTTAACTTTTATTTTTTTCTATTATTTACGTTATTTGTCATAAACTTGTAGACATACATATTTAAATAACAGAATATGTTTTCTGCAGTTTAATTTTTTATTTTTATTCTTACTTCTCTACTATTTTTAATAAGAAAATTTTTTAATTATTTACGCTACAATTGTAGGACGGCTGAAAATGAATGAAATTTAGGATGCAGAAATGGGACAGAGAATTGAATTATACCCACTACAATAGTAGCAAGCATATCGACGCCACTTTAATTCCAATAATGCATCGTCTGAATCACTTGTCACTCAGCCGGGTGTTTGAAGTAGTGAAGTGCAGTTAAGTGACTTGCGAAATCCAGAGTGAACTAGTTCAATTCACAAAAGGATGCGCTGTTAGATGTACACAAGCAAGTTCTCGAATACGCATGAACTAAACACTTCGGTCCCATGTAACATATAGGTTAATTTATATTTACTTTGTCTAAACATACTTCCAACTGAAAACTTTTTTAAGTTATTATTATTTCATTGACATTTATTAAACCTATTTTTAAAATGTCGTTTTTTAATATTAAGTATTATTTAATTAAGTTTATCATCTTTGATAATACATAACTACCTAACTGACATATAATTATATCTTTAAAAATTAAAAAATATTTATTTTCATTACTATATCAAAATTTACAAAATGCAATAAATTGTTTCAAAATTAAATTATCCGATGTGTTGTAGTCTTTTTTAAATAATATTGTTTAATTAATTAGAATTTGATTGATGTTTCATAGCTTCTTGACCATTTATTAACGCTTAATTATTTCTTTAAAAAACATATTTTTGCTATTATTTCAAAATTTACAAAATGCAATTATGCAAAAATTCACAAACCAAACTTATTTTATTTTTTCCCCAACCACTTTAATGCAGATGGTTGTAACTATGTAGGATATTTTCAAAATAAATGTTCTAAGGGTTATAATAATAGTCATAGGAAAATACTTCGAAATAAAAAATTGATTCAAGATTAGCTTTATAGATGTAGCATTTCTTTGTAGAAGCGGCCGTATATAAGTGATTTGTAAACGAAAATACCAAATTTAATTTCATGTTGTTCAAACTTTCCTATAATTTATGTTAAAAAAATTCTTGTCTCTATCCTAAGAAGTCAAACAAAAGCAATCTCAAAGTTATATATTTTTTAAATGGCGACTTACAACACTTTACCTAGAATTTGGCTACCTCTTTTTTTTTTTTTTTTACTTTCTTCTATATTCAATAGAAGAAATTATTGGATTCATAAAAAGGTTTTGAGAGTTCTAGAACACGATTTTGCCATTTTATTTTTTTTTTTGTGTGTGTGACAAAATTTTGTAGCAACTGTATCTCCAGAACTACGGCTCAGAATTGTATATAAATTTATCTGTAGATGCACCTTGACCGGAATTAGTGTCTGTCAATTTTTGGTGTCAACCACTCAACAAGTGGCGCTGCTATACAGCGATTTCTACAATTGAAGGGGAGGCTATATCTCAGGTTCTATAGCATACAATTATACAAAATTTGCAATGTAAGGTAGTCATTATGAGATATTATGCTGATTCAATTTGAATGATTATCGGCCAAAAGGTGGCGCTGCTATACAACGATTCCCGCAATTTAAGGGAAGGCTATATCTCAAGAACTACTGCATAGAATTGCATATAAATTTAAATGTAGATGCACCTTGACACAAATTAGTGCCTATAAACTTTTGCTGTCAACCTATCAACAGGTGGCGCTGCTACAGAGCAATTTCTGCAGTTTAAGTGAAGGCTATGTCTCAGATTCTATTACATATAATCAAACAAAACTTGATATGTAAGAGGGCCATTATGAGGCATTATGCTGATTCAAGTTGGATGCTTATCGGCCAATAGATGACTCTGCAACACTGGAAATTTCCTGAATAACGGGATGGCTATATCTCAACTTGCATTGCATATAATTGTACGAAAATTGATATGTGAGCTAACCATTATAAAAACGCATGTTTTAAGATATTTTTTATAGACAATAAAACTGTCATTCTTTGGATATTTAGTGTTAGTTTTCTCTAAATTAAAATCATTTGCATTCATCATGTTAGACAATTTTAATAATAAATAGTTTTAATAAATTATTTGCCCTTAGTGAATTTTTATAGGAAAATATAGAAGAAAGTCTTGTGGTGGTCCTAACATACTAGTTTTTTTTCTTTTTCTTTTTTTTCTTTTTTAATATTTGCGTGTGTATATGTGTGAAAAGCATTAGTTTAGGGTAGCAATTGTGAGAAAAGAAATAGAGATCCAATTACGAATGTTCTTTGCGCAAATATGTATATTCCAATAATATTATTTTTTTTAACCTTACTTTGTGGAGCAAATTAATATTTCATAGTTATTTCACAATCATTATTGAATTCAAATAAATATATATTTGCTGTGTTTTATTGTTGGTATCAATATCTAAAGTTGGTGCGTTGATTAGCCAAAATCAATGGAAGGTAACTGTAAGAAAAGAAATAAAAGGGCTTTTTGAAACGATAATATCGTCCAAGTTCTGCCTATGCACTATGTAATAACCTTTTACAACTTGAATCTCGTTAACCCCTTGAACTGCAATTTATTTTCAGTCAGCACTGCTCATGCAGACAATTTAATTTTCTTAGTTTTAAGAGGAGGGATTGATATAGAAACTTACGGTTTTGTTGTTCAACTATTTTTTTTATTATAAATAATCTCTAAAAAATAAAGAGTTAAATTGAACACGTGTCATTTGTATTAACTATATTTAAAACACTTTGTGAGGATAGCAAAGTAGTGCTACAATTAAAACTCGCACTTTGCGGGTAAAACGTGAATCCGCTGTTTTAGGATCCGTTTTGAGTAATTGAGTTAGTTCCGATCCTAAGCTAAAATCGTAATTGACATTATGCTAATATTTTTAGAAACTGAATTGTATAAAAGAACGAAGATTGCTTTTGAAAGTTGGTCAGTTGGAGAGGAGTTAAAGTTAGTCGGAGTGAGAGTTGATGGAGCTAGCTGTTAGCGGCTTAGGATATAGTTAGATGTAAGTCAAGTAGATAGCAGTGTCAGGGAATCCTCCTGCTAATCGAAAGATTACTCGATTTGAGAAGCTAATTTAAATAAAAGTAGTTGAGATCCTTTGCGAGTAATTAAGTAAAGGGAAGTAAAGTAAAGTATGGGGTTATTTATTAATATCAAAGTATTTAAGAGGGCTGCCCATTTTAAGTAGTAAATTACTAGATGCCAAAGTCCAGCTTCCCCTTCTTATTTATGCTCAATTAAAGCTCAATTGATTTTACAAATCTGACTCTGTCATTTCTTCATAGTTTAAGTATTTCATTTACAGCTGCAAGTTAAAATTAAATTAGCATGGAGAAGTTTAATTCTCTACACTGGCGCCCAAATAATGTCGAATCCCCCCCCCCCGAGCAAATATTTTTTGACGGCACTAATAGTGTGCTGCAATTTTTTGAGCAGCTAAAATATTTTTTCAGTTTTCATAAAATCAATGTTAAAAACTACTACTCGTGGCTAGCCTACTCCCTAGAAGGAGAACCGAGACAGTGGCATAGATTAATCGCCTGCCATTCGCTTGGCCCAAATCCAACGTATGATGTTTTAAAACGCAAAGTTATCGATCTTTTCGCCACTCCGTATGATAAACTACGATTACAGCATGACCGTTCCCTCCCCCCTAACGAACGTCAGTGGGAAGCGGTAATAAAGGATGTGGAAAAACCACAAGTTATTCATTCGCAAGAAGAAAGTTCTACTAATTTAAATCAACCCCAAACTGACGACAAAAACTTTAATCCTTCTGACGAAAGTCAAATAAAAGTGAATGAAAACGAGCACACTTCACCTTTAAATAGCACTACAGGCAAATCTCTTTCTGTTAGTCACCTTTTAGCTACGGATAAGAAATCCGAAAAATTGTGTCCTATTGCGACGGGAATTGTAAAAGAAAATCCAATTAAAATAACTGTGGCTGCGGAAACTGTTAAGTCAGCAGACTCTTCTAGTAGTTTAAATTCACCGCATGGTAAATTACAGTTTAATTCTCAAACTAGCAAGTCGGCAGATTCTGCTATTTTTATTGATAAATCTCATGCAAGTGCTAAACCGGTCGATTCCGGAAATTTCTCTCATGACACAGGAACAATAGTCGCAGAAAATGTTAACATTAATGTTGGTACTCAACCTTTAGCAAATAAGTTAAATTTATGTTTTACAACTGGTCAGCGACCAGATTTAATTATTAGTCAAAATGAAAATGTTCTGGTACAAGTAACAGAAAATAACGGTTTAAACAACAATGCTTCTCATAAGCGACTAGCTAATTTAAATGGAAGTAGTGAAAAAGGACGTTTAACTTTTCTACATGTCAAGCCGACGGAATCCACTAGTTTAAACAAAAAAGTAACTGACAGTGTTGTAAAAGAAAATGGAAAGTTAAATAGCGGTCCTGCTCAAAAACCGCTAGCTCATTTGCATAAAAATGTAGGGAATAAAAGTAAATTAAAACATTTCTACGTTAAGGAATTAAATTTATATTCCACAACTGTCAAGTTGACAGAGGCACGTATTTTGGCTGAAAGTCCTATAACTAAAAACGATATATTAAGGGACGCTGCTTCTAAAACTTTCTTTACAAAGTTAAAAGTAAATGATGTGATTTCCATTACTACTTTGAACTGTTTTCAAGCTCGTAAGCACTCCAAGACCTCAACACTTATGAGTAGAGAGCGAGCGGAATCGTCCACTGATGCTACGGACAGTGACAGCGTGCCGGGTTCGATCGCAGCCCAGGAATGTGACCTCGCAACGCCTGACCTCCTGCTGCAAGCCTCCAGCCCTGCGATTTCTGCGGCCAGTGCAATGTCCAGCAGGACTCTGATATTTCATGCTAATTTCCTTACAGCGGAAACCCTGGGTCAGGTCGTATCGTTCTTTATTTTATTTTTTCTAAAGTATTTGTTTATCAGAGCTGTACCAAAATGTAAGACATGCCTTGAAGCCTTTCGGACTTCTTATTTTTGTATGAAAGAGCAGGACTTTCTAAAAAGAAAAACTGTAAAATTTAAATTAGTACATGAACTTTCATTTCGAAAATCATGTTTATGCTCCAAATGTCCACATTTTCGTTTTCTCCTAATATATTATATGCATGTATGTTAATATTCTTTCTATTTCTAAGCCATCACCAGCAGTTTTTGGTAAAAAACCTTTTTGAACTTTGATATAAACATTTCCCCCTCTTTCGTTTTTGAATGATCTATATCTGCATGTACTTAAATGTGTGTGTTTTAGCCATCACCTGCAGTGCTTAGTAAGATAACTTTCCTTACCTTTTTGTATATAAATTTTCTCTCCAGTTTTTGACATGATGTAATGTATATACTCTAATGCTTGTATTTTCTAGGCAACGACGGCAGTTTTGAAAACTTTTTTTTAACAATTTGTATATATTCATTAAATATATTTCTCAACTGTCTTATATTGTATCAAATGAAATTTTATAAGTGCATAAACATTTTTTCTCTATCGTTTTGTAAATTATCTCTATGTATGTTAATTTTTCTCCTCCTCAGAAATCAACTGCAGTTTTGAAAAGTTTTTGAAAATACTGTATCCTTAAATATGTTTTCTAAATGTTGTATAAAATGAATTTTCTTATTGTTATAACTTTTGTATTCCACTAAAAGTCATCTATCTATATATGTATATATGTCTATGTGTATGAGTGGGGAAATATTTTTTTTTGGCTATATGCATAAATCACGCGTAACTTTAAACTAAAATCACTAACAAATTACTTTTTTGTCGGTTCGCATGCTATAGCCCAGGAGGAAAAATTATTATATATAAACTATTTTATGTATTCATAGACAATTTGTCTCGTTGATCTATCTACAAATTGTAGTTTAAGTCTATTTTTTGATTTACACTTTAAAAAAAGTTTCCATTTTAGAAATATCTTTGATGCTCTAATCTGATGTAGAAAATGTTATTCTGATGACTGACGTTGCTGAATGAATTTTTTCCTAAAGTACGTTGACCAGCTGATGTGGGTTAAGCCTCGACTGGTTCTGAAGGATGACGAAATTCCACATCGAAATTTTCGAAGGATGGCTTACGTCGGACAGAATTCCAAGTTTTTTTCATCTCAATAAAGATTTTCTTCATGTTGCTAGTATGTTAAAGCAACCCCCCTGTACTTAATCCTCCTTCAACTTCACTTTAAAATTGAGTTTTTTTTTTTTTTTTCCCTTTCTGGATTAACAGAAAGATGGTTGTAAGCCCCGCTGTAATAACGCTGGACTTCTATAGTCCATTCATTCTATCGTGAGAACGAAACTAAATAAACGCACGTGCGGTTTGGCTGCGGTGAAAAACCTGGCATTCTGCCAGGAGTGCCAAACAGAAAGTGTGAATTTCTTTTTTTTCTTTATTTGCACTGTTTTGCTCGTGCTATTGTCTGATTGTTAAATTTGATAATTTTTTCGTTTGATTTCATATTTTACCATAATGGATAGTGAGAAAAGTTCTTTGAGTCCAGTGAAGAAGAGAATTAAAAAAAACAACAACATTTAAGTAAGGTTGAAAAGGATACGATTTTAAACGTTTATAAAAATGCGCTTGAATCAAATCCTGAACTTTCGATTTCTGATGTAGGAAATGAAGCTGCTCGTATAACTGGGGTATGTAAAGCTTCTGTTTTCCGAGTGATTTCAGAATATAAAAAGTGCGGTGCTTTAAATTCTCCGAAGAAGACAAAAGTACGTAAACGTATTTCAGAAGATGTAGATGATTTTGAGAGGAACGCTATTAGGAGGAAAGTACACGAATTTTTTTTTTAATGAGCTACCGACTATAGATAAAGTTTTGAAAGTCGTAAATGATGACCCTGACTTACCAACCTTTAAAAGAACAACCTTTTATCATCTTCTAAAAGAATTAAATTTTACATATGCACGAAGATCACGAAAAAGTACTCTCATTGATAAAGACGAAATAATTGTGTGGAGAAGAAATTATTTAAGACAAATAAAAACTTTTAGGGAAGAAGGCCGCAAAATATATTATATGGACGAAACATGGTTAAATGCAGGACACACAGTTAATAAAATTTGGAAAGACACTGCAATACAATCTTCTAAGCAAGCTTTTTTATCTGGTCTTTCTTCCGGACTAACATCTCCATCGGGGAAAGGTAAACGGATTATAATTACTCATATTGGCAGCGCATGTGGCTTTGTGGATGACGACATATTTGAATCCAATAAAAATAAAGATTATCATGAGGATATGAATTCTGAAAAATTTGAAAAGTGGTTTGCCAATATTTTACCTCTACTCGAAAATAACTGTGTAATCGTAATGGAGAATGCTCCTTACCATTCTAGGAAAACCGAAAAAATACCTAATACTTCGTGGAAGAAACAGAAAATTGTCGATTGGCTTTTAACAAAAAATATTAAATTTGAGGACGGAATGTTAAAAGCTGAATTATTGCAATTAGTGAAACGAAATAAAAGCAATTATGACAAATATATTGTAGATGAATTGGCAAAAGCGCAAAATAAAATTGTCTTGCCACTACCCCCTATCACTGCGAGCTCAATCCCATAGAACTAATTTGGGCATAAATGAAGAACTTCGTTGCGAAAGAAAACAAGACATTTAAAATTTCCCATGTAAAAGATTTGTGCATGCAAAGCATAAAACAAATCGGCGATGAAGAATGGAAAAAAGTGCATCCAGCATGTAATAAATGAAGTAGAAAAGAAAATGTGGGATCTGGATAATACGATAGATAATATCGTCGATTCTATGGTAATTGAGCTTCACTCAAATTCTTCAGCTGCATCTTCTGAAAGTGATTTCTGAGGTTCTCTAAATTTTCTGAGGTGTTCTAAATTTATGATATTAATATTTTACCATAATATCTGAAAATTGCTTTATATATAAATAGTAAAATAATAATAACATAAAATAAAAATTGAATATTATTGAATTAGTTTTTGAGTATCTCAATTTGTAACTTAAATAGTTTATCCGATTTTCGTAATTAAATCATTATATATTGATGAAAAATACCCCCCCCCCACCACCACCCAGCACCTTCGGTATATCAGCAAAACATCTCGCACTCTTAAATTCAAAAATAAATAAAAAAATATCTGGTACTGTATACAAATCTGTATTTGCTTGATAAAAATTGCTAGAAAAAAAATTAAATTCTCCAAATTGGGGATTTCGGCTGAAAGTGAACCTTCTTGGCTATTTTTGTGCAACCCTTTTATTTAGTTTCGTTCTCTTCTTTCGTTGAATAAACTATAGTTAACTAAATTGAGTACAAACGGTTTTCTGGAATAAAGCGTCTTACATTGAGCATAAGAAACAATTTTTAAAAGCTATTTAAGCTACTTAAAATTATATGTAAGTGTCCAGTTTTTTCGCCGTGTACTCTTAAATTTTTTTTTTCCCCTATTAGATTTTTAAAACAATATACTTCTTGTTGGGCAGTCTAGTTAAATTTAAGTTCCCCCCCCCCTCTTTTTTTTTTTCTTTTTCTAAAACATTATGTAGTTGAATTTTAGCAGTCAGTCACTGCAGCTAACTTTTCTTTGCATAGACTTGCAATAATTTAAAATTTGCACGGGTAAAAACCCGTTGGAGGATTTTTTCCGCGAAATTTTTTTTCAGGGGAGGGACTGTGAGGATAGCAAAGTAGTGCTACAATTAAAACTCGCACTTTGCGGGTAAAACGTGAATCCGCTGTTTTAGGATCCGTTTTGAGTAATTGAGTTAGTTCCGATCCTAAGCTAAAATCGTAATTGACATTATGCTAATATTTTTAGAAACTGAATTGTATAAAAGAACGAAGATTGCTTTTGAAAGTTGGTCAGTTGGAGAGGAGTTAAAGTTAGTCGGAGTGAGAGTTGATGGAGCTAGCTGTTAGCGGCTTAGGATATAGTTAGATGTAAGTCAAGTAGATAGCAGTGTCAGGGAATCCTCCTGCTAATCGAAAGATTACTCGATTTGAGAAGCTAATTTAAATAAAAGTAGTTGAGATCCTTTGCGAGTAATTAAGTAAAGGGAAGTAAAGTAAAGTATGGGGTTATTTATTAATATCAAAGTATTTAAGAGGGCTGCCCATTTTAAGTAGTAAATTACTAGATGCCAAAGTCCAGCTTCCCCTTCTTATTTATGCTCAATTAAAGCTCAATTGATTTTACAAATCTGACTCTGTCATTTCTTCATAGTTTAAGTATTTCATTTACAGCTGCAAGTTAAAATTAAATTAGCATGGAGAAGTTTAATTCTCTACAACTTTAAACACACGTAAATATAAATTTATTTAAAAGATGTTAAATTTTTTTATCCAAAGCTTTTCGCTTTAATAATAAAGCATCATCAGGGATTTATGATTCGTTTCCATTGCGCAGTTTTAAATATGTTTTCTTTTTACAGTCAACAGTTAAGTCTTTTATATATAACGTGATATATTTTAAATATCAGCAAAAAACAATATGAATTCCGGTAGAGGTTGGACCAAGGAGTTAAGAAAAGTGAGAGAAGCTGGAACTATT
Organism: Salticus scenicus; assembly: GCA_963930645.1. Lineage (NCBI taxonomy): Eukaryota > Metazoa > Arthropoda > Arachnida > Araneae > Salticidae > Salticus > Salticus scenicus. The sequence goes on along the minus strand of OZ005653.1, from coordinate 220,401,423 downwards.
GCATATCATACGAGGTTATTGTAGGAGAAAAAACATCATGAATAAGCAGAAATAAACTATTAACTATTTTATAATATTGTGCCAAATTATTGGTAAAATTGCAGCATGTTTGGAATTTATTGCATTTTTGCATTTAATTATATGTATAGCTTCGGAAATGTAAAGTTCTTGGATATTAGATATTTAGATTATATTTACGTGTGTTTAAAGTGTTTTAAATATAGTTAATTTTTTATTATTAAAAATAATATTTGTTCGACACATTTATATGAATGTTTATTGTTATATATACATCTTAGAACATAATTAGTGTCGGGAAATTTATGACGAGCTGGACTCGTCATTTCAGTTCAAGAGGTTAATGTTTTTAACAATTTATGCTTAAAAATATAAAATTATTTTCCTTGCAAGCACAAGTTTTTTTTTTTTTTTTTTTTTTTTTTTTTAAACAGGTGACGTTTTATTGAGCAATAAAAAAATCATAATATTAAAACGTCTACTATATGGCTTAAGTTGCCTCTTTTAATATTGCCATTCAGAATAAGTTGCTTTACGCGTAGCCAAGGCTTAATTTCAGTAAATTAATAATCTTTAATAGAATAATGTGCTCAAAACATCTGCTACATAAAATGAGAAAAGTGTTCTTTGAACTTGTCTAAGTACAGTTTTCCGGCTTGAACTACTTAGAAACGTTAAAAGTTTAGTGAGGATTTAATCAGTTGCTTTTTTACAGAAATGATCCAAAATATATGTTAAAAAAAAAAAAAAAAAAGAAGAAGAAGAAGAAAGAAGAAAGAAAGAAACCCTTTATATCCACCTGACAGATAGTGTTGATCAAACGAGTTTCGATACTCTATACGATGTCAATACTCGTCTAAAAATTGCTTTGATGAATTTACACAATTATATTCAATATTTCTAATGATTGTTGCTTTGCAATGTTTCACTACACAAATTTCTCAAAATATTAAATATAGCTACTAGGCAATCTAATTATTACTAAAACAATTTCCATATGTTTTTAAGCATTTCTACGTAAACGATATCTCTTATATGCAATTTTAAAAATGTTTTAATAATTAAGTTTAAATATTTATGTTTATTACCTAGGTAGTAATCTGACTAGTTCTCAGACACTAACACCTAGACAACTTTTTAGATAGTATATTTGTATTTCTTAAATGTATTGGGGAAAATAACTTTCAAATTTAAACGATAAATTTTTATGTATCACATTTACAATAAATAAATAAATAAATAAATAAATAAAAAATAATTTTGCTGTGAATTCCTAAAATTTCATTAAAATCAAAATATTTAAAATATTTGAGGCACTTTATAAGGATTTGATAGAGACAAAGTCAAAGCTTTCACTGCAAAAATATCCTGATTCGCACAGCAAGAAGCTTCTGTTTATTTTTGTTATTTTCGATACTCAAGACAATCCCGTCCATGGAGGATCAAAATTGTGATGACATGTCTCCGGACCACCTCTAGGGGGTGAGTCCCAGACCATTTCCAATCATCCATTGCGTAGAATTAGTGCGACGTAAAACCCAACCAACCAACCTCAAGAGAAAAAACGTTTTTATTAGTTAAAAACAAAAACAAAGTATTAATGAACGATCTTTATGAAACACTGTGATTAAACACACGATTTTAATGAACAGTATTTATGAAGCACTGTGAAAAAAAATAAATTAAATAAAAATAAATTAAATAAATAAATAAATGTTTAAAAGTTTGAAGTTACTCCATTCCACTTTCTAAACTATTAGTAATTAACATTGTTTCAATAAATTGATCATTAGATTGAAGTCATTAAATAAACAAAATGGAAAATCAAATAAGGAGTTTTAAATATTTCTCTACAAATATTCTTTTAATAGATGGTAAAGTATTTAAATTCTTATTAAGCTTCTCTGTAAAAGAACTATGAATGTTAAGCTCGAAATATCAAGCATTTCTCTGTTTATTTTATTTTATTTTATTTTTTTTTTTAAACTTTTGTGTGTGTGTGTGTGTGTGTGTGCTCGTGTTTAAAAAAAAAAAAAAAAAAAAAAAATGGACACTGCTATCGGGAAATTTAAATACTAGTTTCAAACCATACATCGCAATGCATACAAATTATTTTTTTGTATGCCTATAAGTTATACACTCATGTAAATCTTTACGGTTCTCGCGCTGAAAACCTATAAAATGCTTACCAGTTTATAATTTAATCAATCGTAGAATTTAGACGCTAACACGCTTCAAATAATTCGAGTCTATAGTCCGTAATTTCAGAGAATTCTTATTGTATCCCTGTAAAAGTCCTACACACATCAAAATATATAGAAATCATGCTATAACATACCTACAATTTTTTACAAGTCGGATAATGTGTTTAGATGCTGTCACCCTTCATATAGCACGAGTCCATTAGCCATAGTGATAAAGAAACACCAGTGTGTTCTAACTATGAAAGCCTGGATTAATTGACTAATAAAATTAAACAAATACTTTTATCTTCAACGCTATCTTGCATACTCATTTATTCAGAAATAACACTCGATACAATACTGACAAGACGTAGGTTGCATTCTAGGGCAGCTTTCTCCCTGACATTTATTTATATAGGTGGTCCGATATCGAGTGCTATATCTAACTAAACCCATTTTTCCCATAATGTTTGCTTATATATATTTTTTTCTTTATTTAATAGCAGAAAAAATATAATGCTATATGAAAATAGTGATGTGAAAGTTGCGCCAGAGTTCACTTTCTGCCCGGATAAAAATTAAAATGACATTTTTTACGCTGTATTGTCCTAAATAAAAAGTTCTTCTGGAAAAATAGTTTTAAATCTTTATTACTATGAAAAATTATAATTAAAAATTTGTTTACTTTATATTTCCCTAGCCACAAAAACATCTGCTTCAAAACTTATATTTGAATCTTAATTTTATAATATCAAGGTTTAATAATCTTAGCAGAAAGTGCTATTTAAAATATTTTTTTGAATTTATTTACTTCAGATAATTACCATGAGCATTTTTTATTAAACTATATTTTAATATTTATCTAGTTGATCTATAAAACAACTTTAAAAAAAAAAGTGTTTAAAATAAATTATGGAAATAGCTCAAATTTTCCATAAAAACCCTTAACTAATAATAGAATGCTTGAAAACATAAATTATTTTAATAAGAATCCTACAAATTAAAAGACCTCAAGAACACTAAGTGGATTAGTATTCGCTTATTTCACGATAAACTTAATTTGACTTCACAGGACGTCTACTAACTACACTTTACCAACTTTAATTAATAAAAAAATTTACCGGAAGACTTTGCGTAATATTTCACTTAACTGGGAGTAGTTGAGAACTTTATTTGAGGAATAATGCTGATTAGAATATTAATGCGCCGAGAGATTCTTCTAAGACTGAAAACTCCTTTTAGAAATTAAAAGCCCACATTTAATTTTGCATTCATTTATACTTAAATATTAAAGTAATACTTAACTGATGATCCCATCATTATAAACGGAATGTGTACTAGTTTTTTCTAGAATGAATTGTGATTTTTAATTAAATGCATATTTGAATGATGTGTAGGGAAATACACTTTAAAGTATTTATGTATAATTACATGTTATTTTATATATTTGAAGTATTATTTAAAGTATTTATATATAATTAAATGTTATTTTATATATTTGAGAAATAATGCTGATTAGAATATTAAAGCGCTGAGAGATTCTTCTAAGAATGTAAAGTCCTTTTAGAAAATTAAATGCCCATATTGAATTTTGCATTCATTTATACTTAAATATTAAAGTAATACTTAACTCATGATCCCATCATCATAAACGGAAAATATGTACTAGCTTTTTCTAGAATGAACTGTTATTTTTAATTAAATGTATATTTGAATGATGTGTAGGGAAATACACTTTAAAGTATTTATATATAATGAAATGTTATTTTATATATTTGAAGTATATATTTAAAGTATTTATATATAATTAAATGTTATTTTATATATTTGAGAAATAATGCTGATTAGAATATTAAAGCGCTGAGAGATTCTTCTAAGAATGTAAAGTCCTTTTAGAAAATTAAATGCCCACATTGAATTTTGCATTCATTTATACTTAAATATAAAAGTAAAACTTAACTCATGATCCCATGATCATAAACGGAAAATGTGTACTAGTTTTTTTCTAGAATGAACTGTGATTTTTAATCAAATGTATATTTGAATGATGTGTAGGGAAATACACTTTAAAGTATTTATATATAATTAAATGTTACTTTATACATTTTTCTAAATTTGAAAATGATATCTTATATACTTTTTAACCGGATAAATTTGAAAAAATAGGTAATAAATTATAAAAAAAAATATATTATGTATTCATGATTTTTAAACAAAAATATACATTCCAATATAAAGTAATTTACGGTTTCAAAAGATAGTTTAAATAAAAATTAGCAACACATTAATAACAAAATTAAATCATAAGTCTCTGACTGTATAGAAGAAAGTTCTTACTCTTTTATATACGGGGTCACCCCAAAATTAAAATAAAAGCAAATTTTTAAATTTTTAATCATAATATTTCTATCTGACGCGTTTTATTTTTGAAGTATTACTGTTACTGAAATTGGTATTATTTGATCGAGACTATTTTTGAATAAATTTGATTAAAAATTTTTAGATCGTAATTTTGCATATGCACACTTTCTGTAAGTTTATTACTGATTTTGTATATAAAATTTTAGATAACTTATTTTGAGAAAAAACCTATTTTTTGAATGTATGTTGAAATTTTATGTTTAAAATTTTAAAATTTGAAATTAATTTTTAAAAATATTATATATACCCGAAAAATAAATTAAAGAAAAAAAAAAAAAAAAAAAAAGATTATCTTGCCAATTAATCTTTTATAAAGCTATATATTTGTTCGAATAATAATTGACTTATAAGTAGAAAACTATCATAAGTTGAGAAATTTTTAAAAAAGCTTAATTAACTTCAGAAAAAATAACAACAACATGAATCGTGGTCTTCCCTATTTAATCAAGTCTTTAAATAAGCTATTTTTTTATTATATAATTGCTTAATGAAAAAGACATTATTATGTTTTCTATGAAATCTATAACTTAAATTTTTACATTCCATATATGTTTAGGCAATTGCTTATATTTCAGATTGAATCACTCAATTAGCTCTTTGCCTAAATTTTACTAAAGGATCTTTGGGCTTTGAGAATGTCTGTAATTTATTTATGTTTTATTCAATTTTTCAAAAATTTCCAGTGCATTTTTCAGCCAGTCTTATATACATATAAAATATTCGTTGAACAAGCCTCTTGCCTTTATTTTATTTTATATTTCTTTTAATTTCCGTAGGCAAATTGCAGAAGCTTTCTGTCTTAATTCTATTTGTTTTCAATTGATTTAATTTGCTTTCTGTTCAGATTTTTTTTTTTTTTTTTTTTTTTTTTTGGGGGGGGGGGGTCTTTTTTATTTGCTTTAGAATGTAACATAGAAATCTGGGATACTACACTAAAGCAATAGGAAAACAATTCCATAATTTTATTTTCTAAAATTAATTATAAAAATTTTGTGATATTTCATGAAATGATATATAAGTGTAAAATATGAAAATAAATATATAAACAAGAAAATGATGCTGCCACCTTAAAATTTTGAAATACAGTGTGTCCATAAATACCATAAATTGTTCAGATCCCTACAGCTCATAGTGTAATCAATTAAATACAATAACAATTTGCGTACGTTAACAGCAATATACGTCATTTCGATTTAAAATAATAATAATAATAATAATAATAATAATAATATCAAAACTCGTCGCTAAGGTTATTTTTTGCGCTCTACGCGCAATAAGTATGGTAAATGAATACGCAATTGTCAATTAAAATAATAAATAGCAATTTCTTTACTGATAACAAACAATGTTCATTGTTAATTCCAAATTAGGCTCAATACGTCTGATATTTTGACGTTTTATTAAAACTGCATATGGTATACGAAGTTTTCAATGGAAGCTCACAGCATACAGATCTTTATTTATCTAAATTATAAAGATATCTTATCAGTTGAAAGTGATAATTCAGAAAAATGTATTTAATACATAACACAACACTTTATAATAAAAAATCAATACTTGTAATCCCACACACACAAAAAGGTAGCTGTAATTGCTCTATCATAAAGTTCTTAACCTTTCTTAACCTTTCCTACACGGAACGCTTTTATTTATAAATTTCTTATGATTTTCTTGATCATCGCGAAAATTATTCCTTTATTGGCGACATTTAGAACTTTATTTTTTCATTTAGAAATCAAAACCTCATACTCTGTTGTACATGAACTTTTTATTTTAATTTTGACTAGTACATTAAGAGTTATCGAGCTTTGAACCCCTCACGTTATTTAATGCCTGTGTTAATAAATTAATCCTTTATTAATAAAGTAAATTATCCTTTGTAATAATAATAATAATAATAATAATAATAATAATAATAATAATAATAATAATAATATATATTATCTGTAAAGGAAATGAGTAAATGTATGAATTTGACAATTTTGATTCAAAATATGTCACTAAAATTAATACGTCACGTACCAAAAATTAAAACCTACATCATTAAATAAAAAACAATATATTCTTCGACAATTCTACAAATCAATAAAAACAGGAAAAATGAACAATTTCCATCACATTATTTCATAAATAAATGAAGTCTATCACGCAAAAGGAATTTTGTTAACTTTTGTTATTTGAGACTGCGCATGTGTCATTTCATATTATATACCTTCAAAGGAGTTTTTTTTTTTTTTTTTTTTTTTTTTTTATATAAAAACATGGGGTTGTTTTTTAAAAGAAAGTAAAAGTGAAAGAAAGTGAAAAAAAATTAAAAATAAATAATAGCACACTGACAGCACAAATGCTTTAACAAGTGAAAACAGTTTCATTCTGAAAGACAATTTCCAACCCACGTCCGCAAAAACAAATACATAAATAATAATAATAATAATGATAATAATACTAAATAAATAAATAAATAGATAAAAGTACGCTATTGGAACAATTTAACTGTCATAACTGGGATTAGTATTTTTAAATTTTTACAAGGAGGATTTTTTTTTTTTTTTTTTTTTGTTATTGGAAACTAATGCAATTAACCGCGTATACCATTTTATAAAAATCTGACAGAAATCATATTAGGAGTCTCCCTGTCGAAAGCTAAATTAATAAAATTATCTTTCTGAATAAAAATGCGATGCTTGTAAAGAAAATTTCAATAATAATAATAATAAAAAAAAAAAGAAAAAAAGAAAAAAGAAAAAAAGAAAACTAATAATAGATAAATAAGCGAAAACTACATAAACAAAAACTAATGTTATTAATCATATTCATGTTCACGAGAATTAACCATGGAATTCAATAATAACGTTTCGCGTATTGAATTATAATATATCAATTGACAATTAAAGTAAAGAAAATTTGATAATTTTCTAACGAGTTTAATGAATTCTGTAGGGAGTTATAAATATTTTTTCATTAAAAAGACTACCTAATATAAATTATGCCTAAAGGTCCTTATGTGCAAGTAAATTTTAATTAAAAAATAGCTGAGCAACAAATGATGTTGAAAATTTTTACTTGAATGGTCCCTGTTTTAATATTTTTCTCAAATTAAATTCACTTAATTCAATTATTTCGTATTTGCCATGCAAATTACCTATCGAGGGAAATATTGTTCATAAATTTCCTTTCTTTTTCATTGTAAGCATTAAAGTATTTTAATTACTTTATTCCCTAATCACACGCTATTTACATTATGATTTATTATTTTCTTCATTAATTAGCATTTACAAGAATGACTTTTTATTAACTTTTAAATTAAATGTGCATAAAATTGATAAACTGCTTTCATTTTAAATTGCTATTGTATTTTTCTTTTCTTTTAAAGAATATATATATAGATATATACTGATATAAGGTGAATATTTGATCATTTCTAAAGCGAAAAAAAATATTTGAAAATAAATCAATAAAATTTTTTTCATGCAATAGAATTACAGTAAGAAAATGTGAATTTATGTCTCAAAAAAGATACACTGCTGTTTTTAAAAATTGCAACACCATGAAAGAAACCGAATATCAGAATGATATTTATTAGGTACATACTTTATAGTAGGAAGAACAATTGATTAAAATTTCAGGAAATTTGGAGTAATATGTACTGAGAAAACAGTACATAAAGCAGCGACCTCTGTAAGCAATAGCGGCACTTATCTGCCTAGGCATTGCATCAAACAGCGATTGGAAGACATGTACGGGTAGAGCACTTCATGAAGCTTCAACACGATGTCCTAATTCATCGATCGTCGTTACTAGTGAGTGGTAAGGGGGCCAGTCGCTTTTCAACGATTAAACAGTCATTTTCATTGGTGTGAGATCAAGAAAACACGCTCGCCAGAGCATCAGTCGAACATATTCTGCATCGAGGAGTGTCCGGACAATACTGACAACATGCGGTTGTCCATTCCCCTGCTTAAATATTGCGCTTCGGATGCCTTGAACATAGGGCCGAGCGACGGGCCTTAACTCTTCAGAAATATAACGGCTGGTATTCAGAATGGCAGGAATGAAAACAAGAGGTGATCGAGACGTGTATCCGATGGTACCGCATACCATCATTCCAGGTGGTGACACAGTATGCGGTTACCAAAATTTGGATTACCCTCAAAACTGTATCACTGATATGGGCGCCTTTAATGTGTGATCAGCGACGAACCTGGACGCAGGAATGGCGTGAAATTACCTTTCAGACAAATCACAATCCTGTTTACAGCACCAAGATTGCTTTATCTGTGTTTAACGGCATCGTGAATAATGCACATTGCCAGCTGGGATTCGACATCGTCACGCTCTCCATCAGCTGCAGTGATGGTATGGGGTCCCATTGGATACACGTCTCGATCACTTCTTGTTCGCATTCCCGGCACTCTGAACAGCAATCATTAAATTTCTGGTGAGTTAAAGCCCGCCCCTCTGCCCTATATTCAAGGTCTGCGTAGCGCAACATTTAAGCAGGATAATGCACGACCACAAGTTGTCTGTATTGTCCGGACTTTCCTTTATACAGAATGAGTTTAACCGTTGCTCCGGCCAGCGCGTTTTCCTGATCTCGCATCAATGAAAATGACTGTTTAATTGTTGAAAAGCGACTGGCTCCCCACCACTCACCAGTAACTACGATCGATGAATTGTGGCATCGTGTTGAAGCTTCATGAAGCTACCTGTACATGCCATCCAATCGCTGTTTAATTCAATGGCAGATAAGTGCTGCTATTGCTCAGAGAGGTCGCTGCTTTATGTAATGTTTTCTCAGTACATATTACTCCGAATTTCCTGAAATTTTAATCACTTGTTTTTCCTACTATAAATTATGTGCCCAATAAATATCATTTTGATATTCGCATTCTTTCATGGTGTTGCAATTTTAACAAACAGCAGTTTAAATTCACCTTATTAAATAATAGTTAAATATTTTGCATAAATAATACAATGTTCAAATAAATAATCCTGGGCATTTTAAATACATGATTTACGTTTTAAATAGGGTAGTCAAATTTTACGTTTAAACTTTAAAAACTATCAAAATATATATGACTATTATTATTAGCATTTTTTTTTTTTTTTTTTTTTTTTTATATATATATTTATTTATTTATTCTTTCACTTTTTTAAAATCTTCTGTCTTAAAAATGATATAAATTTTCTAAAAGTATTTTAAAATTATTAAATGCATTTATTTTATTTATGTTTTACATAGTGAGCATATAAAATTTTTATTTGTTTATTTAATTATGTTCTAGTTTCATAGGGATTTAATATTTTCTTATAATTAGCATAAATTTCATAGCATTTAATAACAATCTGTTTGATTTTTAAATATTTAATTTTTTTTTTCATTATTTTTCTGTTTTCAAATGAACTTGATGCATTAAAAAATTTTTTAGTTATTAAATATATTTTCTTTTTATAAGAGCACGCTTATCACGTATTTTAATTTGTTCACAAATAAATCGTACTCAAATTTTGTTAAGATTGATTATTTCCTGTATTAAATCGCATAATATTTATAATTACAGTAATTTCCAAAAGTTTATGATCCCCCATAGAAAAATCCGATTTAATGAAATTCCGCAAAAATAACATACATATTTTACATATAAAAGAACAAAATGTCGTTGCATCGTTATTTACTGTAATTAGAGTCAGTATTTTCTAAGACCTCCTTTGTTTTTAATAATTTGTGCAATCCTCTTAGGCATGCTATAAATAAGAAGCTTGCGGAAAGCTTTAGAAATGTCTATGTACCAGACATGCTTTATCGCTTCATTGATTATTTCCTGTATTAAATCGCATAATATTTATAATTACTGTAATTTCCAAAAGTTTATGATCCCCCATAGAAAAATCCGATTTAATGAAATTCCGCAAAAATAACATACATATTTTACATATAAAAGATTAAAATGTCGTTGCATCGTTATTTACTGTAATTAAAGTCAGTATTTTGTAAGACCTCCTTTGTTTTAAATAACTTGTGCAATCCTCTAAGGCATGCTAAAAATAAGAAGCTTGCAGTAAGCTTTACAAATGTCTGTGTACCAGACATGCTTTATTGCTTTAACAAATGCCGTAGCAGTTCATGGTTGCTTTTCGACGACTTTATTTTTTACTATACACCACCGATTCTTTATTGGATTTAAATCTGGTCTGTTACCTGGCCAGTCAAGCACTCTGATTTTCTGTGTCCTCAGATATTTCTTGATAACCTTCTCCCTGTTGCAAGGAGCCCCATCATGCATGAAAATCGAACATTTATGAACACGCATATGATGCTTCAACTTCTCACGTAACAAATTAAGGTACCGCTTTCCGTTCATAGTGGTTTTAGGTGGCACAAAATACAGACTAGCAGTACTGGACACAGACATTATACCCCATATCATTTGTCTTGGAGGATGTTTCACAGTTTGAATCGTATATCTCTCTTTGTTATCTTTCTCGCCTTGGGCGGCGAACACTTGTAGCACGTGTAGAAAATTGCTGTTCACTTGACTCATCCGAAAATAAGACCCTACTCCACTGCTGTATTGACAATTCTGATATTTTCTGACGAAAGTCAGTCGTTTCTTTCTCATACGTGGAGTAAGTCGAGGTTTCCTTGCAGGTTTATGGGATGATAAACCAAAATCTTTGGCCAAACGTCTTGAAGTAGTACTCAAACTGACGTTGGTGCCTTTTGCAGCCAGAGAATGACTAATCGTATTGCAGGAGGTTCTTGGATCTCGTACGACCATCCTTCTTATCACATGATAAACACGTGCACTCGTTTTTCTAGTGCGACCACTTTTCTTCACAAATGTTCCCGAAATTTTAAATTTACTAATAGCTTGATGCTCAGCTGTCTTGCTTACATTTACCCTCGAACTTATTTGACGTCCATACAATCCAATCCTATGCAGGATCAATATTTCTGACCTTTTTGTAACAGTAAGTGAAGGTTTTTTACCCATTACAATAATTGCAAAACAGCACTGTCTCTACGACAAAATCCAATAAACAACTGGCGATAAACGTGTCGACCACCTTTATTTATAGCAGTAGAATGCGTCTGATGCAATCAGCACATGAGATGACGCAATAATCTGCGCAAATGATGCAATGTGTTAAAACACTGAAAATCGGCTATTTGTCTTAAACTTCTGCAAATGACTGTATTTATAATAGTGTATTTTATTTTAAATTATTCCATTATGGATTATTTTCCTGCCTTATAAATTGCGTAAATGTGCTAAAAATAACTGACAATTATGAAATACATTTTTCTATATTTTAATGATTAAAAATATTATGAATTTTAACTAGTTAAACATTTAATTGTTATTTGTATTTAGAATTACCTTTTTTTTTATTATTATTAATTAGCATAATATTCATAAAAATTACTAATTATTTATTTGATTTTCTGTTATTACATTCTAAATATATTTCTTATTTTTCTGTGGTATAAATGGTGTGAAAAAGTATTAAAGTACTTTAAACTATGAAATACATTTTTTTCTTCTTTATTTCAATTGTAAATATTCAGTATTTTAATTAATTTAAGGTTTAATCGCATGCTATTTACATAATAGTTTACGATTTTATTCATTAATTATCTTTTTACATGAACAGCTTTCTATAAACTTGAAAATTAAATTTGCATAAAACCGAAAAATGCTATCAAAGATTTATTTGTTTGCTTATTTACTTACCTATTTTATATATTTATTTTTATTATTTTTATTTTTGGAAACCCTGAGCTGTTGAACATTTGCTTGTTTAGTGAAAATAAAGGAAAATCCTTAAAAATCAAACAATACAAATAAATAAATAAATAAAAAATAAAAAATAAAAAAAAAAAGATCTTGCAATAATAATGCATTAAGAAAAATGTAATATATAAGAAGTAACTATATCGATTAATCGTTTCTTTACTTTTAATCATTTCTTTTCAGTTTGTTCGTTTCGGCAACTTATTTATTTCTACTATTTCTGTTTGGAATCGGTTACATGCGGACTTATAAAAAATTCCATTTTTCAATTCTGGTTGTGTTACTGTTTAATTTAATTTCCATTTTTACTTTGTTTTGCTGCAAGATAGAACCTTGAATTGTATAATGCTTGAATTAGCTATACAGCGATCTAAAATGTTGCATATACTGACAGACATGCAAGTTCCCTGATGAATATCATTTCTGTTTTTCAGCCTTTAAAATTCTGTTTTTCAGTTCATGAATTTTCTTTTCTTTTAACTTATCCTTTTGGTTAATTTATCTCTTTCCATTTCTATTATTTGATGAATGTTTCTATTGAATGGATTATGCAAATTCTCTCATCGTTATGTTTATGAGTTATGTGTGTCATTTTTCTTCTGCGTAAGTACTTTTACGTGTTTTTACTACTCAGTGTAATTAAATTAAATTATCATCGCGACAATTATTTTATTCCAAATTTATCTCATTTAAAATTTCATATGTTGGTATTTTCATCTATCTTTCATTTGCTGAGTGTTGTAAAGGAATTAAATTATTCAACTTATATATATATATATATATATATATATATATATATATATATTAAGTGATGAATCAACGTTATCAATTCATAAATAATTAATGATATTGCATGCATAATGTATTACTTGAAAAAATATATTTGCGTATTTTATTAAAATGTTTTATTTATTTTTTTAATAATATAGTAACATTTTATTTTTAAAGTTTAAAACAAACTATATAACATTATATTCATCACTATTAAAGGTAATTTATTTAATTTTCAATTATTTATTATATATATATTCATTCCAAGGTAATATTTTGTTGTGGGTTTGAGCTATCTTTTGGTATTTTGCTTAAAATACCAAAGACAGAAAACCTACATTTCTCTGCTCAATGCTTTAGGGATAGTTCCTGACGAAGTCCTATCGCATTATGAACTTTTTATTTAATATTCAATCTTATTTTTATGCTATGGCTCGAAAATCTTTTGCCAATCTAAAATTTTAAAATTCATTTCATTAATGTCAAATAGAATATTTTCCTTTTAATACTACACTTTAATAATTCCATCTTTTCTACAGCATAACATTGCAAGGTTCTTTTTTTATAATTTCGACAGTTAATGTAGTCTAATTAATTTGAAAACTAAAGTAAATAATACTCTTAATATTCTAAATTTAAATCGTTTTATGTTAACTAGTTACTTAGTTGGTAATTGTGGGTTTATGTGGTGATTCATTCGACTGTGTATTATTTGTTCTCATTCTTTTCATTTTAATCAAATAAATTATATATATATATATGCATGTATAAAAATTTTGTCTTGTAAATGATATAAACTTACTAAAAATATTTTAAAAATAATAAATGCATTTTTTTAATAGCGAGAGTTAAATATTTTGGCTAGTTTCTTTAATTCCATGCTACTTACACTAGAATTTATTATTTTCTTTAAGAGCTAGCTTAAAATTGATAACGTTATCTAATAATCTATTTGATTTTCAAATATTATATTTTGAGATTTTTTTTTTCATTTTTCTGACTTAAAAATGGTGTGAATGTATTAGAAATATATTTTTATTGTAAAATATATTTATTTTCCCTTTCTTATTGGATGTATTTCGCATTTTAATTAGTTTACTATTTAATCGCTTCATATTTGTTTTATTAATTAAAATAGTTACTAACAATCTATTTTTTTTAGTAATTATAAATGTTTTTTTTTCTATTTTATAAAATATGTTAATGCAATAAAAATATTTCGAAATTATTAAATTCAATTTTATTCATTTATTTATTTATTTATTTTTCAAGATTTGTAAATTTTAATTAGTTTAACATTTAATCGCGTCTCATTTACAATACGATTTACGATTTTGATCATTAATTAAAATTATATGCATAACAATTAGTAACAACCTATTTAAATTTCATATATTAAATCCTATCTATATTATATACATTTTCTATCAATAAGTATTTTGGACACTTTAGGTTTTAGACGTTTTATCAAACAACTAAAATGTTCTTTAGGAATCATCTTGAAACTTTAATAGCGTAAAGAACATGGTATACCTCATATATATTTCAGCAAAAGTTGTGTTCTGAAGAGGAAAAACGGACCAGTAAAATATTAAACGAATTTCAAAATGTTTCGGATCACCCTGTAAAAAATAGAGCATTATATGTGTTTTGGCTGTACCATGTGATTATGAGGATTTTTATCATTATCTGTATAAATTTACGTGAGGCTACCACATACATTCATAATTTTTTTTTTTTTTTTTATTGAAAAGAAAAAAAAATCCCTTTTCTTAATTAGAACACGGTAGGGACCCAGCATATTGCAATCATAATACAAAAATGTTAAATATCTTTCGAAATATGAGCATTTATACTAAGTGATTTTTTACAACGCATGTGCTAGGTTTTAAAAATTGCCATTTGCATAATATAATACACAGATGTGTTGAGCAACTTATATGGAAACTACAAAAAAAAAAAAAAAAAAAAAAAAAAAGAAAGAAAAAAAAAGAAAATGTGTAATTTCAAAAAGTTATGAGAGTATGAGAGATAGAATAAACAGAATTGCTGTTTAAAAAAAAAAAAAAAAGAGGAGGGGGGAGGATATGTTAAGGGGGTTTATCAATATTTATTTGCAATCAACGAAAACTGTAGTACCATTGGGCATTGACTGAATCAAAATAAAATGTAAGTAAAAATCCTTAAAATTTAGGTTTTATGTTCATTTTTCTGTGTTTTCGTTCTTCTTCTTTTTATAGTGTAATAAAGCAAATGAGTATTCGAACATGAAATTTGGATAAGTTGTTCATACTGAAATTATTTATTGACATTTTTATAATTTTGACGATGCACAAAGTTTACAAATTAATAATTATATTTTTTTCAAAAAGTTCCTTATGGAGGAAAAAGAAAATGGAATACAGAAAGAAAAATACGATTTTAATTTAATATTTGGAGGCATGTGTACCTTCAAATATCAGTAATGCACCTTTGATACTTCTTCTCAATTAATTTTCATTGCTAAAATTGTTTAAATTTTTCATTTTTTTTTTTTTTTTCAAAGTTTACTTTTTTTTTTAATTGAAGGTATGGCAGTTTAAAAATTATTACTTTTGTTAAAAATATATAAAATTCGATTAATAATTTGATAACGAATGCTTCATCTAAATTTTATATTTATATGTTGATTTGATTCAAAATTATGCGCAAACGAAGAAAACGAGAAAAAGGTAGTACGTTGAATTTTAGAGGCAGAGTGTATATGTATATATATATTCATGTATTTAATTGCAGAAAATTATACCTTATTTTTATAAAATGTTGTTATCTGAAAATAGTGGTGTGGGATCTGCGCAAGATTGCGGCCCGTGCTAGAATAGTAATTAAATTGAAGCTTTTCAGCTTTATTGTCCTAAGTATAAAATGGGAATTCTTCTCTGAAAATGCTTTTGATTTTTCATTACTACGATAAATTAGAATTAAAGTTTTGTTTAATTTATAATTTTCTAACCGAATAAAACACTTGCTTCAAAACTTAAATTTTTACTTAAATTTTGTTAGATAATATTACTAATAATTTTGGCAAAAAATGTCACTTATAATACTTTTGCATTTATCCACTTTAAATAATTACCTCAAACATTTTTAATAATATTTTAATATTTATGCGGTGGATCTATATTTTTTTTCCTCGAAAAAATTAACGTTCAAAATAAATTATAAAAAAAATAACCCAAAATTTCCATAAAGGTTTTTAACTATAAACGAATATTTAAGACCTAAATTTTCTTCACACATTATAAAATAAAAATAAGCACTATTCTAAGGTGTGTGAAGAAGCTTTTATGTTTAAACATTTGTTGTTTACCAGTTCTTCAATTTATAATATAAACGAATACTTGAAAATATAAATTATTTTAATAAGAAACCTACAAAATGAAAGTCCTCTCAAGAACTCTAGGTGGCTTAGTATTCACTTATTTTACGATAAACTTAATTTGACTTCACAGGACGTCTACTAACTACACTCAACTAATTTTAATTAATAAAATTACCAAAAGACTTCGCGAAATATTTCACTTAACTGGGAGTAGTTGAGAACTTTATTTGAGGAATAATGCTGATTAGAATATTAAAGCGCTGAGAGATTCTTCTAAGACTGAAAAGTCCTTTTAGAAAATTAAATGCCCACAGTGAATTTTATACTTAAATATTAAAGTAATACTCGAATGATGATCCCACCATCAAAAGTGAAAGATGTGCACCAATGTTTTCTAGAAGAAATTGTGGTTTTTAAATAAATTTGTATTTAAAATTTATGTAGAAAGAACATTTATTTTTTTTAAACTAATGTATGTGTTATGGTGTTTAATTAAATGCATATTTAAAAGCTATGTAGGGTTATGTAGACGTATTTTAAAAGTGTATTGTGTATAATTAAATGTTATCCTATGTACTTTTACATATTTAAATAATTGTATCTTATGTACTTTTACATATTTAAATAATGTTACCTTATATGCTTTTTTAACCACATTTAAAGGTCTTACATATTATGGCTTATGGGCTCAAGTTATTTAAAGTGCGATAGCATCTAAATGCCTTATCGGATTGAGATGAAAATTTATATAACTGTTATAGATCACATTTTGTGCAAAGTATATCACTTATAGAATTTTACAGGGGCACAACAAAAAACTCTTTATCATTATGACCTATGGGTTCAAATTATTTGAAGTGTAATATCGCTAAATTAAACAACATACTATTTTGGGAGAAATATTCAAATGCCGTATTATAATTTTCTCTTTTGTTTATTTGACGACTTCTCGTAATTTAAATTATTTATACGACCGCCAATTGCTTAATGTTCGGAAAATTGAATAGAGACATCCTAGATTTTTTTCTTACCAGTTCACTGAGAGCTATAGGGATCTGAACATCTCAAGTTATTTTATACTGTTCCCGTACATATATATACTATATTCTGCAAAAGAATCTTTATTTCATTTTTCCATTTTTTCTTTTATTTATATATTTCACCTCGCATATACATTAAATAAATAAGTAAATAAATAAAATAAAATAATTAAAATAATTACTCCATCATAAATACTTCACCTTTCTTTAATTTATATTTTTCACCTGACGTTCAAAATAAATGAACAAAATAAAACTGTACTGATAAGTATAAAGGATTTAAGTCCAAAAATGTCGATTTTGAGTTAAGTACATAGTCAGGCTCAGAAAAAAATTCTCTATCGATTGGTATACAGGATTTAAATCCATTAGTAAAAAAAAGATTCAAGTCAGAAATTTAGCATTAATCTTTGGTATAAAATATTTAATTCAATTTTCCCCTTTATTAAATGAAGACTGACAATTACTGAATGGTATAAAGCGTATAAACCAACATAATCCCTTTTTCCTAATCCATTCTGCTCATTAGTTTTTAGTTAGTTTAACTTTATTTTTCGTCTTCTGAAAAATCAAGAATATGGACTTAAATCCTTTATACTTATCAGTACAGAAATATAATAGAACAAAATAAATTAAAATATTTTTTTTCCCTCGTTGCAATGAAAAAGGGTGCACTGTGTGTATTTGGCATTATTTATTCCAAATGCGTCACCGAAATTGTGTCTTCACTTATTGTTAATTTTAATAAAGACAATATATAAAAAATAAAACCTATAATATTAAATAAAAAAATACATTAATTGACAATTGTACAAAGCAATAAATACATAGAAATTGAACAATATTCATAGCTTTATTTCATAAATAAATAAAGTCTGTCACGGAACGTAATTGTTGATATTTAACTCTTGTGAGTGTGTGATTAGAGATTATACACTTTCAAAGAAGGTTATATAACTTTTTTATAAAAGAATGAGGATTGTTTTAGTAAAAATTAGAAGGAAGTAAGGCGGAAGAAAAAAAAAGTAAATAATAAGTCGCATTGGTAGAGTTAATGTTGATCAAGAGAAATCTATTAAATTACTGTTAACTGGTCGTCATAATGGGACTTAGTATTTTTAAATTCGTCACAAACGATTACAACTTTCACAAGGAGGATTTTGATGCCAACTAGTGTTTTTATAAGATAGAAATTAATTCAAATAATTATATATAGAATTTTAAAAAAAGAATGAATGACAGAAATTATCTTCTTAAATTTATCTTCACAAATAAAAATGCGATATTTCTAAAGAAAATTACAATTTCGAAAAATAAATAAAGTTAATGTAATTAATCATATTCATGTTCACAAGAATTAATCATGAAATTCAATAATAATATTTCCCGCCTTAAATTATAATATCTCTATAAGGTTAAAAAAAAAAAAAAAAAAAAAAAAAAAAAAACTGATAATTTTCTAACGAGTTTAATGAATTCTATATATATAATCATTAGAAACAATATTTTACATAAATTATGCATAAAAATCCTTATGTGCAAGTAAATTTTAATTTAAAAATAGCTGGGCAACAAAATGATGTTGAAAATTTTCAGTTGAATAATCCCTGTTTTACTTTTTTTTTTTTTTTTTTTTTTTTTGCAAATGGAATTCACTTAAATCGTATTTGCTATTTAAATTACCTATCGAGGGAAATATTGTTCATAATTTTTAATTTATTGTTCGTTCCAAAGCATTAAAATATTTCAATTACTTTATTCCTTAATCACACGCTATTTACATTATGATTTATTATTTTCCTTATTAATTAGTATTTACAACAATGACTTTTTATTAACTTTTAAATTAAATATGGATAAAATTGATAAACTGCTTTAATTTTAATCCTTATTATAGTTTCTTTTTTCTTTGTTTTTTTTTAACCTAATATGCTGATTATTTCCTCGTTTCTGAAGCAAAAAGAAAGTCTCCGAAAATAAAGCAATAACAATTTTTCTATCCAATAAAAATATAAAATGAAAATGTGAATTAATGTTTCAAAAAAGATAAATTAACGTTATTAAATAATAAGCAATAATTTTAATAAATAGAATGTTTTATTAAATAAATATGAGCATTTAAAATAATAAATTTTGTTGATTTTTTTTTTTTTTAATAAACAGTCATTCTTTCCCCACCCCCACCCCCCACCCTCCTTAAACCTTAAAACCATCACAAGGTTTATTACTATTACTAGTAATTTATTTAATTTGGAATCATATATTTTTAAATATATAGATATTTTTAATTTTCTTTCTTAAAATTATGTAAATGTAATAAAGGTATTTAGAAATTATTAATTTTTTTTTCCTATTCATTTCATCGCGAACGTTTAATATTTAATTTAATATTCTATGATTAATATTTTATAATCAATTTTATTATATTAATTTAATGTTATATATAATAATATTATCATTAATAATTACTACCTTATATTATTGTTACATGTAATATTGTAATACTATTATAATATTAATTTAGTATTTTTAATTAAGTGGTGTATTTAATTTCATTCTACTTGGATTGAGATTTAATATTTCCTTAAGTACTTACATAGAATTCATAACATTTAATAATGCTAGGAATTTGTAAGTAATAGCAATTATTTTTTTATGTAATTTGATTCAAAGAAGCTTAGTCAGATTATAAGATGTTAATTATCTGCATTTTCAGCTTGCTTTGGCATTAAAATAGCTCACTTTCCTTTTAAAACTCGTTAAAAAGCTTCAACAGTCTTGGCGACAAATCTGGCGACTTTTTCGCTCCTTTGCAACATAATGGCGATTTTAACGAGAAAATACTTACTACCCATATAACAATTACACTGCTCTACATGACAATCGGCCCCAACACCATTTTTGCAAATTCTTATGTAAAATGACTTCCTGAATCCGAAAATGATGTCCATTTTGCCCTACCACCATCAGTTTTTTCAGGGCACCGCCCTATTTTTATCACTTTTTGGTTATCTTATGGGTGTAGGTTTGATTTGTAGGGGAGGAAAGGATTATTTTAACTGTTAAGTATCTTCTGAGGAGCTAAAGAAGTTTAAAAAAAAATTAAATATGAAAGTTTGCAGTAAGAGGAAATTTCGGGGCGTTGGGGATTTCCACTGAATTTATAAATTACGTTTATTACATTTTATTAATCAATTAATATTATTATTTATTGTACATTATATGTTTCCTGTTTGTAAGTGTTAAAATAATACTTTTCTATTAGCGAACAATGATAAAAATTGTGGGAGGGATGGCGTCCTGTGAAAACAGGGGTAATTGGGCAAAATGGAAGTCAAATTCTGATTCAGGAGGTCATTTTACATAAGAATCAGCAGGAATGGTATAAGGCTTGATTTTTTTTTTTTTTTTTTTTTTTTTTTTGTAGCGCAGTATTATTTGTCAAATAAAGCTCCTCCGAAGCCTAGTTTGAATTGTTTTTAACGTAGGTTTGAATAACAGTACTCGTAATTTTTGGGAGTGGGATAAAGGTTAGATGTATGCTCATCCATAGATGCATGATTTCAAATATATATATATATATATATATATATATATAGAAAACAATTGACAGGAAAATATATAAAAATATAAGTTTTACTGATAAGAAAAACCAATAGGAGAATTACAAACCAATGCGCAAGATTGCAGCGAAAGGAAATGCAAAACTTTGATATAGCAATATATAAATGCAGAAATATATAAACAAATGAATGAAATTAAATGTAGAAATATAAATACACAAATGAATGAAATGATATTATTATTTCTCTTCAGTTATTGGTGGTTTTCTGTTTGGTGAGAAGTTGGGGGCTAAGGATAGTTATTAGCTTATAGCTACTGTCCTTTCAGAAACTTCTCATTCACCCCTACACTGAGGGGCCTCCCTGATGAAGATCTCAGTGTTTTTTGGGGTATAATTTCATTCATTTGTGCATTTATATTTCTACATTTAATTTCATTCATTTGTTTATATATTTCTGCATTTATATATTGCTATATATATATATATATATATATATATATATTAAATGTGAATTAACCTCTTTTCTTTTTTAAAGAATTTTGGTGGCAACTTTTATATATAATGTTGCGAAAATGTCGATTTTCTTCCAAATATATTGTATTAGTAAAGAAACAGGCAGTGTCTGGTCAACGAATGCACTTCTTTCACTGAAAAATTTCAAACAATTTAATAAATTAGTCATTTTTACCACAAGAATAGAGTAAGTAGCGTTAAATAAACTACGGAGAAGAAAGTTTGCTGATTCAAGAACAATGATCAATCACTTAATGCATATTCTTTCAATGGTAACCGCCCAACTCGAAAACTGAACACAAACTGAAATCTCAGGCAGTATCTTTTCTCCTTTTTTAAACTCGGTGTTAGTTTGGAGATTTCTCTTCGTAGTTTTGCTCTAGAAAACAATGAATCAGACCGAAAAAATCCGGAACTCGGCTCTTATAAAAGGTAGAAATTCTAAATTTTTGTAACCCTGACTATCACTTCTTGCCAAATTTTGTGGCGAAGTCATCAAGTTTGTCGCCAAGTCTTACCTTCGTATACAACTGTAAATATACATTTCTTGAAACAACAGCTTTGTTACAAGGGAGATTTTTAATCTTTTGCAGCAATATACTTTTAATCTATTAAATTAGTTTATTTACTTTTTTTAATTGTACGTATTTAAATTTCATTTAATCTATAAAAATATGATTTTCTTTAAAATATTTTTAATGATCTAAATTACTTTAATGAGTTTTTTCTGAAACAATGATTACCAATTTCTAAATTCTTCATCCGAAAATCATAATGCTATTCAATTATCATAAAATTTTACGCATAAAATACAAAAAAGAAAAAAAAAATGTTTCTTAATAAAGA
This sequence comes from Salticus scenicus, assembly GCA_963930645.1. NCBI lineage: Eukaryota > Metazoa > Arthropoda > Arachnida > Araneae > Salticidae > Salticus > Salticus scenicus. The sequence continues at coordinate 220,378,909 of OZ005653.1, read as the reverse complement.
AAGAATTTTAGCACTAATGAATTTTCACTTAATGATTAGTTCTTTCAATTCCTAGTACGAATGCATTTCTTTTTATTTTTATTAAAATAATCATAATTATGAGGCACATTTCTTTTTATCTTGCAGTTCTCTTTTTTAAATAGTAAAGATTATAAGTTTTCTCTATCTCTTTCTCTCTTTCAACATAATTTTTAGTATATCAATTTAAAGTTATTTAATTGATATTCCTGAATTATAATTAATATCTATAATATACTTTATTACTAATTTTTAAATTATTATTCGCTTTGTATGTTGTATTGTTTTATAATCTAATAGTTTGTAGGAAATTGTTCCCAGTGGAAAGTTAATACCTATTTCTAAAGCCCATTAAAAAAATAAAAAAATAAAAAAATCCTGCAAATTTTTATCAAAAATCAGCAAATAGTCCGTAAAGATGTTTTATTTTTAAATTAATAATTTATTTGTTCAATGATGTTTTATTTTTAATCATTTATTATTTTATTTTTAGTCATCAATGATGTTTTATTTTTAAATTAACAATTTATTAAGATTTTATTCAGCATATGGTATAAACATAGCATTGTTATGTTTCATCATATGTTTGAAGTCTCAAAAATAAGGATAATAATAACAATAATAACAATAATAATTATAATAATAATCGAACATAGTTACATGAGGCTTATTTGTAGTATTACATGTAGCAAAAAGAAAGTCCCGTTACGGTCTATAGACTGAACGTACATTTTAACAGCATTTGACTCCAATGAGCATAATAAAATTATCAAATGTTAATAGGATGTGAAATTGTGGCTTCTGTGGAAAATAATAGACAAAGAGTTCGTATTCAATTTACAGAGCTACCCAAAAGAATTCCGATACGTTTTGCAATCTGTTGGATTGGCATGAAATTTACACATGTATTTATGAGTTACAAGATACAAGGTTATATTGCAAGGAAATATAGATACACATATAGGTAGAAACACGAGTCTAGCGTTAATAACACAAGTATGCGCAAAGAAAAAAAAATTTTTTTTCGTTCCAAGATTTTTTTTTTTTTTAATAACCATTATGTTTTCGAGAAAGCTGAATCCAAAGATGACCTTGATTTAGACCATTCGGTAAGTTTCTTTTTTCTCTTTTTTTTTTCAAAACACTGAGAGTTTGCAATAAAAAATGAGTATTTTGTTTTAAATAAACTAAACATATTCTTTCTCATAATTAAACAAACAAATCCTTCATGATATATATTTAACATTCGGTGTTGACTTCCTTTGCCTGCGAAACATTTTCTACTTTCTTTTGGATGCCCCTGTGAACACGTTTATAATCAATTATAGTCATTATATTGTAAAACTGAAATTGATAATTTTTACTTTCATCTATATTTAATAGAAGAAAAAATTGGATTCATGTAAAATTTCAATCGCTGGTGTCCAACTTATTTACATTTTTTTTGTAATATCCTAAGCATGATTTCACTATTATTAAAAAATTTCGGTATGTATTTCTGAAAAAAAAAAATCTCGTTGCAATTCTGACTGTCTGGATTAAAATTCAGGCGCACAATCTCATAAGAACTTATATGTATATATATATATATGTATATATATATATATATATTCAATTTAACATACTTTAGAGTCTACCAATTTTATGCATATCACTCTATAAGGGGCGCTACTGTGCTGCGATTTTTTCCATAAGGCTAAAATATCTCAGCCTCTGTAGAGTATAGATGCAATGATTGTTATAAGAAACAATGTTCGTTTAATTTAGATGTATATCATCCGATAAGAGGCGCTGTTATTACACACATTTTATGATTTTCTATATGGCTACAACTCAGCATCTATTGGTTAAAAGCGAAAGAAATTGTATGTCTAAAATTATTACTGTAATAATCTATGAATAAATATTTGTGCATATTAACCGGTATATCATGCTATTATTTAGAAATTTTATAGAAGAAATTTTTGTGATGGCCACAACATACTGGCTCACAAAAACATTGTGTGTTTAAAATTTAATAAAAAAAAGAAGAAGAAAACGGCGAAGAATTGGTTTCTAAGGTTATTTTAAAAAAAAGTGAAACTAGATTACTTAATGTACAAAATGTCTTAAAAAAAAAAAGGTTGGAATGTTTAAAACATTACCCAGCTTTACTTATCTAAAAGAAGAAGACAGTTTCATCAATATGCAGCTTAAAAATAATTATTTTAATACTGCATAATGAGAAAGAAAAATAGAAAAGAAAGGAGTTAGATGACAAAACGAAAATTGATTTTTAATTTAAAAATTGAAAGCAATAGAGGAAAAAGTAGCTTAAAGAAAGAAACTAAGAAACTTCGAAAGTGAGAGAGGAAAATTGAAACATCAATCAAACATTTATTGGTCAGGTGGTGATGAAATTGTTTGGACTTTAGATGAAAAAGAAATAGTATAGAATTTAAACGAATAATTTTTCTTCTACAAAATTTCTAAATATTTGAAAAAGCATTTTAAAAAATGAAACAGACACTCTTTTATGTGATGATTTATGCAGAAAACTTTATTATTTTTCTCTATTTCATTTGTAAAATATGAAAGTTTATTTAAAGTATACATACGAGGATACATAGATTTAATTAATCCTGGGACAAAAAACAATATACCTAGATAAAATTTGTTCAACTAATTAACTATTCTTGGGTTCATAATGTTATAAACTACTGCCAATAATTCTGATTTCTTTCGTTCGAGAAAGCAATAGACTGAAATATTTCGGTTTTGTAATAATCGATTAAATTCGACAATGATAAAAAAAAGTATGTTTTTGGTAAATAAGTTTACATACTAAAGGAGGTTTTTTGTAAATAAGTTTACTTATCATTTGAATGTATTTGTATTGAAAATATTTTACTAACAAGATCTTTTTTTTTTTAATTCCTTATTAGGAATTAGCCTTTAAATCTGACAACCTGCTCACTATTTTAATAAATCTATTCATTACGCTGCATTACTTTTATAATTTATTCATTAGTTTTCTTAATTATTGTAATTTATTTTATTCAGATTTATTTATTATGTATATATATATATATATATATATATATATATATATATATATATTGAAAACCTTTTCAAACATTGAATATATGAAAACAAGAAACATTAAAAAAGATACAACAGAAAAATTCAAAAAGAGGTTGCGACTATCAAACATCCATAAATTGAAACATGCAAATTCATTACGTTTTCAAGGGTGTAGAATGAATGTTGCATGTAAAGTAGGTGTTATTTCTGTCTTGTTGTATGCAAATTGCTAAATATTTACAACAAGCTACACCCTATAACACCACCAAAAAAGAGAAAATTAAAACTGAAAAGATATGTGAAAACCATATGAAAATCAAACATTTTGATTCATGCAGCATATTCAATATTATTAATAGAAATACTAATAAAAATAGTTAAATGAAATACTAGTAATAATTAATAAAACTAAAGTATAACATACATTACACATGAAAAACTTGTATAAGTAGCTTGCACCCTTGCACGTAAAACCAGAACACGAGACATACATGTGGCTTATATATATATATATTAATTACAACATTGACACACACACACACACACAAAAATATATAAAGCTTTTATAAAATTACCCGAAGTTAATAATCCGATATTTTTCACATACACTGTAAGAAAATTTAGAAACGTTACTCATACACATCGGATATGTTCATGGTTTTAATAAGTTTGGGGCAGGTTCCTGAGAACAACAGGTATTCGTGCATGAAGCGTTCCTGATTTCAGGAATATAGAATTGTTTTGAATCTGCGTACATTTCATGGTTACTGATACTTTCGAGGGACATTGCTGTTAAATATTGGGCACATTAGCTGCCCAAAAATTTCCAGGAAAGTGCCGGAATTTTTTTTTTTTTTTACTTTGTATATTTTAAACAAAATGACAAATCAATTACTGCAAAACATTTTTATAAGTATTCAGTTAAGAAAACAGAGGTATTTTTATTTAAAAAAGATATTTATGTCCATTATTAAATAGAAAATCAATTATAGTGGGCTTATTAGGCTAAAAATTTCAAAAAATGCTACGTTTCTAGATATTAAGAATCGTGTTTATTTTAAAATTCATTTCGTTCATCAACTCCAAAAACTTTTTTTTTTAATAACAAATAATGCATAAATTATGCTTTCACATTTAATTTAAAGAATAATAATATTATTGCTCCAGAAATAAGGGAGAGGGGAGGGGGGGTTTGTTCCCATTTTGTGTCTTTCAGTGACGAATTATTTGTTTCCCGCTGTCTGAAAATATGTTCATTATTTATTCAACTTATGTTCTGTATACTGAAACTATTACGATACTGAACTTTATAAAATATTTCTGTTCGTTTTAAGCCTTAAAAGCTCAAATACATTGCAAGAATTTCTCTGATTGTAACTAAGATACAACATATAAAATTTATAGTCGCATGCATTATTATATATACGATAAAAATTAACGAAAAAAAAGTCGTAGCTGAGAGTTTTAACCATGTAAATAACCGTGTAATAATCGTGTCCGAGAGGATTTGATCTTAAAGATGGTAGACAGGAGGTACAAGGTTCGAATACACGTTACTGTCGTCAGATTCACCTTTCTGAATCTTCCGTGTTTTGTTTCCGACATTCAAATGGGATAGGATTCTCTAGAAGGGACCTAACAGAGAACGAAATACCAAGGCCTGGGTTGATTTTACCCTTTACCCTTGCGAATTATGTGAAACGCCGACACTATATGTTCTAAAGTGCTAAGTATTAAGCGTCACTGATTAATTAAATTATTCGGTTTAAGAATTATACATACATATAGTGCAAAATACAAACCTATTTTTAGTTGTTTGAATTTAAATAAAGATAGGATCGTAAATAATATATTTTTTTTTAAATAACCGTGTAGTAACCATGTAATAAACGTGTTTGAGAGGTTTTGTTCTTAAAATCTCTAAAAGATGATAGAGAGGAGTTACAATGTTTGAACACACTTTACTTTCGTCAAATTTACCTTTCTGACTCTGCCGTGGTTTTTTCTGATGTTTGAATGGGCTAGGTTTCTCTAGAAGGAACTCTGCAGAGAACCTCCGAGACATGGGTGGATTTTTACCCTTTACCCTTACGAAAGATGTAAAACGCCAACACTATATTTTCTGAAGTGCTAAGTATTAATTGTCACTGATTAATTAAATTATTGTGTTTAATAATTATGCATTCATATGGTGCAATATACAAACCTAATTTTAGTAGTTTGCATTTACATAAACAAAAAAAATATTATTGAAAATTATTTTTCAATTGTCATAAGTATATAATTTTTACATTTTCTTAAATATCGAAAGACAAATTTCAGAGTTTTAATGATTGGAATATCTATAACAAATGAAATAAATATTTATAATAAAATACGTAATATATAACATTAAAAATGTACGTTTGATATTAATATATATCAGTTGATATAATTTCAATACGCGTTTAATTTAATTAACAAATATTAATTAGTTCTTGTGTCAACTATGAAATAGTTTCGAAATATCTGAAAATAGTTGTTTCATTTACCTTCGTAAAAAAAAAAATTATTTTTGTCTTCAATGTAAATATTTTTTATGTCACTTTTTATGCAAGTTTCATTAAAAGTTTTTTTTTTTTTTTATTATTATTATTACTATTAACTATATCTTATTACGAAAAAAAAATAATGCGACAGCTTATTAAAAAGAGAAAAGGGACTGATTATTTTTAAGAGTTAATCAATACATAAAGATAAATCACAAATAAAAATGAATAAATAAATCAAAACAAACTCCATGAAATATGTTTTAACTTGAAAAAAATATATTAAATAACATGTTAAAAATATAATTACAATATGTATTTTTCTTATCAATTTTCTTATTAAGTTTTGGATCACCTTTAGGGATGAATCACAAACCGTCGCTAAGAATTCTAATGCGCAGTTCTAGTGCAAAGTTAACACTACTCAACTAAACTTGGAGTTCACAAGGCTTTGAAGTGTTTGGATTCGCTGATGACTTCACTTTGATACTCTCGGCCAAACACAGGAAAAATCTGGAGTCCTTAGTTCAGGATGCTTTCACCTCTTTTTCCCTGCTGCTTAAATCCCCTCCGTCGAGGATGAAAATTGTAATGCCATTTCTTCGGACCATCTTTAGGGATGAGTCCCAGACCTTCGCCAGTTGCCCATTCTGTAGCACTAGTGCGACGTTAAACAGATTAAATGAACCAATTGATCGATTCAGCTACTTAAAGCCTAAATCTTACACTTTCACCAACAAAACTCAATTTTAACTCTTTCAAAACCACGCATACGGAAGAGGAATGAGGATTGAGGAAATCAGTGTCAGACAAGTCGATCACCTAAAAATTTTAGGTTTAACAGTGGACAAAAATCTTAACTGGATTGAACATTTAAACTCTCTTAAAATTAAACATTTATACGCTATCGTAATTCATATAAATCATTGGGGAAACAATGAGGCAGTAGTACTAACATGTTGAAAACTTGGTAACTCAGTGTCGTAGTATTATAGGCCAATATTTATTATTATAGCTATAATATTCGATTTGATTTATTTAGGTTTTGTTGATTGTTCAGTTGTGGGGTTTAAGGCCGATTGACTACGCTAGGGTCATAGGCTTATAGGTGGTATGACCTTCACGAAGGTCTTTCTAATAGGTCCTAGCCCGTATGTACTCGAGTTTCGAAGAAAACCTCAGAAAACTCCGATGAGCTAGGTCGCTGTGCACGACCAGAGATCGAACACGGCACTTCCCATCTACCAGCTTTGAGCACAGAATCGCTCGGCCGCTGGTGGGCCTGATTTTTTCAGGGAGATAGTGAAAAAGATATAGCTTTAGTAAAATGCCCTGGGCCTTAAACGGCTATTTAGGTAAATCGGCTTATTGAGTGGATAAATTAATACGAACACCTGATACTTTCAGACGGTTAGTAAAAAATCACTGGAGGAATCAACATGAGACTTCAGGAGTGTACTTAACATGTTATACCTCATATATTTCTTTGAAAGTTTTGCCCCGAAATATAAAGAGGAACCTGTAAAAAAAAAAAAAAAAAATTATATATATATATATATATATTTGGGATCACTCGTAAATTCGTATGCTTTAAATACGTTCTGGTTCTAGAATGTTACTAAGAGGCTTCTTCTTAATATCCGTATAATTTTTTTTATGAAGCTCCCACTTATATTCATGGAGATATAGTTGTTTCTTTAAAAAATTTCACGAAAAGTTACTTCTTTTTTAATTATAACGCTCACAGTAGTAAACTCAGAGCAAAGCCGTTTTTAGGAAACTTGTCATACTGTACTACTGGCCATTAAAATTGCTACACCAGGAAGGAATAATAATAGCGGAATAAAATTTGTTGGACACATACATTATAGTAGGAAGAACAATTGATTAAAATTTCAAGAAATTTGGAGTAATATGTCCTGAGAAAACAGTACATAAAGCAGCGTCCTATGTGAGCAATAACAGCACTTATCTGCCTAGGCATTAAATCGAACAGCGATTAAAAAGCGACTGGCCCGCCAGCACTCACCAGTAACTTCGATCGATGAATTGTGGCATCGTGTTAAAACTTCATAAAGTGCTCTACCCGTACATGTCATCCAATCGCTGTTCGATTCAATGCCTAGGCAGATATGTACTGTTATTGCTCACAGCGGTCGCTGCTTTATGTACTGTTTTCTCAGTACATATTGCTCCAAATTTCCTGAAAATTTAATCAACTGTTCTTCCTACTATAATGTATGTGTCCAACAAATTTCATTCCGTTATTGTTATTCCTTCTTGGTGTAGCAATTTTAATGGTCAGTAGTGTACATTAGACGTAGCATACTGCAATCAGAATGCAAAAATATTAAATAACTAATGAAATATGAGCATTTTTACTAAATGATTTTTAGCTATTCATGCACAGACTTAACTATGCATGCACAAATGAAATTTCATTTTTATAACTTAATAGGGAAAAAAATATTACGCCACTTTTATTAAAACCCCAAACAAATATCGTGTAATTCAAAACGTTTTTAAGCAATCGAATGGATTGATATTCATTTCCTCTCAAAAGTAAAAGCTAAAATATAAGGGGGTTCACTCACGTTTTTATTTTGATACAATCATTGGTATTGTAAATAAATATTGATAATACTCCTTTAATCATTTTCCTTATTTTTGAAAAATCAGAAACAGGAATAAAACAGTATGTACATTTAATAAAATGCCTGTAAAATCGCTTAACACTTCTCCAATATACTTTTGAGCTTTTGGCTTATTAAAACGAGTCTAAGGAAAACAGCATCTAAAAAAATTTAACGGACTTTGGAAAACAGTACAAGAGGAATGGAATAATATTGACATGACAGCATTAAGAAAAACTTTACTTTCATGGAAAATTCAAACTAGAGCTGTTTGTCAAAAGCAACGGATATGGACAGCAGAAAATCGATGAAAATATATAGCATTTAAGTATAAAAATCATCTTCTAAATACGTTTTCATGAAGTGCGAACAACCGTCTGTACTAATCATACAGCACAAGTAATGACATTGAAATTTTAAATCATTTTTTATACACATTTTTTATTTCATTGAATTTTTATTATATTACGTCAAGAATGTACAAAAAATAGTTTTATTAAATTTTTATTACTCATCAGTATTTCCGTATTAGAGACATTTTAATTTAGATATGTAATTGAAAATAAATTTTCCGGAATTTCCAAAAGTCATTGCCTGGTCAAACTTTGATGCGAACATACATATAAAGTAAATAAGTCTAATAAATTAAAAATAAGGCAACGCAAAATTGTTGTAGATGATTACGTATCTGTGTGTTGATTTACTGCTTTTATTTTATTTTATTTTATTTTATTTTTTATTATGAAACATTTCCATAAATTAAGAATTTAATCTTGATCTTTTTCTCCCTTTTTTTTTCTTTCCTTGTATGATCTAGATTTCATTACAGATTTTTTGATAAAACCCAGCGGATTTTCTGTTGTAACTCTATCAGAACTTAAAAAAAAAAAAAAAAAAAAAAAAATACCAGAAATTTGAATATGACATGCATTCAAATTTTAAACTGTATCCCGATTTTTCTTTCTATATTCGCTTTTCTTTTACTTTTATAACGGATTTTATGAAAAAGTATAATTACTAATTTGTAAACTATATTCAACACAATAACAATAATTATGTGAATAAGTAATTTTATAATAAACGTCTTATTCAATTTTCATGTTTCTATGTATATTTTTAAAAAAAGTTATTCACATGCGAAAAAAGAAGATAAAAGAAGAAACAAAAAAGTGATTACGGGAAGAAAAATCCGGTTTTAATCTGACACACAGATTCTTGTACATCCTCTCACCTATCTGTAATGCTTCCTTGTGACCATTTTTCTTCAAGTTTTCTTTTTAAAAGTTGTTGTTTTTATTTTTATTTTTTTCCTTTTTCTCCAAAGCTTACTTTTCAAAAAAAAAAAGAATAATTATTAGTTTTAACACTATTACTTTTGCTAAAGTTATATAAGATATATAAGATTCGATTGATGGTATGACAACAAACATGCCTTCGAAATTTTATATTCATATGCTTAATTGTTTAAAGTTATGCGCAGAAGAAGGAAACGAAAAAATAGGTTGTTGCTTTATTTTGAGCATCAGTGTATTACGTAGATAACCCCTAATCTTAACTTTCTCATTTTTTCAAAAAAGGCTCACTTTCCGTTGGATTATATATATATTAGATTTATTTGCATGGACTAATAACAAAATAATATTATGTCTAGCTTTTTTTTTTTTTTACCCCAACTGTACATTATATTCTATATAAAAGCTATGGATCTTTTAGATATGCAAATTTTACACAGCGAATGAAAGGATTTAATTTAACTGAATTACGTTATAAAATCTCCAAACTATGTAAGATATTCTTAAATGGTTTCATAGCATATAAAAATCTACAAAAAGTTTAGGCAAAATGTATTTAATGAAAATGTTCTTAATAGACATTCTAACTAGACCAATATAAATACATAATTTAGTAAAGCATTGGAAATTATATTATTTAATTGTATTATTATATTATATAATTATATTAAATTATTTAATTATATTATTTAATTTAATATTAATTATATTATTTAACGTATGGATGTTTTTTTCATAGTTATAAGATCATAAATGGAAAGAAATGATCTTATTTACTTTGAAAACATGATGATTTATTTTTTTCTCATTCGATAATATAAGTAAAAAATTTTATTGTTTATTGTTCTATTTACATTTTTCTCACACACTCAAAATTATACCTATTCCAGTGCTCTAATAATTCGATATAAATAACCTAACACGAAATTCATTAAGTATTTAGTATAAAAACATTTTATTAAATAAAATATGATTAGGAGAAATATCCTAGAATTTATATTTATGTATGAATATATATTTATATATGATAATTTATAATGATTTATTAATTATTCATTTTAGAATGAAAGACATTTTTAAAATATTAAATACGTTTCTGTTTCAACGTGTAAATGTATATTTTAGACCTTGAAATTTTGTTGTTTTAAATACAAAGGATGATAACATGTTTCATTTCATATACTAATAAATATAATTTTAGAAAATAATCCCAGGATGAATAAAAAAAATAATAATTGGGTGTTAATTATAAGTTCGGGAAACAAAAAACAGTTTTTATATTTATTAAGAATTTAAATATTTCTTTGGTTATTCAAATGTTAATTAAATGAACTACGTTCGGTAAAATAATAAGTTTGTGTTTTTTCACGAAAAATGATTGCAAAATAAACCATAAATTATTATTATTATTAATGCGATAATCAATAGTTTTCAAACAACATTATAAAATATATTTTGTATGTTTTAACTGGATTTTTCTGCTTGATAGTAATTTATCAATTATGACTATTGATTAAACAATAACTAATTTATCAACTATGACTATTGATTAAATAATAACATTTAAATGATGAAATTGCGTGAATGATACTAGAAATTATTAAAGTTTTATGTTTATATCTATAATAGTAAAGAAAATTTTCAATAAATATTTATTTCTGGTAATATGGATGTTAAACATTTTACTTTTACTTTTTATCTTTTAATATATAGTATACTATTAATACCTTATATTTAATAACTTAAGGAAAATAAAATATTTTTGTAAAAAAATAGAACTGACTCCAAAAAGCAACTATTTTTAAGATAAGTTTTAAAAATAATAATAAAAAAGGGATATAAAATAAAACTGTAAATGCACCTAAAAGTATAATATAACAACCTATAAGACTACAATTAATCATAACTTTTGAAGTCGGCGCAAAATTAAATAAAATTTAATTTTTTTTTAAAGATTTGCTTTTACTTTGGTAGCTATAGATGCTGTAGTCTGGAATTCTCCATTTTTGTGTTTCCTATATTATTTTATAGTTATATATCGTTGTTTTGTATCGTTGTATGTCCATTAGTAACATCTACATAGAACAGTGAACATCCTTCGCAATTCGGTATTTATGTTTCTACGAAGTTAGAGTTTCCTTTGCAAACTTGGTATAACTTTAATAACTATCATCCTTGGCGGCTTTTGGATTTGGCGATCAGAACGTAAGGCAAAAATATACACGCAAGATGTATATTTTCATTATATCTATATATATCTATATATATAAATATTGTACAAAGTATTGTTTCATATTCTTGATTTCTCTCTTAATATACCTTATTAAAATAACAATGATTTCTCAAAGAAATTAAATACATTTGCCAGATAATTTGGCGATTTTTTTTTCCACCAAGGACTCCAGATACCAGCATCTCCGCCAACTTTTGCAGTTTACAAAATCTTATTTGTTTTCTTGAATCAAAGTAGTTTGGTTTGGTTTGATGAGTACATGAGATTTATTGCTTGCCTCTAGGGCCGCTTATATCTCGAATAATCCACACCACAAGGGTTTACAAGTTTTTATTACAAGAACAGATACAAGAACGTGAACAAGAACAATACATACATCCATGCCTTCTAAGGGATTCGAACCGGGGCCCAACTGTGTAGAAGTCAGGGACGCTAACCACTCCACCGTCTGTCAAAGTAGTTTTCGACTGCGTTTTGCAGGTGACAAAGTGTGAGATGTATGTTTTGAATAGAATTTGATTTTTATATTGAATGAAGATATCAATTTTTATTTAATTTTGCGCCGACATCAAAAGTTACGATTAATTGTAGTGTTATAGGTTATTTGGCGAAGGAAATTATTTTATACTTTTAGGCGCAATTTATAGTTTCATTTTATATCCTTTTTCTTTTTTTAACTTGTTTGAATAATAGTTGCTTTTTGAAGTCGGTTTACAAAAAAATTTTACTTTTTTTTTTTTTTTCAGGAAAATTTTATTCATATAGCAGAACATCAGAAGACCTTCGACGGCAGTTTCACAAATCACAACCCCGAAGAAAAGTGACAAAACTCAAAAAATGGTTTATGTCCCTGAAAAATATATAAAATCACCCAACGTGAACAAAAAAGTTACATCTCCATCTAGAAAATTATCCACTCGAGAGACAGTTGTGTCAGTTTTTTCTAGTCAAGTTATCTTTAAGTTGATTTTTCTGAAATGCTGTATTTTTAAGTTGTGTCACTTTCTTGCCTTTATCGCAATGGCGGATCCAGAACTTAACTCTTTTTTTTTTTTTTTTTTTTTTTTTTTGACGGGGGGGGGGGGGGGCTAAGATTTTTCAAGGTGTTATTCCAGATCAAAGAAAAGTTTACAATTTTAATAGTCAATTGTGAATGCCAGTACTTTTTTTGGGGGGGGGGGGTTCAGCCCCCTACCCCCCCCCCCCCTTTAAATCCTCCACTGCTTTATCGGATATGAGAATAAAACCATCTATTGAATGAACATATGTTAAATTAAAAAGTCTTTAGAAATGTAAAGAGCGGATACTCTGTATTCGTAACAAAAATTCTGTTAGGCATATATTGAACTTTATCGTGAATGCCTGTCACCCGCTACGCTGGAAAATGCGCAGGATAAAGTTCAAACAAAGAGCGAAACATGCATTGCAGCTGACGGATAGAAGTTTCAACATCGAAATAAAGGTTTTTGATTTGTTCACAGTGTAGAAAACTGCAAACAAACAGATGAACATTTAAATATCTTGTTTTTAATATTTATGTGTACAAGGTGTGTTTCTGTACTAAACCATTGACACTGTACAATTTTGTAATTTACTTTTTCTCTCGTACCTTGTACTGTTTTCGAGATATAAACGCTAACTTTGCTCTGTTCCCACCAGGTGGCGCTATAAGCGATCGCATCTCGTGGCACATGGCCACTTTACGATACTAATACTTGCATACTAATTTGCCAGTGTAGCTGCATGCGTTGAGCAGTTAGAGTGAAACGGACTTTTGTAAGTATCCTGTAATTCGTTTATATCTTAATGAAATCATAATGAAACCTACTTGAGGCCAAGATTTTTACGACAACAACAACAAAAAAAAAGTATTAAAATTAAAGCATCTCTGACGAAGTTATAAGCTAAGAAATTTCAGCTACAACAACAATAAGAAACATAGTTTGTATTGAGAACCTCTTCCTTTATGAAGCCGGTTTAAAATGTCTGTGTGTTAATCGATGTGACCGCTTACAATAACCATACTTTGAATTTTACATAGGATAAATGTCACCTGCTATGCTACAACGTATGCAATGTCGTTCAAGTGTGCACAAAATAGGAAATTGTGAACAAACAAATGCACGTTTTAAGCGTTCTATTTTTAGCATTAATGGCTACAAACTGTCTTTTCGTACTAAATCGGTGATGCTTTGCGATTTTATAATTAAATTTTTTCCACTATCTTGTACCGTTTCCGAGATTGGAACGCTAACTCCGCTGTTTTCCACCAGTAGGCGGCTGAATCGCGTAGCACATGTCCACTTTACTATACCTACATACAATTTTTATAACTATAGATGCAGCCGTTCATCAGTTAAAAGTGTCGGGACTGACTTTTTTAGGCACCCTGAATTTTCTTTTGATCGTAAAGATATTAGAATAGGACCTATTTCAGACCAAGACCTTTACAACAAACCAAAAAGTATAAAAATCGGATCATATGTTCAGAAGTTATGAGCTAAAAAAAAACATAAGCTTTCAATTGAGAACCTCCTCCATTTTTGAAGTCGGTTAATAAAAAGTTGTGTATTTCCACACTAAAATTTTATACAATAAATGAAAAAAAAAAAAAAAAAAAAAAAAGAAAAAAAAAAAAAAAGAAAAGAAAGAAAGAAAAAATAAATAAAAGCATGTAATAATTTTATTATAAGTTTCTTATATTTGACAAGTATACCAAAATCTCTTTATATATATATATGTATATATTTTTAATTAAGTAGATCAAAACGAAATTCATTATTCCTAAAGATTCTGTAAAGTAATATTGTTGGCAGTCATGTTAAAAAGCGAGAGAGAGAAAAAACATATATGATAGATGAATCATTGGTTGAAAATTTTAATTTATTTTTGATTTATTATGATTACTTAATAACTTATTAAAAAATAGAAAAGAAAAAGAAAAAAGGAAATTAAATAAAAAGCAAATCTATTTTATTTAGTATAGAAGTACGGGAACAATGGGAGTTTCACAAGTTAAATACCATCTTATTTTATAATTTCATATTATGGTTGAAATAAAACAATTTTGTCGTAGCAAACGGTTTTCCAGTTATCATTCAATCATTGAAATACAAGGCTATGATACTTTTTTCAAATATCCCTTATTGTTAAACTATGTAATTTCTAACTGGAATGTACGTATCATTATATAAACTGTTTAATTTTTAAGTGACAGAATCCTAGATTACAAGTTATAAAATATCAACGGCTAGCTGACTTTGAATCTTATTAAATATTACTTTTCTATAAAATCTGTATCTTCCAACAGTGTGTAGAGAATTTTGGACAGTGCACTTATAATCACAATTTCCAGCCATTTTTTATTTTTTATTAAATTCAGCTAAAACTTTGTGAACTTATAAAAATGTTTTTGGAAGTTGAAAGGATAAGGACTGGCAAATTTCAAAATTTTAATAAAAAGATGCTTGAAATAAATCATATTCTAACTAATTTAAAGAATATATCAAACACATTGCCATCAAACATAGCTAAGAATATTTCTGAATAAATAAGCGCTAAAAATAAATAAATAAATACTCTATTCGTTTATGTGTTGCAATACAACAGACAAATCCACCTACACACACAGAGAGAGATGTCTATGGGCTTCAAACTTATAACACCTCACTTTTTTGATCGGTGGGTTAAAAATTAAAATTATTAAAAACGCCGTTTTACCCATAAAGGAACTTCCATACTCCTTCTTTTACATAGTATTTACTTTATAAATTATGAACATTTATTCTTAGAATATTTTAATGTTTAAAATACCTATCTACATTTTTGCAATTTAGAAAACTATTCCTAAAGTAAACATACTACACACTGTAAACAGCAATCGTACTCATTATTAGTTATGTACTCTTATTTATTTTGCTTATCTTTTTTATTCGTAGAAATAACAATTATTATCTCAAGGGCAAATATTTTTCACCTAATTTAAGCTTCTAATAAATTATTATTTAACTGGTTCTGAACGCCGCCTAAAGTTTTCTTCTCGGAATTTTTGGGTTGCGGTTTACGCTCCAATGCTTACACTGACGCATATTATTTTTGTTAGTCCTTCATTAAAAAGTCCCTTTGCTTCTTACTTGATTCTGAAAACACAGAAATCAGAAATTCTGATTTACCAGATTTTATTTTTTTATTTTTTATTTATTTTATTTTATTTTTATTTATTATATGTATATATATATTTTTTTTTTCATGAGAAATATTACAATAACAACTTATATTTCATTACACGAACACATTTTTGAACGTTATAATTTTTAAAAATTGTAATAACATTCTTCTGTATAGATTTAAATTAAGAAAATTATATTTCATTTCGATATTTTTGTTACTACTTATTAATATTAGACATCTCTTAATATATATGGGAGACTATGTTTTAAAGAACAATTTTAATAAAGAAAAAGTCTATACTTGAAAAATTATCTTTAAAAAATATTAAATCAAAAATTATACACGATATATTTGTTCTACAATTATCGTTCATGTGTAATTTTATATTCTAAAAAATCACATTCTAATACGAAGAAAAAAATATTTTTATATTCGATTCTTTTTTATGTTATAATTTTAACTGTAAAAACATTAAAAGAAGTTTTAATTACTATATTTTATTGCTTAGAAAGACTACATATTTACAATAGATCCATTTTCTACATTTAAAATTTTATATTTAAAAAGAATGTTTAAGTTAAGTAATTTAGAGAAAATGGCCCAAACAAACTTCTCTAATCTTTATGATGAGATCGTTAAAAATAAAGAATTAACAAAAATATATTATTATCTATATAAATTTAAAAAAAGTGTAATAAATTATTAAATAGAATATAACATTAAATTTATTTTACTCATTATAATAGAGCAAAGTCTATAAAAAAAAAAAAAAAAAAAATCACGTTAACCATCGTTCTCACTAGTACATGTGCCAAAGCTGAATTGTTTTATAAATATTGACATATAGCCATCTGTAACGTCCTAGTTCTTGAATAATAGCTGCACCACCTGCCGCTCTATAGGCAAGCAAATTGAAGTGCCTAGGTAAGGCGTTGACGTAGGCAGTGGTGACCTGTACTTTGCATTTTGTATGAGAAAAAGATTTTGTAAAGACAGCGGTGATTCAATGTCAGGTTTTAAGCGATATCAGTGGATTATTATTATTTTTTTTTTTTTTATTAATTATTATTATTATTATTATTATTATTGTAAGCGGCATTATATATATATATATATATATATATATATTGCATTTTTTAATCTTTTTAATTTAATTTAAATGTAGAAACTAGTGTTGCGGGAGAAGCCTGTTATCAATATTATTAAATATATTTATAAACCTTTTGAATAACCGGGTAATCGAGCTTAAAACTTTTTTTAATCTCTCATTTAATCCCAGTAAGTAGTTAAATATATCTTTTCAGGCTATCGAATATATTTCCTGTGAAAGCATTGCGATTCCAAATAACTTTGGGATAAACTTAAACACTAGCGGTTCATTTTATGATGAATAGACGCTAATAAGAACTTGGTAGCCTTTCACTGATTGCGAAAGAGACACTAATTTTAAGATATATATGCTACAAAATCACCAAAGTTTTCTTAATCATTTACCCTAAAAGTTAAAACATCAGATACTTTTAAATTCACCAGTAGATTGATTTTCTTCTTTTTATTTGATCATTCTAAATTTAAGTTCACTTGTGATATTTTAAGTAAAACCAGTTAAAAGCAGCTTGTAATTACAAAAGTTTTAAAAATATATTACCTGTCATAGTTAATTAATCTGGTAGTTTTCCGTTTATAATTACTTCGCTAAAAGCAGTAGTTTTATAGTATTTTGCAAAAATGTCTAGACAGATTTTTATAATATTTAGAACATTAAGATAATAATTTAAATTGTGAAAGAACAGAAGACAGTTTTTTATTATTTACTATATATGACTAAATAATTTTAGCAATTACTTGATACGCTAATTTAATAAAAATAGTTTATTTTAGTTAAGGTTTTAAAGTTTTATTATGCATTATATATAACAGTTTACTTAAAAGATAGTTTAATATACAATATAGATTTTTGTAGACAGTTTAGTATATGTAATTTGCATAATTGTTTATAAACTATATTGTTCTCTATGTTTTATACATTTCCTTAGTAATTTTATACTGTAACGTAACTTTTATGAAACTTGGTATTACTAAATATGACAATTAAAAAGTACAAAGTAAAAACTTCGCTGGTTGCCATTTAAAATATAGTAGTTAAGAATTAAGCTTAACAAAGAAAAGGCTATACAAGTGACTATGTATGCTAAAACGTTGCATGACGAAAATGCATAAAAACAATAAATGCATTTACTATAATCGAGACTTTTATATACTCAAGAAAAAACAAATTTTAATTTAAGAAATATTATCTTAATATTTGATGATTAATAATAAAATTATATTATTATGTAGGGGAGACCCGTGTACCTAGGGCCGCTTTTATTCAATGCCCAAAACATGAGCCCCTCACCTGTTTAAAATCATGAAAATTTATGTACTTATCATTAGCACAAATTACTTTCAATTGGGATTAATATAAACACTTAAAATAATAAATTTCTACAAATAGAAGGATTTAAGTAAACTTCACTCATGGCCTTAGGTACAATACCCTCGATTTACTTAGGGCTAGACCTCATTACACCTAGAGCAGCTTTTTTTTCAAAACCTCGAAACAGAGCCACTGACCTGTTTAAAATTATGAAACTGGTATGTACATATCTTTAAGACTAATACTTTTAATCCGGATTATTATAAACACTTAAAATAATAAATTCTGACAAATAAAAGTTTTTAAATGTTCACAGATGATCAGGATCATAAAAATCAGGTAAACAGGATCATGGTACCCAGGGTACCATGGTACCCATACCAAAACTTGTCTTATATCACACTCTAGAATGAATCGAAATTTTTATGAGAAGACATTTATGAGAAGACTATATGTCTGTTTCTATGATATATAAAAGCACAAAACTTGATATTTAAAATTGGCATAATGAAAAATATGTCGTTCTCAATTTGAGTGTATATCGTCAAAAGGTTACGTTGATATTACTCACTTTCTGCGAATTTCCAGATAGCTATATATAAGCACAAATAGCTATATATCAGCACGATATCTATATATCAGCTCAAAAATTTCAAAAAAACTGTAAATGTTTCTATTTATTTATTTATTTATTGTGAGAAGCTATTCTGATAAAACATTTGTGCATATTAAATGGTAGGTAATGCTGTCATATAGACTGATGTAAAAGAAAGTTTTGTGACGGTCATTTACCACTTTTTTTTATATTAAAAAAAATATGTATATCAAATATTTTTTTTTCAATATTTTTATCTATACAACAGTAATTTTACTGTCAAGAATATTCTTCGGATGTTTCTAAACTTAACTTTTATTTATTTATTTGTTTTTTGCAAATTTTATAGGTGCTGAAACTTTCTTCTTTAGTTGAATACGAAATTAATATATTAGACAATCACTAAGAGATTTTACTTTTTCTGAATATTTGATTAAAGTTTAAAAAAAAAAAAAAGGAAAAAAAAACTATAATAAAGAAAAAAAAAAAAAAATCACTTCAAATACGGCATTATATACCAAAAAAAAATTACACTTTATCAATTTTACTTTTGAAAGCTAACAAGAATGCTTCACGTTAATTCTTCAACTTAATTATCGGAATAGCTATAATATATTTTTTTTCGTATTTCCGATAGCTGCTTTCGATAACTTTTCAAATTTTTAAAGAAGGCAAATATTTTCTAGCCATCTATCACACGAGTGACAGAAACTAAAAAACAGAATGTAATATCTAAGATATTTAGAAAGAACTAAGATGATATTTTCGATTTCTAATAAAATGTACTTTGAGCAGTCAAGTTACTGATAATTTTTTATTGCATTTCTTTTTTTTTTTTTTTTTTTTTTTTTTTTTTATTATTATTCTTTTTTTTTTTCCTTTCTTTAAGATAAATTTCTGTTTCCTAACCCATGAATTAAATGTTGTTTTCAATATATATATATAAATATCTCTCTTAATTTAAACCAACTTAATGGTTGTGTTAAATCAAAACAATAATTATATATATATATATATTTGATAATACTTTTATTTCATAGCTATTTTCTTTTTAACACTTTCCAACAAAGTTAAAATGTTGATTAAACTTCAGTTTTTCTGTCTGTCTATTTGTCCCCTCGCCAGCCTGACTGCACATTCTTCAAACTTCCCGCACTTTAGTTTCCGTAAATATAATTAGAATAAATTGAAACTTATATATGTTATTCAAGTTCATTATGACAAGATCATATTGAAAATAATTTAATCCTATTGCCTACTTCAGCTTCTATATCAGAATAATGCATTACACCAGTGTGTATTGTAAATTGTGCTTTTGAAGCATCAAAGTGAGCACTGTGTATTTCAGCATTGTATTTGCGCTCATAGTTTTCTCAAAAGTCAATTGCTATAAAGGTTTCATTGTTTTTTAAAGAAAGTCTTCAGTCTTTTTAATGTTCTAAGCTGGTGCCATACGTTAAATACATGAATAAGAAACTGGAGTATTTCTGCTTTAGCATGAGCAATCAGATCTTTTATGAAACATTGTATCTTATCATTGACAACAATTTTTACTTTTATATAATTCTTCTTACGGTCAAATCTTTCTTCGTCTTTCTTTATTCATTTGTAATATGGTACAGCATCTTGTTGCTTTTCTATGTTGTTTAACTTTAAATTAACATTCTTCACGTTGCATCAGCTACAGGTTCCATACATGCAGTCTTTATAGTTTGTATCACAACATAGATTGTTTGCTAAATTTGAAGTTTGAGTAAAACTGATTATTTTATATTGACACAAGCAATCTGATATAAACTGCACGTTAGCATGTTTTATGTACAAACGTGTATCTCGACCACTAACTTTTCGCTTCCCAAACCAAAATGGTATATAATTGCAAATTGAAACATAGGACAGTTTAATTACTGTGCTTTGAATATATTTAGTGCAAATGATGTAAGTTCATCGTTGTATCACGAAAATAACGTATATGTTTTTTTGTCTTTTATTTATTTATTTATTTATTTTTTTGCGTGTGTGTGTGTTTTTGTATTTTTTTTTTTACAAGGTTCAAGGCAAGAGTTGATATCTTCTCCAAGGAATGCCAACACTGCCATCCGTTGATTTTTCCTTTTTTCTGCATTTCTCTTATTTTCTGCATTTCTTCACTACTGTCCTCAATGCAAACTATCGTCCCTTTTATTAGTAAAATGTCCCCTCCTCGAAAAGAGAAAACTCTTGTTAGATACTCTAAGTGAAAGAGGGAACAGTGCAAGAACAGAGATGAATCAAATTAATGCCGAAATAAAGTCGAAATATGCCCACCAGAAAAGATCAAGGTGGATGGAAATGTGCAATACATTAGATGCAAGGACTTCAAATTCAAAACTTTGTAGAATTATTAAAGCCATTAACAAAGCGCAAGAGCAATATGAAGAATGTAACTCCGTGAAAGACACATTTGAACAGGCCTTCCCTGATGACAAATCAGCAGCTAATGGTTTAGCTGCCCATTAACAAATGATTAGTAGGCTTGATTCCACAAGTGATAATCGACCGACTTTAATTAAAGCTAGAAATATAATTCATGGCTGTCGCACTTCTGATAGTGGTGACTCGATTTTGACCAAACCCTTCTCTCAACAGGAATTACTCTGTGCAATGGCATTCCTGGATCTGAGTAAAACTCCTGGCCCTGATGGTCTTCATGGACAAATGCTTAAAAATCTTGGTCAGAAAGGGAAAAACAGAATTCTTGACATATTCAATCAATCTTGGATTAAGGGTCGAATGCCCACTGAATAGAAAAGATCCACCATCATCCAAATCAAAAAACCTGGCAAGAAGACTTGTTCTCCTGAGGATTTTCGTCCTATTGCTCTGACTAACATGCCTTGTAAAATCAAGGAGAAAATGATTTTAATAAGAGTACAATATTACCTGGATAAAAACAATCTATTGCCCAGTGAGCAATACGGCTTTAGAAAGGGACACAGCACTACAGACCAAATTTTATATTTCTGTCAATCCATTAGGGATACCCAGAATCTCAAACCCACTCACCACACCGTGGCCGCTTTTCTGGACCTCACGAAGGCCTTCGGTAGAGTTTGGAAGGATAAACTGATTATCAAACTTCACGATTATTTCAAAATCAGTGGCAATGCTTTAACGTGGATCTCAGACTTTCTACAACACAGATCTATCAAGGTGAAGGTTAACAAGTCTCTTTCAGGACCATTTAAGCTCAGCCAAGGTGTTCCTCAGGGTTCAGTGCTTAGCCCTACTCTTTTCACCATGTTTATATCTGGTATTGAAAAACTGACTTCTACCAGAGCTAAGATGGGACTGTTTGCAGACGACATTGTACTGTGATGCTCGGGAAACAATATTAATGATATTGAATCGAGACTTAATGATTCTCTTGTAGCTGAATCCAACTTTGCCAAGGAACATAAAATCAGTTTTAATCCTCGCAAATCAATTGCCACCTTTTTCACAACCATAAAGCATTTATATAATTATCAACCACAACTGAAGTTGGAGGGACAGAGTCTCACTTGCGAGAAGCATCCCAAATATCTGGGATTTATTCTGGACCAAGAGTGCACTAGTGACAGGCATATCGAACACATTGTATTGAAAAGTAGAAAACGTCTTAATATTCTTAAATATATTGCGGGTAGAGACTGGGGAGCCGACGCAACAACCCTTAGAACAACATATATGACTTTCATTAGGCCTATACTTGAGTATGGTTTCCCGGTTTATTGTTGTGCATCCAAAACTAACCTCAACAAGTTAGAACAAGTTCAATTAAGTGCTGCCCGGATTATCACTGGTTTGAGACATAGCTGTCCTTCTGAAATTGTTCTTTTTGAGGATGACTTACAGCCGCTCCATACTAGAAGATAAGCTGGCTTTGTTAAGTACTATAATAAACTCTCTAGTTACGGCCTCTGCAACAAGACCTCCACGTACCTTAACAGCTGGAGTAATCATCAAAGATAAAAGAGGAACAGCCCTTTCAGTCAGGCCACCTCTCTTCAACTACCTAATTGTAATGTTGAACCCAACTCACTACACTGTTGCTTGAATCCTGCAGAAGGACTCCCCAGGGTTAACTTTCACTTTAACTTAAGCTCTCATGTTAACAAGAAAGACTACATCCCAGAACATCTTAGACAATTGACCTTGGAAAACCTAAGCCACATTCCTAATAATGCCATTAAAATCTTCACAGACGGTAGTAAAATTGACAACCTAGCAGGTAGTGGCATATACTCGTATATTGTAACCCCTCACGCCAACTTGACACTTTCTCATCGTAATCCAAATTACTGCTCTGTCTTCAGAAGTGAATTGATTGCAATAGACCTGGGACTAGAAGCTATTCTCTCTGAAGAGGATTATGGTGACCTATGGATCTTGACTGATAGCCGTAGTTCTCTTCACCATCTAAGTAATTGGATTCTTGTGGGCGACAAGGTCAGCACCTCTATACTGCTTAAATTAAAGCTCATTTCACTTAATCATGAAGTTCATTTGCAATGGATACCTTCACACGTGAATCTCCACGGGAATGAAATGGCTGATAATCTTGCTAAGGAGGGTTGCAGGATTTGTTCAACTCCCTCCTCCGCACTTACTTTTCAGGAGTTATACTCCCGGGAAAATTAAAAAATCTCGGAGGAGTGGAAAACTCCCCCACCCATAATTGGTACAAGGGCTCAAAACCGGGTTTGTCCCTTGACCTCCCGTGTGACAGACATACCCGAACTGTACTGTCAAGACTCGCTAGCGGTCACATCAAGTGCCTCACTTTCATCGAGGGCAGGAAAACCTTCGCCACCTGCACCATGTGCCAAAATCATCAGGCTTCTCCTGAGCACCTTTTGGAATGCATGGGACTCTCTAAGGAGGATATTTTTATCAATCCTCTTCTGGTCTTTGACTTTCTAACTGTCAACGAACTCGTGGATCTTGTCTGACTCCGTCAGACAAAGAGGATAAGCAACAACAACAACATTAGTAAAATGTAACAGGGACAGCAAGGAAGGGACGGTAAGGAAAGTTATCATATATTCTAGGTTTTCAGTATGTAAGGTCGAACTGCAAATGCACTAAACATGAATTTTTTAAACTTTTCCCTTAACTTCGAATATTCAGTTTAAAACGTATCAGCTAACCTACTAAAGTTTTGTAATAAGCCTTGGGGACGGTAAAAACACCAATAAAACAATCCATCTGGTGTTACTTTGTTGTTTCAGCTTGCTCTTCTCACAACAACAGTACAGGAAAAAATGGCTGCTGATAACTGAAATGTAGGTATTTTTCAGTCTGTTTTTATCATTAAACAGACACAGTGGCTCCATTTAGGGCCTCTCTTCATCACTTTAGCTTATGAGACGGTAAGGATACCAAATTCAGGGACAGAATTTAGAAAAGAGTAACTAATACTAAAAATGTCCAAAGTCTGAATGTCATTAAGTATTTTTATTAAAAAATAATGCTAGTTTAAGTACAAATTTAAATGGATCAAATTTTCCTCAAATAAATTTATCTGTTTGAGATCTAAACTGAAAAATTGACACGAGGGACATGTTACAGCACGGAATTTTTAGCAACATTTTTAATACACATTTTTAAAATTTGTTTATTTAATAAGTATATTTGTATAATTTTATAATGATCAGATTTACAGTTTGGGGGGGATAAGAAACAGAAACAAGAATTATTTCAAAAGTTATGTCTCAGGGACTTAAAAGTAAAATTTATTGTAGAATTGCTCAGATAATGTATGATACATTTCATATTTCTAATAATGACAAGAAAAAAAAAAATCATCTCCTAAAACTCGTATAGAGAATTGAGTACATTTTATCCTCCGTTATTTTAAGAACTTGGTAAGAGATGATTAAAAAATAAAGCTGTGTAGACGATTTTTTCAAATTAAAATAATAATTATAATAATTATATCTTATATAAATAAACTTTTTTTTTTTTTTTTTTTTTTTTTTTTTTTTTTAGATGTTTTCGAATGCTTAAAATTATTACTTAACGGTATTTTAGAAATATATATCTATATTATTACATATTGCCCTAAATTAATTAAAAAGTTCAGTAGTAAAAGGTATGCATTAGGTATTTAATTATTTACAAAAATTAATTAATTAATTAATTAAATTAAATAAAATGTAAAAATAAATAAATAAATAAAATAAATAAATATATAAATAACATAAGAAATTACCAGTAGAAATTTAATTTTTAAAAAGTAGAAAACAAATTATCTGCAGACCATTAATTACAATCCTAAATTTAGTTTTTTTATTGAAAATATCTAAGAAAACATATTTTCTTTATCTGCAGACGACTAATTTCTTTATTACCAATAGCAACACTGGCATTTATTTATTTATTTATTTATTTATTTATTTATTTACAGCATTGATTCCTTTTTAATTTCCCTGTGAAAAATGACATAATTAACAGGAAAAATAACGTAATAAGAGAAACTATTTGCATGTTGGCAAATGGAGTACCTTTGTTAATGCGAGGTTTTTATTGATAACTTTATTAATTTAGGCGCCAGAGAAATTTCCAAACAAGCGAAATGCGTCCCTTGGAGTATTCGACAAACATTGATTCCTCTCATGACGCTAAGGACCCTACCGTTCGCGAGCAGATGCGATCGCAGACAAAGGAATTTGACGTGGTTGGCAATATTTATTTATTTTATTTATTTATTTTTTAATAATATATAGCGGTATGATTTTTTTTATTATTATTAAAGCATAAAAATAAAAATTTGGTTTGAGTGATACCTCTTCAAATTTCTTTAAAGCAAAATCACCGGTATTAGATTCGCCTTCAAAATTATAAGATATAAAGTGAGAAGCATATTTTTGTATAAATACATTCAAGTGAACGTAGTTACTTAGTAGTAAATATAAAATCCTTTGCTGATCCAATCAATTCCTCTCGAAAATCACAAAATTTTCCTTCAAAATAAACAAATTTCCTTTAAATAAATTGTCAAAATAGCATTGAAATACTTACATCTCTGGTTTTAATAATTACTTTCAATAACACTTCAAAATATCAATGGAAGAAAATAACTTTCATAGTCATCCATCATTAACTCTGCACATACTGTGGATTAGATAGGAAATAAACAATCGAAAACTGTTTGATAAGTTTTAAGCAATTTTCAGTTTTAGATTAGAAATATTTCAAGAGTGTTTAAGTATATCAATAATTCTTCCATTGTAATTTTGCTTCTAATAAGAGGTTTTTTTTTTTTTTTTTACATTCTTCTACTTTTATTAGAAGACAGTGTTAGGTTCATAAAAATTTTGTACGTTCTGTTTTCAACGAATTTACAAGTTTTGAAATGTCCGGAACGCGATTTGTCTATTTTTAGAAAATGTATGTCTGTCTGTTTGTATGTCCGAAAATTTTGTGGCAGCTCTGTTTCAAAAAATAATACAGCAAATTTCATATACATTTATATAAAGTTATATTTTGATCTATCAACTTTTGCTGAAAATCGCTCAACAAATGGCGTCGTCATCCTGTTTTATTTCACAAATTTTTATGTAGTATTATGTATCTTATATCTTATGTTACAAATGTTTTATGCATTCATTATGTTTTATGTATCTTATGTTACAAGCACGAGGACTATAAAAAAAAAATGTGCGTGTAGTAGCATCGCTGTGACACACGTGGGTGTTA
The DNA here is from genome assembly GCA_963930645.1 of Salticus scenicus. NCBI lineage: Eukaryota > Metazoa > Arthropoda > Arachnida > Araneae > Salticidae > Salticus > Salticus scenicus. Next base: position 220,352,236 of record OZ005653.1, on the reverse strand, counting down.
AATTTTGAATATGAGTGTTTTTCATACGAACTCGTCAATATCTTTAAAATAAATGTTGAGTCATCTATCTGTCATAATTTAAAACAAAATTATCAACATATACAGGGTGATTCAAGAAAACGTGGACAAAATGATATGGCAGATCAGTCATACAACAAGGATAAAAAATCGCATAGGAACAGGGGGTCGCAAACGCCTGTAGAGGGCGCTAGAACCCCGAGAGGGCGTTGCGATACAAACACGAGCTGAGAAAACGGAGATTGTCTTCATTCGAGCCGTGGATCCGTTGGGCGTAACATCGCTAGTTACACGCACCGCGTAATGGCTGACATGCTTAATTTACGACATGGGTAACTGCAATGGATGAGAAGCCTTGCGAATGTATCGTGAGAAATATCCTGGTAGAAATGTGCCTAGCCGCTCATTCTTTGTCACTCTGCATCGACGATTGTGTGAAACCGGCTCGTTAGACGTGCACAAGCCAATGCTGGTCGCCAACGAATAACTCGGACAGTAGATGCTTAAGAAAGAGTTGTCCAAAAACTCCAGCGTAATCCTTCAACGAGTACACAAGTTGTATCCCGAAAGACCCATATCCCCCAAGCTACCGTCTGGCGTATTGTACACGACGAAGGACTACATCCTTATCATTTACAACACGTCCAGGCACTCGAACCAGGAAACTACAACAATCGTATGGATTTTACGTGGTGATTTTTGCAAGAAAGTGCTGCGGACAGAAACTTTGCAACAAGTGTTCTCTTCACGGACGAGACTGCGTTTGCATTAGAAGGTGTGATGAACTTTTACAACCTACATACGTGGGCGAATGGAAACCTGCATGCTACACGTCCGCACGGCGCACAACGAAAAATTTTCGTTCACGTGCGGGCTGACATTGTAGGAGACTGTTTACTTGGACCGTACATTCTCCCAGAAAGACTTAACGGTCCCATTTATCTAACATTCTTGCAAGAGGTTCTACCAGAAATTCTGAATGATGTTGCGATGCCTATTCGTCAACACATTCAATTTCAACACGACAGAGCTCATGTACATTTCAGCACAGACGTCAGAGCACATCTGCAGGCTACTTTTCCAGCCGGCTGGATTGGTCGTACTCGTGGTGGACTAATCGCATGGCCAACACGATCACCAGATCAGTTTCCCTTGGACTTTTTCTTATAGAGATATTTAAAAGGACTTGTGTATGAAACACCTGTTGCAACGCCGTAACACTTGGTAGGAAGAATCGTTGTGGCAGCAGGATGTGTTCGGGATACACATGGTATCTTTAAGAAGGTGCGGCGTTCTATGCAACGTAGATGCCAGGCGTGTCTCGATGCATCTGGCAAAAACTTTGAGTATCTCCTAAAGGCTCAACATTTGGCTTGCATTAGTCGCATGTGAGTGAGTAATTATCAATAAAATGATCTCAAATGGTTTTGATTCTTCTCTTTGTGTTATGGATTATTTTAGACACCCTGTAGCGGCTCCGGATCGCTGTTACGACCCTCTGTTCCTATGCGATTTTTGATGCTTGTTGTATGACTGATCTACCATGTCATTTTGTCAACGTTTTTTTTTAATCACCCTGTATGCATATTAACAAATTATAATAAAAAAAATCATCTGATGTCGCCTATAGCGTTGACTTTTGACATTGTTTCCCCACTTCCAGTGTAATAATTCTCAGAAAAGAAAGTCACCTGCATTCATCATGAAAAAATAAATAAAAAAATAAATAAAAAAATAAATAATAATAATAATAATAATAATAATAACACATATCTGCGAAAAAAGAACTTTTTCTCAGCTACATGAAATGAGTTTGGTAAATTTTATATTTTCCAGGATGCTAAATCCTAAAATAACTTCTATTTTTACCTATCACGTACTTTTTTTTTTTTTCAAAATAAAGCGGTTTGCAATTAAAAAAGTAATAATAATTAATTTTATTGCGATAAACTAAACATATTATTTCGCATAATTAAGCAAATAAACTGCTGCTTTTAAAAAATGCAACACCATGAAGGAATGCGAATATCATAATGATATTTATTGGGTTCATACATTATAGTAAGAAGAACAATTGATTAAAATTTCAGGAAATTTGGAGTAATATGTGCTGAGAAAACAGTACATAAAGCAGCCACCTCTGTGAGCAATAACTCCACTTATCAACCTAGGCATTGAATCAAACAGCGATTGAATGACATGTACGGGTAAAGCACTTCATGAAGTTTCAACACGATGCCATAATTCATCGATCGTAGTTACCGGTGAACGGTGGGGGCCAGTCGCTTTTCAACGATTAAACAGTCATTTTTATTGGTGCAAGATCAGGAGAACGCACTGGCCAGAGCAACAGTCGAACATATCCTGCATCGAGGATGATCCGGACAATATTTACAACTTGCGCTCGTGCATTGTCCTGCTTAAGTATTGCGTTTCGTAGGCCTTGAATTTAGGGCACAGCGTAGGGCCTTAACTCGTCAGAAATGTAATGGCTGGTGTTCAGAGTGGCGGGAATCAAAACAAGAGGTGATCGAGACGTGTATCCAATGGTCCCACGTACCATCACTCCAGGTGGTGACCCAGTATGCAGCTACCAAAATTACCCTCAAAACTGCATCAGTGATACGAGCGCCTTTAATGTGTGATTAATGACGAACCTAAACGCAGGGATGGCGTGAAGTCGCCTTTCAGACAAATCACAATTCTGTTTAAAACATCAAGATAGCCTTATCCGTATTTAACGGCATTGTCAATAATGCACAATGCCAGCTGGGATTCGACATCATCACACTCTCCACCACATACAGTGATAGTATGGGGTCCCATTGGATACACGTCTTGATTACTTCTTGTTCGCATTCCCGGCACTCTGAAATGCAGTCATTAAATTTCTGGTGAGTTAACGCCCGCAACTCCTCTCTATATTCAAGGCCTCCGCAGCGCCGCACTTAAGCAGGATAATGCACGACCGCAAGTTGTCAGTATAGTCCGGACCTTTCTTAATACATAATGTGTTCAACCGTTTCTCTGGTCAGTGCATTCTCCTGATCTCGCACCAATGAAAATGACTGTTTAATCGTTTAAAAGCGACTGCCCCCCCACCACCCACTAGTAACTGCGATCGATGAATTGTGGCATCGTGTTGAAGCTTCATGAAGTGCTTTACCCGTACATGTCGTCCAATCGCTGTATGATTCAATGCCTAGACAGATAAGTGCTGTTATTGCTCACAGAGGTCGCTGCTTTATGTACTGTTTTCTCAGTACATGTTACTCCAAATTTTCTGAAATTTTAATCAATTGTTCTTCTTACTATAATGTAAGTGCCCAATAAATATCATTATGATATTCTCATTCCTTCTTGGTGTTGCATTTTTTACAAACAGCAGTGTAGTTTCTTTATGATCTATTTATCATTATGTGATCACTATTTTTGCCTTTGGATTTTTTTTTTTTTTTTAACCACCCTTTCTTCTAAAAACACGCTTTTACTTTCACCTCTTATACTGCCCCCACATCCCTAATATTTTCAATTTTGTATTTTTGCCTTTAGTTTTACTTTTATAAAATTATTTTTAAGTAAGAAACAGTAATTATACATGCTTGTATAATGAATTATAAGATACCAGTTTTCATGATTTCACACAAAAGTCAACAAACAATGTGCGTTTTGCAACTAAACTAGGCGAGTTAGAAATTTTTTACTTTGTTTTTTGGCTTTATCGAGTAAAAAACTATAAGAAACAGCCAAAAATTCCTATGCGGTTTTTTGGTTGCAAACCTATGTAATTTAAATTACAAAACACCATCCATTTTTATATTAATTTACATGAAAAAATTACAATTTAAGAGTATTGAACACGATACAATATTAATGTAAAGAGCAATAAGATTAAACGTTTTAAGCAGTTAACTCAATATTAAATAAAGAACTAGTATGTTGTGGCCACCACAAGACTTTCTTCTGTATTTTCCTATACAAATTCACTCAGTAACAAAAAAAAAAAAAAAAAAAAAAAAAAAATATTCTAAGTTTACTTTCGTTAAAAGTAAAATAAATCGATAACTTTGTTTTAAATTATCACATATGTATAGTTCAACCATTCGTTTTAAGGGTATTGACGAGACCTTTCGAATGATACCCATCGTGAAAATTTACCCCTACCGGGGGGTGGGGGGGAACCGATGTCCCCACATGCACAATTTTTTTCCTAGTTAACTACTACTATTATCAATAATTCATATTAATTTTACAATCACAAGTTAAAAATAACTCTCATTATGCACATTTATACGAAATTTTGTCCTATGCTGCCATGTTACAAATTTAGAAAAAATGAGATCACAGTGCCACTTATTGAGCGATTGATCCCCAAATGTAATCAGCACCAGTTTATATCGGGGAGAAACTAAATACCAAGTTTGGTTAAATTTCGTTAAAAAAAATCGTTAAAAGTAAAAAAATCGATAAATTTGTTTTAAATTATCACAGATTTATAGTTCAACCATTCATCTAAATTTATTCACGAGACCTTTCGAAAGATAACCATCTTGAAAATTTATCCCCCAAGTGGTACTTACCCCCAGGGGGTACCAATGAGGCCACATGCACAAATTTTTTTTCCTAGTTAACTACTACTATTATCAATAATTCATAGTAATTATACAATCAGAAGTTTAAAATAACTCTCATTATACACATTTATACGAAATTTTGTCCTATACTGCCATGTTAAAAGTTTACAAAGAATTCGATCACAGAGCCACCTGTTGATCAATTGATCCCCAAATCTAATCAGCACCAGTTTTTCTCAGGGTGCAACTAAATACCAAGTTTTGTTAAATTTCATTCATTGGATCGGGAGATACAGAGCACACAAAATCTGTGATACACACACACAGACAGACATTTTCTAAAAACTATCAATTCGTGTTCAGGACATCCCAAAACGTTTAAATCCATCAAAAAACGGAGGACGAAAATTTTCACGAATACAATACTTTCTCTATATTACATATAGAAGAAAGTAACATTCATTTAGATTGGTCATCAATAAATTATTTACATTTAAGTAGGGAAAATTTAAAATTTTATACTCTAAAAACAGCTATTTATAAATATATTACCATACAATAATCGTTTTTACTTCGATATACTTAATATTCTGAAAAGAACAGGTATGTAATTTCAAAGCTATTAATAAATATGTTAGGTAACATTTCATACTATTTAATAATACTAATTAAAATTAATTTCATTTTAATAAAATAAATTAATTATTACCTTAAACATATTCATATATAACCTTACTTTTTAAATTATACAATTACCAATATGTTATTTTATACCTATGTTATTTATCAACATTTTTTTTATGACACTCATATTAAAGCTGGGATAGTTATTTAAATCGATAAATGTAACATAATAGTGGTAATTATTAATGATAAATTTGTTATACTTGTGTATATATATACAGATATACACACAATCATATACATATATATATATATATATATATATATATACGCAATATCATATACATATTCATTTTAAATGTTTCCTATATATGTATATATATATATATATGTATAGGAAACTTTTAAAACGAATATGTATTTGATATAACATGATATAAAATTAAAAATTATTAAAATAAAACGTAAAACAGAGAAAGCTAGCGCTAAAAGCTGCTTAGCTAAACATAAAGAAGTTTAAAATATTTCGCATTTTATGAAATATTGATTTGATTTAAAAATAGCTCTTGAAAACCTTGCAAATTAACTGTTACACGTCCTAACTTTCAACCGAATGTTTTAGTGTTTTCCTCTTTCGGTTCGTTCTATTTCAGATTTATCAGATTTCTATTCAGTTAAAAGTGGTTTTCTGTTTGGTGAGAAGTTGAGGGACTAAGGATAGTTATTAGCTAATTGCTACTATCCTTTCAGAAACTTCTCTTTAACCCCTTCACGGAGGAGCCTCCCTGATGAAGACCTCTGTGTTTTGGGGGGTTTTATTTCATTTCATTTGTTAAATAATTCTCTCTCTCTCTCTCTCTCTCTATATATATATATATATATGGCATTTTCAAATATTTCACAGGAAGAAAAATTCAATATCTCGTAAAAGAATGAATCATTTTGCCTAGTCAAACTTCTAGAAATCTTTTTTATAATACAATAATGAAATTTTTGTGAAACATTTATTAGTGTATAGAAATTTACTGTCCATGCTCTCCTTTTTTAAATTAAAATTTGTTATTTAAGAAATTAAATACCTTGAAAAATTGTAATTGAATTTTTAAAGCTCATTACTTTTTTACACAACTTTGAAATTATTATTATATATCTAAGATCAGTATTTAAGGGATTAAAACCGATGCGAAGAATTTTTTTTAAACCTTGCACACATAAAAATCGAATTGTTCTTTTTTTTTTTTTTTTTTTTTTTTTTTTTTTTGCTTTCCTGTCATAACCCAATTTCTAAAAGCTTTAAAGATTGATCTACGTTGTAATTTCTTTCTCCTCAAATAAAACTCCAAACTTTCTTTGAAAAAAATATTTTCCTTTTAGACTTTTTCGCCAAAGATATTTAGTTCCCTTGACCCTCGACACTGAAATCTTTCATCATAAAGTCATCTCCTTTCTCAAGATGAATGACTCGAAACTGGTCATATGTCATCGGAAACAGAGTAAAAAGTACATCTTTAGTATTTGTAAAAAAAATGGACGTTATACATGCGGATAAAAGTTTTTCTGATAGAGATGATGTATACCTGTCGAGTAGAAAACTATTTTTAATATTGCTTTTGAGTATAAAAGTATTATTAATTGTAAACACTGATTTATTTATTTATTTTTGAAAGCTGAATGACTTTCTTACTGTTTTAATTAAATATCGAAAAAAGAAAAAAACATTTGGAATAGCTTTTTTTATTATTATTACTATTATTATTATTATTATTATTATTAATTTTAATAAGATTTTTACTTTAAAAATTTATTATCTAAGAAATGTGTTGTAATCAGGGAAAAACTTTAAATTATTGATCTATCTATTCGTTCTGAATGTATTTTTGTTATTTTTATGAATTTTATGTTATGTGTGTATACTTATGTGTATGAATGTATATTTGTATGTAAATGTGTAAAAAAAAACACGAAATCATGCAAGTGTTTTTTTTCCCCACAAATTTATACGCATATACATCTTTATTTGATTATCTCAAATTTCGAAGCTATGTGATAAGGTACCGTGTCAAGAACATATAGGTATTTATGAATGTAGAGCTAATAATTGTTTTACTGGAATGCAAACTTTTAGACAAAAGCTCTTATGAACAAGATGATATACACAAAAACTTCTATCTAATAATACAGATTATCCGAAGTTATTTCTAGGGATGTTTAATCGTTTGAACCAAAAGAAAAAAAAACTCTGTTCTAAAATATAACAAATATAGAAAATGATGTTCGTATTAGTTACAGTTAATTTTACAACAAAGTGTGTGGGAAGGAAGAAGATTTTCGCATATTACAACTTGTGTGGCTAATTGTATGAAATGCATTAATTTATTTTCAAAAAATGAATTTCATAATACATAATTAACATTTTCGTTCGATTAGAAAGGTGCACAAAATAATTAGGATACGTGTCATTCCATTGTTGAAATATACGATCATAAAGAGGAATACTCAATTATAATTATTTTACTTTATGTACTTTTTATGCTTTACTTTTTTGTTTAGTTACAGAATCATTCACAGATTCAGATTATTTAGACGCTCAATAAGTACCAACTGCTTAGAATATCGAGGGAAGTCGATGCAGGTTTCTAACAATATGTTTAGGTATCTTCCAGTTTCTTACTAGTTATTTAATTAAATACGATAAATTTAATTTCAGAAACCTTAATGATTCTTAGTAAAAATTTGATAGAAAAATAAGCTTTCCTAAAACGGGAAACTTTTATGTATTTTGATAATTTACAAGACTATTTTCCTTTATGACCGCCAGAAGGTAAAAACCATGCTATTCTATGGAAAACTTTGTTTGAAATATCACACGTTACTTAATTTATTTTTTTAAATCCCTTTTCACATTCTGAAAATTCACTGAATCTCTGAAAATTAGTAATAGCTTTCGAAAAAATGACTTATCACAATTTAAATTTAAGGTTTTTGAGTATAAAAATCGTAAAAATTAACAAAGTGCATTTTTCTCATTTTTTATCTGTAAAAAAAAAAAAAAAAAAAAAAAAAAAAAAATCTAAAATATGAATTTTTGGAAAACGAGCACTAATTTAACCGTTCTGGACTTTCAGAATGGGAAAATGCTACTTAAAAATACACTTTACGAAATAGGTAACTGTTTAAACACAGTAGTTGTTTGAACATATTTCGGCATAGAGTTTCATGAAATTTGGTAACCAAAAAATTATAAGAATGAGAGAGAAACCTTAATGTTATTGCATATTTGCTCGTTCTTAAATTCACATTACATTATTATTACCTTTTTCAATCTTCATAAATAAATTTAAAAAAGAAAAAAAAATTGCAAGAAATGTACATGAAAATTTTATTCTAAGGAAGTTAGATTTTTTTTTTCTTTCTTTCTTTCTTTCTTTTTTTTTTTTTTTTTTTTTGATCTATAAAAAGCTAAGATTATTATCATTACAAGACAAAATACCATTTAAATAGCAGTTAACTACAGGGTAAGGAAAAAATAATAATTTTAAATACCTTAAAATTAAGAAAGAATATGAATAAATACCATTTGTACACTTTTATGTAAGAAAGGAAATGAATAAAATAATAATGAATAGAACATTCATAGGCATGCACCATAAATTGCAAATTTCGCAGCTGTTATTCAAATCATAGGAAGGACAATTTATAGGCGAAAATGTATTTGCTTGTAAGCGAAAACGTTGCCGATTTATTTAATGGTTAAGTAATTCTCTGTACCAACTTTACAATATAAACATTGGCATGCAAATTTAAAGTCCCAACGCTGTTTTTTCGTTTTATTCTTCTGCGCATAATTTTTAAACAAATAAGCATATAAACCAACGAGATAAATAAAGTAGAGTGCTGATTCAATGGATAAAGGATAAGCGTTCCGTGTTTCAACATGAATCACGTGATATGAACCAATAGATTGCTATGTTTGGCCCTTTATCGCTGTTTTGGCATTTAAAATTTCAGTTCGGTAATATTATCATTCTTATTAGGTAACACGAGAGTCCTATAACCGAAATAAATTGTTTTTAAAATAATTTTTCATATTTTACATTAGAATAAATAATAAAATACTTTTTTTTTTCATCATTTCCCAACAAAGTTTAGAAGTGTTTATAAAGAAAAGTTAAACTTTTAAAAGAGCTAAATTTATCAACAAATAGTAATTTGTCAACTATTTTTAAATATTTTGTCTGTTAAACTTCGACTACACGAAGTAAAAAATAAGTAAGATGAAAACTAGAATGATTTAGAACAAAAACAAAAATATTAAACTACATAAGTAAACAAAAACATTGGCGGTTAAGACTTTCTCCAAATGCAATTTCCAAACTGTTGCCATAGAAATTTATTGAAAATAAACTGTTATAAAGGAAACCAACGCTTAGATGTTTCATGTCACATGAAGCATGTTGGACCATGTCAGGGTTACCATCTATCACTTTAATTTAATTATTTGATATAAACGTAAAATTTGGATCTGGGTTCCCAAATTTAGGGAATTTTTTAACCAATAATCACTAAGAAAATTGAGGAGTGATATTTGATATACAAAATAGACGCGATTAATCTTCTAAGCGATTAGGCAGCTATTACAATAAAAATTTAATAGTAGATATTGAATAAAAATATCCATTATTTTGGTAACACTGATTGGGATGGCATGTTTACTTTAAAATCATCAATCGAATTTCATATTGCTACAACATAAATAGTACTTTTAAAGCTGATATTTTAACGCAATTAATTTTTCCCAAAAGAAACGAAAATTGTAACAATTTAAAAAACTAAATGAAAATTGGTATTAAAGATGAATTATAGATAGGTAGAGATACATATGCCTCCAAATGCTACATTAAAAGCGAATTTTTCTTCCTGTATTAACATTATTTCCTTTTATTTATTTGAATAACTGTTTAAAAAATATGCACAGGAACTTAAAAATAAAATTTTCATGACATATTTATTGTTCTGGCGATTTTCGTAATTTAGAAATTAATAATTATACGTTATGAAAAATTTTGTTATAGAAAAAAAAAAAAAAATGAATTGCAGGTGCAAAAATCCATTAATGTCAAAAGAAAAACACAACAAAAGGTGCTATTGCGCTGGTTATGTGCACCAGTATATCTCAAATGTATATTATGAATCTCCTATTTATCGTAACCCATTCTATTATTAGATACTAGTCGGTCTTTGACCGCGTACTTGTAGAAATTTATATTTCATCATTTTTCAAATTTGCCATTTAAGCCAAATCAAAAGACAATGGCAAAATTCCGTGATAAATAGAAAAAAAATATATATATTATTTAAAATTTAAAATTTAACTTTTTTTTTTTTTTTTTTTTTTTTTTAAATAATGAAATTTGAGTAAAATAAAATAAATACATTTATGTATTTATAATTGATTCATTTCGCCGAAAATTCATCAAAATTGTTTCTACTTTATTTTTCGAGAGGATAATGCTTAAAATCTTCAAACTTATTTATTTATTTATTTATATTCTTTAAACTGAATCTGATCTCTACAGCAGAGACGTACGGTAATTTTTTTTAATTGCATTACATTTTATTAATTATTTTTTTATTAATTTCTTCATTATTTATATTAATTATTTTAACTTTTTATTAACGCTTTTCTCTAATTTAGCTAAACGTTTCGACCATAATTTAGCTGTTTGTAACGGTGGTCGACATCCAAATTCACCAAATCGTCGACTAGAAAATCACCAAATCACCATTATTATTATTATTATTATTATTATCTTTTAAACTTATATTATTTATTTTTTTTAATCATGGATAGAATTTTTGATTAAATGCATTGTTGTATTTGTGAAGTCATATATTTTTGCTAAATCATCCTTCTTCCATTATTTTATTCATCCGTTCAAGCCAAGGATAAATAGTAATTTTTCTTTCATTTGAATACATTTTTGTAGCAATGATGTCAGTTTTGAGTACTAGTTTTGGTAATCTTGGACTTTTATTATTATGAAAAAAATATATCAAAACCCCTGAATCTAAATTATAATATAAAGTATATTGAACAATTCCATATGTGCCAGTAATAGATACAGCTGCTGCAAAATCTTTGTCACACACACGCATGCATAGACAGGTAGATTTATTCTAAAAATTCCTGTTTTGGATCTCTGAAAATGTGTAAATAAATCGTAAACCGAAATTATATTTTTTTTGTGAATCCAATGATTTCTTCTATTAAACATAGAAAGATAATACATATATATATAAATCCATTTTAGTTTGGTTTTCGAACAGTGATTCAAATTTTTCTACGCTAAGGAAAATTCTCTCTTTGGTAGAGGCGTTTTTTTTTTTTTTTTTTTTCCCTCAGTTGATCATATGTCATAGATTGTTGAGTTAAAGAAATTGTCTTCATATATCCTAAAAACCAATAATGGTGAAAGAACATATCCTTGGATAAAATCTGATTTCGAGTTCTTTCCTTTTGTCTGGCATATAGATTTTCACTGATCATTTTTCAAACCTTTTCAGTGTGGAGAAGAATATACTTTTTTCAATAAATTCGACTCGAACATATTGAGGCTTTAAACATTTTACTTAAAAAGTAAAAAATGAATAAATTTGCATGTGAACTATTCATGTAAGTTGTTCATATATATAATACTAATTCATGCGTAATTAAATTATTTTAACATTATTCTTTATTTTAAATGGTTACAACTATTTTTGTAACAGCAATCCGTTTAAGGGTCCTGCCTACTGTCGGAGGTGATTTTTTCTAATAATTGAAAAATTGCTTATTTATGTGCATTACATAATAGAATATAGTTAAAAACAGTGAATAACATGAAAAAATATGCAAATTAAAAAATATTTTGATATTTAGGCTCAAAATTTGCAAAAAAAATAAGCACTTCTTCAAAACATCATAAGTCAAATTTAAATAACGGTATTTTTATTCTGTAAATTTTATTTTGATAATTGATAGTTCCTTAAGAGATTAAACTATTCTCAATACTATAACCGTGTTATTTAATATTTTGTAGAAGATAACATTTTACATGCTGAAAAAATCATGACAGTTCATAACTTCTATCGACAAAAAAACAAAAACAAAAAAATAATTTAGCTAGATTCATTGTCGCAGTTCCGTCCCAAAAATAACTCCTCTAGAGTATTTTGTCAAAGTTTCATAAGGTTTCAATTATAACTTTTGGAGTTATGATTTTTTGCGATAAAGCAAAATGTTAAAAATCTCATTCTAAGAAAAAACAGAAAACGCAATTAAAAACCAGATTTTACCTATTAAATAAAAAATAATTTTAATAAGTTTCCTGATTTATTTCAAAGTTTTTTTATTTATTATTATCATTATTTATTATTATTATTATTTTTTTTATATGCAGTAAAAAATTTTGATGCTTATATTGAGTAAAACATTTATGTAAACAAACATTTACGGTCACTTCCGGTTTCAAAAACTTGCGAGTGACTAATATTAAAATGCTTGTAACTCAAATTGTAAGCAAGATAGAAACTAAATTCAAACTGATTTAGAAATCTAAAATGTCAGGCTTTAATACTAAACCAAAAACAGAAAATCAGAGTTTTGATCGAAAATTGCATTTTAAAGGTAGGCAGGTACCTTAAACAGCGTAAAAAGTTATTTTATTTAATTATTTGTATTTAATTATTTCTATTTTATTTTAATTTTGTTTATTTACTTGTTTGTTTTTATTTGTTTATTTATTTATTTTTATTATTATTATTATTATTTCGCTTATTTTAACAAAATCTATTTTATTCTATTGAAATTCATATTGTTTCATGCAATGTTAAATATCGTTATTTTTTCATAGTTAAATATTTGTATTTTCTATCGTATTGTTGCACGCAAAGTTAAATAATATTATTACTTCTCAAACATACACTTGTAAGGAAAGTATTGTAATCATGGCAAAAATTCAACTTTGAGATTTTACTGTGTCTATACGTTTTGAGGTCCCTTACGTTCATTTTTCCTATTTTTACGGTGATGTATGTGGGTGTGCGAGAGAGACTGAACACGATAGCGTTTACACGCTTTGTTCAAATGAGCTGAAAGTTGGTACTTATGCTACAGGTCACCACAGAATTAACTCTATTGATTGTGATGAGTCATTTATACTTTTTTACAGACACACAAAAAGAAATTCTTTATAATTGTGGTATATATGCTCAAAATCTTTAAAGTGCGATAGCGTCTAAATGCCTTATTCGATTATGCTGAAAAATTATGTACCATTTATAGATCACCGTGATAAAAACTGTATAGATTTTGACGAATCTAGCACTTTTAGTTTTTTTTACAGGGTTACACAAGAAAGATGTCAAAAATTATAGCCAATGAGTTCAAATTATTTAAAGTGCGATAGCGTCTAAACGCCTTTGACGCTACTATGGCGACGTTATTTAAAGTAGCAATTTGCATAAACCAGCATTTCAGTAATTTAACTTGAAATAAGGTAAATGGCTTACCTTCATCGGTCCAGAGAGTCGCGGGGAGTGCCGGCCACTCCATTAATTCATTTGGTCATAGATGACGATGAATTGACATGATTCTGAAATAAGGAATCCTAATACTGCCACAAACATTTATTCACACGTAAACTACAACGGTACAAAACGAACTACACAGAGAAGAAGAAACAAAATTAATAATGGCGTACAGCGCCATCTACAGGTTTTAGATTGACCAATGATAATCTACACATTGGCCCCCGGATGAACATTAATTATATGTTCATTTTATAATTGAATCTATATCAATAAGAAAAAATAAATTTTACACAAAATGTCATTGTTCTAAATGTCATTGTTTGTAATAAAAGTTTTTTTTTTTTTTTTTTAAGTTTGCATTAGTCCCTTTCATAGATTTCTACTGGGTATAGCAATTGGATAGGTCGGCGTAAAGTTCCATTAGCTGTTTTGAGCTCACATGAGCGTATTTTACCATCCCTACCGGGGAACACTTGCGTGATTAAACCAAATTTCCACAAATGTCTTGGTAGCTTCGAATCGTGATTTAGAACAACGTCATTTACCGCAAACTCTCGGATACTGGAGTGTCGACTAGTCATGGCGGTTTTTAATTGAAGAAGATAATCAGTCTTCCATCGTGACCAGAACTGATCCAATATACGTTCCTTTAAGTTGAATCTTTTTACATACGAGTGAGAAGTTCCAGGAAGCACATGGGGTTTCATATGAACGATAGGTAGGGCAGTTAGTCGTTGGCCTACCAAGAAGTGTGCTGGCGTAATTGGTGTTGGTTCACCAGAGTCAGAATATACAAATGTAATCGGTCTGGAATTTATCGAAGCTTCTATTTCTGTCAAAACGGTGTGTAGTTGGGTATGTGTCAACGTTGTTTTGCCGACGACCTTTCGTAATGCAGTTTTAACAGAACGAACGAACCTTTCGTAGAAACCTCCCCACCATGGCGACATTTCCATGATATATTTCTACATTATTTTGTTACTACTGTAGTAATCTTTAACGTCGGGATGGCTAATTATGTTCCAGATATGTTTTAATTCGATATCAGCTCGATGAAATGTTCGTGCGTTGTCGGAATATATTGTGTGACAAAGACCTCTCCTTGCCACTATTCTTCTGAAGGCCAATAAAAATGTTTCAGTTGATAGGTTCTCTACTAATTCAAGGTGCACTGCTCTTGTTATCGCACATGTGCACAACAATATATAATATTTGCTGTCACAATGTCTAACGTATAAGGGGCCTGCAAAATGAAGGCCAATGATTGAAAAGGGCTTTTGTTCATTGATGCGATCTGCAGGTAACGGAGCTGACATCTAGGCTCCAGAGCATTAAATCTTATACAAATTGTGCATTTTTTTAATTAATTCCTTTAAAAAAAAAAAAAAAAAAAACTTTTATTAATTTTTTTTTTTTTTTCATTTACAGTATTTATCGGGAAAAATGGTAGTATATACATAGTAAAAATGATTACATTGATTAAAATTTATTTGTTTATATATATATATATATATATATGTATATATATATATATATATATATATATATTTATTTATTTTTGAATCTACTTTTTTATTTTATGTTATTTTATTACACTGGTCGGAATCAAATCGTAATATAGTGTAAATAGCATGGCCTGTAAATTACATGGTTCAAAACTAAAATATTTAATAGATGCTGAGATACACTCATCTTTAACATCGTAGTTTTTAAATAGTAGCAGATCCCCCCCTGTCGTCGATAATTATCCAGATTGAAGTGCTCGGGAAAGATCTTTCTGCAGGCATGGGAAACCTAGACCTGATGCAGTGCGGGCGGGCGGGAAAAGAGCTACCGTAGACACCGGGTATCCGAAGCGAGGTTTGAAGCAATTTCAGTTTCTTTCTTTTTTTTTTTTTTTTTATTTTCTTTTTTTCTTTCTTTCTTTCTTTTTTTTTTTTTTTTTTTTTTTTTTAGTTTTTGTCTATAATGTGGTGTAAAAAGATAAATATTAATTCAATTCTTTCGAAAATTCGTTTAAATAGCGGACGTAACCTGCTGGTAAATAAATAAATAAAATTTATAAACAAATAAAAATAGATACTGCTACTGGTTTTGTAATTAAAGTAAAGTAAATTTCATTTTTTTTACATCCAAAAATGGTTGCGTATTTAAGGTTTTTCAAAATTAGAAGGGGAGTTAACTGTATTCATAAATATAAATGATATATTTTTTTTAACAACTAAACTATAGAGGAGGGCGGGTCATAGTAGACCACCCCTATTTAAATCTATTAATTTTCAACTTTTTTAGTTCATATGGATACACATGTATGGCAGCATAGTACTAGTTGTATGGACATGGAAAATCACATGGGAAATAGTAAGATGGACAGTTTTTATGTTTTAAGTTGCTCAAAGTAATTTTTTCACATTGAAGTTTTTAGAATTTTATAAAGATTGAACTAGTGACTATAAATACTATATAGCTGTTAAAAAATTCAAGATATTGCTGTTTTTAAATTCCTAAACTTTATTAGCATATTTATAATCTATATATTATTTTATTATTATTATTTGTTTTACTCTGACACGTAGCACAGTGGACCACCTTCCAGTGTGCCTAAAAGTACAAATTAGATTTAATATATTTGTTTTAGTTAAATTTATACATACAAATATTACGTAAAGTATATCTCAAAGTAATAAATATCTTAATGGTATAATAAAATAAAAATAATAATAAATTTCTGAAAGAGTAAGTATTTCAATAGTAATATAATTATTTTTAATATCTAAATTTATTAACTATTTGAATTATGTATAGTCTTAATTAAAACAAAATATCTAATTTAATAAACAGTAGGAATTATTTATTATTTTTGTTGATTTTAGAGATCACATGTGAAAAGCAAATGAAGTAGCTTAATGCATTTTAGTTAAATTTATCCTACAAATAAAATGTTAATTAATTATATCTCAAAATAATTTTTAAAAAATATTAACTATTTCAATAGTAGTATAATATTTCTTAATATCTGAATTAAAAAGAAACATTTAATTTACATAATATTAATAAAAGAATAAAAAACAATTATCTATTTTAGCTTAATAAATTTTCTTACTGAGATTTGGTTTCTTATTTGTTTATTTTATCAAAATACTGAACATAAGGTTTGAATGAGATAAATATTCATTTTTCAAATATTTTACACTATATTCATGAATTTGCAAATATGTCTAAATGTATAAGTTATTTTACAAAATTCTTCCTTTAAATTTGAAATGATAATTTATATCACAACATGTTTTAATAAATAAATAAATATATATATTTAAAAAAAAATGTTTTGCTGAAAAAATCTGTTGTTTAATTGCGTTTTAAATCATTCAAAAGTAAATTTAAAAGATTAAATATTTTACAAGAAAATACTTGCAAGCATGTACAGTCGGTAAAAAAAAAAGTATCCGAACATTAGCAAAAATTCCTATATAAGAAAAGTAGAGTAAAGAATGTTTTTTCAAGTAAATCCTTGTCGAATCATGTTCTTAGTTAGTCTGAGAACATGATTCGACAAGGATTTATTTAACAAAACTGTATTAAGTGTACTTTTTTTACATAGGAATTTTTGCTAGTGTTCGGAGACTTTTGTTACCGACTGTTCTTTTCATTCGTAGTTGTGTATGATCCCTAAAATACGATCTGTCGACTTGTTTTTAGTCATCAGAGAACTTATCTGGAGACATTGGAAAGTGGTTTAAGCACATGTCTGATAAGTTTTGTTATATCTGAAAAATTTTATGATACGATGTTGGAATTTTGTATATGACTTTATTTGTGTATGGAGCATATTTCTATTTCTACCGATTCTAATACTATCCTGACATGCCTATTATGTTAAAGTTTTCAATATATTAAATCAGTCCCCTTTTTCCTAAAATATTTTTTTTTATTATTATTATTAATTTTGAAGTCATAAAATACAAAATTTCACTTAGTGAAATTTCACATTTTACAGCTGCAAAATTAAAAGTAAAAATCAATTTTACGGTCATGAATCTTCTGAATGTTAAAGCGGGATTTTAAATAGATGAATTGTGTAATAGGTAGGGGAGACCGGGGCACAGTGGACCTAGGGGGCACAGTGAACCACCCCTATTTAAATCTATTAATATTCAACTCTTTTAGTTCATATGGATACTCATGTATGGCAGCATGGTACTAGTTGTATGTAGCCAAAAAAAAACACATGGAAAATAGTGATGTAACAATTTTGAGCAGTTTTTGTTTTTTGCTGCTCAAAGTAATTTTTCCACATTGAAATTTTCAAAATTTTATGAAGATTGAACTAATGACTATAAATACTATATAACTGTTAAAGGAAGGCAAGATATTGCTGTTTTTAAATGCTTAAAAAATATTAGCATATTTATAGCCTGTATATTATTTTATTATTATTATTTGTTTTACTCTGGCACGGGGCTCAGTGGACCGCCTCTGTATGGGGCACACTGGACCACCTTCCAATGTGCCTAAAAGTGCAAATTAGATTTAATACTTATGTTTGTTTTAGTTAAATTTATAGATACAAACATAATGTAAAGTATTAATATCTCAAAGTAATAAATATCTTAATGTTAAAATAAATAAAAAGAATAATAAATTTCTGAAAAGAATAAATATTTGAATAGTAATATAATTTCTATTAATATCTAAATTTAATAACTATTTGAAATATATTGCATTAATAAAAGAAAAATTAATATCTAATTTAATAAATAGTAGGAAAAGTTTATTATTATTGTTGCTTTTAGAGATCACATGTGAAAAGCAAAAGAAGTAGCCTAATATATTTTATTTAAATTTATCCTTCAAATACAATGTAAATTAATTATATCTCAAAATAATTACAAAAATATTAAATATTGAATATTAGTATAATATTTATTAATATCTGAATTTAAAAAAATATATATATTTGATTTATATAATATTAATAAAAGAATAAAAAACAATATATATTTAAACTTAATAAATTTTCTTACTGAGATTTGATTTCTTATTTGTTTATTTTAATTTAATTTTGGTTATTTTATGTCATGAAAATGCTAGAATTATGTTATTTAGATTAGAAAAGTATAAGAAACTAATTTTAGAGAGAGAGAAAAAAAAAGTAATTTATATTAATTTAATATAAACAAAAGAGTCTGGTCCACTGTACCCCAGTGATGGGGCACAGTGGTCCACTTTGTGAGTGCTCACAACTTATTTTTAAATTCATAATGTATTAAAAATATTGTTATAAAAATATTGAGACATGTTAAGAAGGGCTTAGAAATTGTTTCCTATTTTTTTCAAGTACATTGCTTTTCTGTTTTTTGTGAAAAAAAAAAAAAAATAAATAAATAAATAAAATAAGAGTATAAAAATGGTCTACTGTGCCCCGGTCTCCCCTGTGTATGAATATATGAGTTTTTGACAGTTTTGATATTGGCATGAATGCTCAAACCTTCAAGAAATATCACATGCCAAATCCTTTCCAACCCTGCATTTAATCGTGTAAAAATTAAGATATTTTCAGATCTAAGAAAAAGGAGAAATTTAGTGAGTAAAAAGAGAGCCCCGTAGAGAAAATCTGCCCCTGGGCTCCATCAGAAGTTAGTCGGGGTCTGAAGATGAGAAATCCTTCTGACATCTTCTTCTTTAGGAAAATTAGCGTGCATTGTTTACCCTCTCACCGCCCGTGGTAAAATATGGAAAAGAATTGGTTTTCTTAGAAACTACTTGAATATTTTTGATAAAATTTAGAGTAAGAGGTTTTTGAGCATACAATTGAATCTAAACCGCCTTCTTTTTCAGGAAAATTATTGTGCACTAGTATCCCGTGCTTTTTCAGGATTAAAAAAGCAGACTCTTCATTTTCTTCGAAAGTACAGAATTATTTTGATAAAAAATTTACAGTTAGTGTGTTTTTGAGATGATTGATCTAAAACACTGAGGGTATTTTAGATCTCTAGGATAATTAGCGTGGATTGGTAACGTGCACTTCACACAGGAAAAATAGTTTAAGAACGTGGGATTTGTTTTTAGAAATCTCTGGAACAATTTCGGACTTTTTCTTCCGAAAATTTAGCAAATGGTGACAACCTGTGTGCTTTACTTGGAAAACAATATATCAGAAATCTGGTTTCCTAGAAAATGGATTAAACAATTTTGATTAAAAAAAAAAAAAAAAGAGTTAGGGTTTGAGATGATAATTCGAACTGAATTTTCCTTATCCCCAGGAAAATGAGTTTTCCCTAGTAACCTACGCTTCACCCTGTGCAAAATAATTAGAAATATATTTCCGTAAACGAATCATTGTATTTGCACTACGAATAATCTTTACAAAGAGACCGAGTGATTTCTGTCGTCCAGGTACTGTTTGCTTTATCAACACGGCTATCATACATATCAAACACCCTTCTTAAAATTTAGACATGATTTTTAAATAAAAAAGTCTCTAAAAGTTAGCATCATCCTTTTCAAACATGAAAATTATTCTTTTTCTAATAAATTCTCAATATATTTTATTATTATTATTATTATTTAAAATCTCAAGCTACTATATTTTTTCAATAATTTTGAAAATACTTCTTTATGAACGCAGTATCTTTCATATATTTCATCCCTGTTCAACTAAGTATTGAATAAATGATATATTTTTCTCTTACTTTAAACGCACTATCTTTAATAAGGAAAAACAAACTCTATTTTCAGGAGAGCAAGTCCGTGAAACTGAAATTGCTCAAGGTATATTGATCACATGCAGCGCCAAGTGCAGAGAAAACTTTTGATAAGCTGATATACTGATAAAGGTTGCCTATAATAAGCTTAGTGACTGATGCCTCCCGTCGGAAGTTATCTAGAAAAGTTCCGAGGATGAAAGAACATGCATGATAAAGTTTTCGAGATAATTATCTTTCCATGGATACGGGCAACATTGACAAGAAATTTTTCGTAAAAGTTGATAGACGTTTAGATTTTCTGATTTTTCAAGTCCTTTAAATGGAATATTTGCAAAGGTCATAAATATAATCTTTTGGAAAAATTTAGTGAGGTTTTATATGTCTGGAGTAGAAAAACTGAATTAAAATTTCTACTTTTATTTTGATTTTGAACTAAATTTGGTTAGCAAAAAAGTTTTCTTGCTTTGTTTTGAATCTATTTTAGTTATACTTAATAAAGTATTTTAATTATTACTAAATATGTGTTATTGAGATATTGAAGTAATATTGTTGTTGGAAGAATAATTAAGGCATTAAATTATTCTTATTAAGTATTGAAGTACTCTAATTACTAAAATACTCAAATTAATAAAGTGTTATTATAGTATTATTGTTGTAATTAAAAAAAAATTATAATAATAATTATAAATAATAATAAAATAAAATAAAATAAAATTAATTAATTAATTAATAAAATAAAGAAATAAAACAATGTAATGATAATAAACTTTGGTTAAAGTGATGTAACAAATTTTTTAAATAATTTTAGAAAAAAAAACAAGAGAATAAATAATTTTTATATGTTAAAATTAAACATATATTTCCTTCATAGATACTGGCAACACCAAAAAGAAAATTTCCCTAAAAGTAGTTAGAGATTAAATATTCTGATTTTTAATTCTTTTAAAGTAATTCTTTACAAATTTGATAAATATAATTTTTCAGAATTTTTTTATTATTATTATCAAAAATAATTTATTGAGTAATAAATGTATTGTTGTTGCTAGAAATATAATTAAATTGCTAAATTATTATTGTCAAATTACTAAAATATTATTAATGATAAGAGAATAAATACAATAGTATAAAGATATAAACGTTGGATAAAGTGGTGTAACAAATTTTAAACAGTTAAAATAAATAAATTTTATATGATGGATTCAAACATACATGTATTTATGTAGATACGGGTAACACTGAAATAGGTGTTTCATAAAAGTTAACAGAATTTCAGAATTTCTCATTTTTTAACTCTTTTAAATAGATAATTTACATAAATCATAAATAAAATATTTTGGAAAACAAAATATCTAGTATTGAAAAATTAGGTTTTATGTATCTGGTATAGAAAAATAAATAAATTCTGTACATTACTTTTGTTTAATGAATTAAAATTTAAATAGCAACGAATTTTCTTACTGTAATTTTGCACATGAATTTATTTTAAAAATTCTAAATAAAGTGTTTCAGAACTTTTAAAGCATTTCTGTTGCTATAATAATAATAATAATAATAATAATAATAATAATAAGAGGAATTATTAAAATTTTGTAAAAACAGCACTGCTCGGCATGAAAATTGCCTCCGACACCATTTCAGCATATTATGTAAAATGAACTCCTGAATCTGAATATGACAACTATTTTCCCAATCATCCCCCGCTTTTTAGGAATGCCCCCTATTTTTATAATTTTTCGGTGATTTTATGGCTATAAATTTAATTTTTAGGATGGAGAGGATTATTTTAACCGTTAAACATCTTCTGAAAGGCTACAGAATTGGAAAATTCTAAAACATGGACATTTGCGACAAGTTTTTTTTTTTTTTTTTTTTTTTTTTGGGGGGGGGGGGGGAGATTTGCCACTGAAATCAGGCATTACATATGTTATATTTTTTTTCAATTTGTTATTAATGTTATTTTTTTAACTTTATATGTATTTTTGGTTTTTAGGTGTTAAACTAATTATTTTTCATTCTTCAAATCAAATCCATGGTCATAAATTTATCGAACAGGGAAAGAAATTGAGGGAGAGGGTGGCGTATCTAGAAAACGGTGGGAGGCTTTGCAAAATGGTAGTCATATTCGGATTCAGGGGGTCATTTTACATAAGAATCGACAAAAATGGTATCAGATCTCGATTATTTTATTTATTTATTTATTTATTTATTTATTATTATTATTATTATTATTATTATTTTGCAGAGCAGTGCAATTAAAAAAAAAATAAATAAATAAAAAAACCTTAGTATTACAAATGAATTTAATATACTGAATAAAAATATAAATTTAAATTATTTTTATGATAACCACATTTTTAGATAATAATTACTTTAATCTTCAATGTTAAAAAATAATTTTTATCTTTAGAAACTTGTGTATGAATCAACCACTAAACAAAATTCTATTTAAAAAAAAAAGACCTTATTTCTTATATATATATATATATATATATATATATATATATATATATATATATATATATATATATATATATATATATAATACTTAATGGCATGCATGCACCCACCACTTCTTTAACTCGATTTATTCTTTTAGTTCCATAATATTCATCATAAGACTAAGTAAACATTAAAAAAATTCATCACATAAAATGTTTAAATATTTACAGAAGAATCTTTACAAGAGTACATTAATGCTGTATTTTTTTTTTAAATTTTTAAAAGCCTTAAAAATAAAATAAAAAAAATAAATAAATAAAAAATCAAAATCTTCCGATGAAAAACGTTATCTAAGAAATCATAATCACTCAGTACAAAAAATTAACTTTCATGTTTTAATTAATTAAGAAAATTTCGGCTTAATAGAATTTTTTTAAAAGTGAAGATTGCTTTATTTTATAATCCAGAAATATATCTATGCAATAAAACTGTAATTAAAATTAATTAAAGTCAATTTTATTATTGTAAGTTTTAAAATGTAAACTTTGTTTAATGAAAAAATTAAACTATTCAAAGTTGTATATTCCTTTAAGAGAATTTACAAGTCAAATACACAAATTTTTGTTATTCACTTTCACCAGCATTTTTAGGTAATTATTAATTATATGTCAAGTACACATGCTTTAATCTAAAATAAATAAATTAATTAATTAATAAAAAAATAAAAACATAATAAGGAAAAAATAAAATATCATTTCTTTCTTTCTTTCTTTTCTTGAAGTATTTACTTCTTTCTTTAATATAACTAGTTGGCATAGGTGGACTACTGCTCAGTTCCCCATCATATGTATGTTCTAATAAATTTCTTGTACAGGACATATTATATACATGTTAAGAGAAATGAATTTGACCAAACGCTAGGCTACTCACCATTCAGTTCGATATCTTATTCTAATCTATTAATTTATTTTATAGGGATCAATTTCGTAGTTTATTTTCATGCTACTATTTCCAATGCAACTTTCCTAAAAATGCGTATTTATATGAAATATCGCCCCATTTTGCTATGTTGATAAAATCTTAAATTTCGAATAACTTACGAAATTTTCCTATTAGAATATTTGTAGTCAATCATGCTCATACAACTATCATAAATGTTATTTTGATATTATCTGATATATTTATGATCTCAAAATGGACGTTTATGCTCGATTTTGCCTTATTCTGCCATTTTAAGTAAATCGTAAAAACCAAATAACTTACGATTTTTTTAAATTGGAAAATTCATACTCTAGGTATTCATGTCAGTATCGTAAATAATATTTCAAAACTGGTATGACACCTTTACGATGAAAATATACCTCAAGATTGACGCTTGTGTGAAATTTTGTCCTATTCTGTTATGATAAGAAATTCGTAAAATTCTAATAACTTACGAAATTTTTATATTGGAAAATTCATAGTGAATAATAGTCATTTCAGTATCTTAAACAATATTTCTAAAGTAGTCTGACATCTGTACGATGAAAATATCCCTCAAAATTGTCGTTTATGTGAAATTTTGACCTATTCTGCCATGTTAAGAAATTCGTAAATATCCAATAACTTGCGAAATTTTTAAAATAGCATGTTTATAGTAACTGATGTTCATTTCGGCATCAAAACTGACATTTTAAAACAGGTCTGACATTTTTACAGCAAAAATATTTCATTTAATGCAATTTTAAGTGAAATTTTGCCATATTCTCCCATGTTAAGGAAATCGTAAATTTCAAATAACTTACGAAGTTTTTTAATTCGAATGTTGCAAATAAATAGGGTTCTTGCCAGTGTCGAAAGTAATATTTTAAAACTAGTCTGACCCCTCTGCGATCATTTGTCCGTGAGATATCGTGTACACAGTCTAACAAACTAACGGACTAACACACTAACAGACACCCTACAGACAGACACCATACAAATTTTGTCATTTTCGGATTCCTCACACCTGAAAACGTGTAAAAAAGTCAAAAAACCGAGATCGAAAATTTTCACGATTACCTAAGTTCCCCATACCTATAGTATGATGGGGAACTAAAAACCGAGGTCGAAAATTTTCACGATTACCTAAGTTCCCCATACCTGTAGCATGATGGGGAACTAAAAAAGACGAAAGTATTAATATACAGTCAGTTTATTCTATGTAAAGTAAGTATTTGGTTCTTGAAGACCTTCAATGTCCACTTTTCGATGGATTTATACATTTTGAGATGTTCTGAACACAATTAGATTGTTTTTAGAGGAACCCGATAGAAATTTTCTTAAGTTTTTATGGTTTGACGAGGACACCCAGAATTATAAAATTATGCGAATGACCAGAGCGACGCATGGTTGTACAACTTCTCCTTTCTTTTTAACGGCAACTTTTAAGAAACACATTAAGGAATATAGGGAAATTTATCCGGATAGTTATGAAATGTTAAATTCAGCTCTGTTTGTGGACGATTTGCTTTATGGCTCCGATACCGTAAACGGTGCCTATGAATTAACTTCTACTGCGGTAAATATTTTAGCAAAGGCTGGAATGAAATGGAGAAAGTTTAGTACGAATTCACAGAAATTAAAGACCATGTGGGATAAAAATGATTGTTTTTCGGAGGTAATTGATGATAGTGTAATAAATATTCTTGGATTGGTGTGGAATAAAGATAGTGATTAATTGGGATTAGCTTTGAAATCTATAGTTGAAAATTTGGATATATCGGTATGTACGAAAAGATATGTATTGCATACTGCTGCGAAATTTTTTGATCCTATTGGGATTATATCTCCCTTTTTAATTAGGATAAAGTGTTTTCTTCAAAGAATGTGGGAAAGAGGTATGGATTGGGATCACGAATTGCCGGATGATCTTAAGGGAATTTGGATAAAGTGGTGTAACGAAATTAAGGATTTATTAGAAATTCAAATAGATAGATGCTATTTCACGTATGTTGAATTGAAAAATTCGCGAGTAGAACTACACATTTTTTCAGATGCTTCACCACTTGCATATGGTTGTGTTGCATATTTTAAGGTTATCAGTAATGATAAATATGTTATGTAAGCATGATTATGTCGAAGGCTAGAGTTGAGCCGCTAAAGAAACTAACGTTACCAAGATTGGAGTTAATGGGAGCGGTGATAGCAGCTAGAGTAGCGAAATATATTTGTGATATATTTAAAGAAATTAACATCGAGAAATTTTATTGGACAGATTCTACACACAGAAAAATGAAAAATCGAAACTTGTCAAGAGACATGCCATATTTGTGACACTAAACGTTTGTCAAGTACATTGACAAATTTGCACAAAATTACGCAAAATTTTAAACAATCAAAACACTACCTGACAATCCCATTTAGTCATGAGACACAAAAGTCGTTTTATTTTACCATGTATCTTTAATGTGTTTCGTCTGATGATCCGTTTTGCCTCTAAAACTTGTCAGATGACTAATTTCCCAGGTACAGTTTTCATTTTCCTCAAATTTGACCGGTTAGTCAGATGAGAGAATAAAAAAAGAAATGTTCCCGTTTTGTCAATTGACTAAGAAAAATTTGTTTGGCTAGTCCAAAAGCTAACATTGTTCTTCTTCTTCTTTTTTTTTTAATTTGTTATTTATTTTTTGTCTCCTATTGACAACTTGTGTTAGTCAACCGAAACCGAAAAATAAACAAAAAACTAATCTCATTTGGCGGGATACTGCAATTGCCGTTAGAGTCATTTTCATTTTAGAAAGAGAACGAGAGATTTTTTTAGTAATCAGAATCAGCGAATCGAGTTTACAGCCAAAAGTAAGTGCTAAATACTTTATTTTATTGTGAGCTTTGTAAGAATAGTAAATTGTAAATTTGTAGAATTCTAAAGCTTCCGCAATCTTCTAACAATATGAATCGTAATTAGAATTTGTTCTAATTTATAAAGTTGTTTAAAATGTATAAAATTTAAAATACGTTATTATAAATCTATGTTTCACGTATCGTTGTATTATAAAAGTAAGTATATTTAATTTGTCTAAGCTATAGTTGTTTACATACACTTTTAACATTATGCTCATATTAATATTTTTATACACAGAATAGTAATGATTTATTTTTCCCTAAAGATGGTTCAGAAGGTATTTGGATTTCCAAAGGACGTCAATTTAAGAAAGATATAGAAAAATGCTATCCATGGGGATTTTGAAAGAAATCCGAATTTTAAGGTATGTTTTTTAAATTATCGTTTGCAACATTATATCTATCTTAGAACAATAAAAAATAATATTAATACTTTTTTTTATATTTAGACTTTTTAATGAGATAAATTAAAAAAATTTAAAGGTTTCTCGTTTATCTGTTATTATTTATTTATTTATTTATTTTTTTAATTCCTGTTCTAAATAAATAATTTTTTTAATTTAAATAAGTTTGGAAAATGGTTGATAATAGTGTGTAATAAAAAAAAATGACATTTTTATTATTAAATGTTTGACACCAATTTTTTTCAAAACAACTTTTAGCAAAAAAAATATGAATTTAATATTGCATACTATATTCTGCTCTCAATTTAAAGTCAAATTGTTCTTGTATACAATATTAATTATTAGCGATAAATAATAAATATCTTGGTAAATAAATATATATATATATATACATATACATATTCAACTTCATGTTATTTGTTTCATTCAAATGATTGATGATTGTAGTAAAAGGTTGATATTTTTAGTTATTAAAAATCTGATATCATATATATATATATATATATATATATATATATATTTTTTTTTTTTTTTTTTTTTTTTTTTTTTCCAAAACAAATTTAATCAAAAATAATATGAGTTGAAATTATTAGATACTGTATTCTCAATTCAAAATCAAATTGTTCATGCGCAGCATATTAAGTATTCGTGATAAACAAAAGATATCTTGTTAAAAATATGTACTTAATTTCATGTTATTTGTTTCATTCTTAACACATTTAAATTAAAAAACTATTTGGTATGTCAATTTAAACAACATTTTTTTCTTTTAACTATGCTCTATAAATTAAGTAATTCTTGCAAACATTTAGTTGTATACTCTATTTCCACAATAACTTAAAATTAATTTTGATTTTCTTCTACATATATAAGAATGAAGTACTGGATTTTTCAAAATTTTCTTTTTCTGGCTTTTGGTGCATTTACAAATTTGGGATTTCCTTAAACTCGATTAAACCATTTTTAGGAGATGTCTGTCTGTGTTTAATCAAAATTTTATGTTTTGGGTGCTGTATCTCACAAAATAATGAACATAATTGTACAAAAGTTTATATTTAGATGCACTTTCACATAAATTCGTGCTGAATAGCTTTTGGTACATATCAAGGGTTGCCAACTGCTCCGAATTTTGCGGAGTTTCTCCGAAAAAATTTAAAAACTCCGCAATTCCGTGAAGTAATGTTTATGCTCCGGAAATTCAGTCTTTAGCACCTATTTAAATATTTTTTATACATAAAATTGAATAGTGGCAGACACTGAAAAAAAATTTTTTTTTCTTTCTTTCTTTATTTTTATTTTTTCCTTGCACACATCTAGGCAGAAATCGTTGTCCAATCCTTATCAACTTTTGATTTTGCATTTCCAACAGTTGCCGCATAAAACATTATTCTTTGAATTTTATTTTTTATCTATGAAAGCGCTTCAACGTATCTTGAAAATAAAAATAATAAAACTAACTTTTACAATTTAGCTGAAGAACCACACGCTTCATCCTACAATACTCATAAATAAATAGTAAATAATAATAATAATAATAATAAAAAAAAAAATAAAAAAAAAAAATAAAAAAAGAATGAAAGATAGAAAACATTCTAGTGATCGAAATATTGCTGACTCAGAACAGGAACAAGTATTTGTTTACATTAGCTAAGAGTGTGTTTAATTGAAACCACAAGCTGAAAGGGGGGGAAGAAAGAAACCAAATGCTATGATTATGTGCTGTTTTGATTTTCATTTAAACTGCATCAATGTTTCAGTTATCATTAAAAAATTGTTTATTTTAATTATTTATCGATAAAAATAATGGATTCAAAGCTACTGAACTTTAAGGCCGATTGACAACGCTTTATTTAAGATTTATTTGAAATAATTATGCTTTTATTTTATCATTCACTTAAAGCATTAATGATTTATTATCATATCTTCATTTGTAAAAAAATAAGTAAACAAATTATGACCAATAATCTGAAAAATTCTAAAGTTTACAAAACATATGGTCCCAAGCTATGCAGATTAGAGGGAGTTGACTTAGAGATGAGATCATTTACACATTTATATGATTTCGTTTTTAGATTTTTATGTGATAGTATAATTATTTTGACATTCATGAAAATTGTTGGAAATTAATTTTTTTTTCCCTTTGTGTTTCTCTTTCTTTCTTTCTTTTTTTTAATGTAACTTAATAATCTACTTTCATATATTGCCTTTATTTATGTATGGAAAATATGCCATTATGCAAAAAACAAATTACTTTTGGGTTTTAAGCTTATATTCAGGCTTAATCATTTCCCATTCTTATCTCTCTTCACTGTTTTGCTAAATATATTTGATTATCAATAAATATTTCTAAATTTCATATGATTATTGTTAATTTATTTTTGTGAGTAGTTTATTTCTTTTCTTTTCTTTTCTTTTTTTTTTTTTTTTTTATGTATTTTTAAAATTGCTCCTCAAAGTAGCCAAAATGCTCCTCAAAATTTCTCTGAATACTCCTCAAACTGTTTTTGAAAAGTTGGCAACCCTAAAAAATCATCTAAGAAGTGGCGCTACTATGCTGCAATTTCCCACAATTAAGGAAAGACTATATCTTAGCTTCTATTGTGTAGAACTTCACATAACTTAATGTTCAAATAGTCGATTGTGAAAGACTATGTTTATTCAACTTAGGTGCATATCGGTGATCAGGTAATGCCAGTATGTTGCAACTTTTCACATTTAAGAAAATGCTGTAACTGAGCTTCTGTGATATATAAATGCACTAAACTTGATATGTGCAACAGCCATTATGAACTATTATGCTGATTTAATTTGGACGCATATCGGCCGACAGGTGACGTTGGCATGGTGCAATTTTCTCTATTTATAGGAGAGCCATATCTCAACTTCTATGATATGTATGTGCACCGAATTTGATATGTAAGGTGTATGTCATACATCCAAAAACTATGCCAAACTAGCTTTTTAAAAACTATGCCGAATCAATTTGGGTGTACATCAGATGACGTGCCGTGCTACTATTACTCTTTGTAAATTTCCAGATAGTTATAGTATCTCAGCATCTATTTGTTAAATTAGTTTGTAAAATCTTTATTTGTGAGAAGCTGTGTTAATTACATTGTGCATTGTAACTGATATATGGTGCTATTATATTAAATAATAATAGAAGAAAATTTTGTAATGGCTACAGCATATACTAATTTTAGATATAGTGGGTTAAATATATGTTAGTAATTTGCAACTGGTAATTATGAATGATTTACTTATAAATTGTCAAATATAGTTCCCCCAGAAAATTTTTTAAATTCATTAATACGTAACATTTTTTCCCCACAATAGTATCAAGACACGGAAAAGGTATATAAAGTTTATCATTAATGGTATAAATGGCAAACATTTCCAATTTAACAATAAAACTTTTTTTAATAATTTACAACAAGTAATTTAAAATACTTTATTTAAGTGGGCATGAATATTATAATACTTACAAAACTTTAAATTGACACCATAAAAATAAAATATCTCGCAACAATTGTTTCGGGTCGAAAGAGCACACGACCCTGTCAGGCACCCAAAGTAGGCACGAGTGCAGCAGTCAAAGTGGTAATGCACGGCTTTGACTGCTGTACTCGTGCCTATTTTGGTCGCCTGACGAAGGGTCGTGTGCTCTTTCGACCCGAAACCATTGTTGAATTTTTTTTTTATTTTATGGTGTTTATTCAAAGTTTTGTAAGGATTATTTTGCAACGCCAGTTCTGTGGTACGAATAATTGATAAACCTTTTTTCATTTTCTTTCTGAAACAACAGACAGACGACCAGCCTTTTCTCTCTCTCTCTCTCTCTCTCTCTCTCTCTCTCTCTCTCTCTGTGTGTGTGTTTTTTCTCTCTGTGTTTGTTTATCTTCGATAGCGCACATTCGATCTACGACTGCAATTCACAGCTATCGTACTGCTCACCTTTCAAAATACTTTTTACAATTATAAATCTAAATTTGTAGGCATATTTATAACTCTGTAACTAATTTAAACATTATACACATGCTAGACATGTATCGGAGCTCCCTATTCGTATCCAGAAAAATAGATCCGTATTTGTATGGATCTGTTTTCTTTTCTTCAACGAAACTAATATGTATCTTTTGTAGAAATTGTATGAAAATTAGAAAAGTATTATAAATCTTTTTTGACTGATATTAATATATAAATTAAATAAATACAGTATAACCTCGTATTTACATCCTGGAAATTGAAAAGATTTCGCAATTTACATTTTTTTTTTTCTTTACTTTATTCTATATTCAATAGAAGAAAGTACTAGATTCATAAAAATTTTCGACTTCCGTTTTCCGATGAATTTGCACGTATTGAAAGTTCCAGAACACGATTTGACTATTTTTAGAAAATATTAGATATGCCTCTGTGTGTGTGAGAGAGAGAAAAATTTTGTGGCGGCTGCAACTCTGGAACTACTGCACGTAATTGCATATACATTTATATGTAAATGCACCTTGACATAAATTAGTGCCTATCAACTTTTGGTGCCCATCCATCAAAAAATGGTACTGCTATAACAGCGATTACTAGAGACCATATATTAGGAAACTATATAATACAGGGTCTCTAGCGATTTCAACAATTTAAGGGAATGCTATGTCTCATGAACTACTGCAGAGAATTGCATATAAATTTATATGCAGATGCACCTTGACATAACCTAGTCCTTATCAGCTTTTTATGTCAATTTCTCAAAAGATGGCGCTGCTATACAGTGATTTTCACAATTCAAGGGAAGGCTATATCTCAGGAACTACTACACATAAATTTATATGTGGATCTACCTCGAGATAAATTATTGTCCATTCACTTTTGGTATCAATAATTCAATAGGTGATGGTGCTATATAACGATTTCCATAATTTAAGGAAAAGAGATATCTCAAGTTCTATTGCGTACAATAATAATAATAAATAATATGTGAAAAGACCATTCTCAGACATTATGCTAATTCAATTTGGATGCACATCGGCCAATAGTGGCGCTGCTGTACTGCAATTTTCCCCGAGAACGGAAAAGCTATATTTCAACTTCTATGGTGTATAGTACAAAATTTGATATGTGAGATAACCATTATGAAAACGCATTTTTTAATATATTATTTATAGAGAATAAAGCTGTCTTTCTTTGTACTTTCAATGCAATTTTTCTCAAAGATGAAAATCGTCTGCATTCAGTATGGTAGGTAATTTAAATAAATAAGAGCTTTAATAAATTATTTGTACTGAGTGAATTTGTATTAGAAAATATAAAAAGAAAGTCTTGTGGTGGCCACAACATACTTTTTTTGTTTTTTTTTTTTTAAATACCTTTATTTTTAATAAAATTCAATCCTCGCTTTTATGTGAACGAAATTTTCAAAGCAAATATAGAGGAAATACTTGTCGTGATTTCATTTAAAGCTATTATGTTGTGACCACCGCAAAACTTTCTTCTATATTTTCCTATAGGAAAATTCATTCGCCCAGTAAAAATATTTTCTTAAAACTATTATTTATTAAAATTATCTACCATAATGAATGCAGATAATTTCATTTTAGAAAAAACTAACACTAATAATAAGAAAAGAAAGACAATTTAATTCTCTATAAATAAAGTCTTAAAAAATGCTTCTTCATAATGGTTACCTCATATATCAGGTTTTGTACAGTTATATGACACAGAAGTTGAGATATAGCCATATCCTGTTCTCAGAGAAAATTGCAGTATACCAGCGCCACTTATTGGCTGATATGCATCCAAATTGAATCTGCGTAATGTCATATAATGACTACGTTGATACGTGTCAAGTTTTGTTTGATTATACACAACAGAACCTTAGATACAGCCTTCCCTGAAAACGCGAAAGTCGATGTATAGCTGCACCAACTGTTGAGAAGTTGACAAAAAATATTGGTGGTCACTAACTTACGTTAAAGTTTATCTGCATATAAATTTATGCAAATTCGTTTAGTAGTTTCTGAGATATAGCCTTTCCTGAAATTGCGAAAATCGCTATCTAGCAGCGCCACTTGTTGAGCAAATAACACCAAAAGTTGATAGGCACTAACTTAGGCCAAGGTACATCTGCATATAAATTTATATGCAGTTATCTGCAGTAGTTTCTGAGATACGTTGCCACAAAATTTTTGTCTCACACACACACAGACACATATTTTTCTAAGAATGGTCAAATCGTGTTCTGGAGCCCTCAAAACGTGTAAATCCATTGAAAAGCGGAAGTTGAAAATTTTTACGATTGAAATACTTTCTTCTATTGAATACAGAAGAAAGTAAAAAACAATATAAAATAAACACATCGTCGAACAAATGCAATAAATAAAGATACTTTTTTTTTTGTTCAGAATATAAGCATTAAACAATGAACTACTATCACTGACCTTGAAGCACATTTTTGCAATCTTGAAGTTCACAACTCACATAAGTGTTTAAACATTATTATTAGTCTCTTTTTTTTTTTTTTCTTCAGATTTTTAACGCAATACAATTAGTAATTACATCTTTTTTTTTTTTTTTTTTTTTTTTTTCTTGTATGTTCAATGGAAGGAAGTATTGGATTTGTAAAAATTTTCGACTTCCGGTTTTCGACAAGTTTTGAGAGGTTAGACTAGACCACGATTTGACCATTTTTAGAAAATGTCTTGTCTGTCCGTCTGTGTGTGTATGTATGTGTGACAAAAATTTTGTGGCAACTGTATCTACGGAACTACTGTTCAGAATTACATATAAATTTATATGTAGATGCACCTTGACTTAAATTAGTGCCTATCAAATTTTGGTGTCAATCGCTCGAAAGGTGGCGCTGCTATGCAGCAATAGCATTTATAATATGGCTGTCAACTTTCAAATATGCTTAACAATAGTGTTCTAACAGGGATATATTCATTAAAAAAAATAATAATTCAATAAAAAAAAAAAAATCAATAAAACCAGATCGATTTTTTAAAAAAATCTCGTGCTTGCTTTTCTAAAGTAATCATACGAATTATAAGGTATGGTGTTATATGAGAATATATATATATCATCATTACCAATTTCAGCCTCTATCAACCCACTGCAGGATGAAGGCCTCTGCTAGGCGATTCCAAACTGTCCTGTTTTCGCGCGCGCGCACACACACACACACACACATATATATATATATATAATAATTTATGCATAGATTAAGAAAGGTTTTGATAGAATATTTCGTCTCCTCATTGATTTATTTGATTTCTAATGAAGCCATCTATGATATATGCAATTTCTTAATTGAATGCAACCTATGCAATGAGGTGAAATTTACACCTCATATAACGTATTTCTTAGTAATGTCCTGATGTCTTTTTTTTTTCTTTTTTTTTTAAGGTTTGTGAGCCCTATTTTAAACCTGATGGAATTATACAAACAATAACATATTTTGATGAAAAAGAAGGAAAGTTATATGAAGTCCCAAGAAATAAACCAATTGTTAAAGATGGTGCTATTCTTACAATTTTCAGTGGCTTGCCATCATGGAGAGCTATTAGGCATAAAAAAATTACGTTTTATTACCTAATTATATTTGTGCTTTTATATTATTATTATGATTAATTTTTATGTAAATTATGGAGCAATCTTCTTCATGTATATGAAACATTTATAATTTTCAATAAAATTATTTTTATCTTGATTTTTGTCTTTTATGTATTATTTCAATTACATAGTTTTAATGAAGGAGAAATCTTATTTAAATAAGCCACTTAAATTCATGATTTGAAGAATGTTGAAAGTAATGTTATCAGGTAAGCAAGAGTTATTTTGGCTGATCAAATACTTATAAATTATTGTTATATATTAAAATTTCTCTGGGCATAAAATTTACAGAGATGATTAAAAATAAAAATTCTTATTATATATGTTAAAGTGTTTTTTATGCAAATTTTATGTCCACCCTCACCTTAAAAAAAAAAAAAAAAAAAAAAAAGTATATCATTAATATTTATGATTTTAAAACTTTAAATAACCTGAAATTTGAGTTCGATGTTATTTATAGTTTGGTACATTGTATCGTCTATACCGTGCATATTGTTTATATTGCCTGTATCAATTGTTAAAGCACATTGTATCGTCGTACTTATCTGTAATTTTAATCAGGT
The DNA here is from genome assembly GCA_963930645.1 of Salticus scenicus. Taxonomy (NCBI): domain Eukaryota; kingdom Metazoa; phylum Arthropoda; class Arachnida; order Araneae; family Salticidae; genus Salticus; species Salticus scenicus. Next base: position 220,316,870 of record OZ005653.1, on the reverse strand, counting down.
GGAAAAAATCCATTATTTAAAAAAATATATGCATATATTCAGGTGGCTTAAATATTAAAAAAAGGAACTTAAAAAAAAAAAAAAAAAAAGTTTACATTTATTTTTGTAACCACAGCGTATAAAATTAAAGCACCTATGAGAATATATATATATATATATTTCTAAATCCATATATGAGGATGTGCATAAAAAGTGGACTAAATCATGTGGCGCCACAATCCTCTTGGAATGCCTTGATAAAAAAGTGTTGGATAAATGCGTGCGTTAATGATGAATAAAGGTAGGGAAGAATGATTAAACTAGCAAATTCTTTGTTTCAGTAGTTTGTTAAATTTCCAGTATTCATAGCTGCTAACTTTTTTAATTGATTCCGGAATGTTGTTAGCCCTATCTTCAAACCATATTCTTTGAGGAGTAATTATCTTCATATTTAATTGTAATTACATGCTAAAGAAAATTATTCTATTAAGAATATGGTATGAAGAAAACGGCGAATGTTAACAACATTCTGGAATAAATTGAAAAAGTTGGCAGCTATGAGTATTTTAATCCAGCTGATGGACAGGTAATATTTTTCAGAAAAGTTTTTAAATATTTTTTCAAGGTTGAACATTTAAAAGGGGAGGGGGGATTAAACAATTACAAAAGTAAAGAGGTTAAGACTAACAACAATGCTTTTACAAAAGCCCCTGCAAACAAGTATGAGGCCACTTCCTCATAAAATATGAGGGATTTTAATCAAATAATTTTTTTTGATTAATCTCTCTCAAATATTATGAGACAGGCTAGTCAAAAATTTTTTTTTTCGGGCTAAAATTCCTCTACAAATATTATGAGGCAGCTTAGTCAAATAGAGACTAGTTTTCCTTTTCAAATATTACCAGACAGATTAGTCAGGTAAATAGTCTTGACTATCCTGCCTCTTCAGATATTCATTGAAAATTAACTAGCTTGCTTCGTAAAATACCTGTTGGCTGCTGACTAACCGTCTTAATCAAGTGCAGATTCTGACTAACTTGTCTTGTCTGGCAACTGCGGTTGTTGACTAACCTTCCTGGTCAGATAATTATGATTATCGACTAGCCTTCTTTGTCTAATACTATTAACCTTCCTAGTCTGGAGTAGTGTTTTGGTGACTAGTTTAGCAAGTACACTTTTTAGTTTTGGAGACTAGTTCAGCAAGTACACTTTTCAGTTTTGGTGACTAGTTCAGCAAGTACACTTTTCAGTTTTGAAGACTAGTTCAGCAAGTACACTTTTCAGTTTCGGTGACTAGTTCAGCAAGTACACTTTTCAGTTTTGGAGACTAGTTCAGCAAGTACACTTTTTGGCTAGTCAGTTATTTTGGTTAGTCAATTCTGTATTGTCAGCTGAGCATTTTGGCAGGTCACTGTGACCAATTTATTTTTCTGTGTGTACTATTGTTTTACACTGGGTGAAGGGATCGGTGAAACAATGGAAACCCTTTGTTAAAAATAGAGTAGTCGAAATTCAGGAATTGTCAGAACCCGAAAATTGGTCATATTGTAATACAAAGGATAATCCCGCAGATTTAGTTACTCGTGGTATTAGCGCAAATGCGTTAGTTAATAATGATTTTTGGTTTAGAGGTCCAAATTGGTTATCTGAGCTAAATGGTAAAGGCAATGATATTGGTGAAGAGGTAGACACTCAATATATTACCGAAGAAAAAAGGAAAACACCTGAAAAAATAATTCAGTTTAAAATCTCTATAGAAACAGTTGAACCAATACTAGATCTTGAAAAATATAGTAACATTTTAAGAGTCCTCAGAATTACGGCATGGATAAAGAGATTTCTTAATAACGCGAATCCTAAAAACGAGAAATTTAGGGGTCCATTATCGGCAGAAGAAATTGCTAGTGCACAAACAATGAGGGTTAAATATACACAGAAAATTAGTTTTCCGAATGATATAAACTGTTTCATAAATGGGGAACCTATTTCGAAAAATTCAAATTTAATTGAATTCTCGCCATTTTTGGATTCCGAGGGAATAATGCGTATCGGAGGAAGGCTTCAGAAATCAAAATATTCCTTTAATGAAAAACACCCGATCCTGTTGCCTTCAAAGGTAAATTAATTGATTTGTTAATTAAAAATGCGCATGAAAGAGTTTTTCATTTTGGCATTAATGAAACATTAGTTCAATTACGGGAGAAATTTTGGGTAATCAAGGGCAGACAGGCAGTAAAAAGCGTATTAAGGTTCTACTATAAAAAATCAAACATAACTGCTATAAATACGTTTTTAAATTTAAAACTAATTATACTTAATTTTTTCTGCTGCATTGCGATTTTATTTTGAATTAAAAAAAAAAATCGCCTTTAAATGAACGTATTAAATAAAAATAAGTTGCGTAATAGCCGTTGCTAAGATACGCAGACGATTGAAGCGAAAGAATAAATCTATGAAAAATGAAACAAAGAAGCCAATATTTAAAATCGGAAAAACATTAATTTAAAAAAATCAAATTCGAAATTCGAAAAAATCTCGATGAGGTGCACACCTTCAGGGTCCCAGGTACCTACAGGGTGGTCAGAAAAACATGATAGAAAGTAAGCGATCATTGTGGAAAAAAGACAACATGCAAGAACATGAAACATATTTTTTACCGTCCCCGACTATAGTGTTATAAAGCCGGTTCCAAAACTCTGTCAAAATGCGCTGGAGTGTGTCGTAATCAAGTGCATCAATCTCACTTCTGATAGCCAATTTTCGGTCCTTTAGTGAATCAGGGCTATTCCTATAGATTCTAACCTTGATGTAACCCCTTAAGAATAAGTCGCACGGATTTGGGTCCGGACTGTATGGGGTCCACTCTATCCCGTGAATTTCTCTGCATCCAATGCAATCAAACGCTCACCAAACGTCGTTTCAAACCACGTGAAGACGTCAGAAGTTTTTTGGAGACGAGCCCCATCTGGCTTGAACCAGTACCGGCGTGTCCTGTTGAGATGGCCCGCATCAGGACCAAAGTGACGCTCTAGCAACTCTCGACCACACCATCAATAAATATCGGACCAATTATCTGCTTCGACGATATGGCACACCACACCATGACCCTTTGTGGATCCAGTGAAGAGATGGCGCTGAGATGAGGATTTCCCGTACCTCAGTGGCGCCAGTTTTGTTTGTTCACGAAACCATTCAACTGAAAATGGGTCTCATCACTGAACCAGATCTTGAATTCACTGATGGAACCATTTTTAAGTTCCTCGATTATGTGGTTTGCGAAATCTCTCCACTTCACAGTATCCCCCCCCCCCCTTTAGCGACTGTCACATTTGGATCTTGTATGGACACAATCCTACTGCTTTCATTAGCCTTTGTAATGATGTTTTGGATATGCTTAATTGTTGGGCCGCCTGTCGAGTGGAAGTGGTTGGCTGATCCTCAAAGTATGCGCGCGCAGGCTCCCTAATGTCGTCTGTAACAACTGCTGATTTTCGTCCCGACGCCTTTCTTTTTGCATCCTAAACACTCCCTGTAGATTCATATCTGTCCATCAACCTGTAAACAATGAAAATCAGTGGGAGATTAGGACCATTACATCAGTCATCTGATGGCTTAAAAATCACTGCGACTTTAGAGCGCTATAACTTACTGCGCGATTATCTCTTCACTAAGCGTCCTTTTCATTTTGAACTCTGAACGACACGCCCGTCGAATGGGGACATTACATCGGTTATTCTCATAAAATTTTCCTTCGATATATAACCGATCTTGAAAGGTTTGTGATTCTATATTGGTTATTCTTTATTTCCGGTAATTAAGCATTCAACTGAAATGTCACTATATGTGCTATTATAATATGGAAGAATTATATTTGCATCAATACATTTGAAATCAGAAACTTAAAATACTTTCTATCATGTTTTTCTGACCACCCTGTATATGCCAAATATGGAAGCTCTGTGATCAATAGTGTGTTCACCAGAGCGCAGACAGACAGACCACACACACACACACACACACAGACACTTCTCTTTATTTATACAGATTTATTTATTTTATTAATTTAATCGAATTTTCAATTTTATTATTTCTTCTTTGAACAGTACATTGCAACGTAACTTTTAATTTTTTAACACAATTGGTAAGGTTGTTAGTACTTCTGGTAGGACAAAACATTGAATGAAATGTTTGATACTTCGCAGTTAAACGATTTTATTACAGACTTTTCTCAAAATTCAGAAAAAGTAAAAAATAAAAAGAATCAGAACAAGAAATTACATTTTCTGCATTGTTTATAGAGTAAAATTTAAGTGTAAACATAAATGTAAAGTAATAAAACAAGTACTTTAATGTTCAAAATAAATATCGCCGAGAATAAAAGGTGCGAATATCGGATTTAGTATCGCTTTGCTTTTGTAATTAAACTAAAGCAACGCACTGCTGAGACTTCCTACCTTTGGTTGTGTAATTAGTAGGACAACAAACCGTGCCTATCGCGTGGTTTATTATTTCTCGCACATACCCGATATTGATCACTTCACAATGTGCAATTGCCTTCTTAAGTAAAGCACAAACTTTTTTTTTTTATCTTATCTTAAAAATAACATTTTCTCTTGATATGATTTCGGAACCCCTTGAAGTGGGGCCAGGGATAGCTGTTGTGTTTGCCCTTACGGTAATCAGACTCTTCTCACCTTTAAAAAAAAAAAAAAAAAAAGAGATAGATAGTCAGATAGGTTTGTCATTTTGCAGAGTGATGGTTAACAATAAGAGCTAATTTTACTATAGATTAGAATAAGTCAGATGGGTTTGTCAGCTCAAAAAACACTTATCCTTAAGTTTTTTTGCGTTAAACTTAATTTACTTACATTGTCAGGAAATGGAAAGATTTATTTATCTCATCCTGCTGTTATGTTGCATATTTTATTTATTTTGTAAAACTTTACAAAATTACAAAAATCTTACTGCCGTATATCTTTTAAGCGCATCATTTAGGTACTATATGTATATATATATATATATAATAATAATAAAAGAAGATGTTTGTCTGTCTGTCTGTCTGTCTGTCTGTCTGTGCATCTATACGTTCAGCCCCTACTGAACGCAGAAGTATAAAATTTTACATACGGGTACTCAGAAGCCTTCCCGAGTTGATAGTGAAAGCAGAATTTAAAATTTTTAATTAGTTCCGGAGATATTAATTAAAACGTCGACCAATGCCTAATTAAAAAGCGAGTGGATCGTAATTTTCGCCCTTCAGCGTGTTCCTGAAATGAGAAAGCAGAGAGAGAAAAATTTTGCGGGTTTTTCTAAAGCGATCGCTGCCGATCTGTTGGAAATATCGAAAATGCACCTGTACCACGAGAAAGAGCATTTATTACCGATTCTTACGGTACAATTTTTTTTTAAAAATACGGATTTTTTATATTTTTAAAAAAGTTTTAAAAAGGGTCGAAAATTTCTCTTTTTCTCGATTGTCTTTTTTGAAACGCCCTGTACGACCGAGTAACTGTTCCATTTATTAACAACTGGTATATCTGGAAAGGACATTTAATCCTCTTTCGAACCATATAAACATTTTTACAAAATACGGATTAGCGATCCATATTTTTAGATTTTACGAAACATCGATTTTTTCACAAAACATTTTATAACTCAAAAGCGTTTAGAGATAAATCATTTCTTTTTTTTTTTTTTTTTTTTTTTTTTTTTTTTTGTATATAGATCTCGCTTCAACAATTGAATACCCAAAAGATTGAGAGAAAATTTCAAAAACTGAATGAGTTATAATTTTTTTAATTTTCAGTATCGCGGCAGTTTTCGATGAAATTCTGAAACTCTTGCAACTGACCTTAACAGAGAAGAGAGAATAAGATTCTTCAGTGCCAGGTGCTAGAGGTCGGGAAAAATTGCTTTTTTGCTTTTCGCCCGAGTTACTTTTAACAGAATAATACTGATTTTTTCCCCCTTTTTTTTTTTTTTTTTTTTTTAAGAATTCGGTTGTAAAAAAGCAGTTTTGGAATTCTTAAATTTTAGATGGATTTCAACAGTAATCGTTAATCGCCCTTGATAGATTAGCCATTTTGAGTCTAAAATATATCATAGATATTCATTATTGTAATACATAATACATCAGTCAAAAGATATTTTAAAGTATTTTTATTGCAGGCTATTAAAATGATATAAGCCGTTCAAATTCTGTACGAAACTTTCGGAGAAAACTACGGAAAAACCAGAAAATTTTTATTCTTTTATATTTTACAGAGTTTCAAATTCAGATTTTCGCTCACATTTCGTACTAATAATTTTTTACGATATATAGCTCGGAATTAAGCAAGTTTTGGAGAAAACAACAGATAAGTCAGACACAAATCTTTTTAAAAAATGTTATACGGCGCCGCAGGCGCCACCGAGCGGGACTTAGCTAAAGTCAGAAATTTGAAAGACCATAACATGGTGAGCGAACAGGCTGTTTCAGATATTGAAAAAGGAAGAGCGAGCCGAAGGCGCTACCGCACGGGAATTTACTGCGCTTTCAATAAGCTATTTTCACGATATATCGATAAGCTGTTATTAGACCTGAAACGGGAAAAGGCGCAGCAGGCGCCACCGAGCGGGAGTTTCGTAAATCGGATTTTTCAGGGATCGCGAACCAGCTGGTCGCCGAAGGCGGCTAGTATATATATATGACGATTAAGTTGGCACAATCTATATTTTTCTAGAATTCGTGTCTGAGCAAAGAAGAAGTCACTAATTAATCCAGTCATTTAACCAGTCAGTTTTATTTTAAAAATATAAGGCTGGGGTTTTCCACGTAGGAGAGGAATCAATACAATACTTTAAGTAACTACATGAAAAAAGTCTTAATCGCAAACAGTATGGAAAAGCTATTACTTATTCTTCTTTAGCAAAACTAAAACGAAAAAGGCAATATTTTAAGGATGCAAGCATTTTTATATGAGGAAAAAATGAGAAGAGGCGAGGGACTTATTCCCCTACTGACGTAATGTCACGTGATCAAAAAGAGTGTAACTTAGTGCTTTTTAATTCTTCTGTTTGTTTCTTCCTTTTCAGACAGGGCGTTGACCATGTCTAAAAGGATATTTTTGGTCTGGAGGGGAAAAGACAATTTGGAAGAAATACGCTAAAATAAAAAATAAATAAATAAATAAAAAAGATTAATTTTCCTAACGGTTATTTTTAATAAAGCGGTAATGAAAGTTTCGATTTCCAAAGAACAAATTTGAGCCATTATTAAAGAACATATTAACTAATATAAAAAAGACCTAATTAGAGAGTTTTTATATTACATGTATATGAAAGAATAAATAAAGATTTATTTATTCATAATAGCTAATAGAAAATCCTTTCTAAAATTGGTAACTCTGAAATAATTCTTAACTTAACACAATAAACTTAGTTTTTCTGTAAAATACTTAATAACGCAAGAGATAATAAAGCGTTTCTTACTATTATCAACGGTTTAGAAATAAGAAATTAGGCTCTTGAAATTCCCAATCGGCTGCGGTGCGTCAGTCATTATCTAACTTCCCAGTAAGAAGACGTAGTTTTCAAAGTAAATGTGTTGGCCGTCTAGCCTTTAGTAACAATCCTACAAGGATATAGCTAATTTGCAACGATTGAACAGTGAGACTTTCAGCATGCAAGAATTGTATGCTGTTTATAATGTTTTTAACCTTTCGCTCGTTAAACTTGGTTCAGACTTGACGCATCAAATACTGTTGTAATGGGGATTTCTTTATTTTTTTATTTTTATTTTATTTTATTTTATTTTTTATTTTTATTTTTCTGTCTGCTGCTAGCGTCAACACGTGTCAAGACCGTTTTCCTTACGCTGACAACTTTTATCGCTACCTATTGCCATGATAACTGGCATAGAAAACTTGATTTTTTTTATTTATTTATTTATTTATTTATTTTTTTTTTTTTTTTGTAAAGTTCTTCAAGTAAAAAATATAAATAATTTCATTGATTATAAACTCCTCTCATGCATAGAAATATATTAAAACTTCTTCACACACCATAAATTTTAAGTCAGCACAACCGGTTTCGAAAGGACGTAGCCTTTCTTCATTAGGTGCAAACACGTGCCTTGGAGGCAAAAGCAAGACTCCATGCATCTTAAAAGTTCTGGGGTCACTTTCTGACAACGAATAATTTACGACATTTGTGGTAAATTATTCGTTGGGCATTTATGGCGTGCATCCTACGTCAGGGTCCAGGTTTTGGACCCGATTCACTCGACTTACTTCAAATCTGCAATAAAGAATATTCCGTGTGGTGTAATTATAAAGACTCATTCTCATTTTGAAACCCAGAATATTATACATATATAAACATACATATATATATTCTGCATTTCTGCATCAGAACAAAGATTGATACTTCAAAATAATTGCCATTCTGTATTGTAATTGATGTTTTGGCTGAACCATATTACAAATAGTGATATGATATTTTAATAATGCAGCTGTCATTCACAAAATTTTAAAATAAATAGTAAAAATGTTTTTAAAAAATATCAACATAAAGAGTTTTTAAACTTATGTAATTAAAAATTACATTCTAAAATGAAATTTGTCTTTCTTAATTACCATACAGAGAAAAAATTGTAATTTTTACTCTCTTTTTTCGTGTAACAAAATTTACAAAGCAAAATATAAATATAATCATAATAATAATAATAATAATAATAATAAGTTTCAAAGTTTGTTTTTAATTTTATTAAAAAAATGTTTCTGGTCTCAGTAAAGATTTTGCGATAATAGCTGTAAAAATTTTATATTTTTATATAAATATAGAGATGAAAAAAAAAATTGCAGTGCAAAATTTTTGGTAAACCATTTTAATAAAACTTTATTAAAATGGCGTAGCTCTAAGCTTAGCAGAAAATTGTGATGAGAAAATGAATCCATGCAGCTTAATTTTAATGCGAATTTTCAAAAATGACAAAAGCAAGAATCGCTGTTAAACATGCAAGTTGCAACAAAAACTTACATTTTTTTTTTTTTTTTTTTTTTAATGCTACTGAAAAAATATCAGATGTAAAAAAAAAATGTTGTCATAAATTTTAATCTTATTAATTGAAAATATGATTTTCATCCATTTTAATATAAATACGTAATCATGGAAATTTTAAAAACGTAAAGGGATTTATTCAAAACTGCTGCATATATGTTTAAAGTTAAGCAGTATCAACTACATAACTTTTTAATGTATTTAGATTAGAAATGCTTCCCAAATGCATTGCACTGATATGTTTTCAAAAACTTAAATAAGTAATATAATTCTACTAAGAAGTAAGATATAAGTACTTTTAAGTTAATAACAAGTTTTCAATTTAATACACTATTTCACTTCTTTAAAATATAAAATTGAAAATATTCTGAGTAACTGCGAATATTTCTAAAATATTTAAAACCTTAGTAGATTTCTTTAAAGTTAAGCAGTATAAGTTATGACGAAAAAAATTATGTATTTCTATTAAAATTTTTGAAAAAAAAAAAAAAACCTTCCTGGTTCCTGAAATTTTTTAACTGATTCTGGCTTATTCCGAAAATGTCATCAATTTTGTTTTAGCAGCTCTAGTTTATGAACTATAATTATAATGAACATTATTGTGATTATTACGATTACTATTATTATTTTTATGACTATTATTATTATTATTATTACTTTTAAAATATATTTAAAACCAAGGAATGATACTGAAGGGACTAAGGAACTGAAGTGAATATTTTCTTTGGAAACTATAAGATTTCTAACTATGAAAGAAGTATTGCAGAATATACACAATACTTTTTGTGCAGATGTTTCTAACATGAGCAAAAAATTGCACTATCCACACAGTAATTCGACCGATTTTCAAATTGTTAAAAGTATGGTTTCTTTAGCGTATATTATATATAAGCTAAAAGAACTAGACCTGATGGGGCAAAACTGAAAACGTTTTTGGAGTCAGTGATCTAAATATAGTAAGAAAGAGGTCAAAATTGTTAGATAATTAAACCCATGTTGACCAATGAAATGCTATAAGTTATTCTTCGTTAGATTTCGCGAAACTCTTTATTTATAACAGTAAAAATAATACTACGTCTAAATATCTAAGTTTCATTATATAAGAAAAAAAAAAATCTTTACAATCTCTTACATGTATTTATTAAAGGAAAGGGGTATATGCAAACAATACCTTAAAAAAAAAAAAAAAAAAAGAAAAAAAAAAATCAGATATCCATCAATTACTTTTTTGGTACACATCATATTTATTTTTGAATAATATAAGCATTATGTTTATTTTATTACTTTAAGCATCTCTTGGAAATGTAAAATTCTCGATGTGAATACTAGTTTTATATCAAGACTTAAATAAAATGTAATGTATTGCGGATCTGTTTTCCAAAATTTGGTTAGTGTTTACCTGGTCTAGAATGTTTAAATTATGTTAAAGAAACTTTGAGACAATGTTTCAGGATAAACAACTATAGTCTTACTATGTTTATGCAAAATAAACATCGAAATCAATAGTGTCAACATGTATTTGGAAATCGCTTGAAAAGTTTAGGTTGATTTTATTGATTTTTACAGAAGGTTTTATTATCTAAAATTTGTTTTTAAAGTGACTTGGCTCATAGTGCGATGGAAAAGATTAAAAATATTTTTGTAATATTTCCTTGCTTCGAATGTTCAATATTTACTCAATAATTTTCGAAATTTCAGAATAGAGGAATTATTTATTTGCTATGCTACTTTAATTCTAAGTACTATAAATAAATGCTGAAAAATATTTTTTTTAGATGCAGAACAAATGTTTATAACTAAACCGATTAAATTACGCATCATTAATATTTGTGCATGTGAAAAAAAAAAAAAAAAATCGAAATACAGAAAAATATGCTGTAAGTACATATTTTAGCTCTCAAACTTCAAGATTACACCATTGTTTACTAATGTGTGGTAATATGTGGCGCCATCTTTTGACTACACAGGTCGACATGTAAAATTTTGATTTTATAATTTTGGCTGATCTTTATTTTTTTGGTGTGCTGAAACCGAAAATGAAGCCAATTTTTCTCTATCATGTATAGATTTTTGTCAATACAGGGTGCCTGCCTATACAATTTCTTCCATTACTCTTTCATCAATATAATTATATAGTAAGTTTTATAGTATGTTTCCATGATTAATTAATCATATATGCCTATTGTTGTAATTGTGAAGCACTAGTGCGATTTAAAAACATATCAACCAACCAACCGATTCTCATGAAGGTATATGTAAGAAATCGTGTCGGTAAACACTCTGTATTGACAAAACTCTATACGTGATAGAGAAAAATGGGCTGCATTTTGGGTTTCAGCATATCAAAAAACATAAAGTTCAGCTGAAATCATCAAATAATTTTGTCAACTTCATTTTTTTAGGCCTGTGCCATTTATTATCACGAATTATGATTTACGTCTAAGCCTTTTTAGTTTAAATACAGCAGGCAGCAAAATTATTCGAGCGCTAAAAATAATTCCTATGTAAAAAAAAAAAAAAAAAAGTACACTTAATACTGTTTTGTTAAATAAATCGTTGTCGAATCATGTTCGTAGACTAACTAAGAACATGACTTGACAAAGGATTTATTTAACAAAACAGAATCAAATGTATTTTTTTTTTTTATATATATATAGGAATTGTTGCTATCGCTCGAATAATTTTGCTGCCGACTGTATGTATCCCAAGTACATTGTAAAGAATTTTCACAAAAATAAAACTAAAATGTTAAAATTAAAAGTTATTTATAATATTTTAAGTTATATAAAAGTTATTTAACTTTTTATAATTAATATTTTTTAATAATATTTTTTAATTAATAACTCTTTATAATTATAAAAAGTTATTTATAATAATTTAAGTTATATGAAAGTTATAGCATACAACTTTTGAAGGATAGATATTTTTATTGCATATATATAAAAAAAAAAAATAATAATAATAATAATAATATGAAACATTTTTTTTTCTTTTTTTTTTTTAAATAAGAAACTAACAAAATAAAAGTTAAAGAAACAATGAAGTTATTTATTGTGTGGATTCATTAAAATCTCTATTTAAATTACATTTTTATTATATTTATTAAATTTTCATATGTAAAATTATCAAAAAGTCAGCTCTATTAATTTAATGACAATTAACTTGACAATAGCAAGTTTCATAAGCCTAAGCAGACTAACAACATACTATTTGCTCCACTGATAGTTATTCAAGAAATTCTTCAGTTTTGCTAGAAAAAATTAACTGATTTTCTAAACATCTGAACCTGGATATATGTATAAAACCCTTAAGCCACAGTTGCCCCCTGAGTAGTGCTAAATGAGTAACGACTAGAGGCTAGGGTACATTATAGTCCAGTCACAATAGAAAAAATAGAAAAATTGTGTAGCTTTGAAACTTGGCACAGTCGTAGCTCAGAGAGCCTGAAGAACATACTAAAAGTCCCCGCTCTAGGGGGGTGAGTGAGGGGCACGGGGCATTTAAAGGGAGGGAGGGCACTTCTCATTTTTTATTAAATATCTTGAAAACTATAGGACTTAGAGAAAAAAAATTCTATTACAAAATTAATCTACGTGAAATTTCCTACAAAAATGTCTATTACGTTTCCTTTGTATGATCAATAGTTAAGAATACATAGGGAATGAAATATCACATTTTCTTGAAAAATGCTTTTTTGTAATAGTAAAATTAACTAAAGAGTGTAATAAAAATTGTTCTGACCAATTATTTTCTGCTTATGTAATGCTTTATTCATGAAGGATCTACTTAAAAATAATATAGCAAGATTTTTTTTTAAATGTTTTTAATAACTTTGAGGCAAGTAGAGGCAAATGGCGTTTTGAGTAGCAATTCAGATAACAAAGAGCAAAAACTGACAGACAGAAAAAAAAAAAGATAAATACAAATGTGTAGTTAAGAAAATAAGCGCAGTCATAGTCGAGAACGTTCTGAACAACATACTAAAAATCCCCTCCCGTGGGGGGTAAGCGGAGGGCAGCGAGCACAAACATAGGGATAACAGTGCAAAATAACATATTAAATGTCCCCGCCCGTGAGAGGTGAATGTATGGTTTAGAGAGGGCATTTATAGTTTTTTTTTTTTTCTTTTAAGTACATTTCTTAAACATTTTGAAAATTATCGGGTTAAAGAAAAAACTCATTTTCAATATTAATACAAAGATGAGATTCTTCAGACTTTAGTAGGAATTTCAGACTTTTCTTAATTTTCTAAATGTAATTTTCAGACTTTTTTATTTCAAAATATTCTTATATTTGTTTAATCTTCTTTGTTTTAACATGTTCTTGAGGAATTAGTTTTCATATATTCTCATATTTGCTTATGGAAAATATGATTTTTCTTATCTGTTTCTTCTTTTATTGCAAAAATTAAGTTATCTTTAAATATTTCAAATATTTTCAGACTTGGTCTATTTACCACTCTCATCCCTAATTATAACTACGGGAAAATTTCTACAAACATGCCTGTTACTTTTTCTTTATAGGATCAACAGTTTAGAAAATGTAGAAGCATGAAATATCACCTTTTCTTGAAAAATACGTTTTTGGAATAGTGAAATCAACTACTGTGCGTAATTAAAATGGTTCAGGTTAAATGTTTTGTACTTATATGAAATATATAATTATATAGTGATATATACGTATCTATAAAAAAGGACTATGTAAGGATAATATAGCAAATGCTGTATGTTTTAAATAATAATATATCGCGATATATACGTATATATGGAAAAGGACTATGTAAGGATAATATAGCAAATGTTGTATGTTTTAAATAATAATGCATAGCGAAATATACGTATATATGGAAAAGGACTATGTAAGGATAATATAGCAAATGTTGTATGTTTTAAATAATAATATATAGTGATATATATGTATATATGGAAAAGGACTATGTAAGGATAATATAGCAAATGCTGCATGTTTTAAATATTTTTGAGGCAAATAGATGCAAGCGATATTTTGAGTATCAATCCAGACAACGAACACTAAAAATTGACGAATAGAAAAAAATAATTGTATGGTTATTAGAATTGGTATAGGGATAGGCATCTTTATCATAGGGATAGGCATTCTTTACAACATTCTAATGCATTCTAAATAATATACCAATGTTTTCCGCTCGCAGAGCTCATTTAAAAAGGGCTTCTTTATTTTTCTTAAATATCCTGAAACTATGGAATTTAGTGGATAAAACTCAAAATAGCGGATATATTTCCAAATTAATCTACTTCATATCTGCTACGAAAATAGCCATTACATTTTCTTTGGAAAATCAATAAAACATAGACAAATGAGAGATTGTTTTTAAAAAATCCCTTTTATGCAGTAGTAGAATCATTAAAGGTCATAAATAAAACAAATAAAACGGGATATTTTTCTGATATATATATTTTTGTTTTTCATATTTTATTTATTTATTTTAAGTCTTATTAAGTCTGATTCATCTAATACTCTGCTTTATCCCAGCTCGTATTATAAGAGTTCTAATAAACTTTGAATAAAAACAAATATTGTGTACAATAAATGAAAAATGTGGTATTATTCATCTTCACTATTGCCGTTCTAATATAGTTTTCAGTATCACAAAAAAATTAATTAATTAATTAATTAATTAAATTAAGTTAAGCTAATAAATAAATCCTTACTTTCTTTACTTTAATCTCATATTTGTTAGTATTTAAAATTATAAAAATGTGTTCAATCTATACAAACTTCAGACAAAATACGCATTAACAACGAAATAATTCAAAATAACGCGTGATTATTATTACTGTTTTTTTTTCTTTTTTTTTTAAGATTATAAAAAGGAAATCGTGTTCAATTTTTATTTTATCTTGTTTCATTTTTTACTCATACACGGTAAGAAAATTAAACTGCATTAAGCAAAATTAAATAAATATACATCTAAAAAAAAAAAAACTTATTTCGTGTAGAATATGTTAGGAAAGTCATATTTTTTCTTTTCTGTGATAAATTCAGATGAAATTCTTAGCGTATATTTAATTTATGGGAATAAACATAGCTACATAAAGTTAGTCGAATGGATTTCATAGAATAGTATGGATGAAAACTCTCTGAATAATTTGAATGAATGTTATTAATGTAGTAACATCCTTAAATATTTCATCAGAGTAGACGGGATATTGATACAGAGTTTGAGAAGGCGATAGCTTCTTCATTCAGAAATATATCTATTCAGATAAAACTGCTTTCAACTGCTTTTAAAGTACGCTAGAAAATTTCAAATAGAATACATCTTCTCTTATATATCAAACTGTAAGGATACTATAGTTATACGGAGTTAGAGAAAATAATGTAAGTGGTATACCAAATTACTCAGGCCTGCGATGAAATTCTGTCCTTCAAAAAGATGTGTTTTTATGCTGCATTTTATGTTGATTCAGGAAAAAACTGTTCAAAAATTTCTATTACGTGAAATTTTCATAAAACTGTGATTTCTTCAGCTTAGAAGTCCACTTTTGCAACACCCATCTAAATCATTATCTTGAAAATCGGGGTGATGTGAGTAAAGAACAAAGAGAGCTGATTCATCAAGAGATCAAAGAAATGTATAGGTGGTATCAGGGACTATGGAGTGTTAATGTGTTTGCAGATTAATTTTGGATGCTGCATACAGAATCGCTCCCCACCCTCCCCCATCTTCCTCCTGGTTAAGGCACTCAAGCCGAACACAAGAGAGAAACCTCTAAAGGGAGCTTCGATGTAAAAAAAAATAATAATAATAAATAAATAAATAAAGATAATGTGCAAATAATAAATGTATTTTATGCATAAATAGTTTCGAATTTGTTATAGCCTGTGTGTGAAATTTTTCCAATCTTCACCCTTACTTTATGAAAAACTTTTACGTTATAGGAAGAAATGAGAAGCATATCTGAATTCAGCGCATCAAAACACATTAAAGATACCCAACGCAGTGAAAAAAGAAAAGAAAAAAATTAAAAACAGACCTGTGCTATCATTGTTACTGTTATTGTTATATTTTTTTGCATTTCATTTTCCTTTATTTTATTTATTTATTATCATCATTATAATTATTATTTGAAAAAGACAGTTTATAAATTAGATTTTGCGATAGTTTAATTTCTTTTTTATGTTTGATAAAAACTTAAGTTTTTTGTTACTAAATAATATTAAAAAAAAAAAAAAAAAAGAGTTTAAAAAACGAAATTTGTTTTATCGCATATTTTGTAAAAGCTCGTGAATATGAATTTTAGAAGATTTTGTCGCAAATAATACCCTACAGACGTAATTTATCATAAAGAACACGTTTTAAATGCACTATAAATTATAAATTATTTTATTTTTTGTATACATCTATATCATGTATATATCGTTCAATAAGCAGATTTAAAAAGAATATTTTTCTTAAAAACTTGAATTAAAATTGATATAAAATAATTGAAAACCTTTTTACTGTGAGTTTGGGTATTTTTATGACTCCAAAATTTACTGCTTTGTTTGTTTCCTGAGTACTGAAATTTTTGCTTTGTTTCGAAAACTACTTATATCACGAATAATCCAGACTACATTATTATTATTATTATTATTATTATTATTATTTATTATTATCATTATTATTATTATTATCATTATTACTATTATTATTATTATTATTACAGAAACATGTATTTATGAAGCATATAAAGACACAACAAACATCCTTGTCTTACACAAGATTCTATCTCATGCCATTACTGACGTCAGCTACATGTGTGACAAATGGTCTTGGACCATCTCGTTATGCATCTCCATCGCTGTTGTGTATTCAAAAAACGGAGTACAGAGACTAATTTAAACATAACAAAAATACTTTATTTAAATAGAATGGGGGAGGAACTAACTTTCTAACAGCACAATAAAAATTAATTGCCTACACTTCCTCTTAATCCTTTCATTCCCTTTTTTTTCCATCCATAAAACTATAAATCTTATGTTTAGTCATAAATTTATTTAAAAGGTAAAATAAATAAATATATTTTTAAATAGGATTAGCAGCAGAGTACGAAATAATATAGCTAACAAAGCAACTGAGAGGTGTTTATTTATGCTTAAAATAACCACTGATAACCATTTAAAATCATAACTTTTCAATAAATAAAAATATAAAATTTTGGAAGAAATACATATTGCAATTTATTAAAATACAAATTATAAAACATTAAAAAATAAAATGAAAAATATTTCAGCAGTTAATTTACTTAAATTGCCCAAAACAGGAAAATGATCGAGCTATTATAATAATCAGAATAGAGTAAAATATACTTTCATTTTTCAACTTGGATAGTGAAATCATCTAAAATATATATTTTTCGGTGGAAATTGTATATAGATTTTAATATTGCTCATTTTGAATCAGCGGGAGTGTTAGATGGTAAGAAAGGAAATGTGAAATGTTATAATTCCAATCGGCATCACGGTGAATGAAAGGGTTAACTATAAAGCAATAAATAGGCTCATATTAAAAATAACTTGACGGGGGTCATAACTGGAATACCACTCGTCTGTAATCCACAATATTAGACTTTGGGTAAACTAAACTCAGTATGATACCTCCAATTGAAATAATTGAACTGCACTGAACTAAACCCCGGTAGAGTCCTGCATTGGATCACGTACCTGCGGGTTTCGCACCTTGCGGATCGAATGCAGACCGAATTAACATTAAATTTTGACCCGCGGGTAAAACCACGGGTCTACTCGCAAACTGAATTTCTTAAAAAAAAAAAAAAAAAAAAAAAAAAACTTACATTGATTTTTTATGACTATAATATTTTGAATGTAGATACGCTGTTTGATATTATTTCCCTTTGTAGCAGTTTGAAGTAACATGACTCATAACATAAATTTAATTTGTGAAGAAGAAATGCGTAAATATTTAACGTTTAAAACGATGTATGAGAAAATTATTTACCTTCCAACGTATATTTACTTTCTTATTTTAATTTATATATGTATATATATATAATTTGCAATAATTAAGTAATATTTAATTCTCCGAATGATCTGTTCAATAATGTAACTGTATTTTGTAAAACATAATTTTTATTCGATTTTTTATATAATGTAAATTGGATAATACATTTTTGCGGTTCACGTGTTGGGTTGCGGGTTGAAAATTTTTCTGCGGGTTGGGTGCGGGTCAAGTTTTCTCGACCAGCGAAGGGCTCTGAATCCCGTGTACAATTTTATCAAGCCTTTTATACACTAAAAAGTCAATTTGCATTTATATGCAACGTAGTTACCAACAATCTTATTCAAAACTAATCAATTGTTAAATTCTGCAAAATTCCAAATTTTCCCTTCAAACACATAATTACTGCCTAGCCTTCGTAGAGTACCTTTCCACACATCCCGGTTTACGAAATTCATACGAAAACTCCTCGTAACCTCACACCTGTCAAAACTCTGAAATTGAACAAAATGTATAACGTAAAGCGTCTTGATCAAATATCGTTAAAGTGTTATATAATACCATATAATAACTTTTTAAAAAATTCTGTAAAATCACAAAAAGAAATTTAATTTAACGATATTAATGAACATTTCTTTAAAAATTTTGCGTTTTTAAAATATAAATAAAACATGTGACTTTTAGGAGTTTATTGTCATTAAAAATATTTAGTATTAAGGTTTAAATGCACTTGGAAATATATGTATTTTGTAATTTTAATGCTGTTAAAAAAGTCCACCATTATTACACAGTAGTCGAAAGAAAGATCATGGGTTTAAAAAAAAATGTAAAAACTTGAGTGATTTTTCTTTTCTTTATATTTTTTCTAAGACTGGTGGTGTGTTTTTCAGGTCATATATAAATTGATTATAACGGACGTAAAGCTCGTGAAAAATGCCAATCGAAAATAGTGACAGCACTCTCTCTCTCTCTATATATATATACTTCTTGAACAAAAACTTCTACACGTAGTGTCTATTGCCATGTAGTGAGATTAAATTCAGGTATATACATTCCAGTCTTATAGCTTCTTTTGACATTTCTTTCATAAATTCATTTTTATACGCCTTTTAATCTAGCTGTGCTTTAACATACTGTAATCAGATAAATAGTTAAAACAACATTTGTGATCACATTGTATTGTAGCGAAGTCAAAGAAGTGCTTCGGAGTACCTGCATTTGGTCGCAACCAATGCTTACCTCTAACGAAAAATAATAAAAACATAAAAATATTTTTTCCAAAATGAAAAGCCAAAAAGATTAAATTTAGAATTTTAGTCTCTGAACCAATCTCCGCGTTAGCAGAAATTATTCAGGGTGAAGCACCGGGAGTTGAAAAATAAATAAATAATAATAATCATAGTAAAATAAATAAATAGTAAATAAATAATTCCCAGAGAAAACCTAAGTGTAACAGTGAGACCGTTACGGGCGTTGACAAGACAGTCTGGACTGCGAAAAGGAATAAGGAGTTGAGCAGGGCGTCCAAGGGGCACAGGAAACCGTGCAGAGTCCCACAATTAATAAAAAAAAAAGGGGGGGCATATATATATATATTTCCTCCTATAGTAATTAAAATTCAGGAAAATTAAGCAAGAAATAAAATACAGAACTTCAGCGAGAATCTTGATGTCCAGCCAGAATCTAGTTCTTAGATGGATCCGTGGACTAGTTAGAAGCCAATATAGTACTCTCAATCCTCACTGAAAGTTTTCAGCAAAAAAGATAGAAGATTATGCCCCTATCACAAGAGCCAATCAGAGGCCAGGAAATCGACCAATGAGAGCAGATCTAAGAAGCCGACGTCAAAAGTTAATAAAATTAATAAAAAAAATTAAAAATAAGTCAAATAATAAAAAAATAACCCGGAAATTGGGAAATTTTGATAAAAATAAAAATATATAAGTAGAAAAAAAATGTGTCAATTTCTGATCCCTAATTTTAAGATAAAGAAATAATATTAAATTTTTATATTACTAAATTTAATATTACTTCTTAATTCTTGAACATTACTTTTTCTATATCTTAATCTTATAATTCATTTAAAGAAAACTCGGTTAATTAGCTCCCTGTAAATTATACACGAATTTATATTTATTTTTAAAAGTAAAAATTTGTGAACTGTGTTATTAATCGTCTAAAAAAATAAATAAATAGAAGTTTTATCAAGTTAATTTACCCCCCATATTTTTCTTCGTATTTCCAAAGTAGATTAAATTTCGGTCATTAAAATTATTCGAAAAATGTTCAGCCCAGAAGAAAAAATTGGCTTATTTATTCCTTTTCTCTTTTTGTTTAGGTTAAAAAACAAACTCGAACATTTTGTAATTGAATTTTTAAGTGAAATGTAATTTATTTTCCATTGTGAAATAGCAGAAACAATAGACTTAAATAACTCATCTCATGAAGCTTTAAGCGAAGTTAATTAGGGAAACTACATAGAATAAAAAATGAAAGTGTTTTTATTTAATGGGCTTTTAGACGGTTAATGAATAAAACAAAATATTGATCATTTTCTTAATGAAGTTCCTACCTGATAACAGCTCTTCATTAAATATGAACTTTTTCCCTCGAATAAAAAAAACAAAAATTATTTTTCACTTATAAAATTTAGATATGAAAAGAGTATAAATGAAACGTGAAAAAGACTGGAAAAAATAAAATAAAATAAATACAGGTTACAGAACAGAATTTAATTGTGGTTCTAGTTAAAATGACATATTTTTCACATTTTTATTTTGTAAATTATTTAAGAGGTTATGTATGCAATAAAGTTTTTAACTAAGGGATTTAATAAAGAAACAAATTGAAAAACAATGTAAGACATTAAATTGAAACAGAGGATTATTGCTTACAAAATATATTCGACTGATAAATATCTTATATTTATATAGTTTTTAATATAAATAAATAATATTATGAATCTAAAGTCTCGAATTAAGATAAGCTTAATTATGTTAATTTTACATAGAAGCAAACTTTCAAACCGTGTTTTCTTCAAAATAAATAAAGATATTGAGTTAGTAATTTTTCTTTGACCTTAACATAAAATAGAATGTCTACATATCTTCCTAGATATGTCTGCATACATTCATATTAACTAGTGATGTATCTAAAAAACGATAATTAGGGTTTAAGTTTAGGTTTTTTTTAATGTATTAGTTTTTTGTATTTTTTGAAAAAATGTATCCGAGGAAAAAACATAGCTTGAATGTTTGTTCCTCATGTTCGTTTCACTAAAATAAACTGTTATTAATATTTTTAAAAGATTTTTTCTTAAATTTTCACCAATTGATTTCGTTGTACTTCGAAAATAGATGAAATTTTGATTATTAAAGTTATTTGAAAAGTTTTTGGCTTGCAAGAATAAACTGGCTTATCTATCCTTTTTCTCCTTTTTTTCATGTAATTAATTAAAAAAAAAAAAAAAACAGTAGCATGTTGTAATTGAATTTTTAAGTGGAATGTAATTTATTTTCCATTGTGCAATAGCAGGAACAATAGATTTAAATAACTTATACTATGAAGTTTTCAGCAAAATTAATTAGGAGGCGTACATATTATATATATATATATATATAAGAGGAAAGTTGTTTTAATTTAATGAGCTTTTAGACGATTGAGGAATAAAGGGAGATATTGATCAGTTTCCTAAAAAAGTTCCTGCCTGATGATAATTCTTGATTAAATATGAACATTTCCCCTCGGATAAGATAAACAAAAGTTATTTTTCACTTATAAAATTCGGATATGAAAATAGCATAATTGAAGATGTGAAAAAGACTGAAAAAGTAAAATAAAATAATTATAGGTAACAGAACAATACTTAATTGTGGATGTAGTTAAAATGATGTATTACTTACATTTTTATTTAGAATCTTAAAATAAGTTAAAATATTATGCAATAATTTAAAAATAATGAAACTTTTATTTCTAAGGGATGATGATAATAATGAAGTGAGAAGTGAAATAGTGAAATAATGAAATAATGAGGATGATAATAATGAAACAAATTTGGTAGGAAACAATGTGAATTATTGAAATATAAAAATAATTGTTTACGAAATACTTCTCACTATTTTTTTTTTTAAACTTATGTATTTTAACTTAAAGAAATAGTATTATGAATCTGAAGTACTGAATAAAGATAAGGTAAGTTAGTCGGCTAGCAATTAATTATACATGTGTTTATAATTGTTTTCTTAAAGTGTTATTAATAACTTAAAGAAAAAAAAATTAATTTTCCTCCATATTTTTTTTCTTTTAAATTTCAAAGTAAACTAATATTTAGTAATTTAAAAATTTTTAGCCTAGGACGAAAAGAAATAGTTTATTCATGCCTTTTCTCCTTTTGTTTATGTAAAAAAAGTAAATAAAAATGTTAACTTTTGTAATTGAATTTTCGAGCGATATGTATGTAATTTATATTTCACTGTACAATAGAAGAAACAGTAGACCTAAATAACCTATCTCATTAAATTTTCAGCGAAATTAATTAAAGGAACTACACAGATCATTAGAGAAAAAAAAAAGAGAGAGACAGATTTTATTCAATGAGCATTAAGACAGTTAATGAATAAAACAAAATATTGGTCAGTTTCCTAACAACTTTAGAGTCTAATAGAAACTCCTGCCGAGACTTTTCTCTCGGCTTACACAAACAAAAACATTTTTCACTTATAAAATTCAGATATGAAAATACTATAAATAAAGATGTGAAAAATAGTAATCACAGAAAAAGCAAAGTAAAATAATTAGAAGTTATAAAATGAAATATAAATAAATAAATAAATAACAATAATTGAGTTTCTCGTTAAAATAATGGATTATTCGTATTTTGTATTAAAAAGAGAGAGAGAGAGAGAGAGAGAGAGAGAAATTATTTAATAAGTTAGAGATAGTAAAATCTTTCTAACTAAAGATTATGTAGTAAAACAAATTACGAAACAAGGTAAAGATGTAAATTGGAACAGAATGATAATTTCTTTTTAAGTAATTTCTACTCATATAAACCTACCTTCATTACCTACTCATGTAAACCTTCATTATTATTTTTTTTTTGTTTGCGTATTTTAACATAAAGAAATAATATTAAGTCTCAAAATTGTGAATTGAAATAAATTCAGTTAATCATCTAGCTGTGATCTATAGATGAGTTTTTATTTGTTTCTTTAAAATATGGTGTTATTTTTTATCTTAAACAATTTGCATTTATTTTTCAAACTATACTTTTTCTTTTTTTTTTTTTTTTTTTAAGAACAGATTAAACTTCGGTTATTAAAATAATTTCAAATTTTTCCAGCTTAAAGGGAAAAAAACGGGGTTTTATACCTTTTTTTTTTTTTTTTTTTTTGTTTATGTTAAAGGAAAAAACAACAACTTTTTGTAATTGAATTTTTAAGTGAAATGTAATTCATTTTCCCTTTTGAAATAGCAGAAACAATAGACTTAAATAACTTATCTCATGAAGCTTTCAACGAAGTTAATTAGAAGGACTACATAGATTATATAAAAATAGAGAGAAAGAGAGAGAGAGAGAGAGAGAGAGGGAGAGTTTTTATTTAACGAGCTTTAAGACGGTTAATGAATAAAACAAAATATTGATCAGTTTCCTAATTAAGTTCCTGCCTGATAATAGTGCTTCATTAAATATGAAATTTTTTCGCGACTAAAATAAACAAAAACAGTTCTCACTTACAATATTCAAATATGAAAAAATATATACGAAGATGTGAGAATCAGTGAATATATATATTTAAAAAAAAAAAGATATTTATAGGTTACAGAGCAAAATTTAATTGAGTTTTTAGTTAAAATGATGTATTATTTTTATTTTTATTTTCTATCTTAAAATAACTTAAGAGATTGTGTAAAAATGTAGACAGAATATAAAGTGTATACAAAACACATAATAATTAATGTAATAAGTTTAGAAGCCCCATTAATCATTATCTTAAGTCAGAAAGACAGTTGCTTACAAACAATTTTTTACTAAAATAAGCCCCTTTTTTTAAGTATATGTATTTTAAAATAAAAATAATCATATTGCTAAATTCTTGTATTTATATAAATACAAATAATTAGATAGCTGTAAATTGAGTATCAATTTTGATTTGTTTCTTTAAAATAAACTGTTATTAATCACATTAAAAGAGTATTCTTAATTTTTAAGCACACTTTTTTTCTTTTTGTTTCCAAAATGGAATAAATTTCGATTAATAAAATTACTTCCAAAATTTCAGCTTAAAAGAATAAACTTGTTTTTTATCCTTTTTCTACATTTTCATAAAAAAAAAAAAAAAAAATTCTTCTTTGTAATTTCATTTTTAACTAAAATTTAATTTAGTTTTTATAGTAAAATAAAAGAAACAATAGATTTAAATAAACTATCCTATGAAATTTTCAGTGAAATTAATTAGGATGAGCATATAGATTATTAAAAAGAAAATAGTTTTTTTTTTTTTTTTATGAGCTTTTAGACGGTTAATGAATGAAACAAAATATTGATAACTTTTTCTTCTAACAAATTTCCTGCCTGATAGCGGTTTTTGAATAAATATGAACCTTTTTCTTCAGCTTAAAAAATAAAAACTTTTTTCACTTATAAAATTTAGGTATAAAAACAGTATGAAATGAAGATGTAAAAATGTTTGAAAACTGAAAAAAATAATTATAGGTTACAGAACGAAATTTAATTGAGTTCCTCGTTAAAATAATGCATTATTCCTACTTTTATGTTGTGTCTTAAAATAATTTAGGAGATTATGCAATAAATTAGGAAGGATGAAAAATTTCTAAATAGAGGATTAAACGATTTTACAAAGAAAGGGAAGTATTCAAATGGTACAAAAAATATTTCAGTCTGGATTTTTTTTTTTTTTTTTTTTTAACTAAATGCAAGCATTTTTTCTGTATTTAAGTTAAGCTATAAATAGTAAAAATAATAAAAAATTAAATGTTAAAATTATTTCTGTAACTATTAAAAAACACTTTTGATAAAAATTGTTCCAAGAATTAATAATGTCTTTTTTAAGGAAAGCAAAAGTATTGTGAAAAATAATCGTAATAAAATTTAATGCACTCGCTAATAATTATATACCAGATCTACAACACTTTGCTTCATTTATTATTTTGAAATTACATGATAGTCTATATATATAAAAGAGTAAACTGGCTGATTCACTGACTGATTCACTGACTCAACACGGTTGTGGCGATCCTATTGGAGATAGAGTCGCAATTTTTGGTGAACAGGTTGATTTTAGGACCCTGACGCTCACTAAGACGGGATTTTGCGAAATACCCCCCCGTTCCCCCCCGGGGGGGCAGAAGGCAAAAATCACCTTTATAAGCATATTTCGGCTCCAAATTGTTTCACGGTAAAGAAATTGCAGATGGGGAGACTAGACTTGAATACAAAAAAAAATTTTCTGCGATTTTGGAATTTTGGATTTTTAAGGGGGGTAGGGGGTAAAAATGAGATTTTCGGGGGTGCATAAGGCAAAAACACATTTATAAGTACAACTCGGCCCCAAATTACTTCACAGGGAAGAAATTGCAGATGGGGAGACTAGGCTTGAATACGAAAAAATCATTTTCTGCTATTTTGGAATTTTTGATTTTTAAGGGGGGAAGGGGGTGAAAATGATTTTCGGAGTTGCTGAAGACAAAAACACCTTTATAAGCATAACTCGGCTCCAAATTGCTTCACGAGGAAGATATTGCAGATGGGGAGACTAGACTTGAATACAAAAAAATCATTTCTGCGATTTTGGATTTTTGGATTTTTAAGGGGGAAAAGGGGTGAAAATGATTTTCGGAGGCGCAGGAGGCAAAAACACCTTTATAAGCATAATTCGGTCCCAAATTACTTCACGATAAAAAAATTGCAGATGGAGAGACTAGACTTAAGTACAAAATAATCATTTTCTGCGATTTTGGAATTTTGGATTTTTAAGGGGGGAGAGGGGCTGAAAAGGATTTTCGAAGGTGCAGAAGGCAAAAACCACCTTTATAAACACAACTCGGCTCCAAATTGCTTCATGGTGAAGAAACTGCAGAGGGAGAGACTAGACTTAAAAACAAAAAAAATCATTTGCTGCGATTTTGGAATTTTGGATTTTTAAGGGGGAGAAGGGGGTATAAATGATTTTCGGAGGCGCATAAGGCAAAAACACATTTATAAGTATAACTCGGCTCCAAATTACTTCACAGTGAAGAAATTGCAGATGGGGAAACTAGACTTGAATACGAAAAAATCATTTCCTGCGATTTTGGAATTTTGGATTTTTAACGGGAGAAGGGGGTATAAATGATTTTCGGAGGCAAATTTAGAAAAATACAGATTTTCGAGTAAAAGTAATAGCTCAAAGATGTAAAAAAAAAAAAAAAAAAAAAAAAAAAAACCGCCAAACGTCTTCTTGAAAATATTTCCAAAAACTCATTTTTTGATTTTTTCCGATTTTTTTTTTTTTTTTTTTTTTTTTTTTTTTTGGGGGGGGGGGGGCAAAAAAATAAAAATAGTGCCAGATCGTTCAAAATTGGTACATAGAGGTTTTCGATACTTACAAATCGATTGCGGATATTTTCGAATTTGTAAAATTATTAGAAGGGGTGGGAAGGGAGGGGCAGTATGGGGGGGGCTATGGGCAAAAACAAATAGAAATACAGTTAGGCCGTTCAAAATTGGTACAGATAGGTTTTAAAGGCCGGCAAGTCGAATGGGGCTATTTTCGAAAGTGTAAAGTTATTAGGAGGGGCGAGAAGGGGGGAGGGGAGAGGGGGGGGCAAAAAAATAAAAATAGAGTTAGATCGTTCAAAATTCGTATATAGGGGTTTTCGATCCTTACAAATCGATTGCGGATGTTTTCGAATTTGTAAAATTATTAGGAGAGGCGGGAAGGGGGGTGGGGGTGGGTAAAAACAAATAGAAATACATTTAGGCCGTTCAAAATTGGTACAGATAGGTTTTAGAGGCCAGCAAGTCGAATGGGGATATTTTCGAAAGTGTAAAGCAATTAGGAGGGCCGGGAAGGGGGGGACGAAGGGGCAAAAAAAATAGAATAGAGTTAGAGCATTCAAAATTGGTATATAGAGGTTTTCGATACCTACAAATCGATTGCGGATATTTTCGAATTTTTAAAATTATTAGGATAGACGGGAGGGGGGGGGCGAAGTGGAAAATAATAGAAATAAGAGTTAGAGCATTTTGGGAATTTTTTCCGAAGGCAGTGAGATTCCGGTTGCGACATTTTTCCTAATAAGATTTTTTTTTTTTTTTCTGTTTTTTTTCACGTGATAAAAATTAATGCAATTTTGAGAATTCAGTAATTATAGCGATTCATTTAAAAATAGGGACCAGCGAAGCGGGCGTTGCCTGCTAGTAATTAATAAAGTAATTGTGTTTTATTTATTTTTACCTTTTATTTCTTTTTATTATCTGTCTACATATCCATTTGTAACGAAATAAATAATAAAAATATTATGTCCACATAACATAACTTCCTAATACACACAATGAGGTATACATAATGTTATTACAAAAACATTGACATTTTTTGTGTGGCAAGTGGTTCGCAAATAAACAAGTCCATGAACATTTCCAAAAACTAGACAAGAAAACTATTTCTCGAACTTTATATACTTCTGTTCCGAAATTTGATTATAGTTATGACGTTCGAAAGCTTGCTTTGTAGAATATATGTCCAAGATATACTAAGTGTTACTACCATTAGCGATTATCCCATGGTAATCTAAATTCTCCGTAAGTTTAGAAATTTTTTTCTTCTTCTTTTAAAGAAATCACACTCTCTGCGCTAAAAAAAAAGAAAAAAAAAATTGTGACTGACATGTAAAAACTAAAACGTGTCCATGTTATACTTAGAAATTCAAGTTCCCTTTACTGGTGAGTTCTACAAACCCCTTCATCAAACTTATTTAGAAACATTTGTAAATAAATATGTGCTCAATAGGCGAATTTTAGTAACTATAATTTTAGTTTAAGACCTAATTCTAGAAAATCAAGCAAGAATTTCTCGAAACACAAAGGATTTATAATATTCATAATATTGTTTCATTATTTAAAAAGTATAGACTACAAATTCTCGATCATTTCGTCTATCCAGATTCACTATATTCCGAAATATTATTTTACCTTATACTATATATATTATATAGTATAATATAATTACTGCCAATTCCCTCACGAAAGAATTTTGTATCAAATATTTTCTCCGATATATAGGGTAACTAGCCGTCCTTCATTCCCGAGGACAGTCCTTGAAAACAGCCTTAGTCCCCGAAAAATTTAATGTTTAGAATATAAAGTTACTTTATACTCATAGCTCGTAAATCTATATTTCTAGTTTAGGGATTCAAAAAATGACTACTTATTCATTTTAGATGGAGGTGGTATATATATATATTTTTCATTTTGATTACTGACAGAATTGTTTTACACTTTCAGATCTTTTGATCACAGTATTTTCTGACAAAATGTTGATCATTTTACTGCGTAATCTTTCTGTTCCATAGAAAGAGTTTTGAGCACATGTTATGAAGATTATTCTTAATATCGCATATTTTTGTTAGATATCGGTCATTTTATGTCGGAATACATCAGTAGGGCAACGAGATTTTTTACATTGAATTTGAGGTCAAATATGGCAGTGTCCCTGAATTTTGAGGACAAAATAAATAAAGCGCCTTAAATTATGAAACTTTAGTAATATTTATGTATGAAGTACCTAAAAGAACTTATTTCAGCTTATTTATTATACGTATGAAAAATTATTACAACAAAACATTAATAACTTCATAACCGGCGTCCTCAAATGTGTTCTAGCTTTCGGGGGACTAAGGCAGTTTTTCAAGGACTGTACTCAGGAATCGAGGACTGTTAGTCAAATATTTGGTAAAAACATCTTTCCTGAAGAAACTGACAGGAAATTTTCCTTTCATGCAATTTAAAATAAGAAATCTTTTGTAGATTAGATTTGTAAAAGTTATTCAACAAAATAGAAAACGCACTTATAAAGTATTTAAAATACAGCAAAAATTTACCATATTTCTTAACAAAGCACACAATAAAAACTTTTTTATAGTTTATATTTAGTAATTATTAATCTTTTATAGATTTCCAGAGTACACAAAGAAACATTTGTGTAGCAAATTTCACCAAAAATTACTAATATATATATAGAGAGAGAGATAGATAGATGTATTTATTTGTGTTGAAAGAGGAAGACGTTTTAAATTTTAAGAGAAGTTAAATTCAGTTTTTCTTTACTAATAAACGTTTCTCTAGGTTTGAATATTTTTATTATACATGTTAAAAAACTGAAAAAATTTTGTAAAAAATGATAGGTAAACTGCAAAAAATGAGTTATATTACGTTAAAAATTTTATTCAAAATTTTTTTTTAATTTGATTTATTTGATAATATATATATACACACACACACATATATATATAATGACATGTAAACTCAGTTTTAATTACGATTTGCATCAAAAACCGTCTTGTAAATAACTAAAATTTTCAAAGCGTATTAAATAAGTGTCGTTGTTAATAAAAACAAAATGAGTTGTATGTAAATTAATTTTGTAGGTGTGTTCGTGTCATAATATTTTGGCATGATAATTGAAATGCAGATATTCATACCAAACATTACCATTTTTTTTTTTTTCGAGTGAATAACAATGTTTAATAAAATTATAGACCACACAAGATGGAAACGTTTTATTGACCTTGACCGTGGAAAAGAAACAAATGGAAAAGAAAAGAAAGAAAAGGAAAAAAAAAGAAAAAAGAAAAGAAAAAAGAAAACTTAGATGGCACATGTTTCTTGACTTACCCTTGCAGTCAGAATCTATTTCTTTCACATAAAACTTGGCTTTCATTTACGATCATACTATTTCTTAAGACGGTGTGTGGCACTATTTTGACCTTATATTTCCACTTGTAGATTATTTTGATATGTGACAGTGAATAAAAAAAAAAAGTCTAGTATTCAAAAGGAAATAAAAGAATACTTTCACTGACTTTTAACCTGTCCCTGTCAGATTCAGCTCTTGGAAAAAACAGAATATAAAAGACACGGAAGAAAATGGAATAGACAGACAATGAAATGACAATTCGTACAAAATTATAAATGACGAGATTTTTGAATAATGCGATAACAAGTGGATGATGTGAGATGATATCGAGTCTTTTTAACAATGCGATCTTAAAAAAGTCCGATGGCGAACATTCTTTAGTCAAACTCTTTCATTTGAAAGCACTTCATCAAAAAGATTTTGAAGTTTGGGATTCGAGTTATAAGACGTAATTAGCACTTCTTTCTTTCAGAAAGTCCTTTTAACTTTCTTCTGTATATATGAAAAGAAATTACTCCACTCGTGAAAATTTTCGACTAGCAGTTTTCTAAGGTTTTTACGATTTGAGATGTATCAAACGTGATTGCACCATATTTATAAAATGTATGTCTGTGTGTGTGCGTTAGTAAAATTTTGTGGGCACTCTACTTCATGGGCCATTGGATGAAATGCAATATAAGTTTTTTTTAGGTTTGACCTTGAATTAATTTGGTGTTCTTGAGCTTTTGATGCATTTCGTCCAACAGGTGGCACTATTGACTTATTTTTATAAATTTTTATACAGCAGCATAGGACAAAATTTCATATAAATGTACACAATGTACACTACCAGTTATAGTGAAATTATATCTGTAATAGTAATAAGCAATCAGGATAAATTTTTTGGTACACGTAGGAAAAAAAAAAAAAAAAAAACTCATCAATATCTTAAAAACGAATTGTTGAACCATATCTCATTCGACATTTAGAGCTATACTTTTAAAAGATGAAAATCCTCTGCATTCACCTTGGAAAATAATTTTGATAAATAATAATTTTAATAAATAATTTGTACTGTGAATATTTATATACAAAAACATACAAGAAAGTTTTGTGAAGATGATAATATATAAGATTTATCTTCCGAGAAATCTATCGCTTAAGAAAACAGAAAATTCGATTTATAAAGGTTCGACTTATAGAGATTAAACGTATCTCTAAATTCTTATAGAATTCTTGAAATAGAAAAAGTATATAAGAAAAGCTATCACAATAAAAATATTAGTCTACGATCTAGAACATAGTATTCTCCATGTTTCGGAAATTTTTTATAGGAAACTTATTTAGTAGATAGTAATATGCAAATAAATTACCCACAATTTTCTAGTATGCTGTATAAAGTTTAATTTATTTATTGATTATTCTCATAGTTACTGAAGTACGTTTGTTTTGCTGGATTCTCTCTATAATACAATATTCAATATATCTATCTGATACATTAAATGTCGTATAACCATTATAATGTAAAATATCATTAATAGTTTTAATTTTCAAACTTTTCGTATAATCAGCACTTTTTGTAACTTCCAGAATGGTAATCCTTGTTAGATGAATTAATGTATCAGTGACTAATAGTTTGAACGTTAATGAACATCTGTGATTAACATTTTTAATGAGATTCATGAGTGATTTTTGAAAATGAGCCATACTGATGAAAATAAGGTATATTTTAAAAAATTGTTTAGCAGTAAAGGTAATAATTCCTATATTCAGCATGTAATAAAACAACATGATTTTTTTTTTTAATTATCTACTAAAATTGAGGTATTAATTATAAAATATATAAACATATACCGGGTAATCTAAAAGTCACAGGGAATTAAAAAAATATATATTATTCGAAAAGTATCGACAGTAGCTTTACGCGGTTTTCACTGTAATGTACAGAAA
This sequence comes from Salticus scenicus, assembly GCA_963930645.1. Lineage (NCBI taxonomy): Eukaryota > Metazoa > Arthropoda > Arachnida > Araneae > Salticidae > Salticus > Salticus scenicus. The sequence continues at coordinate 220,285,028 of OZ005653.1, read as the reverse complement.
AGCATGAGATTATATATATATATATATATATATATATATATACATGTAAGAAAAAATATGAATTATAATTTTTACTAACATATCGCGTTGTATTCTCAGCATTCTCTCATATTTTGAACATATTCGCCTGGTAAAATGACGCAGTAATTATGTTTTAACGCTATGGAGTACCATTTTCTCATGTGGAGTAGAGATGAGACGGACTCAGCCCGAGTCCGATCGGGCTCGAATCTTACGCAAGTCTCCGGGCGGGCTCGGATTCAAGCTTAAAGATCGTTTATTTTATTCTTCACTAACTACAAAATGTAATATATATATATATATATATATATATATTCCTTTTGAGAGCACCTTTAGTAATGCCATAATAGTCATGATAGGTTATAAATCAAAAATAATCTTGCAAACCTTAGTAGCTTTGACTTTCTTTTTTCTAAATAGAACTTTTTTTTCAACGGGATGCATATTATGTCATAATGTTATACAGTAATCTCCCTCCTTCGTTATATTGTGCCTCATTATATCACTCATTCGAATAAATTTTTTGTCCCCCGATAGGCGCGTTATAAACAATGGACTGCACTATAAATATATATTATATAATTATATACATGTATACATGTATTCAGAGACACAGACATTATAAATTGTTATAATAACATTTATAGTTATTTAAATTGAGGATTGATAATAAAAAAATTAATTTGAAAATGAAAACGGTATTTAATTTTACTATTGTGTATACGTTGCATAGCGTACCACTTTCAATATCGGTCTCGGGTGGGCTCGGGCTCTGATCACTCAAAAATTTTCGGGCTCGGGCGAGCTCAGTTCAAAAATGTTTCGGGCTCGGGCGGGCTCGGATTGCCAAAATAGAGTCCGAACGCACCTCTGATGTGGAGCCACCAACATCCAAAGATTCAAAAATACTTATATTTTTCTTGTCTGATGTACTGACACATACTTTCTTTTTCTTTCGTTTACTAATTATCACACAAAGTATTATTTTTATGGATGAAATTACTTTTATTTTCTTCATGTTAATTTCACATTTGGCGAAAAAGTTTGCAACTAATATTTTTAATTATTCCCTCTCTCATTAATAAATTTAGATAGAAAGCACTATACAACGAGATGCAATGCACAAGGCCAGATTAAGGCATGGGCACATAGGGCACAGGCCCAAAGCACCCAAATTTATAGAGCACCAAATCTGTAAAAATAGTTTTAAAATTTTTTATTCCTTTTATTAAACTATAGAAAAATGTAAATATAACTATACCACTTTTAAAATAAGAGAAGTGGTAAAGCACGTTTCTCATGCATGTTTATATTAGTAACTAGATTTTATTAGCATGGGTGACTTTCTTTTCCCCTACGTTTAGCATGAGGATATCTTGCTAAATCTGGTAACTTATTCTTTGCCATAGGTTAAGAAATAATCATAAACATCCTCCTCCTCCTCTTTCAGGATATTTAACCTGTACAGGAAAATGAACTAAACATGAGAGTTTTTTTTAAAGAATTGGCATTTTTAGAGTTGTAATTTAATTTTGGAAATGTGCCATGTTGATTGCATATTTTAGAAATCTCGCAAAATGTAGTACTATGTTAAAAGTTATTTTAGTTTTAATGCTTCGTGGATAAGAATGCACCATCCTATTAATGCATATTTAAAGTATTATACATAAGTCTAATATTTTGTCCAAATAGTTTTCCTTAATTTTATTTTTCTCGGAGGTCATGTTAAAAAAGTTTTTGAGTGATGCATAGTAGTTTAATTTTATTTATATCATTCAAAATATTTATTAACTAGCAGGCTACGCCCGCTTCGCTGGTCACTATATATTTAAATGAATTTTCGAAAGAATTGAATATTTATTTATTTTTTACGCAACATTATAGACAAAAACTAAAAAAAAGTAACTAAAATTGCTCCAAACCTCGCTTCCGGTACCCGATGTCTACGGCAGCTCTTTTTCCGCCCGCACTGCATCAGGTCTAGGTTTCCTATGCCTGCAGAAAGATCTCTCCCGGACACTTCAATCTGGATATTTATCGACGACAGGGGAAATCTGGTACTATTTAAGAACTACGATTTAAAAGATGACTGTATCTCAGCATCTATTAAATATTTTAATTTTGAACCATGCATTTTATAGCCCATGCTATTTACATTATATTACGATTTGTTTCCGATCAATGTAATAAAATGAAAAGTAGATTGAAAAATAAATGAATATATATAAAAACAAATAAATTTTAATAAATTTAATCCTTTTTACTATGTATATACTACCATTTTTCCCAATAAATACTGCAAAAAAAATTAATAAATAAAAGTTTTTTTTTTCTTTTAAAGGAATTAATTAAAAAATGAAAAATAAGAAGTTGTTCTACTATAAAAAATTAAACATAACTGTTATAAATACGTTTTTAAATTTAAAACTAATTATACTTAATTTTTTCTACTGCATTACGATTTTATTTTCAATAAATATAACAAATTAACAAAAAAAAAAAAAAAAAAAAAAAAAATCGCCCTGAAATGAATGTATTAAATAAGTTGCGTAATAGTCGTTGCTAAGATACTCAGACGATTGAAGCAAAATAATAAATCTATGAAAAATGAAACAAAGAAGTCAATATTTAAAATCGGAAAAACATTAATTTAAAAAATTCAAATTCGAAATTCGAAAAACTCTCGATGAGATGCACACTTGCAGGGTCCCAGGTACCTATATGCCAAAATCTAAAAATTTAATATATTTAATTTTTTCTGCTGTATGTGTATTACTATTTGATTTCAATAAATATAATAAAAAAGATTTTTTTCCTTAAATTAATTTAAATAAATAAATAGTTTAATAGCCGTTGCTAAGATACGCAGACTTTTGAAACGAAAGAAATTTCTGAAAAATGAAACATTGAAGCCAATATTTAAAATCGAAAAAACATTAATTTAAAAAATTCAAATTCGAAATTCGCAAAAATCTCGATGAGGTGCACCCCTGCAGGGTCCCATGTATCTATATGCTAAACTTGGAAGCTCTGCGATCAGTAGTGTGAGCACCAGAGCGCAGACAGACACACAGACACACAGACACTTCTCTTTATTTATATAGACTAGCAGGCTACGCCCGCTTCGCTGGTCACTATATTTAAATGAATTTTCGAAAGAATTGAATTAATATTTATTTTTTTACACCACATTAGAGACAGAAACTTAAGGAAAAAAATGAAGAATAAAAAAGAAACTGAAATGAATCCAAACCTTGCTTCGGGTACCCGCTGTCTACGGCAGCTCTTTTCCCGCCCGCACTGCATCAGGTCTAGGTATCCCATGCCTGCAGAAAGATCTTAAAAAATTAATGAATAAAAGTTTTTTCATTTAAAGGAATTAATTAAAAAATGAAAAATAAGAAGTTGTTCTACTATAAAAAATTAAACATATCTGTTATAAATACGTTTTTAAATTTAAAACTAATTATACTTAATTTTTTCTACTGCATTACGATTTTATTTTCAATTAATATAACAAATAAAAAAAAAATCGCCTTCAAATGAATGTATTAAATAAAAATAAGTTGCGTAATAGCCGTTGCTAAGATACGCAGGCAATTGAAGCAAAAGAATAAATCTATGAAAATTAAACAAAGAAGCCAATATTTAAAATCGGAAAAACATTAAATTAAAAAATTCAAATTCGAAATTTGAAAAAATCTCGATGAGGTGCACTCCTGCAGGGTCCCAGGTACCTATATCCCAAAATCTAAAAATTTAAAATATGTAATTTTTCTACTGTATGTGTATAACTATTTGATTTCAATAAATATAATAAAAAAGATTTTTTCCTCAAACGAATTTAAATAAATAAATAGTTTAATAGCCGTTGCTAAGATACGCAGACTTTTGAAACGAAAGAAATTTCTGAAAAGGGAAACATTGAAGCCAATTTTTAAAATCGAAAAAACATTAATTTAAAAAATTCAAATTCGAAATTCGAAAAAATCTCGATGAGGTTCACACCTGCAGGGTCCCAGGTACGTATATGCCAAATATGTAAGCTCTGCGATCAGTAGTGTGAGCACCAGAGCGTAGACAGACACACAGACACACAGACACTTCTCTTTATTTATATAGACTAGCAGGCTACGCCCGCTTCGCTGGTCACTATATTTAAATGAATTTTCGAAAGAATTGAATTAATATTTATTTTTTTACACCACATTAGAGACAGAAACTTAAGGGAAAAAATGAAGAATAAAAAAGAAACTGAAATGAATTCAAACCTTGCTTCGGGTACCCGCTGTCTACGGCAGCTCTTTTCCCGCCCGCACTGCATCAGGTCTAGGTTTCCCATGCCTGCAGAAAGATCTTTCCCGGGCTCTTCAATCTGGATATTTTTCGACGACAGGGGGGATCTGCTACTATTTAAGAACTGCGATTTTAAAGATGACTGTATCTCAGCATCTATTAAATATTTTAGTTTTGAACCATGTATTTTATAGCCCATGCTATTTGCACTATATTACGATTTGATTCTGACCAATGTAATAAAATAAAATAAAATAAAAAGTAGATTAATATGTATATATATATATATAGATATATATATATATATATATATATATATATAAAGAAATAAATTTTAATCATTTTAATCCTTTTTACTAATATACTACCACTTTTCCCGATAAATACTGTAAATAAAAAAAAATTAATGAATAAAAGTTTTTTCTTTTAAAGGAATTAATTAAAAAATGAAAAATAAGAAGTTGTTCTACTATAAAAATTTAAACATATCTGTTATAAATACGTTTTTAAATTTAAAACTAATTATACTTAATTTTTTCTACTGCATTACGATTTTATTTTCAATTAATATAACAAATAAAAAAAAAATCGCCTTCAAATGAATGTATTAAATAAAAATGAGTTGCGTAATAGCCGTTGCTAAGATACGCAGACAATTGAAGCAAAAGAATAAATCTATGAAAATTAAACAAAGAAGCCAATATTTAAAATCGGAAAAACATTAATTTAAAAAATTCAAATTCGAAATTTGAAAAAATCTCGATGAGGTGCACTCCTGCAGGGTCCCAGGTACCTATATCCCAAAATCTAAAAATTTAAAATATGTAATTTTTCTACTGTATGTGTATAACTATTTGATTTCAATAAATATAATTAAAAAGATTTCTTCCTCAAACGAATTTAAATAAATAAATAGTTTAATAGCCGTTGCTAAGATACGCAGACTTTTGAAACGAAAGAAATTTCTGAAAAGGGAAACATTGAAGCCAATTTTTAAAATCGAAAAAACATTAATTTAAAAAATTCAAATTCGAAATTCGAAAAAATCTCGATGAGGTTCACACCTGCAGGGTTTTTCTTAATATAGAAGAACAATACAAAGTTTCGCTTAAACATGCCTTAAAAAAGTTCTTTTACTTTAAAAATGTCATACCAGCGTTAAAATATCAGTTATGATGCTTGCATGAATATAATTAACTATAATAATTCATCTTTGAAGAGTTTGTAAGCTATTTGAAATTTACGAATTTGTTAACATGTCGTAATAGTGTAAACTTTCGTAAAAACGTCCATTTTGAAGGATATTTTAGAATATTAGACTTATAATAGACTTTAGAAAATATCTCTAATTAAAAAAAAATTATTAGACTAATTTTTAAATGTCATTTAAGATACTAAAGTAAACATCATTGATTAAGAATTTTCTAATTTGAAAAACTCGTAAGTTATTCGAAATTTGCATTTTTTTTTTTTTTTTTTTTTTTTTTTTTTTTTTTCATTGTACATAGTTGAATAATTCAAAATTTCGGTCATTTTGAAGGATATTTTCATCGTATAGATTTTAGCCAAATTTTAACATACAATTTATGATATTTGCTTGAATTATGAATAATAATTTGAAAGATTCGTACGTTATTCGAAATATTCAAGATTTCCATAACATAGCCGAAAAGAACAGTATTTCTTATAAACTTGCATTGTGTGGATTCGAAAAAGTGTTGAATTTCATGAAACTAATATTTGAGTTAGTTTAAACTAACTCAAATTGTTATTGAGTTGTATAAACTAACTCAAATAACTATATATGAGTAAGTTTTATGTGAAACAAACTCAAATAAAATTAATTAACAAATTATGATAAGGTAAATGTATCAAAATATACAGAGGGTAGATTACTAGATGGAGCATTTCAGTCTGTCATCACATCAAGCAATCGGTCAAGTTTATTTCTCTTAGCATGAATATAATATGCCTATAGCAGAAATATATAAGAACAAATACGTTATGGAGAACTAGTAACCAGCCTAATCTTAAATCCCAAGTTCAGAAACTCACCCCAGAATTTTTTTACAAAGTTTTACCTTAATGATTTAAAGAAAAAAACTTCATTTATTTCTTTTGTTTTAGCCATGTACGTAAATTCTGATGGTAGTTTATTCAAAATATGTGAGAAGTTCTTACTCTTGAAAGGGTATTCTGTTTGTGAGAAAAAGATTGTATTGTTTTTATGGGAAAAAAATGGTAAAAGAAGATAGATTTGGTTTTGGGTTTAATGTGTTACTCTAAATACTGACTTTTGCATATTGAGACTCATTTGATGGGGTTGGTTGGTTGGGGTTTTACGCCGCACTAGTGCTGCGCAATGGGCAATTAGCGACGGTCCGTTTGATTGGGACTAATGAAGTTCTTTGTAATGTCACAATGGGGATTCTGATTCACTACAAAACGTGATCCATGCCTGAGCCAGGATTAGAATTTTGGTTCCTGCAATTGGAAGCTAGCTAAAAAAAAAAAAAACATGAAAAATGCCAAAAAAATTGTCCTAAAACATTAACATAAAAAATAAATAAATAAATAAATAAATTAAATTAAATAATAATAAAAAAGAAATGCGAATCAAAAGGTGTCTGAAACATTTAAATTATATATTAAAAAAAAAAAAAAAAAAAAAAAAGCTAGTTAAAATTATTTCCAGAAATAATTACCTGGGAAATGAAAGTAAAAAGACAAGAATGAAAGAAAATTTAAAACAATAAAGGAAAAATAGCAAATGATTTGGAAATTCTAATTTTAGTATTATAGTATTAATATATTTTCTAATATCATATTTGGCAGACTTGTTTTAAATTAAATACATTTTCTTACAAACAATTAGGTTTTTCTGACATGTTTTTTTTTTTTTTTTTTCTTATCACTAGTACAAAAATGATTTCTATGCAGAGAAAACCGTCATTATGAATCAAGTGCGACAACAAGATTTTGAATAGTAGAACGTTCAAAATTTTTAAAAATCAAATTAATAATTTTTTGAATTTAAAATTTCTACTTAAAAATTAAGTGTAAAAATAAAACTACAAAATTTCTCTACGAAACATTAAAACTGATTCTATATCAGAAATAAAAAATGCCAAAAAGCTTTAAGTTTTGCATTAGAAAATAACCAATTGTTCCAGAATCAGCATGTAGTGCATATTAAAATTGAGTACATTTTTTTTTTTTTTTTTTTTTTTTTTATGAATAATTTTGCAATGATACTGCTATCGCTAACATAAGTGAAAATAAAGATAAAGATGGAAAAATAGAATTTGGAAATGAAGATTTGTAGTAACTACCTTCCAAAATTGTATAGCTAAAATTTATGCTGTATTTATATGAAAAAAAAAAAAATGCGTGGATTATTTTCAAATGGAAGTAAGTCATTTCATTTCGTTATTTGTTTGTGGCAAAAGGACATAAATCATAGTTATGTTCCAAAAGGGGTTAAGTCATTTATTTCTTTCTTTATTTCTAAATAACTATACTGTCAGGATTTTTTAAAACATGTTATTTAGTGTCATTATCATCCATAGATTACTGGGAAAAATGATCTTTTCCTTAAATTCAATAATAAATCTTACATAACAAAATCGCGTCTTTCCAAGAATGGAAAAAATTGACTTAACGCCATTTGGAAACAAGCTCTTCAATTGTCCTTTGCAGTTTCACAGTTTGTTAAGGCTTTAATTTTTTTTTAACTCTAAATCTTTACTTAAAATGTCACTTATTAATAAAAATGCTAAATTTATTGACATATTAATGAGTTGCATTCTATCAGTTCGATTTATGCGAGACGTACCTAATCCTCGACGATAGCTTCAGGGCCACCTATCTCCAACTTCGGTTACATTTTCATGTATATTTTGACCTTATTTTTATTCTTTTTTTTCACACACTTGTGATAGTGAAATTTTCATTTTCATTCTATGCTATTTTCTACGAATTTCTGTTTTTTTTTTTTTTCCTTTCATTCTAAAGTGAGGTGGTTCATCATATTTTCCTGTAATGAATTCTGATTAAAAAGGCGCAAAAAAATTGAAGTATGATATGATTTCTGTACTGAAACCTTCCAAAGGAATATACATTTATAATTGGCTTAATAGTTGGGGTTACTGTAATAATCTTAACTGATGCTAAACTATTTTTCTGTCCATGTCTGCACATGATAATGCATTTTATCGAATATAGTATGGTCGCATTAGATTTACAGGGCCAGACAAAAATATTCATTTACATTCAGGGCTACTATTGGAAATTTGCTACAGTTGCATTTTCATTTATATTAAACTTTTTAACGCTTACTAACAATTTTTAACAGTGAATTTGATTCCAATTTGTGTATCTCTCTGCTCGACTGTCCTTCTTTCTATCTGTACGTCTGCCTGCCCTAAGCATCTTTAAATATTTTCAGAATTTTTAAAAATTGATATATGGGACTTTTTCCTATTTAAAATTGCACTAACATGTCCTGTACAACTGGTTTGTGTACAGAGACATCCAAAAAAATTCCAATGCATTGCAGATATTTTAAAAACTCAAATTTAAATAACTTTCTACTGTAAAAATCATAAAGAAATTGACATTTATTGTTAGTATGATAAAATAATCTTTTGTATAGAATATGATATAGTTTACCTTCAGATTTATAAGGCTACACTAAAATATTCAGGTACATAAATAGCTACAATTAGAATCTCAGGGTTGAATTATCTGTTGCGTTAAACATTTTTGACACTTTCCAAGAATGTTTAAAATGATTATAAATTTAATTAGTCTGATTTTATCCGATTCAGTCCATCTGCCTGTCCGTTCGTGATAACGTAGGCAAATAACATTGAAAGTTACAAAGATGGAACAAGTACGTACAGTTGGAAAGTGTTAATAATCAATGCGTACCGCATGATTTTTCGTTCTTATTTTTCATACTGCATTTGACAATTATCTACAGAAAAGTGCATACAGAATTCAAAATTGAAATGTATCTTTTAGAATTGTATAACGATAAAATAGATCAGTATATTGATTCAGAATTTGAAACTTTTATCATAAGACATGAGCTAAAAATATGATTTTTAAAGCAGATTCTTGATTTTTTAAGTTTATCACTTGTTTTAAAGGAAAAAAAAAAAAAAAAAACATATTTTTCAAAACACAAATGTTTTACGTTTCTTTACGCATAATGTCATAGCTTCATTCCCGAAACTTTAAACTTAAAGTATGCATGAAGTCCATCTGCTTGAAGGAACAAGTCAAGCCAGAGATAACTGATATCCGTTTTGTCTCTTTGGTAAGAATATCTACGTTCTACCCATTTTTCGTTATGATAAATATGTATCTGAAGTCTTTGGTTTATTTTAAACAACCAGATAAACTCTTTCGAAGATTCATCCATTATTCACAGAACGAAATACGATATGTTTGACCGTTTTATCCTGAAGTATCAGAAAATGCTTTTATTTTACTTATATCTATGTGTTCTTCTTTTATAAATGTCGCAGACTTTTCTTAAATTTATCAGTCTATACCCTGATTTAATATTTTACTTCTTGATCAAAGCATTAAAGTAGTTTGTTTCCAAATGACATTTATCTACGTTCTCTACTTTTAACGTAGATTATCTGTATAGTATGCCAGGCGATGACTTTGAATTTATTATAATAGCTTAAAGGAAACAAATCTAAAGTAAGCGTTCGTATGCAATTAAAACATTTTAATTTTATTTGGTTATATGAATTTAATATAAATACATACCAATAAAGTAAAGTGAACTAATGCATACTTTTCGAAGTGCTTAAAGATAAAAACTTACTAGAAGTAAAAAAGATGAACCTTAAATCGGTTTTCATCTACTGTTATTAAACAGTATGCTATGAAAAAAATTAACAATTTAAGTCTTCAAAATATATTACGCTTTAAACTTGTAAAAGCTAATTTATAAAATAAAATATAAATATAATATATATATTTAAAATGCGAAAGGAAATTCGAATATATATTTAAAGCAGTGCATGGACAGATTATTTAAAAAAATAATTATAATAATTTGAAGCTTTGTCTAATATGAGAATCAATACTTGATGCATTATCATGTAATTAAAGCTGGCATTTTGTTCCAAAAATAAATAAATAAATTCCAGTAATAAATAAAAGAAAAAATTAATGTTTACAATCGTTTTGTTAAAAAATATATATATATATATAATATATATATATATATATATATATATATATAAATTTGAAATGCATTGTAGCTGTACTATGTGATTACGAGGCTCTTCTTTTAATTATCTCTATTAATCTGTATGTGAATAGAATGTATACGTATTAGAGGGGGGGGGGGGATTGTTTTTATTTTTATTTGCTATTATTTTTATTTTTTGAAATCCAATACCCATAACCTCTAATTTTTTTCTGTTTTCCCTAAACGCTTTTTAGCAAAATATCAGCTCTCTGTGATAATGTTAACATGTGCCGAACTGACGGGAAAATCCTAATATTTATATTAGGTTTTAATTTTTACTTTTTGTAGGATATCTGTATTAGGAATCGCCAGACAATTCGGCTTGTAATAACATTATCCTAAACAGCTGATATTTTGATAAAATCATTTAGGGTCGAGCAGAAAAAAATTAGAGGATATGCATATCGGATAAAAAAGAAAGAAAAAAAGAAAGAAAGAGAGAGAAAAAAAAAAAAAAAAAAAAAAAGAAGAAGAAGAAAATTTTTCCCTTATATAAAGAATATCCTAATATGTATGGAAATTTAAAGAATTCTTTTTTTTTTTTTTTTTTTTTTTATTATTATTATTTATTTACTAGCAAACCCGTGCGAAATTTGCACACTTTATCTATTTATTTTCTTTTTAATTATATTTAAAACTTGAAACTTATAAATCTTATACCGATTTGCTCATCCCATTCGAATTGTAATTAACCAGAAGTCAAATTACTATAAGAAACAAATTAATATTGTGCGAGAGTGAAAACAAAACCATTCAAAGACAAGTTTAAAAATAAATTCATGTTTAATGACCCAATTTTCATACTTGCGCAGGCAATACATTTTTAGTATAAGGCCCCCATGGCGAAATTTTTAGTATAGGGACCCATGGCGATTTTTGTTGCCATGTTGGTGATGCTTTTTTACTTATTTATTTAGTTTGACATCAAATTTTGTTTAAAAAAACTGGTAACTATTTTGATTATACATTTTATTATTGCGTTTTTTAATCAATGTTTGAAAATAATTCATATTCTGTTTATATATTCAAAGTATTGCTAGCTTTAAAATGACGCGTGCAAAGATTGTAAAGAGACAATTTAAAAAAAAACATTTTCCTATATAAAGACATCGTTGGACAAATGTCATCATTTTTCTTATTAAATCATTGAACTAAGACCGCATGCTTAAAATATTGCCGATAAATATTATTTTTTATCCTCGTGTATTTCACTATCGTATCGCTTCAGCAAAGTTTAATCGTAACTGGACCACGTTAGAGAAATATTATATAGTTCATTATTATTATTATTATTATTTTATGTGCACGGTATTTGTTTATAACATGGGCGGTATTCAACATCATTCACCGTCAATTTTAGATAACTTGAAATATCCCATTAGACATAACATACTGGAATCAGAATTTTAAAATATCAAATATATGAGTAAATTTAGGTTCGTTTACTCAATAATTTTTAACCCTTTCAGGCGCAGTATTCCCGCTGTTATAACATAATTAGAAATATCCCAAATGCAAAAATTTATTGGTAAATTTTTAAGTAAAATTTTACTTTTACAACATAGCAGAGAATGTCATTTATCTCACTTTATTTTATTTTATTTTAATTCTAGTTGAAATCGAATTTAATGAGCACAAGCTCCTTGTCCTCAAAGGGTTAATTGTTCCTGCGCAAACGTTAACAAAATTTCATTACCATAAATCAGTTGTCAAAGGCATTTCGCTACTCATATATAAAAAAAAAATAATAAATAAATAAATAAATAAAAAATAGATAATTTTTTCTTAGCTTTCTGAAGATTTTGTCTGCAATAAATTGATTCTTGTGTGTAATAAGTCGTAACGATTGTATAAACGCTATTTTGTCTGTTGAATACAGTTAATCTGTAAAATTTTTACGTTGCAATTTAAGTTATTTAATTTTGTCTGATTATGTTAAATACCTTTTCATTTATGGGCCGCGGTAGCCCAGTCGGTAGAGCGCCGGCCTCGTAATTGGAAGATTGCGGGTTCGGTACTCGAGCCGGCCAAAGACCGTCGTGTACACTAATGGTGGCTGGTGCACGTAAAATCTGTCGTGGCCACAATGTCCTCCATGTTCCCATCAAAAATTATACCTCTGGGGGTTACCGAAGCGGGAGAGCCATCCCTTCCGTGGAGGATCAAAATTGTGATGGCATGTCTCCGGACCACCTCTAGGGGTGTGTCCCAGACCGTCGCCAATTGCCCATCTGCGCAGCATTAGTGCGACGTAAAACCCAATCACCAATCACCACCTTTTCATTTATGGGGTAAGTGTTTCCATATTGTTACGAATTTGCAAATAATTCATAGTTATTTTTATGTAAATTCATTCAAAGAGGCTCAGTCAGGTGATAAAATGTTAATTTTCAGCTTTTCTAGCTTGTTTTCGCATTAAAATAACTCATTGTGCGTCAAAAACACGTTGAAAAGCTTCCTTAAGGCAAGTAATGGTTTTGGCGCCAAATTTGACGACTTTTTCGTTTCTTAGCGACTTTTTTGACGACCTTGGCGAAAAATTCCTTATTATCGATATACAAAATATGGAAGCTCTAACTTGATTGGATGCGAAGTTTCTAAAATTTTAAACAATTTTCTATGCGGGTATTTGTAGAATTGCTTCTCGTGAAATCAATTTAGCTTCTTCAATGCTTTCATTGCTACTGTAAGAGCTCTGAGCCTCATAGGATTGCAGTGGATTGCTGTATGTTAATGCTCTGATACAGTTTGTACTGTAAATTTGCTGCTGACAGATATGTTATTTAAGGTGTGTTTACTGAGGAAAGTGAAGTTGATATTTCGTTTATAGACCTGTAATCTTCTCGAATTTTCTGTCAATAAAGTTTCAAGCTTCTGGAAGATTATCTTTCATTATCAAACAACCCACGAACCCCATGTACGTAACAGTGTGTATAATATTTTAGAAAGTGTGATAAAAATGTTTTGCGCACAGTAACATTTTGATCGATTATTCCAATAAAAAAATACTTTAAAAAATATATGGAGTTTTTAAGGTAAATATAATACCAAGACAAAAATGTATATGTATAAACTTTTTTCAGTATAACGAATGTCTAGAGCCTCTGTAAAATTTTATAATAAAGTAACATTGGTGTAAATAGATATATTTTGCTGCTTTGAACTAATCTTCAGATTTATTTTGATGTTTTCTTGTGTTTGGCCCGTTGCTCTTAAAGCACAACCTATTTAAAAATATTGCTTCAGGAATTTTTTTTTCTTAATTTAGTGCTCATGCAACTCGCTTTCTGTAAACTAAAAATCAATAATAATAAAAATAATATATGTATATATATATATATATATATATATATATATATATATATATATATATAAGAAATTTTTAAAAGAAGTATTTAAATATATGAAATTAAAATAAAAATTTTGAAGATTAGAAAAAACAATAGGAGATTTACAAACCAATGCGCAAAATTGCTGCAAAAGGAAATGTAAAACTTTAATATAGGAATAATTTAACAAATGAAATGAATTAAACCCCCAAAACACACAGAAGTCTTCATCAGGGAGGCCCTTCCGTGTAGGAGTTAAAGAGAAGTTTCTGAAAGGATAGTAGCAATTAGCTAATAACCATCCTTAGCCCCCAACTTCTCTCCAAACAGAAAACCACCTTTAACAGAAAAGAAATCTAACAGATCTGAAATAGATCGAAAGAGGAAAACACTGAAACATTCGGTTATAAGTTAAGACGTGACAGTTAATTTGCAAGGTTGGTTGGTTGGTTGTAGGATTTAAGGCCGATTGACTCCTGATGTGTCCTAGGCCTAGAGGGGGAATGCCCTCCGTGGGGGTCTTTCTAAGGGGTCCTAGCCCGTATTTACGCAAGTTTCGTTAATTTGCAAGGATTTTAAGAGCTATTTTTAAATCACAATCATTATTGCATAAAATGCGAATTCTTTTAAACTGTGTGAACATATGAAAGGTACAAAATATTTGTAAAGAAATCCTACAGTCAAGGTCGTTAACTAAAAGGTTTAAAGTCATTTAAAAAAGGGGGGAAACAAATTTAAAATTTATTATAATAATACGTAAAACAGAGAAAGCTAGCGCTAAAAGCTGCTTAGCCAAACAATGTTTTTTAAATAAGAAATATTTTTAAAATGAATATGTATACGATATAAAATTAAAGATTATTATAATATAACGTAAAACAGAGAAAGCTAGCGCTAAAAGCTGCTTAGCTAAACAATGTTTTTATTAAATAAGAAATTTTTAAAAGAAGTATTTAAATATATGAAATTAAAATAAAAAATTTGAAGATTAGAAAAAACAATAGGAGATTTACAAACCAATGCGCAAAATTGCTGCAAAAGGAAATGTAAAACTTTAATATATGAATAATTTAACAAATGAAATGAATTAAAACCCCAAAACACACAGAAGTCTTCATCAGGGAGGCCCTTCCGTGTAGGAGTTAAAGAGAAGTTTCTGAAAGGATAGTAGCAATTAGCTAATAACCATCCTTAGCCCCCAACTTCTCTCCAAACAGAAAACCACCTTTAACAGAAAAGAAATCTAACAGATCTGAAATAGATCGAAAGAGGAAAACACTGAAACATTCGGTTATAAGTTAAGACGTGACAGTTAATTTGCAAGGATTTTAAGAGCTATTTTTAAATCACAATCATTATTGCATAAAATGCGAATTCTTTTAAACTGTGTGAACATATGAAAGGTACAAAATATGTTAAAGGTGGTTTTCTGTTTGGAGAGAAGTTAGGGGCTAAGGATGGTTATTCGCTAATTGCTACTATCCTTTCAGAAACTTCTCTTTAACTCCTACACGGAAGGGCCTCCCTGATGAAGACTTCTGTGTGTTTTGGGGTTTTAATTCATTTCATTTGTTAAATTATTCCTATATTAAAGTTTTACATTTCCTTTCGCAGCAATTTTGCGCATTGGTTTGTAAATCTCCTATTGTTTTTTCTAATCTTCAAAATTTTTATTTTAATTTCATATATTTAAATACTTCTTTTAAAAATTTCTTATTTAATAAAAACATTGTTTAGCTAAGCAGCTTTTAGCGCTAGCTTTCTCTGTTTTACGTTATATTATAATAATCTTTAATTTTATATCGTATACATATTCATTTTAAAAATATTTCTTATTTAAAAAACATTGTTTGGCTAAGCAGCTTTTAGCGCTAGCTTTCTCTGTTTTACGTATTATTATAATAAATTTTAAATTTGTTTCCCCCTTTTTTTAAATGACTTTAAACCTTTTAGTTAACGACCTTGACTGTAGGATTTCTTTACAAATATTTTGTACCTTTCATATGTTCACACAGTTTAAAAGAATTCGCATTTTATGCAATAATGATTGTGATTTAAAAATAGCTCTTAAAATCCTTGCAAATTAACTGTCACGTCTTAACTTATAACCGAATGTTTCAGTGTTTTCCTCTTTCGATCTATTTCAGATCTGTTAGATTTCTTTTCTGTTAAAGGTGGTTTTCTGTTTGGAGAGAAGTTGGGGTCTAAGGATGGTTATTAGCTAATTGCTACTATCCTTTCAGAAACTTCTCTTTAACTCCTACACGGAAGGGCCTCCCTGATGAAGACTTCTGTGTGTTTTGGGGTTTTAATTCATTTCATTTGTTAAATTATTCCTATATTAAAGTTTTACATTTACTTTTGCAGCAATTTTGCGCATTGGTTTGTAAATCTCCTATTGTTTTTTCTAATCTTCAAAATTTTTATTTTAATTTCATATATTTAAATACTTCTTTTAAAAATTTCTTATTTAATAAAAACATTGTTTAGCTAAGCAGCTTTTAGCGCTAGCTTTCTCTGTTTTAAGTTATATTATAATAATCTTTAATTTTATATCGTATACATATTCATTTTAAAAATATTTCTTATATATATATATATATATATATATATATATATATATATATATATATATATATATATTAATAATATTTTAAAACAAGGTGAAAACCGAGCTACAAATACAAGACTACTGAAATCATATAGACCAAAAAGAATAAATATTCATCAAATTAAAATTACCTTGAAGACTGATGTTTAATTGTTGATACAATTAATTTTTACTTATTGATCGAGAAACAAAAGATGCAAACAAGGAATGAGAAAATAAACATCCAAGACACTATTTTAGATGCGTGAAAAAAAAACTTATCAGGGGAGTTTTTTTTTTTTTTTTTTTTTTTATAAATCTTTGTGCACCAATGTACGATTTTGTTATGCCAGTGGCTATAGTAGCAACTTATTAGCTGGTCCCCAATCGTACATTAAATATATATATATAGATAGATAGATTATTTTTTTGCGTTAGTTAAAAAATAAATAAATAAATAAAATAACGTGTCTTGATAACTTCAAAAATTAGAAATTAACTTATAGCATGTTCACAATAAAAATCACATAATTGTTACAAAAAAAAAAAAAAAAAAAAAAAAGTAAATATATTTTTAAAAAGTCGAAAAGACTGATTTTCGAAAACTTGACAAACAAAAGTTAAAGCGAAAGAAAACTAAAAATAAATAGCATAATATAAGAAGATGTACTGAAATAAACAAACATTTTCACTTTATATAGAATTTCATGATATCCAATATCATGCGAAGGAGGTCAAGCTGCATTGCGTAAAGTGATTGGACTGGAATTAAACAAGTTTTCCTCGAGGGAGTTCTTCTTAAAATAAGATACTTAGAGTGGAGGTGGATAGCCCAAAGGTGGTATTAAAAGCAGTTTCAAACTCAAATAATATATTCTAATTTTTCTTCCATATTCCTGATCTGCCTTTAAGCTACAAGTTATTAATCATCGATATCGTCTTCATTTCATCCAAATTGGTATGAAACACGATAAGTGCAGCATAGGTATTTGTTTGAAAATACCACGTAGAGTTCCTGTGGAAATAAATAATGCATGGAAACAATAGATGCATAATTTGAAAAGTGATTATGGAACCAAATATTTAGTTTTATAATTACTGTTCAAAAATGATCGTCCTTCAATTTATAGTATATGTCATTACATATAGTTATTTAAAAACAGGCTGTAGGTTAAATTTGAAAATATTTTTAAGGATACCTTATGTGTAAGGAATTATCAAAAATGCTTCTTTTGTGGTGTATATTCATTATATAAGACATTTTTGTGCCTTTAAAAAAAATAATAATAACGTATTTTGTGTGTATTCTAAGTTAGTACATGAATTTTAACTTAATTTGAGATAATAAAAATTTGTTTTGCCGGTTTAATGTGCTTTTTTTAATCTCAGTAAATAGTAAATAGGGAAATTATGGAAGTTATAAAAACTGAAGCAGTTTTTGTAAAAAATTTATTTTAAAGGATATTGTATACCTATAGTGTCCAATAAGTCTGTAGACATTTAAAAAATTTACAACTATTGAATGAATTGATAGAATTGAACGCGGTTTGCGAAAAAATCACTTTCGTGAAGGGGTATTTTTTTTTTTTTTTTTTTTTGGTAAAGAAAAAAATATAGTTAAAAATTTTTGGCGACGGTAGTAAGACCAAATAGTTAAACTTTTCGCACGGATGTGAAAGAAAAATATGCAAATAAAAGTCCTACAAATTGCACACATACTAGGCGAGACGTATTAGTCCTGGACGATATATTTAACGCCCCAGCCCGCCCGTTCCCGCTGTTCAATGTCTTTTTCTAGTCAATTTTGTCCTTTTATTACTTCCGGTGTGAGTCTTTTTTTTTTTACACACTTGACATTGTGAGTTTTTTTTGTTTTCTTCCCATGCTGTTTCTATGGAGTTTTTAGCTTCTTTCCCCTCTTTTTCTACATTCTGAAGTAGCGGTGGAAGATGTTTTCCCTTATGTAACAACCGCCGACTGAAGCTGAACTTAGCAGTGTTATAACTTATTTGCAAACTGTAATTTGTGGTGACGACGAACACATAGAATAAGATTTATATGCCTGTAAACATTTGCATGCGAATAAGTGCAGTTTTTTATGAAAATGTGTGATCTGGTCCTATGTTAGTGAGATTTGATGTTTCATTCCCATTATTTAAATTTTACCCTTTTTTAACTAAAAATTTTACTAAACCGCGTTGTGTTTCCTTATTTCGTATTTCTGCAATACCCAGATTCTAAATTATGATTGACATTTTGTACTAGGCACACTGGATATTTATGCAGTTGTCCTGTTTTTAAATAATTATTTTAATATGTCAAGTAAATGGAAAAACATTAAATCTCACTAATGCAAATGGCGCCATGACCAGGGGAAAAATAAAATAAGATATATGATAGTGAGATTTGATGTTTCATTTCCCATTATTTAAATTTTACCCTTTTTTAACTAATAATTTTACTAAGCCGCGTTGTGTTTCCTTATTTTTCATTTCTGCAATGCCCAGATTCTAAATTATGATTGGTATTTTGTGCTAGGCACAGTGGATATTTATCCTGTTTTTGAATCATTATTTTAATATGCTAGGTAAATTGGAAAACATTTAATCTCACTACCATAAATTGTCCGCAATAACCCAGTCTCGTAACCTGGTCACGGCACCATTTATGGTAATGAGATTTAATGTTTTTCAATTTATCTGGCGAAATAATGATTCAAAAACAGGACAACTGCATAAATACCCACTGGGCCTAGCACAAAATATTATAATCTGGGTATTCCAAAAGGGGAAATAAGGAAACACAACGCGGCTTAATTAGTTAAAACAGGGTGAAATTTAAATAATTGGTTGGTTGGCACAAGGTCCATATTAGGACATACTGCGCCAAACATTTTAAATAATTGGAAATCAAACATCAACTCTACCATAGTCGCACTGCGCCCTCTATCGGAAAGTAACTTGATTATTAATTTTTCTTTATCAAAAAAATCCCCCTTCACGAAAATGATTTTTTTTTTTTTTTGCTAATCGCGTTCAATTCTATCAATTTTTTCAATAATGGATTTTTAAAATGTCTACAGACGTATGGGACACCCAGTACATATATATATATATATATATATATATATATATATATATATATATATATATATATATATATATATATATATATATATATATATATATTTTCTTCGAATTTGTACGAAAGCGGCAGAAAAGAGAATTTATAATTTTCACTGATTCCACGACTAAAATAAGTACACAAACAAAACAAATAATTATAAAATAAGGTTGAATTTAAGAAAATTTAAATGTTTCCCCTACAAATTTCTAAGTTGTTTCGAAATTTGTATTTAGTCCATTCCCAAATCAATGGATATTTTTAAATAAAAGCTGCCATTCTCAACCATACAATACTATCTCATTTTGATATGATGATTTTCTCTATAATTAGATTGAAGCTTTATTTTCTTGTACCCCATTGAGCGTCTTGAAAAGGAGAAAATTGTAATTTTCTTTATTCTCTGTGTTCTCTACCTTGAAAGAATTATATAAGGGGAGTTGGCATATGATGTATTAGCATATAGATTAAATGAAATTAACTCTTGTCCACTCAATATGGCTGCCACTACAGTAATGATATGGCAGTATCCATATTGATTCAATTAAAACATTAGCTAATACTATGTTATTTAATGGCTTTTGTGCTTATGATTTTTGGCTTCATGTTTTTTGGACATGTCAACTCTTTTTTATATCATTCTTCCATGATCTTTACAATGTCCTAAAGCAGCAAAGTCCTAAAGCATTTAAAGATGAGCCTCATGATAATAATTCCATACTTGGGGGGGGGGGGGAGTCTAAGAGTCCGAAACTATGCGCTTGAATTATATATGTATTAGGAAGATACATCTGAATGAAAAAATTCGTATCAGCTTGCACAAGGCCTCAGCAAATTGTCATTTTAATAGAAAACTATATTTTTATGCATATTATTTATTTTTAAATTCATTCTACAATCATTTTACAATCGGATACTATTAATACTTTAAAAAGTATTTAAGAGCCTGTAACTATGCGTTTTAGCATTATAAGTGCATTGGTGAGGGTGGAGGGGAGGGGATTTCTTAGTTAAAGTGAAAATCCCAATCAACTGCTTAGAATTCTTCTGTAAATTCTCATTTTATTAAAATAACTATCTTTTGTGCATATGAATATTTTATGTGCATATGTATATTTATTGCTTCAAAATCATATTTTACAATCCGATACGATTAAGTTCCTTTTGCAAAATGTGGAAACCGTTTGATAATTTGTGAATGAAATTTCATATTTATTGTATACGATTACTCTGTCCATATGGCTATTTTACGAAATGTATAGACAGTCGTACTTTCGAAATTTTATTTTATAGATATTTCACGAAGTGTATAGACAGTCGTGTTTTCGAAAATTTTATAAATTAATTTTTAATTTTAAGATTTGCCCAGCGTGTTTTCCCTTTAAATGAAGTAAATTTCTAAAGAGTATATTTACGTTTTTTCTATACCCTAAAATTCTAAATCCATGTTTACTTAATTATATATTAACTGAATTTAATAAAGTATAATTAAATTTATGATATACGTTATTCTGTAGATCATTTGCAGATTATTATTATTATTGTTATTTTTTTTTTTTTATGCTTCTTATTCGATTTAATACATAAATCAACTGTTAAAAACTTTATTATTTAAGTAATTTGGAAATAAAACAGGAGAAAAAATAACATTGTTTATAAGCATTAATCTTTTAATTTCAGTCAAATAATTGAAACTTAAATGAAATATGCAGTAAATAAGAATTCCCATTAAAATAATAAAATTAATTTGTGTGTGTGTGTGTGTGTGTACACGTGACAAAATGAAAATATTACAACTCTCAACAATGTAAAAAATAAAATAAATAAATAAATAAATAAAAATTATTTTATTAATAATTTCCTTCTTAAAGTTAACTTGAAGCTGTAAATGTGCACCGTGTCTTAATTATAAATTTCACCAGTATTTATTTTATTTATTTATTTATTTATTATTATTATATTTATTTATTTATTTATTATTTATTTATTTATTATTATTATTATTATATTTATTTTATTATATTTATTTATTTATTTATTTTGTGCGTGTGTGTACACGTGATAAAATGAAAACTTTACAACTCTCAAAAATGCACAGAAAAAAAAAGAGAGAGAGAAAGAAAGAGAGAAATAAAAACCATTTTATCAACGATTTCTTTCTTGAAATTAACTTGAAGCAGCAAATGTGCACCGTGTCTTAATTACAAATTTCACCAGATAATTCCGAATGTCTAATAATTATCAAAAATTATTTCTCGTTTCCTACACAAAAATAAAGTTTTAGTTCCGACTTTAGAGCTAATTACAAAATTTCCTTTGCCATGGCTAATTTCAGTATCGCAAATAGCGTGCATTATTCACCAGGAACATAATACAGACAGTAGAACAATAACAAGGCTGATTTCCCCTTTATGTTCACTGAGCTAATAAATGAAGACCAAATAGCATCTCCTTTTAAAACTTTTTATCTAATTAGAAACTTCCTCCCTAAACACATTGGTGGGTCCTCCCCAATGATAATTTATATGAATCTTAAAATAATTACACAACGCATTTCTATCATTACCCCCTTAAGGCTAATTTTGTGCAGCAACGAGATGAACATCCCAAATGACGGAAGATTGTTCATGGAAACCATTATGTTCCTATGATGCATATGTTGTGTAAAACCTTTAGATTAGATAAATGGAGGAAAAGCTCAAAAAATACAAGAGTCATTTATTTATCATTATTTACCATTGTTCATTTAGTTACCATTTAAGTTATTTGTTCTGGAAATGCACTTTGGTTAACGCAGATGACATGATTATGTGGATTGTACCTAGAAGCATTATTTATTATTATTTAATTTCCTCTTATTGAATTAGTTTAAATTAATATTAAGTGCAGTATCCTTTTCATGCAGGAAAAAAAAAGAAGTATAACATATAAATTGAACGTGAAGCATATACATTATATTGAACTATAACAAAGTACAAAGTAATTAAAAATTATTAGGGAAATACAATTAAATTTTTGTAGTCATAAGATTGTTGTAAAATTATTTTATTTTCTTTATACAAGGGCACATTTTTTTAAATTTTATTCGAAAAATTGCATTGCTTGTAGTAGATAGTCAAAGTCTAATGTACAGGGTGAATATAATTAAAGTTACGATTTCAAAACGCTATAATTTTAAAACTACCCATCAGAGCGATTTCATATTTTACCAGAGCAACCATGAGGCAATCAAATTTTGTTTGGAGGAGGAAAAAAGTAGTTCTAACATGCTCCTATAGAGGGCGCTGTCAAGGTAATGTCAGGGGAAACGCCTAAATGGACTCATTAAACACAGAAGTGCTGTTAGCAACACAATGGAATAGCAGGAAACAATAGACTTCAAAGGTTTATTACAATTTTTTTAGCAAAAAGACAAGAATACGTTTTTTCAGCGGAAACAGTCGTAGTGAAAAGAGAAAAAGAGTAGCTTCATGAAACAAATACTTTACGGATAATTAACGGCACATTTTGAAACTATTTTTTTTTCTTTTGCCAAACAAGATTTCATTGCTTCACTATTGCTCTGGTAAAATATCAAATCGCACTGATGGGTAGTTTTAAAATTATATCGTTTTGAAATCGTAACTTTAATTGTAATCACCCTGTACATAAAAACGAGGAAAATATGCTAAAGGGTACAGCTTTAAGTAATAGGTACAAAAATTTGAATAAACACCATAAAATGCAAGACCTCGCAACAATTGTTTCGGGTCGAAAGAGGACACGACCCTTCGTCAGGCGAACAAAGTAGGCACGAGTGCTGCAAAAAAAGCGGCAACGCACAACACAGTTTAGTTTTATTTAATATTTCATCGTATGGAGATCAGTTTAAGTCCCTATAGTATTTGAATGCGATGTAATTAAATTTGAATTGATATTCACTTAAAATGTCGGTTTTTATTCTAATTAAAAATATAGCGATACAGTTCAAGTTTGTTACATTTTAAAATTTGGAGATGTTCATATTTAATTTGTAGCAATCAAATGATTGTTTATTTCAATTAAATTTTATATGAATTCTTATTTTATACCACCATACCTGCCAACTTTAAAAAATTTTACGCGACATTGTTATTATCCAAATTTTCTTTCATATCATTTTCTTTGCACAGTAAATTTATTTGATATTATTAATTATGATTAAATGAGAAAAAAAATTCTTTTTTAAAAAAGAGTATGAAAAAAAGTCGGGTACTGAAAACGTTACGGAATAAATTAAACGTTAGCTACTCTATACATTTCACAATGAGAAAATTACAGACATACGATTTTGAAAAAAGGAATTATAAAGAATCATATATTATTTATTTGTTTCCCTCGACAAAAATATTGTTCTTTATGCGAAAAAACATAATTGCTCTTCTCTGTTAGACCTATGTCAAATAATATTATATATATAATGATATATATAATATGTGTTCCGTTAATATAGTTTATATAAACATTCCTTTTAAAATTAAACTTTGGTTGTACAGTCGAACCTTGTTAACGTGAATCTCAAGGGGAATACAAAATTTGTTCATGTTATCAGTAGTTCATGTTATCAGTAACTAATCTTCATGTAACTAACCTAATCTTCATTTAGATGGGAATTGTTATTATCCCATCTAAATGAAGGGAATTGTGAAAACAGTTCATGTTAAAAGTAATTCACGTTAAGCGTGCTAACGTTAACAAGATTGGACTGAATGTATTTTACTTACAGAATCACTAATAATTATTCACAATAACTAAATTTCTCCTGACAATTAAAATATGTTTATATAATATGTGTCATTTTAAATACATAAATAAACATGTTTTAATATATTTTTTTAGAAAGTCGTAGGTTTTAGATCGCTGTGATACAAATATTCAGTGTGCGTACGTATTTGTAATATAAATGTTTACACACACATATATAATATTGTGTCTATGCAAAGTTATCATTAAGATTTATCAAAATATGATGCTATACAAATTTACTTTTTAATTTATTTCCTCGAAATACAAGAAAATATCTACTTAATGTTTATGTCAGCATATTCTGCATAAAATTTCTACCAAAATTTCTTGAAACAATATTTATCTGTAAAAAAAAAAAGTCATGTAAATTAACTTTATTATATTCAACTTTACAATATTGTCCAAGAATCCTTAGTAGCAGAAAAATCTTTAAGATCATCAACCTCTTTGGTCAGAGTTTACCAGCACAACAATCTAAAATTTCCACCTATTTCCTTCCCCGCGTGTATTTGCATACGCATGCAAAATTTGAAAAGCATGCATAATACGGAACGGCCTTCAGCTAATTAGCTGGTCGGAATTATGAACTCACCATTCTTCCTTCCCTAGGGAGCTTACAGTGGTATTTGGCTTGAATCTCGTTTGTGCTGCTTATGGATATTATGGTGTGCAAATAGTGCATCCTGGTAATGTAGTGTTTGAGATCTGATAGAGATATCCCCCTCTAATACACTGCAGTATCATACATTTTCTGCACTTTATTACGAGCTGGATTAATACGCTTTTATATTTTAAAAGGGAAGCTTATCATTGTGCAGTGTGGATATTGATTTTTAGAAATCAAAGCAAAGGGATAATAGATATTATCTGGTTATAAAAATGACACTTTTGACTTTGGAATGAGAACAAATAATTATTGATAACGATCAGTTTCAATAAAATTCTGTTTATCTGTTTATATTTATTGGTGCAATTGATATATTATTTTGATAACGAAAATTAATTTAATTTAATTGTAAGCGTCCTATTTAAGTGTTTTTTTTTTTTTTTTTTTTTTTTGACTGAGGACTATTAGTCTCAATCTATGGATTTTTACGATACCAGTTTTACGATAGTTGGACATTTATCGAAATCGAAAATTTATCGAAAATGTTATTGAATAATTTGAAAGCAATATTATAATTT
The DNA here is from genome assembly GCA_963930645.1 of Salticus scenicus. NCBI lineage: Eukaryota > Metazoa > Arthropoda > Arachnida > Araneae > Salticidae > Salticus > Salticus scenicus. The sequence continues at coordinate 220,259,443 of OZ005653.1, read as the reverse complement.
GAAAAAAAAAAAAAAAAAAAAAAAAAACTAATTTGTTCTCCGTACTAAACTAAATTCTGCTTTTGCCAGAATTTCATCAAAATCTTTTTTTCTTTTCTTTTTGAAAGAAAAGAAAATTAATAATCAGTTTCAAAATGGTCAGTATCGAAAAAGTTTTTTTTTTTTTTTTTTTTTTTTTGAATTAGGAAATAAAAAGCGCGCAGTATACTATTAATGCAAGCAAAATTTTGTGTTTTTGTGTAATGTTAATCCTTAAATGCATGATTTTCTGAAATACTCTAAAATTTCATCTCTAAAACCTTTTTCAGCTTTCATTTCTTAAAGAAATCATGAGGAAAATACTGAAAAAGTCATATGTTATTTTAAGTTTCATTTACGTCTGAAAAGCAATTTGTTAACTATCGGCAACATTGGGCTTTAATTGAGAAAATAATTTTCCTTGGTAAAATTCTAAATATGGACTATACACCATAACATGTAATAGTTTTGCAGAATAAAATAGGGTTTCGCAAGCTTCCAAACTAAGCAAAAATCAAAAGAAAAACATATAACAATAAATAAATAAATAAATAAAAATATATAAAATATTGAGGGGAAAAAAATAATCTCATTAGACTAACGTCGTCATTTTTTTCTTATTATATCATTGAACTGAGTCAAGGAACTTATATATTGTCCATTTATAAATCTTATTTGATTTTTTATTTGATTTTGCATGCGCACTTTTTATTTCCTATTTCAAAATTATTATTACTTTTTTTTCCCCTTGTTTGTACAATTTATTTCATACAAAAGTATAAATGCGAGAAAAAGAAAAAATTGAAAAGAAAATATTAACTTCAACGTACCTTGTTCTTAAGAATTACAGTTGAGGCTATATTTAAAACAATAATTAAATAAATAAATTAAACTTTAATATAATACTTCAGATAAAATAATATTTTAATTGAGGGTAAAAAGTGAAAAAAATATACAAAATAATGTGCATATTTTAATCACATTTCACGTAATGTTTAGCAGTAGTAGTACTGAAATATATAGCAGTACACAGCAATAATAAAATTTCATTTGGGTAACAAAGTAAATACAATAATCTTAGTAAATCCACAATGTGAAATAACCTCAAAAATATTTTATTGGATTTTCTTTTTAATGGATCTTAAAATTATTTATATAAATTTGTTAATATTTTAAAATAAGTAAAAACAACTTGAAAGCCATGTATATATTACACAAATTCATACATGAGTATAACATTTAAGACAAGTTAAGCCAATTATTTTATTTATAATCACATTAAAAGATATATATTGAAACATCTTTTCTGTTTTATAATATTAGGGTTGTGCTCAGAAATCCTAAAAAAGTACATTAAATATTAAATATTAAATAAATTTCTAATTATTTTTGACAAAATATTTATTTGAGTCGTTTTCTTTGTCAGTGGTGTAAACTCATTTTTAACAAAAAGTTAGTTGGTAACAATGAATGCAATGCTATGAGATTTTTGTCTGTACACTCCCCCCCCCCCCCCTTGAAAAAAATCTTTCAAAATTTTTATTAATTTAACAATATAAATTTTTGTGGTTTAAGGTTTAAGAAATTCCAAATATACTTATTTTAAAAAGGGCGCAAGTCCCCTTTCGCAGATATAATAGTTAGATAAAAAATTATACTACATAATTTATCTACTTCGTTTTTATACGTGTAGCAAGACTTTTAATGACTTAAAAATTCAACAATATGATGGGTCTATTACCTTATTTTCCTTCACTTCATCATAAGTATTTTCACAAACTTTCTCATAATGATAAAAGTTAAAAATGGCATACATAAATATAGCGTTGTAATTACAGTAATTTAGATGGAACTACCTGAAGAAGTATTGGTATAAAGCCTTTTTATTTTGTATTTTTATTTGACATATTTAATAAGGAACTCATAAAAAAATTGGTTTGATTCAATTGAAATCCTTTATCGAATATTTCATAGATGTACGATATTCACATTTTGTTGTTCTCGAAAGTGATGTAAGTCCAATTGAAGTCCTCAAAAGTGTAAATTTCTTTTATCTCATACTTTAAAGTTCGGAGTTTTACGTGGGTTTCTCCGAAACTTGCGTAAATATGGGCTAGGACCCCTTAGAAAGACCCCCTAAGGAGGACACTCCCCTTGAGGCCTAGGACCCTAGAGCAGTAAATCGGCCTTAAATCCCCACAACCCTAATACTTTGAAAACGATCGCATTATGAACATAAATAAATTTAATATAAATTATATACATATATATATAGAACGTATTAACGAATATCAATATTTTTCGATCCATTGAAATATAAATATTTAAATATTCATATAATATAAAAGGATTACCATCTTTTTTCAAAGAAAAGGGCTCATTTGTGACTTTTGTAACATTTTCTTCAATCTCACAAAATCGAAATTTAACTGTCAAAATTATTTCACTTAAACTTGTAACTTTGCAAACTTAACGAATTTTCAAACTTAAGATTCTGTAGATTAATTTTTAATACGTCACAAGAGTTAATTAACTTCCTAAATTGAAACTAAATGAAAGTAATAATAAAAATTTACTCGACAAACGTAAAATGAACAAAGTAACACAAAGTAATACAGTCATAAAATGTAATATTTTAACGTTGAGTGGCAAACATATTTATACATATATATTGTGGTTATTTAACCTTTTTTATTTCCTATATAAAATGGGTTTTGTTTTATCATCATATGAGGTAATATAGCTTAGATACCGTTCCTTAGCATTATATGCCCTGCAATATTTCATATTATTATTGTATTATTTTCTATTTTTAATAGATAACTGTATATTACTATTTTTTTAAAGTAGAGTATAAGTTAAAAAAAAAAAAAAAAAAAAATACTGATAGTTGTTGCAGTTTATATGAATTTTATTTTTTGCCTTTGAGTTTTAAGTTTAATGGAATGAACCTTTTTTTTTTTTTTTTTTTTTTTTTTTTTTTTTTTGGTTTACGGATCTATCTACATCTTTTTGGTTAGGTTGACTTTTTTTTTAAATTTTTAAAGTTTATTTAATAATATTTCATTTTCTTAAACTAATTTTAAACTTGATTCTCTTTTCTTTTCTTTTTTACATTTACTATATGTTAATGAATAGAAAAGTTTTAAGTAACCATTATGATAAGTTGTAAACATTTATAACATTTGTAACGAACCGCGGCTGTTTATTAGGTAATATATATATATATATATATATATATATATATATATATATATATATCTTTAGGTGTGAGAGTAGCAGGAAAATAATAACCCATCCAGTGTGCCTCTGGAAGGTATTGCTTCATTATTTGGATTCGAAACAGTTGTTTCTTGTTTTTACAATTTGTCGTGTTCATATGCAAAGATTCATCAATGAATGCTATCTCTTTATCATTCAATACCAGCTTATTTGTCTATTTTACTGCTATTCCACAGTTTCGTTAAAATAGTCAGAAATTTTGTACAGGTTTACAAAGGTTTCTAATACTTCACTTACCAACTTAATTCAAACTTGGTTTTAAAAACTGATTTTTTGTCTTTTATATTAGATGAATAATTAATTCTGAATAATTTTACACGGCGGTTTTATTCATGCGCTAATGTGGCGAGGATTGTTGTTTAAGGGGTACGTACTCACAAACAGAAAAAATAAATTGTTTTCTCTACATGATCAGGTTTTCTTAGCTTTCGAAATTTAAAAATGCTAATTCTTTTTTTCTTCTTTTTTTTTTTTTTTTTTTTTTTTTTGTATTTGATGCAGCAATTTAATTTTCTTTTTAATATGTTCATTATTTTAAATGTGATAAATTTGAGCTTTGAATTGGCCTTCCGATTTCGATTTTTGAACTTAGAAAAGAAAAAATATATATATATATAAAGTGTTAGATTTTAAGATTTTTAACGCTGTCTATATCAGTAAAAATATTATATCTAAAAACAGAAGTGCAGTTACGTGTAATATATATACTAGTATTTTTCCCCTTTAATTGAGCGGAAATAATAAATTTTAAAATGAATAATAGAGATGTAAAAGACATTCAATTTTATAAAGTTCTCTTTTTTAATTTTAATTAACTGTTTGAAAATTTAAGTATTTAATGTAAATTTAATTTTTGTTTCGAAAATATATTTTTACTTGAACAATGATGTAAGTTTTCAATATATTTCATATATTTTCAATATTTAATTGTAAAAATAAATGAAATATGTTGTAAAGATAAACTTTCCACTAAAATAGACTTTTTTAAAAAATCCTTTAGGAGTATTTTCTTTCTTTTCTTTCTTTCTTTCTTTTTCTTTTCTTTTCTTTTCTTTATTTCTTTTCTTTATTTTTTTTTTCAAATAATACGTGAGAAAAACCTCTACATATGAGTGCGATGCGCACATTTCTCATCTAAGAAAACATGGCGAAATAAAATTTAAAAATGCATAAATTAATTTATTACATACGAATTCATTGTAAAATTAGATTTTGTAACAATTTAAACATATACTTTTGTTAATCATTAAAAGTAAAACTCAGAAATTGTATCACTAAAAGCTTGAAATAACATCTCAATTCTGTTAATAATTTTTTATTCCTGTTATTAATTAAAATTTGTTTTAACAATTCCTTTTCAACAATTAAATTGTAAAATATTTATTTTGATCATGCTTTTGGATGTTTCGAAAATTATTAATATGTTTAATATAATAAAAATACACATTCACTAAGAAAACTTCGTGCATTATTTTCCAATTACAAAGTTTTACTTAAATATTAAAAAAAAAAAAAAAAAATACAATTTTCTTTTAAATAATAAATTAAGTGGAAAAAGTTTCTGTTAAATTCAGTTCATAAATATTTTATTTTAATCTAAAAGAAAACAGCCTTTGTCAGAGATAAAGTCAAAACTTTTAATTAAAATAATAATAATAATAATAATAATAATAATGTACACAAAGACTAAAATATATGAGCATTTGACATACTTGCTTTTATTTTTATATGTTTGGCTGGTTGGTTAGGAAGGAAGTTGAATTTAATACATAAGTATTTAAAAAATAATAATAAAATAATAATAAAAATAAAAAATAAATATAAAAGAGAGAGAGAGAGAGAGAGAGAGAGAGAGAGAGAGAGAGAGAAAGAAAGAAAGAAAGGAAAAAGAAAAGAAAGTATTGCATTTACAAGATTTCATTATCATCATTTATTGGTTTATAATTTGAAAAAAAAATATAATTCCTGAAAAAAAAAAAAAAAAAAAAAAAAAAATCAGTTAATTGAATAATATTTATTAATGGTTTCTTTGTGTTATTAAACCTGAAATTAATCCTTAAATTACATAAAATGACTGTAAAAATAATGAGTGCGAAATTTAATTTTGTACTTTGTAAAATTAAGTATAAAGAATTCCAAGTTTTCAGAGCTTAAGAAATTTTTGATTAGCACAAAATCTATTACTAACTCATCTTTCCCTTTAAATAATTTTTTTAATAATTTTATAGTTATAAAATTAATTTTAATATTGGTAAAAAGTTGATAACAAAATTGCTTTAGATTATTAAAGTTTAGAAAGTTAGGAAAAATAATTCCAAATTTCATGTAGTTTATTAAATTTAAAATTTAGAAAGTTAGATTAATTTTATAATAAAGGAAAATGCCATTGCTAAAGAAATCTAAAATTTCTTATTATTTAACTATTTTAATCTATTGTACTTAAAGAATTGTATTTATAGATTAAAAAATAATAATAATAATAATAAAATTATTCTAATTTTAGAATAGAATTGAAATAATTAAATATATTTTTTCTCTCTTTTTATACAATAAATAATAATTAAATTTGTTTATTGTTAAGAAGCTACATAACTTTAATGTTCTAAATTAATAAAAGTATTTTTATTGAAGTTCACAATGCTTCGTCATATACAAATTATAATTTTTCAAGAGAGATGGCGTACGTATACTTCCCTCTTTCCTTCTGTCAAAATCTTGGAATCTTGGAAATCTCTGGTCGGCCCCTACCTACCTACCTGATGAAGATCAAGTTTAACGGATCTGATACCGTTCAAAGGGGAGAATAACACCAGATCACCGCATGGCGACCAATTACTCTGAGCTACTTAAGCATCCCATAGAAATTAGCTGCGTCCGGGGGAACGAGGATAAGACTTCTAACTCTGGACTTATATCTTATAGGTAAGACTTTGTCATAGCGATTTAACTTTTCTTGGACACGATGCTCGACCAGCACAACCGCATTTCCAAGAATGCGTTACAGGAGCTCACAGAGCACGCACCAGGGTGATGGAATTGTTTGAATTTGGTGCAGACCAGGCTGAGAAAACAGAGGGGGGGGGGGGAAATTTCGAGAAGAGGAAAATGGGCATGGGAGCCGCAAAAGGTAGTTGTCCAAGGGAAATTACTAGCCGAAAGGATGGAGGAACAATCGCAATTAAATAATAATAATAATAAATAAATAAATAAATAAATAAATAAAAACTGGGGAAAAGGAATTGCGAAGACACTATTGCTTGAAGACTGATAAATGACGAAAGAAGCTAAGAAATAATGGCCTGGAGAAATAAATACTTGAAAGGAGAATTCTATAATTGACACTGGACCATCTCAGTTTTGATCCACCACGGGAGGGTGGTTCCCTGCTTTGGTAGTCCGACGAACTGTTAAAGACCGCGTCAGGTACTTGACGGTGCAGCACAGATTAGCGAAAACCATAACTGTAAAACAAGGAGAAAAAAATCAAGGGAACTTAAAAAAGAAATATATATATATATACATAAATAACTTACACATTACTAGAATTAAAGGATAATGGGTGAAACAATAGAAACACAGCATTACATAATGCAAAATGATAAAACGAATAATAATTAGAGTTATTCATAAAGAAGCATATTCATTCATACGGACTGTTATTATAAATTCATTTATTTAATTTGAAGTTATTGGATTCGCTGACTCTCTCTCTCTCTCTTTCATTTTTTTCAAAATTTCAGGATACAATTTTGCTGAATTGCTGGTATAATGCCATTTTATCATAGACTGCTTCAGTGTTTTGCTGGTGGGGAGAAAAAAGGGCCTTTTAAAAAATCCCCTCATTTTTAAACTCACGATGTGTGTCACGTATCAATCATCACTGGAAACTTCAGTTTGCTTATATGTTATCCACATTAATATTGTTGAGAATTCTTTATTGATCCCGAACATTTTTTGCTGTTTGAATGAACTTTTTGCATCTTCCCTCATTATATGGATATATTTATATTCATTTTATTTACACAAAATTTTCCTTATGTGAAACTGGAAAAAAAAAAAAAAAAAAAAAAAAGATTATAAAGATAAAACTTTTCTCATTATTTTACTTTACAATATTCAGGATTTGAAACATTTGAATCATCTTTTGAAAACTTTTAATAAAATATTCTTGATTTTTCTTTTTTCTTTCTTTCTTTCTTTTTTTTTTTTTTTTACAAACTCACATTTTATGTTTTCAATAATAGTTAAATAAAAACAACCTTCTATGAAACTGTCAGTAAATAAAAAATAAAATAAAATAAAAGTTTTTTTTTTTTTTTTTTTATTTAAATAGTAGAATTGTTTGCTATTTACTTAAGAATTTAACATAAGAAGCTAAAGTAATAGTAGAGTCAATAATAGTAAAGCAACAACAAAACAATTATACCACACAATTTTCTAAAATTATATATATATATATATATAATCCTTTTGATAGTAGAAGCAAAGAATGAGAACGAAGAATAGTTAGTCAGACAATTCACCAAAGAGACATACACATGTCAAACAAAGCAACAAGATTTCCCAAACTGATTCAATTATCAAGTTCAACAATAGCACTGACGCCAATCCACTGTACAACAATACCTGTTGAAAATTGAAATAGAACCGTGTAATTAGACTCTGATGAAAAGAAGGTTGACTCTAGGACGATATTTCAAGGTAAAATAAGAGAACCCTGTAATTAACAATAATGACCTATTAAGTGCAGTAGAAGCCAAGCAATAGACACAAGATCACCAAAACCACAAAGACCAATAAGAATATATATATATATATATATATACATAATGTGCGTGAGTATGTGCATGTGTTATGAAGAATTTTTTAATAAATGTTAAACTTCTTATTTTCGCTTGAGAATACAGCGCAGAAAGCTAAAGTATCACAATAAAGCAATAGCAAAACGATTCTCCCATTGACTTTTCTAATTATTCATTCATTTATTTATTTTTATTTATTTTTATTTTATTTTTATTTATTTATTTATTTATTTATTTTTCAGGTGCGATATTTCATTCAATCATCCACGTGTTTTTATCGTGGTTGTTACTTGATGCAAAAAAAATGCTAGTAAATTAATTCGGGTACTATTCGAAAATTATTTAGTTCCTAACTACCTTTTGTTCTAAAATTAGGATTATCAGACTAATTTTAATAGATTTACAAGTCACTTATTTTACCTTAATTACATTAATACTTACAGAAACGCATGAAGGCGAGACATAATTAGAACCGAACAAACTTTATGAGTTTTTCGCTTAAAGTGTTTTCAACACAGCCACTTAGTAAAATGAAAATTCTACATCTATAAAATGGCACAGCCACAGCTGACGATTCACTGCTCAATGTTTACCCATCATATTATTGACGGATATTTTAGCTTAAGGCGTGTCCAAATTTGTGTCTTTGCCAAAGTTTATGATCATAAAATAAGTAAAGACAAATGAAAATATATCTCGACTAAGTTAAACAAGCCGAAAATATTGGGTAGTCTTCAATCTCAGTAAGTGGCTAGTCGAAGAGTTTTATAGCAGGCGGGAAGTTGAATTATAGTCTCCTATGTTTAGGGATATTGAAATCGAAAATTTTATGCCGAACGTCCGGCGATGGGTAGTAAAAATTTTCTCGTTCATCTGTTAATATGATGGGAGCTTCGTAAATTATGTGCGGGATGTTGATATAAAGAAAACGTGTATCGTGTTAAAAATTTTTCAAAGGGATCTGTTTGATAACGTGTTATTTCACTTTTGCAATAAAATCAATTTAATTAAATTAACATTCTTCGTTTATCTGTCAATATAATGTAGTTCTCGTAATTTATATATATATATATATTGTTTTTATAAAAGAATCGTGTATTACAATAAAGTTTTGTAAGTATATTTAGTCGATACTTCAGAGAATTATTCGAAACTCAGTAAAAATAAACAATATAATGCATAATTTTTTTATCAATTATATCTTGAAATTTTTCAAATTGTATGTATGCTACTAATGTGTATAAATGAAACATGCTTACACACTTAATAAATTTTTTGTAATGATATTTTAATTGCTGTATTAAGTTTTTTTTTTTTTTTTTCTTTCTTTTTTTGATTTGCAATTAAACCAAATGGCGTCATATTATTTCATGTTAACCGGTTAATGCTATTAAAACTATTACTACATCATTCTTCTCTAAATACACGATGATTATTAAATAGTTTTCTGTGGCTGAAACTAATTAATGGATTACCATCAAATTTGGTATGTAGAGGATTCATAAGATTCACCCAATACATTATTTTTTGTAAAAATATGTCTTCTAGATGGCGCTTTGCATGAAAAATGCCAAATTGAACAAATAAATCACGCGAGATCAAAAACTAATAAATAAATGTTTCAATATCTAATGCATTACGTATGAGTTATTTCTATTGGTTTATTTTGCATTTTTTAAGCCAAAGCGCTGTCTGGTTCATATTTTTGAACACTTTTCTTTATTCCTTGGGCACATCTCGTGGATGATCCTCATACTAAATTTCGTGACGTTTCAGCTGCTAAATGCTATTTATTGCTAGAATTTAATCATAACCATCCTTTATATATACAGATGGAATATCATAAAATTTAATTGAAGTAAAACACAAAATTTATAAAATAAATATTTGAATGTTTTAGTACAGCAAAACAAAAATTCTAAGTAACAAACATATTAACCTTGCTCTTATCATCTATAATGGAATTAAAAATCGTCTATATTAGTGGACTCTATTTATTCTTGAGACTGTAGGTAAAAAAGTAAATATTTGTAAAATCGCTGATTAAAGCTTAAATCTTAAAATTGAAATTCAAACTCGTCTAAAAAATTAGACAATAAAGTATAAAACTTATTTGTGAGAGATTAATGCTTAAAATGTGTTTTAAAAATGTTATTTCCAGAGGATAAATATTACAAAAGTAAGTAATTACACTGGAAAAGGGTTGGATCGATTGGTTGTACTAGGATCCTAAATCTGAGCGGAAGTGCCCTCCGTGGGTTTCTTTCTAAGGGATTCTAGCCCGTATTTACGCAAGTTTCATGGAAAAGGGATAATAAATAAATTTGAAATCTTACAAAGGAAATATCATTCACAATGCAAAAATATATATTACAGTGCATCAGTTTTGAATTTGAATTTTTCATTGAGTTAGAAAACAAGAAGTATACGTATTGATTGATATTTGTTATTGTATAATAAATATCGAATAATATATATTCACATGAAACTATACAAATAGTCTAGTTAAAACATTTTAAATTCACTGTTTTAATAAATAAATAGATAAATCTAGTGCAAAGAACAAGTACACAGTTAGACAGCATCAAACCTCTTAAGCTTGGCTTTGACCAGGCAAGTAGGGAGTGTCCAGAGGTTTCCCAGTACACAGTTAGAAACATTAAAACGAGATTACACAAGATGCCCTTCCGGCAGCAGAGATTCCAGGCAAAGCCCGGAAAAAGCATTTGAACATAAATGATGCATCCCCTGTCATTTTACGTTTGACAAACATACGAACAATCCGTAAAATAAAAAGTACTTGTATGAATGTTTAAATAAAATCTCTCAATCAATGAAAATACAACTGTATTTTCAGTTTCAAATATGAAGTGATTCTTATATGATGTGACTGAAAGGAATTTGAAGGAATTTAACCGTAAAAATACAAATTGATGGCAGATTTGCTTAGATAACAGCTTTTCTAAAATGCCATTGTTCCAAAATCATACAGTTGGTAACAAAAGTATCTGAACAGTAGCAAAAATTCCTATGTATAAAAAGTAAAGTTAATGCTGTTTGTTAAATAAATCCTTGTCGAATCATGTTCTTAGTCAGTCTAAAACCATGATTCGACAAGGATTTATTTAACAAAACAGTATTAACTAAACTTTTTTTTTTTTTATATAGGAAACGTCGCTAGTGTTCGGATACTTTTGTTACCAACTGTACTTTCACACCATCAATTTACGGACTATGACCGTTTAGCTAGCAAAACGGTCATTTCCCGTAAATTTATATGGACAAATCCTGTTTTTTACAGTGTGCATATTACTTTCACGAATAAGAAACTTTTTCAAGTTAAAATAATGTAAAAAACTTTAAATTATGCCTGAAACTCATTTTGTAAATTATAATGTATGCATATTAAATTATCTTAGGATTAGGATAATAAATAAAAATCTCCAGTATCCACAATATTAGCAATAAAATTAAATGCTTCACTAAAAAAATAGTGACAACTTTTGCTAATTTTGCTGAAACAAATGTTTTTAGAAACACTGTGCACTGTGATATGTTTCATAATTTCAGAAAAACTTTTCGCTAAAAAGTTGAAACTTAGCACTAAATTCTTAAAATGTTGATTGCAGTTAAATTAATCAAAATTGACTTTTTTCTTCCTTTGTGAGAGCTTGGATTTTAATTTTAAATGTGTACAATAAAATAGTTTAAAATTATTTATTCGGGGCGTCGGAGAAATGTACAATTTCCAAGAAAATAAATAACATGAATATAAATCTCTTTTAATTATAAAAAAGCACCACAGAACTGGCGTTAAAATGTAATAAGTACAAAACTTTGAATAAACACCATAACATGCAAGAACTCGCAACGATTGTTTCGTGTCGAAAGAAGACAAAACCCTTCATCAAGTGAATAAAGCAGGCACGAGTGCTGCAAACAAAGTGACAACATGTTGCAGTGTTTTTAAAACAATGCGTTGCCGCTTTGCTTGCCGCACTCGTGCTTGCTTTGTTCATCTGATGAAGGGATGTGTCTTCTTTCGATCCGAAACAATTGTTGTGAGTTATTGCATGTTATGGTATTTATTCAATTCACCTACCTACATATTAAATTGTTGCAAATTACATAAACAATGTGTATTCAGTCCTTTCAGAAATTATATGTTCTAATTATCATTTAAACATTTGATATATCAAATAACAATATATTTGTTAAAATTAGGTTGCAAAAATTTACAATAATGAGGTAAGCGATTAAGTTAATAAAAATATAATTAATATTTGAAAGTTGCATTTGTTAATAAATTATGAGACCATTTGTCCGAAAAGGAATTTGTCCCCCATTTTTCTTTATAACATCAAACACCCTGTTTTAGATTGTAGTGACTTTTTTTAGATTGTAGTGACTAGGTGATGAACTTCAGATCCATCCTTGGAAAATTTGCTTCATTCTTTTGCAAATGACTACTTCTAGTTCGTTTGCAGTCCAAACTGTTTATTATTAGTATAAATTTAGCGAAATAATATTTCCCAAAAAAATTTCATAGGGTTCGACTTCGACTTCGCCATAGCAAAACATTAATACATTTTGTTTAAACAATTCCTGGGTGGATTTAGACATACAGAAAAAAGCACTGTCTTGCTGAAAGATCCAGTTAGCACCACTAAAAATACGACCAAATGGTACCAAATGATCGCATAGCATAGCCATATATTTAGTCCATACGCCCCAAAATTAATTGTAAATCCCACAATCCATTATTACTAAAAGTTTCCCAAACCATTCTTGATCCTTCTCCCATTTGTCAACAAAAGCATCACTTTGGTTGCTTCCTCAGATCTGGCCAATAGTGTTTATACCAATCACAATGAATTTTTATTTTTATTTTTATTTTTATTTTTTTTTATTTTTAATATGGAAATAACCTTTGTTTTCATTCATTGTCCCGTGATATGACATTTTTAGCCCATTTCTGTTGTTTTACTTGATGATGATTTAATAATAATGTTTTTTTTTTTTTTTTTTTTTTTTTTCCCAATAGTTTCATAAGTTTTGCATTACTATTTGTTTCAAGACTCTTCCAGACTCTTATGCGTGAGTATACTTTGCTGAAGTGTTTCGAAATTTCACAAATCGAAATACATTTTTAGTTCAAAACCGAAATATTTGTCTATGTTTCCGTGCTGTGATTTTTTCTTTTCTTTTACTCGCCCCCCCCCCCCCCCCCCCCACAGATCGATTAATTTTATTTGAATCATTTTTTTCCTTTGATTATTATATTGTGAATGACATATGTGAATGGCGATCTAAAATGATTGCTTCATTAACCTAGCTATTTTTTTTTTCGGATTTGCCAGCACCCTTATAAAATAATTTTTTTCTCACTTCGTTCTGAGACAAGACTTTACCCCGTGGCTTTTTCAAATATATCGTGAAAAACACAGTTCAAACCTACACCTATTCTTGTTGGAAATATTTTTACGAAATACAAACGCGTAAAGTTATTATGACGTGACGTATAATATAGTAATTTTCACAAGTGATCTTATAATTTCTTAACAGTGCCTTATTATTTTCTTTTAAATAGTAGATTTAAACGAAATTTAATTTAATGTAGCACTTATATAAAAAATTGTTTCGCCATCAGTTTTAAATACACTCGCTAAAAATTTGCATATTTTGTCTTCTTCAGAAGTGCACCAATTCATTAACGTTCTTCTAATTCCTTAACGCAGTGTATAAATGGAGCAGGTTAATGCGTATTGTTCGATACATATTTTCGTACATATTGTTTTACACATATAACTTTGGAACATTTTAAATTATATCCCTGTTTCATGCGATAAATTATGATATATCTTAGTAATTTAGTTGTTGCATCAGGAAGTAAATTATAATTTTATATTTAAATGAAATTGCATGTATATATATATATATTTTTTTTTTCTTTAGATTAATTCGTTAATGGTATTAAAATTGTAAATAAGACATTCTTGTTTAGAATTTATGTTACACATGCGTAATAAAAAATAATAAAACTCATAACATGAAATTAATAAAACAAAAATTAATTATGTGAATGCTCCGTATGTGATAACTGAAAAGAACAAATTTAAAAAGAGAATATGTTACCTTTATAATTAAAAGAAATAATGATATTCAACATTTGTAAAATCTATTTACTCTACGGAGTGAAAACATAAAGTAAATATTTGTAAAATTGCTAATTAAAACTTAGATCATATCTTAGTAATTTGCATTCGTAAATGAAATTGCCAGCACAATTTTTTAATTGATTTGTAAATTATTAATTCTTAAAATATGTATTAAAAATATTATTTGAGGTAAATAAGTTTAGTAAAAAGAAATAATCCGACTGCAATAAGGATATTGTATTAATTAATCTGAAAATTTTTAAGAAAAATAATATTATTCACCATGAAGAAATTCTGTTATTATATATTAGAACAAAATTTGAATTTTTTAATAGGTTAGTAAAAGAGAAATATAACCACGCATTTATTACGCAATTAATTTTACACGGATCTATACAAATTATCTACTTAATTTTTTTTTTATGTTTCGCATAAAATGATAATTAATTAATTAATTAAAAATAAAAATAAAAATCCCCACGCAAACAGTGAATAACCTATTTCAATGTACACAATTTTTAAATTGAAATCAATAAAAATAAAAAAATAAATAAAAACTTTAAATTACACTTAATCTCCATAAATAAATTATATTGTACGTTCTGTTATTTTTGCACAATGCCTATAAATCCAGGATATCCATCATTTTACGTAACACGTCAAATATAAGTATCATAGTGGGAATTTCTACATACTGTCGTAGAAGGAATTTATGTATATCAGTTTCATATGATTCAAATAGTTTAAATGATAGACACTGTCCTTCATCCTAATGTATGAGAACACTTTTATATATTACTGAGGAAAGAAAAAAATAAGTGTTAAAATTATTATCAGTTTTCAAAACTAAATTCAAAAACTGGAGTACAATCAATAGAAAGAAATTAAAACTTCTTCACACACCATAAATTTTAAGTCAGCACAACCGGTTTCGAAAAGACGTAGCCTTTTTTCATCAAACATGTGCAAACACGTGCCACTGCCTTGGAGGCAAAAGCAAGACTGAAAGCAGGGCAAAATCCAGAGGGGGAGGAGTAATACAAACAACCAATAGGAAGCATCATGCAGGGCAGGACCAATCAGAAAGGAACACGCGTACACACACACACACACACAAAGAAAAGGGGGGAGGGAGGGAAGGAGAATCAATTACAATTTTTTTTATTTATTTATTTTTGTTTTATTTATTTAATTAATATTATACTAATAAGTGAATTTGATAAAATTTATTTATATATTAATTTTTTTTTAATTAGAATTATTTTATTACAACTAATATTATGTTATAAACATAATGAAGGAAATTATTTAATTGAATCAAACAAATTTTTCCAGGCTGTAGACAGCAAAGTGGAATCAGATTTTTCATTGACAATTTTATCGCAATTGAGTTAAATAGCTAAATTTACCAAAAAATCCAGTTCGGAAACGCTTTTGGCATGAAAGATAATTTTTGCACTCTTAAAATCAAAACTATAATCAAATTCCCAACTGTGCTTCGCAATAGAAGAATTAGAAATTTCTTGATTAACAACATACCGAGAATATTCACGTAAACGACATTGAAGATTTCTTTTTGTTTGACCAATATAAGATAAATCACAATTATTACAAGGGACATTAGAGATACCCCACTTATGAATCTCAGGCACAGGGGATTTCGTTGAAGGGAATTGGAATTTATTGACAGGTTTGGCTGCATGATGCTTCCTATTGGTTGTTTGTGTTGCCCCCCCCCCTCTGGATTTTGCCCTGCTTTCAGTCTTGCTTTTGCCGCCACGGCAGTAGCACGTGTTTGTACCTGATGAAGAAAGGCTACGTCCTTTCGAAACCGGTTGTGCTGACTTAAAGTTTATGGTGTGTGAAGAAGTTTTAATTTCTTTCTATTATCAGATTTATTTATTTATTATTATTAATTAATTATTTATTTTATTTTATAATGGATAAAACAATGCAATAAATCTCTATCATACATATGCGTCATTTTACATGTAAACAGGTTAAAGTGGCTTAAGTATTTTACAAAATTTACTAATCTTCGATTGTAGTATATCCATATGCTTATTCAAATCGCAGTAAAAGATTGAATAAAAGTATAAAGAACTAGTAATTTACGATTTTTTATATACCCTATAGAAATTCACACAGTACATATTAGATTTTATTAAAATTATTTTCCACGATTAAAGTAGATAATTTTCATCTGAGAGAAGTATAACATTTATGTCAGATGTGTGCTCTATGTAAAACATCTGAGGATTTTTTTTCTTATTTATTTTTAAACGAAACAAAATTCATATATATATATATATATGTGTGTGTGTGTGTGTGTGTTTAACTGTCACAGATCTATGGTTCAGCAGTTTTCTTTTAAATGAACTGACGAGTTCTTTTGGAAACGTCTCATATCGAAAATTTACACTCACATCCGGTGGTGTATTTTTTCCCAATGGGTAAATTAGGACCCTGCATATTTAAAAATAATTTCTTCAATGACGATTACTATTATAAATATATATATTAATTTCATATTAATATTTGTTTGGTGATTCTTTCATTTATTTATTTATATCGCAATGATACTCACATTGATTCTCATTGTGCACCACTTTTATGAGAAATTTTCTTTTATATTGTAATATTAAAATTTACAAAATAAATTAATTAATTAATTAAAATAATAATAATAATAATAATAATATGACAACGCCCCTTTTGTTCGATTTGCACCAAAACTTGATAATCCCTTATTTATATCAAGGTGCAACTACATGTAAAATTCATTGTATTAGTTCTTATGTTAGATCTGCCCCGAAATTTTTTATCTCTCGCAGATACACAAACACAGAGAGAAAGAGAAATTAAAATATATATTATATATAGGATCAAATTGTGTTCTGGACATCTCAAAAAGAGTAAATCCACTAAAAACGGAAAATCGAAGATTTTATCGATTCCAATACTTTTTTCTTTTGAAAAATTTAAAAAGTAACGAGAAAGTTACGACATTTTCTGTTGTAAATATTTTACGGCAACTAATAATGTAAAACTTCAATCATATATTAAGAATACATAGTGATAAACACTTTTCAAAAATCTTTGACTCTGTGGAAAAAAGTGCAGTAGCATTTTCAATCATTAGCAAATTCCTCACATACGTAACATAACATAACACTTATAAATTAAATTTCCTTAAAAAAATAACAACTATCATATAATAAAAATATGTTTTCATAATTAGCAAATACTTCATTTTCGTCATGTAATATTTTTATTTCTTGTAAATAAAACGCTATTAAAAACAACAACTCCACAAAATTAAATCATTGGCATTTTGAGAAAGTTTCTTAATTTTAAATGAATTAATGACATAAATGTAACATATTTTCAAAACACGCCTTTAAAAAAGAATTAATAAATATTACATAATTTTTAAAAGTGAGTAAGTTATGCAACTATGTACCTTACAGCATCTGACGGGTGATGATGTTACATGGTCCAACTTTTACTCCTCTATATTTTTCTGAAGCATGATTAATGACTGACAGTGACTGATGGCCTATCCACTTCGCAAAGCCGCAAAAATCCTTTTGAATGCACATTTCAAAAGTTTGTTGACAGAATGGGGTTCTTAGGACTGATCATGAGAGGTTTTCCTTCCTTTCCCAGCATTTGTTAGAAAATGCTTGGCTTTATATTCGAGAGATACCTTACAGTATTTTAAAATAGAGTTATTATGCTGCATAAAGTTTTTAAGAATTTTTTGGAGGGTTCCATTTGATTTGAAATGTAGTTTAGAAATAATTAATTTTGATCAACTTTAATTAGAATAAGTAGTGGTTTGCAATATTAAATAAATTAATTATGCTTCTTCATTTTAAATTTTAAAAAGGAGAAAGTACTACAGAAATATTAAAAAAATCTAGAATGTTGTGGCCACCACAAGACTTTCTTCTATATTTTCCGATACAAATTCACTAAATGCAAATAATTTATTAAAACTCTTATTTATTAAAATTATCTAACATGATGAATTCAAATGATTTTCATCAAAAAGCTAGCACTAAATATCCAAAGAAAGACAGTTTTATTGTCTATAAATAACATCTTAAAAAACGTGTTTTTATAACGGTTATCTTACATACAACTTTCGTACAGGTATATGCTATACAAGTTGAGATATAGCCTTCCCGTTATCGAGAAATATGTTGTTTAGCAGTGCCACATATTGACCAATAAGCATCCAAATTGTTTTGTTTGATGATACACAGTAGAACCTGAGATATAACCTTCCCTTAAATTGCGGAAATCGCTGTGTAACAGCGTTACCTGTTGAGCAGTTGACACCAAAAGTTGATAGGCACTAATATATGTCAAGATGCATACACATATAAATTTATATACAATTATGTGCCGTAGTTCCTGAGACATAGACTTATATTAAATTGCGGAAATCGCTCTATAGCAGCGCCATCTGTTGGCCAATAAGCATTCAATTCGAATCAGCATAATGTATCATAATAGCCTCCTCTCATTTCAAGATTTCTTTCATTATACTCAAGAGAATCGGAGATATATCCTCCCTTTAAATTGCGGCAATCGCTGTATAGCAGCGCCATCTTTTAAGCGGTTGACATCAAAAGTTGACTGGCCTTTTATTTTTAACATTACATTTTTTTATACACACATATATATATATATATTTTTTTTTTTTTTCAAATGATTTTTGACAGAAGTCATTACTTAGGATTATTTCATAAAAATGTTTTTGTTTTTTTTCTTGTTAGTATTTTTTAGAAAATGCTTCGCTTTATATCATACGGATATCTCACTGTACTTTAAAATAAAGTTATTACGCTGTAATAACGTGTTTGTGCATTGTTCTTTAGATATCTTATGATTCAAAATGTAACTCTAAATCAGTACTTATTTGACATATGAAATGAACTAATTTTATTATGCTTATTTATTGCAAAATCGTTATGCAGAAACCTCTATAGGGCCGCGTAATATGCAAAATGAGAACTAATCAATCTACAATGCATACATTTTATTTATAATTTATATTTATATTTCTTATTTCCTATTTCATTTTCATTTTATAACGTTCATTTGAAAATTTTCTTGACAGAATGACTGATCATGAGAGATTTTCCTTCTTTCCCCAGCATTTGCTAGAAAATGCCTTGTTTTATATCTCAGAAATACCTTACAGTGTTTAAAAATAAAATTATAATATAATATAAAGTTTCTAAGAGTGTTCCCTCCCCCCTTTTATAATTTGGAATATAGCTTAGAAATAAACAATTGGATGAAAAAATCATTGATTAAATTTAATTGAATTATTTATTGAGTGATCATTAAACTAGTTTAACTGAAATAAATGAAGTACGGGATGAGAACTGGTTACACTGTAGTCTTTTTAATTTGTAATTTCAGCCAGTCTTGAATCCGATTTGACCATTTTTAGAAATGTCCCTCTGCCTGTGTAGGACAAATATTTTGTGGCTGCTCTAACTCAAGAAGTAATGCAAAGAATTTTATGAATGTTTATATTTTTTTTCACATTGACATAAATTGGTTTCTATCAACTTTTGGTGCAAATCATTCAGAGGTGGCACTGCTATGCTGCGATTTCTCCTATATCATCTTCTGTTCTGTATAATTACACAAAACTTGATATTTGAGCGGTCCATTATGAAAGACTATTCTAATTCCGTTTGGTTGTACATTAGCCGACATGTTCTCCTACTTTTTTTCTTTCTATTCACCACGTACGGAACCTATACCTCAGCTTCTTTAAAGCATAAAAAGAGCATAATCTTGATATATAAGATGGCCATTATGAAAAATTTCAGAATATTGACATTATATGGGGGCATCTCTAACGCAGGTGGCGCTGCCATTACCCACTTTTTGAGATTTGCCATTTGGCTACATCTCAACATATATTGGTAATTACACGAAAATGCATATGTAAAATATTTATCATTAGAATTTCTGAGATTTATCATTAGGCTACATCTCAACATGTATTGGTAACTACAGCAAAATGCATATGTAAAATATTT
The DNA here is from genome assembly GCA_963930645.1 of Salticus scenicus. Classification (NCBI taxonomy): domain Eukaryota; kingdom Metazoa; phylum Arthropoda; class Arachnida; order Araneae; family Salticidae; genus Salticus; species Salticus scenicus. The sequence goes on along the minus strand of OZ005653.1, from coordinate 220,239,112 downwards.
TTCATCATAATCTATAATTATTTTTTTATGCATGTTAATCAATAGCTGACGCTATTATATAGATTTTTTGTCATTATTTTTTAGCAAATGCTTGGCTTACATCCAAGCGATATATTCACGACACTTTATATTAAAATTATTATATTGTATAGTTTTTTATGTATTCATTGGATCGCTTATGATTCGAAATGTATTAAAAATAAGTGATGTTTAAATAGTGAATAAATTAACTTAGTTTCGTTCATTTAATGTTAATTTACTGGTAGTAAACATGAAATGCAATATAAGAAACATTAAAATTTCCATGCAATCATATTATTTATATTTTGCCATTTTCACTTATATATTCTTCTTCTATATTCAATAGAAGAAAGTATTGGATTTGTAAAAATTTTCGACTTCTGGTTTACGATGGATTTACGTATTTTGAGGGATCCAAAAGACGACTTAACCCTTTTTAGGAAATGTCTGTCCATTTATCTCTACATGTGTGGTAAAAGTTTTGTGGCGACTGTATCTCAGAAACTACTTTGCAAAATTGTATATAAATTTATATGCAGGTGCCCCTTGACATAAATTAGTGCCGACCAAATTTTGGTACAATTCGCTTAATTGGTGGGGCTTCTACACAGCGATAGTCGCAATTCTAGGGAAGGCTATATCTCAGAAACTACTGCGTAAAATTGTATATAAAGTTATAAGCTAACGAACTTTCACATAAGTTAGTACCTATCAACATTTGATGCCAATCACCTGTTAGGTAGCACTGCTATACATAGATTTCCGCGATTTCAGGGAAGGCTATATCTCAGGAACAACTGCATGAAATTGTACATAAATTTATACGCTATTGGATTTTCACATAAGTTAGTACCTATCAACTTCTGGTGCCAATCACCTGTTAGGTGGCACTGCTATACATGGATTTCCGCAATTTCAGGGAAGGATGTATCTCCGGAACTACTACACAGAATTATACATAAATTTATTTGTAGAAGCACCTTGACATAAATTAGTTTATGTCAACTTTTGATGCCAATTGCCAAACAAGTGGCACTGCTATACAGTGATTTCTGTAATTTATGGGAAGGGTATATCTCATGTTCTATTGCGTATAATCGAACAAATATTGATAATTGAAAAGGCCAATATAAGGCATTATGCTTATTAAATTGGGTGCTTATTCGCCAATAGGTGGCACTTCTATACTGCAATTTTTCCCCAGGACGGGAAGGATGGCATCTGCTCGGTAAAAATTCGTTTCGTTGGACATTTAGTGTAATACCTCTCTGAGATGAAAATCGTTTGCATTTATAATGAATGGAAAAATAAAATAAATAAATAACAAATTATATTATATTATTTCAGTTTTATAAAATCAGATGGAAGGCGAAACGCCACTATCTTGATAAAATGAGCTTAGTTTCAAATTCAACCGATAGTAAATTAAAATTCTTACTAATAATGATTTTTTAATAAATTATTTGTTTTCAGTGAATTATAAATTTGTATAGGAATGTATAGAAGAAAGTCTTATGGTGGCCAAAACATACTAATTTCCAGTTTCAATTTCCTTTTTAGATATTAATTTGTATCTATTAATTATTTCTAACAAGTTGTCCTTCCTTTAACAACATTTATTTGTAAATGTTTTGTTTTACATCCTATAGAATCCACTGCGCAATTTAAAATAAATTTGTAATTATATGCAATGTTTCTAAAAATTTTCATTGAATTTCCTTTGATTTGTCGTGAAGTTTCGAAATAAGTAATTGTTTGAAATGAACTAGTTCATTTATAGCAATTTTATGCAAATTTTTAGTGTGGAAACTATAAGGGTTTGAAATACGAAGAATTGCCTAAGTTAAAATTCAGTAATTTTATTTATTTATTTATATTTTATATAGATACAAAAAAATAAGGGTATAAAAAAATTTCATAAAATATAAAATTTATATAAATTATTCAATGTATATCGTATAATTTCGTGTATAATTCAGAAATCAGTGATTATTTACTGTGTAATACATTGAGTCATACTAACTTAATTTTATTTACTTTTATTTATTTATTTATTTATAACTTTAAATTTTATTATAATATTTTAATTTTAAACGATTTTTAACAAGAAACCATGTCTTAAGATTATAGATTTGCATTTTTTTTTTTAACAGTATTTTTTGAAAATATTTGAGGGAAAATATTTTGAAAATACTTGTTTTATGAAAATACTTGAAAATATCTATATGTAAGAAGAAAGTATACAAAAAAAAAAAAAAAAAAAAAAAATTAGATTTCCGGTTTTCGATGAGCTTATACTTTTTGATATTGCCTGAACTGAATTCGCCCGACTTCATCTCAACTTCTGCATTGCATAAACACACTAAACCCTGTTGCAACTTAATTCCGTTTATGAGAAGGCAATTATTTTGCTTTACTTTTCAAAAAGTTATCGAGTTTCGACCACTGGGTGTAACTAGTATATATATATATATATATATATATATATGTATATATATATACATACATATAAAACCTAGTTCTTAATTATTACATATAGTTTAAAAATGAATTAAGATGCACAACTTGATATAGTTTCTTGTTTTTTAATGTGCGCTTTTACGATATTAAGTGTTTTTAAGTACTATTAAATTTTAGTACTTCATTTTGAAAGTTTACATGCCTGATATACACCTTATTAGCCTGAATATATATTATTTTTCATTTAAAGAATAAGACGACTGACCAGGACAAAATAAAGTAATTTCTTTCCATGAAATTTTTAGAAAAATCAGAAATTTTTTCCAAAAGATTGTAAAGCTTATATTAATTTTCCAAAAAATCGCCAAATTGTTAAAATTCAAAATTTGTTGTTAAAATCATACCACCTCGGCTTTGTGCAGCCAATTTAATGGAAGACCTATTTAAACTAAGCTCAGTAAAAATCTTCAACATTTTGAAAGCCAAAGATAAAAATTGAATACCAGCCAGCTGATTTCGGTAGCATTTAGCGTACTGTCTTCAGTATATAAAGAAATGAGATGAAAGTGCTCCTATATATAGGAAGGGAATCGGATTCTGAAACCAACAGAATTACGTTGATTGTGGAAGATTAGTCAATCGGAAAAAATGAGAAATGGTAATTGTGAAAAAAATGCAGAAAAAAGAGCAAAAAACAACTGAATGTAAAATTTCCAACTATCAGATAAATGGGGTACAGCGAAATCACAATTAACAATATTTTTAAGATTTTTATAAATATAAAAACTCTAAAGAAATCGTGTTCAAGTTCTATTTAATTTTTAAATTAAAAAAAGTTTCTTTTTTATCCGTGGATTTTTATGCGATTAATTTTGGTTTAACCTATTACAAAATTCCAGTTTTTAATTTGAAATATGTAAAAAACTATCTCAAAGAAAAATAATACGAAAAATAATCACATTAACAATAAAATCTTTTAAATTACTGCGCCGGACGATCAAAAAGATTGTTAATGCCGTCATGATTACAATGGTTTTGGTCTTATTTATTAAAAGGTTTTATATTGTGCCTCTCTAAACGATTTTTGAAGTTGTCCTAATTACTATGAATTTACCCTCATTTCTAACAGAAATAAACAATAAAAATATATGTTGATGTATTGATAACAAAAACTTTAATATATATATATATATATAATTTGAGATTCTTCCTTTTTGAGTTGTCAACTATATTTAATGTTCTAATTATACTGTTCAACACAATGTGATCAATCGGTGAATTTCACTGTTGCTTCGTGGTTTCATTGTTGTTCATCTGCTTTGAAATTTTTCTTTTTTAAAATCCACATGGTTTCTGTTCTGGTCGTGGCAGGCTGGGGGAGTGTTGCCGGCGTAAAACTAGTGTAACCCCACAGGCAAGTCACAAGTCTTGCCGCCTGCCTCCTTCTTTCTATCTTGTGCTTCTTGGGTTGTTTTTTCATTAATTTTGATAAGTTTATGGTTTTAAGTTAAGATATGTTGTTTTACTTTATTGATTCGTTTGTTTTGCAGGTTGTTAATTAATAGATCTGGTTTATTTACATTAGTGTATTTCATCCACTGATATTTTTTTTTTTTTTTTATCTTATTGGTCATTGGTGTTTCAGTGATCTTGTATCTGTTGCTTGGCTTCTACTATGCTTAATAGATCATCTTAATTATATATATATATTGTTGCGTACTTGGGGGTTCGTGAGTTGTCTGAGAATGAAAGGCCAAACGTACAAAAATTCAGTAATTTATTCACAGAAAATTCCAGAAAAATGCAGGTCTATAAACCAAGTATCAGCTTCAATTCAAACAGTAAACACAGCTTAAACAACAGCTGTCAATAGCAAATCCACAGTACAAACTGTATAGCAATAACACATAAAGCAAGTCTCTTCCAAAGAGGCTCAAGAGCAATGCAAGCACTAGCGAAGCTGGCTGAAAGCTGAACTGAACTGACTCTGACTCTGACCGGCCTTGGCGAAGAAAACAGGCTTATATACTGTTCCATGGAATCCAGATTTTTCGAGAAAACTCTAGAAAGTGGTCAACCAATCAACTTACAGCTTCATATTTGGTATATTCCATATAAGGATTTTCTCGCCAAGGTCGACAAAAAAAATCGCCAAGGTGGGAAAAAGTCGCCAAATTTGGCGCCAAATCCATTACCTGCATTACTGGGGCTTTTTAATGCGTTTTTAAGGGAAAATAAGGCTATTTCAACGCTAAAACGACTAGAAATGCACAAAATTATCACTTTATCAACTTACTAAGCCTCTTTGAAAGAATTTATACAGAAATAAGCACAATTATTTACAATTTTGTAACACTGCCCCCCTCCCAAGGACTGCACGTCCTTGGCAGTGCAACCCTTGGTCAAGAGGCGAAACTAAACAAATTTACACAATCTAAAAAAACAAAAACTAAGTTGCATATAACGATAAAATAGAAATACAAATCAAGTGAGAAATATTTACAAAATTCACAAATATGTACAAATATTTATATACAAATATTTACAGTGCGCATGCGCAAATTTTATCAGTATTTACATTTTAAATTTTAATATTACCGTTAATTGTGGTACTTGGCTAGCCTGTTATAGTGCACCACCTTCGGTTTTGATGAAGGTGTTTTAGTGATCCGCACCACTACATCATTCAGCCTTTTTAAGACTGTGTATGGTCCGTCCCAGTTGCACTGTAACTTGGGAGAGAGTCCTTTGCGTCGAACAGGATTCCACAACCAGACCTTCTCTCCTTCCTGGAACTCATGTTGTGTAGCCTTTAGATCGTACCTTGTCTTCATTTTCTTCGTCGCCATGTTAATCCGCTCTCGAGCAAAGTTGTGTACGTCCTCAAATCGTGCCTGGAGATCTTGGATGTACTCCTCGGGCGATGAAGGCGCATCGGGTGGACAACCAAACAGGAGATCACATGGGAGACGAAGTTCACGTCCACAGAGCATCTGGGCTGGAGTATAGCCGGTGGTTTCATGGACAGCACTTCGATAAGCCAGCAGGAACAATGACAACTTCAAGTCCCAATCTTGCTGTTTCCTTGATACTAGAAGTGAGAGGTTATTCAGGATGGTACGATTGAACCTCTCGACCATGCCGTCCGACTGGGGATGTAAGGGTGTTGTCCGGGTTTTGTCTATGCCGAGTAGTTGACACAGTCCTTTGAAAACATCAGAGGTAAAGTTCCTACCTTGGTCGGTATGAAGTTGTAGGGGCGTGCCGTACCTTGACACCCATTGCTGCACTAGGACCTCTGCGACTATGCATGCCTCTTCATTGGGAATGGGATATGCCTCAGGCCACTTAGTGAAATAGTCCATCACGACGAGGATGTATTTATTTCCACTGGAGGTTCGTGGCAAAGGACCCAAGATGTCGAGTGCAATCCGTTCAAATGGTGCTCCCACGTTATACCGTTGCAGTCTTCCTCGACTTCGTTTCTGCGGGCCTTTACGTGCCGCACAAGCGTCACAGGATTTACACCATTTCTCCACATTTTCCTTTGCCTTGCACCAGTAGAAGCGTTCCCGAACTTTCTGCAGAGTCTTCATTACCCCAAAAAGGCCTCCGGTAGAGCTACTATGCAGTTGTTCTAAAACATCTGGAATTTTTGATCTTGGTAATACAATCTGCCATCTGAAGCTTTTCCCTTCATCAGATTCCCGCTTTCTGTATAATACGCCGTTTCTGATATGAAGAGAGTCCCAAAGTGCCCAATAACTTTTCGTAATGGGACTAAATCTGGAAATGTCCTGCCAGGTAGGTCTGTTGCTGGTCGTCTCCTTCAGTTGTAATATAGGCTTTACGTCAGGATCTTCCATCTGGGCTTTTCTAAATTATTCGTCACTCCATCGGTCGGGATCTTGTTCTGATGGTGTTGCGACAGTAACTTGGCGAACAACTGGCTTTATTCTTTGGTGTTTATCCTCGGCTTTAGAGATGTATTTATGATCTTCAGATGGAGGCTTCCGCAAGAATGCATCTGAATTTTCCCGAAGAGCTCCTTCTGGGTCGGCATACTTCAGAGACATTCTTGGTTGCTTCACTAGGTGTTCTTACTGGGCAGCTTCGTTTGATATGCCCGTCTTTTCCACAGCCCCAGCATTTAGTTGTTGGAGTCTTCCCTTCTTTCTTCCTCTCAAGAATGCGTAGTCGTCTATTAATTTCTGCAATCATTTCCTGAATCTCTTTGAGATCATCTTGAGAGCCGTTCACTTTGTGTACTGTGCTGTTCTGGCGATGTTTACAGGAGGCTTGTTGGGCAGTCTCGAGTTTTAGGGCATACACCAAGGCTGCCTCCACATCCTTCATGCCGGAGAGTCTGAGGGCTTTTTGAATATCTGGATCTCCGACAGCATCAATGAAATATTCTAGAGCCAGATCATTGCGTGTTTCAGGATGACAGTCTGAGAAAGCCAAATGTGAAAGCCTCTGGATGTTTGATGCCAGTTCTTGTAAGCTTTCCCCTGGTCTCTGACGACGGAACCTGAGCTGGAGTCGACTATATTCTTTGGACCATTTCGCTCCAAAACGTAGCTCTAGTGCTCTGGTTAGAGCTTCGAAGTCATATCGCTGTTCCTTCGAAAGGGTCTCCAGAATATCTGCGGCGTCGCCCCGCAACGACCCTACCAGAGGAGCCGTCTTTGCAACAGAGTCCCAGCCGTTAGCTTCTGCTACGATGGAAAACTGCGTCTTATATACATGCCAGGAGGAACTGCCGTCGTAGTTGGATAGCTTAATAAATTCCTGATTCTGGATTCTTCTCTCTTTCTTTTCAGTTTCCTGGGGCATGGATTCTAACTTTTCTTCCACTTTTCTCTCTAGATCTTCTTCTATTCTCTTCAGTTTACCTTCTATCTCTGAAAACCTTCCTTTCAGTTCCTGATCAAAATTTTCTTTAACTTTCTCCTCGAAACTCCGTTCTATCCTCGTAACACTCTCTTCAACCTTCATAACATTTTCTTCTATCGTCATAGCTTTCTTTTCAAAATTTTCTTCTATTTTCAAAACTTTCTCCTCAAAATGTTCTTCTATCTTTATAACTTTCTCTTCTATTCCATCCATTCTATTTTCCATCACCGTTAATTTACCCTCGATTGATTCTTTCACCGTTGAAAGCTCTCTCTTCATCTCATCTTGATTAGATTTAATTTCTTCGGTCAAACTGTCTTTCAACTCTCTTTGCGATGTTTCCATTTTCTCTTGTGCTACCTTCATTTCTTCAGTCAAACCGTCTTTGAACTCTCTTTGTGATGTTTCCATACTTTCTTTCATCTCTCTTTGTCCTTCTTTCATTCTTTCGATCAATCCGGTTTCCATCTTTTCCTGTCCTGCTTTCATTTCATTCATCTCTTCAGTCAAGCCGTCTTTTAATTCTTTTTGTCCGGTTTCTATTTTCTCTATCAGTCCAGATTTTAACTCATTCATCTGGGCAGTTAGACCTTCCAGAATATTTTTCATTTCTTGCTCCATAGCTCTCGTTATCACCATTCACAGACAACCCCACTCCTGACACCAGAAATGTTGCGTACTTGGGGGTTCGTGAGTTGTCTGAGAATGAAAGGCCAAACGTACAAAAATTCAGTAATTTATTCACAGAAAATTTCAGAAAAATGCAGGTCCATAAACCAAATATCAGCTTCAATTCAAACAGTAAACACAGCTTAAACAACAGCTGTCAATAGCAAATCCACAGTACATAATGTATAGCAATAACACATAAAGCAAGTCTCTTCCAAAGAGGCTCAAGAGCAATGCAAGCACTAGCGAAGCTGGCTGAAAGCTGAACTGAACTGACTCTGACTCTGACCGGCCTTGGCGAAGAAAACAGGCTTATATACTGTTCCATGGAATCCAGATTTTTCGAGAAAACTCTAGAAAGTGGTCAACCAATCAACTTACAGCTTCCATATTTGGTATATCCCATATAAGGATTTTCTCGCCAAGGTCGCCAAAAAAAATCGCCAAGGTGGGAAAAAGTCGCCAAATTTGGCGCCAAATCCATTACCTGCATTACTGGGGCTTTTTAATGCGTTTTTAAGGGAAAATAAGGCTATTTCAACGCTAAAACGACTAGAAATGCACAAAATTAGCACTTTATCAACTTACTAAGCCTCTTTGAAAGAATTTACACAGAAATAAACACAATTATTTACAATTTTGTAACAATATATATATATATATATACATATACAGACACAATGTTAATTCCTTTTTTAAATAATTGTATTACAATGTGATTCATAAGAAATGCCTGTTTGCCGAATCGTTTGACAGTACCAATTACCATATATTTTCATAAAATCCTCAGACAGATCTAAGGTGAAATATAATATTGAAATTACGTAATATTGCATACGAACAACACGTGTACTTTATTCATAGAATGGAACAAAATTATTTAAATGTATGCAAATACGTCCCTGAAACATAAAATCTAGATTGAATTAGTCTAGGTCTCGAATGTGTTTACTAACTTGTATGCTATGTTTGATATAGTCGATATATTTATCTTCCAATTTCATATATAGTCAAATACCATATAGATTTTAAATTCCAACACACACTCACAACGTTACTATATTAAATATTTTTCTTAAAATAGAATTACACAAATTACACAAATTTGTTTCAATTAATGAAAATTTAAATTTGTCCTCAAATTATTTAGATATGTGTTTACTCTAATTTTTGCAACAAAGTTCATAAAGGTATATTATGTTTTTTGGTATCGATATACAGATGCAGTCATCAAGAGCATACCTTTTCCTTTATTCATTGAACATCTAAAGAAAAAAAAAACCATATGTCGAAATTCATAAAATGAAAAACAGAGTTTATTAGGTCTTCTTTCAAAAGGATTAATCACAAACCTCCATCTCCCCCCCCCCCCCCCCCATTCTTCACCCCACTTTTTTTTTTTAATAGCTGTGTAAATATAATTAAAAACATTTCATTAATTATCCTTACTGCCATTGTATTGACAATATTATTGTTATCGGAATTTTCTCAATAATACTTCTGGATATGAAATATATATATATATATACTCCTTCTCATATTTATAAGGACACTTTATGTTTTGAAATAACTAATGTAAAAATAATTGTGAACAAGATTATACTAAGTGCACTTAATATATCTAGTATTCTAAAAACCAAAACTGCTATAATTTTTTTAATATGAAACAAAATTAATAAAAATTAATGCAAAATATTTTTTCTCCACGTTTTTAGATGTTCATAATTATAGGGACAATCATGAGTTTTTCGTTTTATTTAACTTACTAGCGTATAAATTTTAGTTGACACGCGAATTTGTTAACAACTGGGCTAGATTAATTCATATATAAGCTTTCAATTTTTCTTGGACGGACATTACTTATAATTCCTCGAAAAAAACAACGTTCATGTAGTGAAATATGATAAATGTGTTTTTTAAGTGGAAAGATAATTTCATTCCGCCGAATTTCTAATGAAATTAGAAGATCTAAAATTGCTGAAGGAAATGTGATGAAACGTTGAACTGCTGGTTCGATAGGAGAGCGATCTGATGCAAAATCAGAGTTGTTTTACAGAAATCGAAGACTCATAATTCCTCTTACTGTTCTACTCATGATGACTGCTGCTGAAATTGCTCGTAATTTTTAACGAAAGGTTGGGGTCCACATTTATGCATGTTTAAAATAATTAATAATATGTTAAAATTAATAAAAACCTGTAATAATCAATAAGCATTTAATGGGGGAAAAAACGTCTGTGTTAAAGTTGAATAAAGACAATATCAAATGGTAAAATGTTGCATTTTGGAATGAAAAACATTTTATTCTTGATTAACCAAATGTTTTTAACAGTTACTGGCACGATCTGAAGATAGCGAAAGACAGAGCAGATTTTTTAAAGGTAGATATGAATCGGGCATTTTAAAGGTGGATCTGTCGTGCTCTGGGCAGCTGTTTCTACTGAAGGCAGAATGAATTTCGTAATTTTTTTCTATTATCATGAACATCAAAAGAATATCCGCAAATTTTAAACATGGAATTCTACGATTTTTGTTAAATTTGGGGGGTAATAATAATTTTTTCAACAAGACTTACATTTTTGCTCTATTTCTAGAGCAATAGAAAATAGTTTGAAGAAAGAAACTTCTGTGTTATTGCCTTTCCCGTGGCCTAAAAGTTCAAAAAACCTTAACTTATCATATTCGAAAAGTGCATGCAAGTGGAAAGCAATTTTAAATAGTTTAAATGTATTCAGAATATCATCTACGCTGTATGAAATGTTATTGAAACTGAATATTTAAAAAAAAAAAAAAAAAAAAAAAAAAAATGTATGTATATATACCAGAGAGAAGGTCTGACTGTTTCACCCTAAAAAGAGACCCCATAAAATATTAATTTAAAGAACAACTGAAACAAATTACTATGATTCAAACTGTCCTTATAATTGTGAACACCTGAAAAATCATCTTTTTGACAACATTGAAAGTTTTTTAAGATACAAAACAATAATTTTTTTTTTTAAATATTGTCTATTAATGAAATTCAAATTAATAAAAAATATATTTGTTTAAATAATAGTTCAGTGTTTAGTTAATATAGAAAAATAGGTGTCCTTATTATTATGAGAACCAGTATATATATATATATATATATATATTTTTTTTTTTTTTTTTTTTTTCCAGCTTCAAACAGAAAATAATGCAAATTTTTCTCTGCAGCAAAATTAAATTAAAATCGATTTTATTGCAGTTAATCAAAAGATTTTTTATTTTTATTTATTTTTTTATTTATTTTTTTTTTTTAAGTTTTTTACATTATGAACCTCAACCTTATTGTCAACAAAAATCTTCAGCTGGTGAAAATAGCATCCGCCTTAAATGCCGTTATCTATGGGGGAAAGTTAGTTCAAACATTTAATTAAGCTTTTTTTTTTTTTTTTTTCATCTCTCTCTCTCTCATACCCATTGTTACATTTATACATATCTCCTATCTGAAAATTTTAACTGTGTGAAACATTTTTTTTTTTTTTCCCCTTAGACAAGTGGTTTTCTATTCATAACTAAACTAGCTGGAACCCGTCGAATTCGACGATCACTTTATTGACCGTAATGTTTCAAAAACCGTCGCATCATTATTTAAATGTATTTCATGTTAAAATATCTAATATAATTTACGACATTTCACTTAAAAAAAGAAAGTCGGAAAAATGCTTATAAATCGAAATACTATGTATGACATCACTTTCTACAAAGTACTCTCAATGTGACGTCAAACTGACTTCAAATAAACAGATGCTATCTTTTATTTTCTATTTCGTTTAATACTGAGGCTATATGTTAGCTGACCCGTCCGGCGTTGTCCGGGCCCATGATACCTTAAATGAACCTTAAATTTGTATTATTTTATACCTTTAACTCGATTTTGTTTGAATTTCTGTTTTTAAATGAAAGCATCACGAAAAAAATAATCATCTGTAACAAAACAATTACCTCGATCCGAACGAAACTCTGCCTTGTGACCTCGGTGCTTGCAGCAGCGCATACACGGCGCTAACAACATAAAAAATTCCCAAAAATTAACCGGGAACCGAACGAACCAGCCCGGCAATGCCTGGGCCCGTGATAATAACCTTAAATGAACCTTAAATTTGTTAGATTTTATATCTTTAACTCGAATTTGTTTGAAATTCTATTTTTAAATAAAAGCATTGCGAAAAAAAATAAACAGCTGTAACAAAAAATAATTATCTCGAACCGAACGAAACTCTGCCTTGTGACCCCGGTGCCTGCGGCAGTGCATGCATACGCGGGCCGCTAACAACATAAAAAAAATTCCCAAAAATTAACCTGGAACCAAACGAACCCGCCCGGCAATGCCAGGGCCCTTGATAATAACCTTAAATGAGCCTTAAATTTGTATGGTTTTATATCTTTAACTCGATTTTCTTTGAATTTCTATTTTTAAATGAAAACATCACAAAATAAATAATCATCTGTAACAAAAAAAATTACCTCAAACAGAACGGAACTCGGGTTCGTGACCCAGTGCCTGCGGCACATATTTGCAGGCCGCTAATAACATGGAAAAATTCTCAAAAATTAACCTTGAACCGAACAAACCTCTGACTCGTGTTGCCGCTGCCCGTGGCAGTGGCACCGTATAGCAGGCATGCTACACACGCTCTGCAAAATCCACTTTCCCCCACCAGGGAGCGCAGTATGTTGTACACGAACATCATCAATCGCCTTGAATTTCCAAGACCTTTCAAATAAGGTGTCACATGGTGGTGTCAACTGCAAAATCCTTTAGTTACACTTTCCACCGCCAGGGGGCGCAGCGTATTCTATACATAAACACCAACGGTCAGGAAATATCAAGACCTTTAAAATAAGTTGTAACATGATAGGGTCTACTGCAAAATCACCTTGTTCCATTTTTAACCACCAGGGGGCGCACTATATTGTATACAAACATCCCCAATCAACATGAAATTTCAAGACCTCTATCAACAATCGCCTTGAATTTCCAAGACCTTTCAAATAAAGTGCCACATGGTGGTGTCAACTGCAAAATCCTTTAGTTGCACTTTCCACCACCAGAGGGCACAGTGTGTTCTGTACGAAGATCACCAACGGTCAGGAAATACCAAGACCTTTAAAATAAGGTGCAACATGATATGGTCTACAGCAAAATCACTTAGTTCCATTTTTCACCACCAGGGGTCGCACTATGCTGTATACAAACATCCCCAATCGACATGAAATTTCAAGACCTTTAAAATGAGGTGCTACATGTGTGGGTCTAGAATGGATTTTCCTCTCAAACTAATTTCCCCCTTTTCCCCTCCCTTCTAAATCTACTTTCCCCCTTTTTCCCCCCTTTAAAATCGAAAATTCCAAATTCGCAGATATTGATTTTTTAGTATTCGTCTCTAGTCCCCATATGTACAATTTCTTCACCGTGAAGTAATTTGAAGCTTAGTTAAGCTCGTAAACGTGTTTTTAACCCAAACGGGTGGGAAGAAACGTTTTCCCACCCGTTTCCGCCGGGGCAGAAACGGTTTCCCCCCGGGTGGGAAAGCGTTCGACTTTTTTTATTTTTCTCTTCTCATAGCACATCTACAGACCAAGACCTTTCTTTAGACACCTCAACCAAATTTTTACACCGAGTAGTTCTCTCAATATAGTGGAGACAGTCAAAAACATGTTTCAAATTAATATATAGATATGCGCCCAAGGTAATCGAGTCATACATTAATCCTTGCTTCTCTCAGACTATTATTGATTAAAATTGTAATAAAAGCATTAGAACTTCAAAAAGTTTATTGAATCGGGAATAAGGGGTGTGACATTAAACCATATATTTTTGTTTCTTTTTTCTTTTTCATTTTTTTTTTTTTTTTTTTATGTACTTTTTTAGCAAAAATTGAAAAATTAAAAAAAGAAAAAACAGTAAACAGTGATGATTAACAGCGATTTATCAGTCTTTTATTTTTTCCTTTTTTGGAAAAGAGAAATTCTAAAAAAGAACATTGATATATAAACTCGGGATATTAAAAAAGTACTGTATTTAATTTTAATGATTAACTGAAATTACACTTAGTATAAACTTCAAAAGCCTTCTTCACGGTCAAATATTATTTAACCATAAATCATTCTTTTCCTTTTTTTTTTTTTTTTTTTTAAAGAAGCTAAAGAAGAGAAAATCATTAGCAAATAAGTTAAGCATGATGTAATTTTGGCGCATTTCCTTTCAACGGCAGAATCAACCTTTGACACAACTTTTTTTTTCCCCACCCACACTCGAGCAGAGACGCTATGAGTAGGTTTCCTTGACTCTGGTAATTTGAGACAATTTGTTCTGGACCCCAATTTTTTTTCTTTGTTCCCATGAGGGGTTGGGGAACATTACAGGTTTCAGAACAGATTGGGATATTTCACAGTAACACTTAGAACAAAGATCTGGGTCAAAACTCACCATGGGAGAAAATAAGAACGTCTATACTATTCAAATAAAAGCGACTGTGTAATGCTTTCAGTTCACTAGATAAGCACAGAAAAAAAAAAAAAAAAAAAAAAAAATATGTGTGGGTAGTTGTATCGTTTAAGGTTGGAGCAATGAACTGAATTTATTACTTTTGATACTAAATTCCTTAATAAAACTTAGTATGGATTCTTGTATAAAAAGTTTTTTAAACTTAGGAAAAACATAACTTACACATATTAAAACAAAAATTGGCATCAAAACGTTAATATTACAGGTTCTGATACAATCTGAAATATTTTATGGAAACATCTGTAACAAGATGCGGATGAAAATTCCCCCTACAGGATAAAATAAATAAATAAAATGACAAATTTATATATACCTATATTATACTTCAAATAAATCGAAAATAATGTTATCAGTAGATAAGAGAAAAGAAAAAGAAAGATTTACTTTTGAAATTGTGTATGTAAAATCTGTTTCGATTTGGAAACACACAATTTATTTTGTATATGTTCATTTCTATAAAATAAGGAAAAATTATTAAAAGTACAAATTACTTGGATAAAAAAGCAAATTTATGAATTACTATCAATATTACAAGTTCAAAGCAATTCTACACTGTCAAAAAAAAAAAAAAAAAAAAAAAAAAAGTCCTGTTTGCTGCAGTTTGCTGCCAGAATTTTTTTGTAATTCAGAAAAATAAGTTCTATCAACGGAAAAATTACATTGATAGAAAGTATTTTTCTGAATAACAGAAAATTTCTGTTAGCAAACTGCAGCAAACAGGACTTTTTTTGACAGTGTAGGGGTATATCAGTAACACCACTTATAAAAATATCTCAGTAAAAATTGGACATAGTAGAATTCTTTTTTTTTTTTTTTTTTTTTTTTTTTTTTATGCTTGTGAAATGTTTTACATGTGAAGCTATGCAATTAGCTGAAATGGTAACTATTGGTTAATTAAAAAAATACTGAAATATATTTATATGAATAAGTGTATGAATGAGCCCTTATTTTTAAAAGATTCCAAGATCATTATAAATGCAAATTGTTAGGTATGTCGGAAAGTTCGGTTATAACTTATGCATACTTTACTAAGCCTAATTTTATTTCATTTGAAACCGTTTCTTTTGATAGTCTACCGTATTTTAGTGAAAATCAACCGCGGGTTATCTTTTTAAAATTATTGATTTTTGGGGGACTGCGGCTTATCTATCAGTGCGGGCTATCTAATGATAATACCAAATTCCATCGTTCATACTTCTTGTAACAGTCGATCTTCCACGATTCGAAATTCTCGAGCACTGATTCACGCTTATAATCTCTTATTTTGATTAATTTGCATATACGTCTGGAGTTCGCCATCTTGTTCCCTTGTTTTTGATTTTTTGCATCGTATTTGTATACTGGCTTTATTTTTATTATTATTATTTTTTTTTTTTCATATATACAGTGCCTTTTAAAATAATTTATTACTTTTATTAATTAATTATTTTTATGACTTTGTATATACG
Organism: Salticus scenicus; assembly: GCA_963930645.1. Lineage (NCBI taxonomy): Eukaryota > Metazoa > Arthropoda > Arachnida > Araneae > Salticidae > Salticus > Salticus scenicus. The sequence goes on along the minus strand of OZ005653.1, from coordinate 220,223,083 downwards.
CCCGGATTCCACCATCTTGTTCCCGTGTTTCTTATACTTGTTGCATTACATCTGCACACTGGTATATATTTTATTTTATTTATTTATACCGAATTATTTTTTAAATAATTTATTATTTTCATTTATAATTAATAATTTACTATTTTTATTAACTTGCGTAGATGTCAGAAGACTGATATCTTTTTTCCTTATTTATCCGTCACATCATCGTAACAGTGCTTGCATAAGCCGCGGCTTACCTTCCGGTGCGGTTTATCTAAGATCATTGTTTTTTCGTAACATTTTTATAAGCTGCAGCTTACCTACCAGTGCGGCTTATATACAATAAATTACGGTATGTGTATTTATATTTAAGTTACCAAAGCAGTTGTTTAGTAATATTTTTTAATTAGCATGTATTATTGGTTTATTGTGATCTTCAGTTGTAGCATTAAACTTTTCGAAATAGTTTTTAGTTATAGTAATAAATAATTTTTGCATCCAAACATTTGTAATCGTTTAAAAATGCAGTTTATACTTTAACAATTGCTTTCATAAATTAAATTATATTAAAGCATGATGAAATTTATTTCTTTTAAATATAATTATTGACATTGGTAAAGATCCAATTACGAATCATTGTATGATAAAAAATTATTATTATTATTATTTTTAACCTGAATATGACTGATTATTTACACAATTGCAGATGTTCGATTTTACATTTACTTTGTTTGTGTTTGAGCTGTGTTTCGAAGGCGGAAGGGTGTTAAAATATGTATATTCATTCTCTCTCTCTCTCTCTCTCTTTTTTTTTTTTTTTTTTTTTTTTTTATGTAATTTGCTTCTTTATACATGGGAAAATGAGGTTAGTGAATTAAAACTAGACTTCAGATTTAGATGAGCGTGAAGAAAATAAATGAAATGTTTTTTGAAATATCTGTCAACAAACATTAAATTTTCATTTCTTATATGCATTTGGGTTCGATACTTATCCATAGATAAATGTAAAATTTATCATATTATTCTAACTATTTAAAAGTTTTAAATGTACATAAAAATAATAGTCCTTTTCAAGAGTTTCGTAATGTAACAGCATACATACTAATAGATTTGTAAATATAATAGAAATTTATCACTGCAGTTTAACCGTTCGTCTTATTTTCTTATAATATAATATATAATTAGTAAACATTATCTAAATTTTTGCTCTCACTCTTAAAAAAAAAAAAAAAAAAAAAAAAAAAGCAATTTTGTTGCCAGTAATTCTCTGTGAAAATTACAAAATTCTGCGAAAGTTACAGAAAAATACGTTTTGTCAACGCAATTTTTCCATAATTTACGACTTTTTTCTCAGATTACAAGGAATTCTTAATTTTCACGGAGAATTTCTGGCAACAAAATTGCATTTTTTTTTTAACAGTGATAACTATTTTATTGTAATGATAATAATAATAATAATAATAATAAAAACCTTTAAGCACCTTTCCTGTAATTAGAGAAGCATTTACGATTTTCTTGTAAAAAAAAAAAGAGAGAGAGACAGAGAGAGAGAAACACACACACACACACACACACATATATACATATATATATATTTCTATATCAAATACGTTTATTTATAAAAAAAATGTTTATGAAGGACCACAACGTGCACCAAAAACGTCATACCTCTATTTCGAAATTTGGATGGATTTAGAAATAGAGCTTAAGTTTTATTGCAGGGTAGTCAAAGCTTTATCGTTATTTTAAATTGATTTATTTTTCAAATACTTCATTTTTGAATTATGTCGATTTTCATTCCTGGATATATTTAGTATTCTGCAGATATAGTTCTGTTTCTTAGTAAATCATATTAGTGCTGTACAGGATTTTAATTTGTGAATTTAGGCCCTTGGAATCGAAAAGGTTAAAGCGAATTTTGTCTCTATAATATATTATTATTTATACTCAAATGTTAATTGATGCTCCACAAATTTTAACGAAAAAATATAAAAATAGAATCCTTTGTAAAATTTGTCAGACTAACTTTTGGATCTTAAAAAAAATATAGGAAAAATATATTTTCGTAAAACTAAAATTTTCTATCATTAAATAAGTATAAACAGTAGCATTATTTTGCTTTGCATTTAGTAATACCTAGTTAAAACAGTGATATTATACATTAAATTATATACATTATATTATACCTAAATCCCTCCTAAAATAAATAGTATTTAGTAAATTATTTTTGTTTCTAATTTATTTATGTTTTAGTGGTACAGCAGAAGTTATTTTGTAAACACCACTGTGAAATTCAAAATATTTAAAAATCATTATGTCTCGTACAATTATATTAAATTTTAATTACATTAAAAATAGAGACAATATACATTAAAATATACAGTCAAAAATATTAAAATACACATAACATAAATTTAAACGTTTCGAACGTTATTAGGCTCCTTATCAGTAAAAAACATCAAAGGTAAATGCTCAACTTTTTTCTCATATTATTTCATTTTACATGATTCTTGTGTACTTAGCGTTTTTATCAATCCTTAATCAAAAAAGTGTGTTTCCATTCAGAAAATATATCAAATACGTAATTTACATTTTTTCCCCCGAAATCTTCATTCAATTAATGTTCTTTAAGTCCTGCAGTGGACTGGACACTCAAATAGGTTTTCACCTGCAGGAAACTACGAACTTATATTCAAGATTATTAAATTAGATATATAATTGTTATGACGTAAAAACTTTACAAGTAAATATAAAATCAATTTTGCAAATATTTTTGAAAGATCTGATGAAAATGAAAGAAATATTTCTCCTAAATATTCCCTCCTAAATTCCATTTTTCGAAAAACATCGGAACCCCTGTCAACAGCATAACTCTTTTGCTTCGAATTACGCAGCTCACTGCACCTATATAGTCCTACCTGAAATCTATCCTATTATACAGCTGCGAAATATGAAAATGCTTCGGCCGTGTCCCCTGCCGTGACGGAAGAAGGTTATCACACAGTCCTCCTGGCAAGAACATCCAGGTGCATTGTCCTCAAGAGCCTAAAGAGATTTTCCCTTCAGCAGACCCCTATTGTAGAAAATAAATAGATGGGGGCGGAGTTGAGGTTACCTGGGTTTTGAATTATACTCTCTCCCCATTTCATATTTTTTATGCCATTGTACCTGTCCAGTACAATGTGAATATAACTTTTCATAATCTGAAGAACTCATCGTAGAGCGGCAATTTTTTTGGTTTCTTTTTTCTTTTTTTGGTTTTGAGTACGGATTTTTTTTTTTTTTTTTCCTTATTGAGCAAAAGATTTTATAGAATTGGACGATTTGAAACAGTAATCTCATTTTCCAACAGTTACATTGATACTAACATTGGGAGAAGAAAAAAAAAAAAAAAAAAAACAGTGAAAAGAGAAAAGATGAATGTAAAAGGAAGACAGGTGAGTTGAAGTTCTTCTAAGGACTGATGCGGCAGATGGGAATGTTTTACATATTTATACGATGATAATATGAAGCACAAAGAAGAGTTTAATCTTCTCTATAGTGAGAGGAGCATGAATGTCAAAGCATTTATTTCTTTATTCATCTTTTATTTTCGTTTTCAGTACTTTCAATTGAATTTCTTTTGACAAGAACGATTTTTTTTTTTTTTTTTTTTTTTCTGTAGTATCTAATTTATATGAGCGCTGTTTTTAAAGCAGTATTTAATATAACAATTTAAAAATATATAAGTTTGTAGAATTATAAGAGAGGGGGAGATTTTTCCTTTAGTGTCTTTGGAGATTGGGGAAAAATTTTTTTGGAAAATTCAAATATTCAACAAAGCAATATTCAGTATAAAGAAATGCAAGTTTCTAGAATTATAGGAAGATGAGAAATTTTATTTATTGTCTTTGGAAATAGGGAAAAATATCTTTGTAGTTTATATAGTTTGTTTACAAATATTTACTCTTCGTCCATTTTTTTCTTTTTTCCAGCCGATTAACATAAAAAAAAATGTTTTTTTTTCTTTACAACGCATTATAATTGGGTTTGATAAATGAATTTTAATTAATTCAAATAAACTTGAAAAAAAAAGGAAACTTTAATTTAATTCCCGGTTTATTATTATTATTATTAGCTATTAAAGAAATCATTGCTATATGGATTTTCGTGTATTATGAAAGAGACTTATTAAAAAATATTTAATATAAAAAAAATAACGAAAATTTTTTCCTTTTCTCAAAAAAAAAAAAAAAAAAAAAAAAAAAGAAGAAGAAGAAGAAAGAAAAGAAAAAAGAACGAATTAGCTTGCGCTTGTGGAATTGTGTAGGTGTTCTAATTAGTTGGAGTAAACTTGAAATAAGGATAACTTTATTTTTCAAATAGTGTTTCATATCGATTTCTGTATGAGAAAAGTAGTTATAAAAATAATAAATTATGTGTAAAATTCAGATAGAAGCATTTTAATTTCACAATCATTCAAACCCCAGTCTTACAGTTTATCACTTTTACTTGTTTAAATTTGGATTAAATGAAATTGTCATTAATGTAGAACTAAAGAAAGCACATATTTTTCACTGAAAATTCAATAATATTTTCTAATGAAAAATTGTTTGATATTTTAAGTTGATTTCTTTAGAAATCGATCTGGTGTAATCACTTCGTTTATCTATCTATATATCTATATATAATGAAAGTTTTGTCATAACGTTAACTCCCGAAATAATACTCCAAATCGAACCAAATTTCGGCAGCGAACGCATCTTATAAATATCTTGGACGGGTTCGTTCATCAAGTTCCTCCACCTTTTTGTTTTTAAGTGGCGGTCACTTGAAATTTTGAAGTCCACATTGTAAAAAGCGTATTTAAGACCGGATTTGCTTGAATTTTGACGTATATATAGACCACATAAGGGTCTCAAACAAGCTTATTAATGGACTTTATACACCATTTTTAACAAAGTGGCGGATGTCTTAAATTAAGCAGGGCCACTTGAATTCAGGCTCTCACTTGAAAATTTAAAATCACGATAACATCCGAAATAATATTCGAAATCGAACCAAATTTGGACAGTGAACTTATTTTATAAATATCTTAGATGCGTTTGTTAACAAAGTTGCTCCTATATTTTGTTTTCAAGTGGAGACCATTTGAAAATTTCAAATTCACATTGTGAAAAGAGTATTCCGATTTTTTTTTTTTTTTTTTTTTTTTTTAATGTATATAGTGTTTCAACCAAGTTTACGGAAATAATACTCCAAATAGAACCAAATTTGGACAGTGAATTTATCTTATAAAAATCTTGAATGAGTTTGTTAACCAAGTTTCTCCGCCATTTTGTTTTCAAGTGGAGGCCACTTGAAAATCTCCAATTCACATTGTAAAAAGCGTATTTAAGACAGGATTTGTTTGAATTTGATGTATAAATAGACCATACAAGGGTCTCAACCAAGTTCATTAATTTAATGAACTTTATCCACCATTTTTAACAAAGTACGGATATTATAAACTAAACGGAACAACTTGAAATCAGACTACCACTTGAAAATTTATAATCATGATAACTTTTTAAATTCTGATTCTATTCGAATCGAAATTGGACAGTGTTGGATAAAAAATATTATATAATGATTATAAATATGTTGGATGAATTCACTGGACAACTTGTTCCGACATTTTATTTTCAAGTTGCAGTCACTTGAAATCAGGCTGTTATTTAAATATATTCAATCATGATGACTTTTAACATACTAACGTGATTCAAACCAAAGTTGGATAGTGAACTTACAGTTCAAATATTTTCGATAAGTTCGCATGTAAGCTCCGAAATTTATTTCCAAGTGGCGACCACTTGAAAATTTTCATTATGATAACTTTTGGAATACAGAATCAATTCCTATCAAATTTGGGGAGTGGATTTATTATTCAAATATCTCAGATAAGTTAGTTGGACATCTCATTTCGCTTTTTTGTTCCCAAGTGGTGGCCATTTGTAATCCCGGTGCCTCTTAAAAATTTCTTATCATGATGATTTTTGAAATACTGAATTAATTGAAATAATTATAAGATAAAAAAATTTTTATAAACCATGTTTTTTAATTTTCTGTTGAATCATATAAACGCTACTGAAGGCAGCCGGAACCCCAGCAATTGGATAAAAGTATTAAAAAAATTCCTTGCTATCGACTTTTGAGCTATTATAAAAGTTTCAAATGGCTATCTAGCCAGGAAGTTAGTTAAAAGTTGATTGCAAGCTTTGTATTGGAAACGCTGCCGAAGGCAGCAGGGTCCCGAAGCAATTGGATAAAAATATTTTTAAAAAGCATTTTCACCGTATTCTGAACTGTTCCGAAAGTTTCAAATGTCTAGCTACTCGAGAAGTTAGTTAAATAAATTTTCTGTTGAATCATATGAACGCTGCCGAAGGCAGTAGGGACCTGAAGCAGTTGACTAAAAGTATTAAAACAAAATGTATTGCCACCGTGTTCTGAGCTATCCTGAAAGTTTCAAATATCTAGCTAGTTGGGAAGTTAGTGAAAAATCGATTGCAAGCTTTGTACTGGTAACGCTGCCGAAGGCAGCAGGAACCCGAAACAGTTGGCTAAAGGTATTTAAAAAAAATGCATTTTCACCGTGTTCTGAACTATTCAGAAAGTTTCAAATGTCTAGCTAATCGGGAAGTTAATTAAATAAATTTTCTCTCGAATAATATAAGCGCTGCCAAAGGCAGTGGGACCTGAAGTAGTTGACTAAAATTATTAGAAAAATGTATTGTCACCGTGTTATGAACTGTCCTGAAAGTTTCAAATGTCCAGATAGTCGGAAAGTTAGTGAAAAATCGATTGCAAGCTTAGTACTGATAACGATGCCGAAGGCAGCAGGAACCCGAAACAGTTGTCTAAAGGTATTAAAAAATGCATTTTCACCGTGTTCTCAACTATTCTGAAAATTTTAAATGTCTAGCTAGTCGGGAAGTTAGTTAAATAAATGTTCTGTCGAATTATATAAGCGCTGCCGAAGGCAGCGGGATCTGAAATAGTTGACTAAAATTATTAGAAAAATGTATTGTCACCGTGTTGTGAGCTGTCCTAAAAGTTTCAAATGTCTAGCTAGTCGGAAAGTTAGTGAAAAATCGATTGCAAGCTTTGTACTGATAACGCTGCCGAAGGCAGCAGGAACCCGAAACAGTTGGCTAAAGGTTTTAAGAAAATGCATTTTCACTGTGTTCTGAACTATTCTGAAAGTTTCAAATGTCTAGCTAGTCGGGAAGTTGGTTAAATAAATTTTCTGTCGAATCATGTAAGCGCTGCCGAAGGCAGCGGGACTTGAAATAGCTGACTAAAATTATTAGAAAAATGTATTGTCACTGTGTTGTCAGCTGTCCTGAAAATTTCAAATGTCTAGCTAGTCGGAAAGTTAGTGAAAAATCGATTGCAAACTTTGTACTGATAACGCTGCCGAAGGCAGCAGGAACCCGAAACAGTTGGCTAAAGGTTTTAAGAAAATGCATTTTCACCCTGTTCTGAACTATTCTGAAAGTTTAAAATGTCTAGCTAGTCGGGAAGTTAGTTAAATAAATTTTCAGCCGAATCATATAAGCGCTGCCGAAGGCAGCGGGACTTGAAGTAGTTGACTTAAATTATTAGAAAAATGTATTGTCACCGTGTTGTGAGCTGTTCTGAAAATTTCAAATATCTAGCTAGTCGGGAAGTTAGTTAAAAATCGATTGCAAGATTTGTCCCTGACAAACACACAAACAAACCCACAAACAAACCCACAAATAAACCCACAAACAAGAATCGAAGTTAATAAAAACATGGTAAAATGGATTTATCATTCAAATGTCTATGATTTCGGTGGGCAAGTTTCTCTTCAATTTTGTTTTCAAGTTGCGGCCACGTGAACGTTACCACTTGAGAATTTATTATCGCGATAACTTTTCAAATACTGAATTTATTCGATCCAAAGTTGGACAATGGAATTTTTTTACAAACATCTTGGATTAGTGCACTGAACAACTTGCTCTGCGATTTTGATCCAAGTGGTGGCCACTTAATTTGTCAAAACGAAAACTTTTGGAATTGTGAATTAATTCGAATTAAATTTGTATACTAGACTTATCTGACAAATGCATTTGATATATTTGATTGTCAACTTCGTCCGCCATATTGTATCTAAGTGCCGGCCACTTGAAAATTTCAAATTCACATAAAAAGTATTAATGAACCGATTTGCTTAAAACTCCATATGTTCATAGCCCACATGAATATTTCTGCCAAGTCCATTAATAATTTGCAGCCGCCATTTTGTTTTACAATGGCGGCTACTTCATAACAAAAATAAATCAACCTACTCTTCCGAAAAAACGGAAGGTTTCGTTTTCTTATACTTTTTTTTTTTTTTTTTTTTTTTTTTAAGGATGCAAACCATAATAAATATAAAAAGGAAAAAGAAAGAAAAAGGAAAACCGAAAAAGAAAGAAAGGAAAAGAGACGTAATGGAGAAGAAAAAAATAAATAAATAAATAAAAGCCAAAATGATACTTTTCTATTTACTTTCTTCTTTACTTTAATTTTTATTTATTTATTATTATTCTTTTTAAAACCTTATAAATTTAAGGAAAAATATGTATGCATGCGTTTTTCTAAAAAGAAAACGTATGCAGTAATGCTTACAGAAAGTATGATTAACTGTTTACATGAAACGAAACTTGGAATCATTTTGGACATCCTTTATTCTGATCTAAAATGTATTATTCGATCGGTAATTGTTGTCTATGAAATCAAAAGCATTGTGTGTTCTAAAACATTTAATTATATTTAGGATACTTTTCTTTTCTTAACACTTTGATCAATAGAAATATACATTCTTATACTTTTTTTTTTTTTTTTTTTTAAGGATGCAAACCATAATAAATATAAAAAGGAAAAAGAAAGAAAAAGGAAAACCGAAAAAGAAAGAAAGGAAAAGAGAAGTAATGGAGAAGAAAAAAAAAAATAAATAAATAAAAGCCAAAATGATACTTTTCTATTTACTTTCTTCTTTACTTTTATTTTTATTTATTTATTTTTATTCTTTTTAAAACCTTATAAATTTAAGGAAAAATATGTATGCATGGCGTTTTTCTAAAAGGAAAACGTATGCAGTAATGCTTACAGGAAGTATGATTAACTGTTTACGTGAAACGAAACTTGGAATCATTTTGGACATCCTTTATTCTGATCTAAAATGTATGATTCGATCGGTAATTGTTGTCTATGAAATCAAAAGCATTGTGTGTTCTAAAACATTTAATTATATTTAGGATACTTTTTTTTTCTTAACACATTGATCAATAGAAATATACATTCGAACCCCACGAAATGCTTTAATAAACTAAAACGTGTTAAAAAATACATATCTTGTACCACAAGATCAATGCGTACTAAATTTCTGCAATTTCAGTAATTAGATATTTTTACTTAAGATAATTTATATATACATTTTTTCGGCGCCTCTTAACTAAGTTTATGAAAATTTCCAGGAATATTAAATTTGATTCCAGTTTAAAAATGTGTGAATTATATGGATTTGTTACAAATATTTTGTAACATAATGTCTACTTAATCTGTGTATCTGTGTTGTTATAAATTACAAAATAAATAAATAAATAATAAATAAAAACTAGTATGTTGTGGCCACCACAAGACTTTCTTCTATATTTTCCTATACATATTCAATCAGTAACAATAAAAATAAAAAAATAAAAAAAATGCGATTTTTTTTTTTTCTTTTCTAATATTTTTTTTTTTTTTTTTTTTTTTTTTTTTTTTTTGGTTAAAAGTAAAAAAAATCGATAACTTTGTTTTAAATTATCACAGATTTATAGTTCAACCATTCGTTTTAAAGGTATTGACGATATCTTTCGAATGATACCCATCTTCAAAATTTACCCCCCACGGGGGGGGGGGGGGGGTACTTCCCCCTAGGGAGGGAAGCGATGCCCCCCATGCACAAAATTTTTTTCCTAGTTACGTACTACTATTATCATTAATTCATATTAATTTTACAATCACAAGTGTAAAATAAGTCTTATTATGCACATTTATACGAATTTTTGTCCTATGCTGCCATGTTAAAAATTTAGATAAAATGCTATCACAGCGCCTCCTGTTGAGCTATTGATCCCCAAATATAATCAGCACCAGTTTATGTCGGGGACCAACTAAATACCAAGTTTGGTAAAATTTCGTTTAAAAAAAAATACGATTTTTTCTCTAAGTTTTTTTTTTTTTTTTTTTTTTTTTGTTAAAAGTAAAAAAAATCGATAACTTTGTTTTAAATTATCACAGATTTATGGTTCAACCATTCGTTTTAAAGGTATTGACGAGATCTTTCGAATGATACCCATCTTCAAAATTTAACGGAACCGATGCCCCCCCCCATGCACATTTTTTTTTCCTAGTTAACTACTACTATTATCAATAATTCATATTAATTTTACAATCACAAGTTTAAAATAACTCTCATTATGCTCATTTATACAGAATTTTGTCCTATTCTGCCATGTTAAAAATTTTCATAAAATGCGATCACAGCGCCACCTGTTGAGCTATTGATCCCCAAATATAATGGGCACCAGTTCATGTCAGGGTGCAACTAAATACCAAGTTTGGTTAAATTTCATTCATTGGTTCGTGAGATACAGCGTCCACAAAAAAATGATACAGACACACAAACAGACAGACAGACAGACAGACGCACAGACAGACATTTTATAGAAACTATCAATTCGTGTTCAGGACATCCCAAAACGTGTAGATCCGTCAAAAAACGGAGGTCGAAAATTTTCGCGAATCCAATACTTTCTCTATATTATATATAGAAGAAAGTAAAAAAAGAGAAAAAAGAAAAAGCTTTGTGTGTTTTCATTGTTAGAAATATGATAAATATTTTTAAAAATGTATTCCAATGTATTTTTTAAAAAGGTATTCCCTCTTTCTAGACTTTTTCTTTTTTTTTTGGTATAAATCTTAAGTATCACATTTTTTTTTTTTTTTTTTTTTTTCATCATTTTACTTCTATTTTTCAGTTTTTTTTTCTATACTTATTTTTATATTTTCCATCACTGAACATTATTTGAATTTCTTTATAGAATCAAATTTGTCATTTGATATAAGCTTAAATTTATAACGATAAAATATCTTTTGATATAAGATTGTTAAGTGCAGCTTCCGTAAGATGATTTTTCATTCTTATTTAATCCTTTGACACGCTGAATTATTTTCTTTGAAAATTATCTCTCAGTGTTACAGAACATTTTCTGGCAGTTTTTGAGCATACAAACGTGGATTATCTCCTTTTTTCTCCTCTGATACGATGCACTTTCTGAAAGAAAAATCTTTAACGTGAATTTTTACTACTTTTTGGATACAAAATTTTCATGAATATCACAAGTATTTGGTCATAGTACTTTTTTTTTTTAAGTTTATATACTATAAAATGAAAAATAAATTTGCTCCTCAATAATTTTAACTTAAAAAAAGCTTTTTATGACTATAAACAAATTTAAATCTCTATACATTAAAAAAAAGTTACTTTCACTGGCGTCAATTTTTTTTTTTTTTTTTATCTGCGACAGCATCTTCTAACGGAGGGCAGGGTCCTTCGCGTCATGAGAGGTATCAATGTGTTCCGAGTACTCCAAGGAAGACATTTCAGCCTCTTAGAAATTTCTATCATTTTAATTAAAGAACTTATTAACTAAAAATGACAAGTTTATGAAGGTACTCTATTTGCTATTTTGAAAAAAAAATTCTCCCAGTGACGTTGTTCTTCCGTCATGAAATCATTTTACAGAAGAAAATTAAAATATGATCCATGGTTGTACGTAGGTAGGTAGGTTGGTTGGATTTAACGTCGCACAAATACTGTGCTGTGAGTAATTGGAGACGGTCTGGGACGCACCCCTAGAGATGTTCCGGAGACATGTCATCACAATTTTGAACCTTCACGGAAGGGTCCCCTCCGCTTTGGTGATTCCCAGAGGTATAGTGGGGATGGGAACATGGAGGACTTTGCGACCACGACAGATTTTATGAGCACCAGCCACCATTAGTGTACACGACGGTCTTTGACCGACTCAAGTATCGAATCAGCAATCTTCCAATTACCTGTTCTGCGCTTTACCGACTAGGGCACCACGGCCCGAAACCATGGATGTAAAAAACAAAAAAAATAAATATCAATTTTTTTTTCTCTACTTTTAGAAAATTTATCTTCTTACACTCGAAAATTAAAATATGATCCATGGTTGTGGGTAGATTGTGATTGACGTCGCAATATTACTGCGCTATGGATAACTGGCGACGGTCTGGGACGCACCCCTACGGATGTTCAGGAGACATGCCACCACAGTTTTGGTTCTACACAAAGGGGATAGCTCCCCAGCTTCGGTTACCCCCAAAGGTATAATTTTGAAGGGAACACGGAGGATATTGTGGCCACGACATATTTTACTTGCACCAGCCACCATTAGTGTACACGACCGTCTTTGGTCGGCTCGAGAACCGAACCCCACAATCTTCCAATTACGAGGTCGGCGCTCTACCGACTGGGGTACCGTGGTCCGGATTTAAGGTTGTAAACAAGAAATAAAAAGGGTCACATACTAAAGCTGTAATGCAAAATGGTCTAGATATTATGATTTTCTTTCTATTAAAATATATATATATATATATATATATATATATATATATATATATATATATTATATATTTCAATTTGACATTGAATATGAAGATTTCCAAAATAATTTTCTGCTTTTGTCTTGTAATATGCACTATTAATATTCCTTTTCAGTGAAAGAAAGGAGCGAATAGGCGGGCAGAGTTCTGGATGTGTCAATAAGTAAAGTGAGTCGGGGAGGAGGTGAAACCTCCTTCTGGGGTTGGTGAGCGGAGCGAGCAGGGGGCAGAGCTTCCTAGTGTACAACAAAAGTCTGTGATTTGTAAACATATTTTAGTCGTATTGGTGGAGATAAAATAATTATTATTATACATTTTTAATGTAGTAAATTAATAAGTAGAAATTCTACATAAAAAAAAAGTCAAAGAAATAAAAACATATATATAAACACAGGGTGATTATAATTAAAGTTACGATTTCAAAACGCTGTAATTTTAAAACTAACCATCAGAGAGATTTGATATTTTACTACAGCAATCGTGAGGCAATGAAATTTTGTTAAGCAAAAAAAAAAAAAAAAAAAAAAAAAAAGTTCAAAAATGTGTCGTTAATTATCCGTAAAGTATTTGTTTCATGAAGCTTCTCTTTTTTTCTTTTCACTATGACTGTTTCCGCTATAAACATGTATTCTTGTCTTTTTGCTAAAAAAAAAAAAAAATGTAGTTAACCCTTGAAGTCTATTGTTTCCTACTATTCCACTGTGTTGCTAACAACATTCCTGTGTTTAATGAGTCCATTTAGGAGTTTTCCCTGACGTTAAGCTGACATCGCCATCTGTAGAAACATATTAGAATTACTTTTTCCTTCCCCCAAAGAAAATTTCCTTGCCTTACGATTGCTCTGGTAAAATATCAAATCGCTCTGATGGGTAGTTTTAAAATTATAGCAAAAAAAAAAAAAAAAACTCATTGACGGCTGTTATAGAGACTTCTAATCTTCCTGCTCGGTAATTTGTGCGTGCTTCTACAAGTGTTTCTTTGCCATGTAGTTCTGGTGCGACTTTTTGTGAACTGGACCTTCATTTTTGTAAAAGTACGTGGCTACACTACAAGATAGTTCCGGTGTGCTAAAAACTTTTTATGTGTCGACGTTTTTCTACCGGACTTGCTGTGTAACCCTAGCGTGACGCCAAGTGATCTTAAATGACTCGTGATTTTTATAAGCCTTATTTTTCAACTGTAAAGGCCAGTTTCGACTTGGGCTCAAGATCAATGCTCAAAACGTCATTAATCACGCTTCCGACACAAAGAGCCAAATGTCTTGTCATCAGTTGTAGCCCTTTCTTATCAGATCGCGCAATCACCTCAAAGGAAAGCATGCAAAATTGACAAAGATATCTGCCTCCCGGCCCCTCAATTATCTCAGCAGGGGGTTAGAAACAGCCCGTCCGAAGGCTTTGAGCTCTTGTGAGCTAGCCTAACCACATCAAAGGATTCTGAATAGAAAGCGCCCAGTGAGCGCAAATGGAAACCGGACTTCTGTATTGAACTTCTCCAGTACATAATGCTGTCTACTCTGCTGTTAATTAACAACACCTAAAGATGCTATTTTAATAACAGCGAGAAGCTTTGAGTTTGATTTTAATAAAAAGAAAATTATATACGTGCCTTAAAAGTGATTTTTTACCTTTTTTTAATATGTTTACGCGTGAAGTTATTACAAATTTTAAAATTTCAGTATTTTTTAATTATAACTATAAAATTAAAGCGCTTTGAAATCGTAACTTTAATTATAATCATCCTGTAAATAAAATTGAATTCTAATCTAGATGAAGTATTTCCTAAGAACACGACTTGCCCATCTGCGCAGCACTAGTGCGACGTAAGAACCCAACCAACTCAACCCTAAGAACACGTTCATTGTTTTATTTATTTACTGACATGCCAAGAGAAACTACAGGGCATTTCGGAAAGGAGTCGATAACTTTGAAATTAAATAACTGCGAAACAGTGAGAGACAGAAAAGTGAAACAAGTGGCACGTTGGACAGACAGGTCTAAAGTTTCCTGTACGAATAAATCGCGAATTATTTTCTGGTCAAGACTGTTTTTAACATTAAATATTTGTTGAATGCTTCGTCTTATCATCGTCGGACTTTGACCTAATCGATGGTGTCCCAGTAAAATAAAGACGTTGCTCCAAGGAAAATGATATGATGTTCTTCATTTTCCTATGCAACTCTTTTACACGTGTCAGCAATGAAACAGACTGACGAATGCACTTTCTGTACTTTTGGGTACTATTTAAAATGTTATGTGCTTGTGGTGCTACCTAATAGCCAATCTTGGAACAATTTCTGTAAATCGGTTCATAACAAATTCCAGACATCTCCATCGTACCACTTGTTTCACCTTTCTGTTTATTACTGTTTCAAGTCCTTTCTGAAACACCTGTATGAATAAAGCATGGCCATGGACTGAAAAGAAAAAGTTACTTTACTCCTTACAAGTTTCGCTGCAACCATTTTTTTAAATACCGCTATTGTTATATAGCATTTTCAGTATTATTTTACTGAAGATAACTACTGAAAATGATTACTAAATGTTTCTATTAAAATAAAAGTGATATTCAAAAAAGTGAACCCGCAGACTCTTGTTCTTTTAAAATTGATAGCATAAGAATAAATAATTATTATTTCTAAAGGCTTTGGAGGGCTTCTATTCTAGTATATATATACATTCATACAGGCCCGAGCTGACCCGGGAGCAGTGTTGGGCATAATTGATTAAAAAATAATTGATTTACAACTAAATTATAACTATTTTACTGCCAATCGGCTAGCAAGTAATTGATTACAAATAAATTGAATAAGTAATTCAATTTATTTGTAATCAATTACTTGTTAATCGATTAGCAGTAAAATAATTGTAATTTAATGGTAATTACTTTTTAATCAATTATGATCAACACTGCCCGGGAGAACAAAGCAACTCATGCTACTGCGCACTTTGGCATTGTCTTCTTTGGCGCACTTTTATTCGATTGAAATGAAGAACTTATGAAATTTAATCATCTTGCACAAAAAATAAGCATAATTCACAAGGGTCCTGTTTCAAATACGTGGATATTTGGGTGCCGAGGGCCGAGATGAATATATTTAACTGTATGATGTATGGTTCTTGTGGTTCTTGTGGTACTTATGGTTCTTGTGTACAAATACGTGTGTAAAAATGATATACCACTCAGAACTCACTTTCCACTGCCCACTAAAATATATTCAGCCCGACCACGAGCCTGCATACATATTCTAATGCAATTCCAAATTCCTCTGATTGAGTAGTAGAAACTGTAATAAATTGCAAACTTTTTCGGAATAAATCAACTCTGATAAGAAATACTATTGAAACAGAATTTATGTTGCTTAATAATTCTTAAAATAATGGAAATATAAAAATGGGGAACTCAAAAACAGAAGACAGGAATCTTTCACTGTTTTAAAAAAGATTATCTTCTGGGTAGACTACCCCCCCCCCCCCCTAAAAAAAAAAAAAAAAATAATAATAATCAGATCAAATAGTAAAATTTTTTAAGAAGTATTTTTCTAGGATTTGATGACAAAATTCATTTACAATTTTATTATTATTGTTAATATTAATATTATTATTATTATTGTACAATTAAGTGAATATTATAATGAGAACCATTAATTTAATTTTTAAAATTAAGATCACTGACTCGTTAAGAATATAACTATTTCCATATTTTAACTTTATTACAATAATTTTGGCTAATAATAAATGTCAATGATTATAAAGAAGTTTGTATATATAACAAAAGTTTTGACCTGTGTATAAATTTTAGTCGTATTAGTGGAGTTAAACTCATTATTATTATTAGTATTATTTTCTTAGTTCGTTCGTTGATTGCATTTAACGTTGCACTAGTACTGCACTGTGGGTAATTGGCGATGGTCTGGGAGGCACCCCTAAAGTCCGGTTTCCACTTGGGCTCATTGGGCGCTTTCTATTCAGAATCCTTTGATGTGGTCACGCCAGCTCACTCTAGCTCACTCCTGCTCAAAACCCATTAACGGGGTCCCCTGCTGAGATAATTGCGGGGCTTGGGGGTAGATATCTTTGTCAATTTTGCATGCTTTCCTTTGAGGTAACTGCCCAATCTGATAAAAAAGGGCTACAACTGATGACAAGACATTTGGCTCTTTGTGTCGGAAGCGTGATTAATGACATTTTGAGCGTTGATCTTGAGCCCAAGTCGATACTGGCCTTAAGGATGGTTCGGAGACATACCATGATAATTTTGATCCTCCACGGGGGGATGGCTCGCCCGCTTTCGTGACCCCCAGAGGTAAAATTTGGATTGGAATATGGAGGACATTGCAGCCACGACAGATTTTACATGCACCAGCCACCATTAGAGAACACGACGGTTTTTGACTGGCTTGAGTATCGAACCCGCAACCTTCCGATTACGAGCTCAGTGCTCTACCGATCGGGCTACTGCGGCCAGATTGTTCTTTTGGATTACTAATATATTAAATTATTAAAGAAAAAGTCCAACATTAGTCCAGAAAAAATAAAGTATCAAGTTAAATTCTAATCTAGATGAAATATTTTCTGTCTAAGTGGAAGTTTGATGTTTTATTCATTTATTGACAAGCCAAAGGGAATCATGAATAAAACATGGACAAGAACTGGAAAAAAAAAAAATCAAATAAATAAATAAAAATCTACTTCATTTCTTGTTAAACTGATAGCACGAAAATAAATAAATGTTATAACACAAGCCTTGGAGGCCTTCTACTTTAACAAATATATTCTGTTCCTCTAAAACGAATCTTCTTTCAAATTTTTCTGCTTTATTAATAGAAACTGTGATAAATTACGAACTTTTTCAGCACAAATCAATTCCATAAGAAATATTTGCAACTAAATTTACGTTTCTTAATAAATCTTAAAATGTAAGAAATATAAAAATGAGAGTCTTAAAAATAGATGATAGAATGTTTTTTCTACTTTTGAACTATTCTTTCTGGATATCCTGTTTTAAAACAACTCATATAGATTAAGATTATATATACTATAAAATACTGCTCGAGTGACCCCAAAATCTTCATGAAAAATCTGAAATTCTTTGGAGGATGGGTAGATAAACGGTAAAAGTATGGGAAAAAAAATGTAAATTGACATATATTTTCCCTTTAAAATTAAGTGGAATAAAATGAATTTTAAAACAATACATATTATTATTGTTATTATTATTATTTAAGTTAAAATGATAAGGAAAAAAAAAAAAAAAAAAAAAAAAAAAACATGAAAAAAATTTAAATACAGTAAATTCTTGTTTAACTGGCATTTGACTAACTGGAAAAACTCGGATTTTTTTTTTTTTTTTTTTTTTTTAATAAAATGTTTTAAAATATTTGTCGCCCTTTTAGGAAGCTTACAGTTTTCGTTTTTATGTACTTAGTACCTGGTTTAATGCAATACAAAACCAATATTTATATTTACTAACGCGAATGTTGTAAAAGAAATAAATAACATAAAAAAACACCTGTCGTCTATTCTTATATAATCTACCAGTGAGCGTAAGGGGAAGTTTATTCAGTAATTTAAAAACAAACAAACTTTATGTGAAAAGCAGAGGGGGCGTTTAATGGAGGGAGTTTGCGGTATTTTACGATATAGTATATATTTAAAAAATGGTAAAATTTTTAACCTGTAAATTTCTAGGATTTTTTTTCAAAAAACCCATTTTGCCTTTCCGCCCAATTAACTAAAAAGCATAAATTATATAACTAATATAATTGTTTAAATTAAAACCCTTGATCCGTTATACATATATTTTTTTAATTATTATATTAAAAAAAAAAAAAAATCTATTTTATTAATAATATTCGCCATAAAATTTTTAGCTGTATAATGTTTAAAACTTATGAATATATTTTCAATTAGTTAAACCTTCTATTTTATTAAATGTGAAGTAATCAGAATAATATGTAAATATCCAGTTTCTAATTATCGTTCTTATTTCCTTAAAATCGTCTTTTCTTGAATTAATTTCAAATTGTTTGAATAATTTTAACATTAATAGTTTATGCATTTTAATACAAATGTTTAAAAGAGAGCGTTAATTATTTTATTCATTTTTATATGTATTTAATACGAGTATTTAATATTAAAATTATTATTTTCCTGATGGAAACGAGTTAAAAGATGGATTTAATTTGAAATAATTGTAGAGATTTCCAGCTTGTTTTAAGTTATTTTTATAATTTGTCTGAGGTTCAAAACTTAGGTTTATTAAATTTCAATACAGAAATTTATTTCTGCATTTCTTACACTCGAAATGTATATCTGCATTTCATATTTAACAATCTTGAAAAGTACAAAGAAACATACTTAAAAAGCAAATATTTTATTATTTATTTATTTATTTTCAATTTTTAAAAGTGTTAATACCTTTTTAACCTCTTTATCCCTTTCCGACCCCAAACATTTTTTACCTTAAAACATTGCATTCTTCTGTTTTTGCAAAGAGTAAAAAAAAGGGACTATAACCGACATTTGTTGATTGAAAATGGTACTTTACAATTTCTGCTAATTAGCTTGATCGTTCATTTCCTGATTTTATTACATACGGCTGTTCCAGATGCAAAAATGTAAGTGCATGTCGTGTATGTCTAACCCGCACGATCGTGCGGCCTCGTTCGAGAAGGGATATACCAAAGATACACTAAAGTGCATCTCACTAAATCTCCATTAAATACTATGATGAGAGGATTCTATATTGTTATGATATTTATTTAGTGATACCCTTAAGAAATAAAAATATCTACCTACCTACCTATCAGTCTCTCTCTCTCTATATATATATTGTGTGTGTGTGTTTCAAATGCAGTAAAGTTAAATGTAACGCTTGAATAAAATTCGCAAATGTTTACATTTCATTATTATATGTGTAATGTAGATCAATAGTAAATCCTTATACATTTAAACAAAAAACAGTTGAAAATTTATTTTGTAAAAAGTCAATAATAAATGTGCGTGACAAGAAAATCCTTTTTATCGCACCATAAAAAATGATCCAAATCATTAATTTTGATATTTAAGTTAATTAGTTTTAGAGTTATACAGGATGTTTCAAAACTCATGGGCAAAAATTTAAGGGGTGGTAGAAAACATCTAAACAAGCCATTTTCACCCTACATTGCATGGACGGAGAGTAAGCAGTGACCGCTAGAGGGTGCTGTAATGGAAAGGATAAAGCGCGAGTTTTCTTACCAGTGATGCCAGATTGGGGATTTTGTCCCCATTTTGGGGATTTTTGAGGCTTCTGGGGACAATTTTGGGGACCAAATGTTTGTGGGGACTTTTGTCGGGGAATTCTAAAATTTTTGGGGACAAAACTTGGGAGATCTGTCATGTTGGCAACGTAATGATTTATCCCTACGACTAGGGACTTTCAATAGCTTTAATGTTATTTGGGGCTTTTTTCCAAAAATTGCCTTCATTTGGGGAAAAATCTGAGCTTAAATATGCTTGATATATATATATATTTAAATATTTTCCCTTTTAAGTAGGAATCAAGTTGGGGATTTTTTCGAAAAAAACCCCTGATTTGGGAAAATTTGAAGACCTGTCTGGGGAAATAATTTTCGACCATCTGACGTCACTGTTTCTTAGACATCGTCATTCCTACCGTGAATTTCAGCAGGCATGGCGACATACAGTAATCAGGAAAAGTCAGACATGCATTTTATGTATGGTCTGACGAATGGGAATGCTTTGGAAGCCGCAAGACTGTTGTGGTATTTTTCGGTCTGGCGCGTGTCTTCTCGGGGAACATTGCCTGTAGAGTCTTGCAGCTACCAGAGCATTCCCATTCGCCAGACTATACATAAAATGGATGTCCTTCTTTTCCTGGTTACTGTATGTCGTCATGCCTGCTGAAATCCACAGCAGAAATGACGATGTGTAAGAAAACGCGAGCTTTATACTTTCCATTACAGCGCCATCTAGTGGTCACCGCTTGCTCTCCGCCCATGCATTGAATGGTGAAAATGGCTTGTTTAGATGTTTCTACCACCTCTTAAGTTTTTGCCCATGAGTTTTGAAACACAATGTATATTTGTGAATCTCTATGACTTTGAATATGATCTATAATATTGATAACAGTCCGAAATCCTATAGAAAATGTTACACATATTAATTCCTTTGCTTTTTTATTTTCAAAACCATAACTTTATTTTCAGTAATTAGTAAATGTTAATTTTAAATATTTTCAAATAAATTTCTTGATTAACTAATGAAGTCATATCCGTCTAAAAACCGTCTTAACTTTACTTTATTTATTTTTTTTTTTTTCAACATATTAGAATAATAATAAAAAATAATAATAATACGCAATATATCTTTCAATAACATGATGATGATCCCTTTCTTTATTACGATCTTTCTCAATTTTATTTTAATTATTTTAAAAACAAAGTGTTTGCACGTTCATATTTTGTTTCGACATACAACGAAATATGTTTATTTATTTATTTATTTTTGGCAGTGATTTGTTTTTGTTTTTTATAATTTTAAAGGTAAAAGGTTTTTTTTTTTATTTACTTATTAGTAACTGTACCAATTTCGTTAAAATGTAATAATCCGAACAGATACAATGACAAACTTTTAGCTTTATATATTGGAATAAAAAAAAAATCTTTGCGCGTTCATTGAAGGTGATAGATAAAAATTAGTAACGTCTTAAAAATCACCGTCTGAAAGAAATAATATGACCTGTCATATTTAAAAAAAAAAAAAAGACGGTGTAGGCTTGAAAATAAGCGATTCTTTTAAATTATATTTTGTTGTTTTTCTCATTTTCCATATTTTTTTTTTTTTTATTTGTATAGAAGTCAGGAATATTTTTGTAATCTCACGGTTCGCCAGGTTGAAATTGAGTTTACTTATTTGACAAGAAGGGAAGCTAACCTTAACATATGATCAAAGAAATTTATGTAGAGAATACAGAATTAAAATAATATGCAAGTCACTTTTTAGAAGTATGCAAGAAGTATACAAGTAAAAACGGGATTTTATTCTGATTTCACGTATAAAGCAACAAAAAAATATTTTTCTAACATTATATGCCCCACCAGTGGTCAAGAAATTCTGCTGTTGAAGCTGGTAAGAGGGTGGTACCGGGTTTGAATCCACGCTTCGCCGTTACATAGTCGTTCATAGTTTTAAATTGTGTTCTCCAAAATCTCGTGCTATATCGACTAGAAAACCTTAGAAATAAACCCGTAAAAGACATTCCACCGATACCCAGGTCTCCAGAATAAACAATCGTCCTGAAATCATACATCAACACCAATATCATTAATTAAGCTTTCATTAAAGCGCTTTTTTTAAATAAAGTGATTTTATGATAATTTATGAAATGGATAATATTTTCATGCAAAGCACTTTGAAAATAATACAGTGTTAGCCTAAATGATACATCGGGTTTCAAAGTTCTGTACAATCAATTTCTAAGAAATTAGTTCTTTTCTTTCAACAAGTTCAAAGAAATTAGTTCTTTGAACTTGTTGTCGTCTACTTATTTACAAGTATACGGCATACAAAGACCGATGATAAAAGAAACGATAGATACACTCACCAGTTTCTGGTACGTTCTACGAATGTCGATTTTGTGAACCCTTGTGGTCACCCGGGACACATCAAAATGGAAATCCAGTTCTGTCCGGTAAATGTCCGTCAAATTAGCAGTGATGCATTCAGGTAGTTTTTGTACCGTTGTTAGCGTTAGTGATACACAAGCTTTGTTGTTTTTAACATAACCCAACCGGAAGAAATCACATAGATTTGGTGATCTGGAGGGGCATGGGAACCGAGGAACATAACTCGGATTAGCCCCATCCAGCGATATGTGGCAGTCTGCTCTTGCCATCAGGCGGGCCATGAATTTATTTTCCATTTCATTATTTATGTTATTGCCGTTTTCACTTAAATACATAATCAGTATTTCCAATACTATTATCTTAGACTACTCCAAACGTTTCTAACCTTACAAATTGTGTCTTTTCCTACCTTTTTTATGGGTATTTTGTGTAGATATCATTCATATGTGTTTTCATACACAATAATTATCTAACACCTAATCTTGTAAAGTAAAAATATCTGTGTTATATTCTTCCGCACCAAATGTCACCTAATGATTTAACTTGAGAAGTGTATCTTTCCATATATCACCCGTCTCTGTACGTCATACAGTTGTCAATAAAAGGTGCTTTGAAACCCAAATGCATCATTTAAACATTTAGACTAACCCTGAATACTCAAAACTTAGAATTTTTTTAAATACAACACTAATATTTTTAAAACCAAAATTATTAGTTATGAAAAATAGTGATTTTTAAATGTTTTTTTTTTTTTTTAATGCTTTATTCCTTCGAAAACAACTTTTAATAAAAACATGATTAGTTTTTAAATGTTAATAAGTTATTTATAAGAGAAATAAGTTATATTTCCATGATTGAGTTCAATATGTATGTAGCATTTAATATTTAAGTACATTTATATTATATAAACGTATGTGTTTGTATGTAAAAAACCATTGTAATAACGTAGAAACGAGTGTTTAATAATATTAAGAGAAAAAAGCACAGTCAATTATTTTTGCTTTACATCCTATCACTTTTTATATCATGTGCTACACGAAATCTGTAATTTTTATGCATATACCTTGTTTTAAAGCATATAAAGCAATTCTAGAAATGGTAAGCCTCTTATATGGTAAAGCAACACAAAATAATGCTCAATTTCAAAATGATCTATGAGAATTCTATATTATTTGAACTTCCAATCTGTAAAAGAAGATATGCGCAAACCATGAATTTTTCATGCATGTTTGTCTTGCCATTAAATTTGAAAGTTTGTAATAAAAGTAATAATTTCTTGATTTCAAAATTAATACCAAGTTTTGTGAAAAATACACTGGTTAACATTCACACATTTTTTTTCCCCCTAAAGGATTGCATGAGAACAAATTTGCATAAAACATTATAAATAACTAGTTATATCTGAAATTTAAAACGCAAGAAAAAACAAATTAAAGTTTAAAATTTTGTAAAAGCTATTGTTTGAGGTAGGACATTATTTTGAAAGTATAATGCAGCTGCATGCATTTTAACCCTTAAATGCATAGCGATGTATGTTTAAAACCTCATATCTCTTTATGTAGCAACCTTTGCAACCTTTTTTTTTTTTTTTTTTTTTTTTTTTTTTTCAATTTAAATCTTACCAAAAGTATTTTATCGTTTCCGAGTGGAACTAGAAACTTTGACAGTTTATTTCTTTATCCGTGCCAATTTCATTTGTTGGCGACAATTTCGGAGTATAATTTCATTTCGGTGGGTGTTACGAAGGACGATTATTTATGTAAAAAGTAATAAAAACATACAAGAAAAAATTGTTTTCCGAATGAAACAAGGTAAAAGTAACGAATAATATTATAATATTTGTATTCTTGCATATATTGTATAAACTTGTGCAAGAAAAATGTAGTTTTTTTTTTTTTTTTTTCTGGTGATGTAGAAATACATCAATATGTTTTTTTGAAGAAAAAAAAATATATACTTATGTGGATTTTTTTTTTTTTTTTTTAAAAGATGTTAATATAACTGTCTTGATACTTTTAATTGGGATGATTTTGGCAATTTTTATTGTCCGCTCTCCCCTTAAAAATTTCTGGATCATTCTATTTGTTTTGGAAAAGGTATTAAGTACCGTGCGTGTCGCTATATATATATATATATATATATATATATATATTTACTTAATTGTATAATAAATTTATTTCATTTAATTCCATATAATTACCCGCATGAGTGCAAAAATTATTACCTTTGTACAAATTTTTAGTTTATCACATTCTTTCCGACCCGCATCTTTCACCATTTGATCATATTATAAACTTAATGCATTATACAACAAAGAAAGTTCAATTTATTTCACCTTTTTAATGGCATTTCATCTGTTTTAGGGATAGGGAAAAAAAAAAAAATCCTTTAAACAAAGGAGAAAAAAATTGGTATACTCAATGTAAAAATAGAAAATTAGCAAAAACATTAAACCAAGGAGCAGAAAGCGAAAAGCAAGAACAAGTTTATACTTTACACCTACCAGAACCACCAGAGAAGTACAATGAATTGCGGGTTAAAAAAAAAAAAAAAATGAAAGAAAAGTTCCCATACTTTTTCTTTCTTTGTCTTCTCTCTTTTTTCCTACTATTGAGAAGGAAGGATTCAGTAGAAAACTTTGTTCTTTTATGTTTCTTTTTTTTTTTTTTTATGTTGTGAGTTATAAGTACATTTTTTGCCAAAATATTTTAAGTTATTGTGTAAACTGTATTGCCATCATTTTATTCTTTCTTTTTGTTTAGATTAATTAAAATGAACTAAAAATTTTGTGTGTGTGTATATATATATATATATATATATATATATATATATATATATATATATATATATATATTGTAAATTATTATTATTATTGTTAGTAGTAGTAGCAGAATCAGTAATTAGTAGTAATCGTAGTAATAGTATTTTAATGTTGCGCAATGAATCGCATACATATCTATGCCAAAATGCGAATGCATTTTTGAATTATTTTAATAAAATTATATAAAATTAATTTAAAAAATTTCGTTTATTTTTTCTAATTGAATTATAGAAATTATTTACTAAATAAGATTAAAAAAAAAAAAAAAAAAAAAAAAAAAAACTGTTGTCTATTAATAATTAAAATAGTTATTATTACACGACTTTAATTTAATTCATTTTATTTTTTGATCATACATTTTATATCATACAATACGAGTTTCACATTTTTTAAAGTTCAACTAGAGTTATTACTGAACTAATTTATAAAATTCTTTCTTATTGTACATTAACTGTATACAGAGCAAATTAACTCTAGCAAGTTTGTCAAATTTGTTTCATTCATACATGGAATGCATTCGCTAATATTTATATAAATTTTATAATTTGAATGAAAATATGTTATATAAATTATAGTAGGATAAATTATTCAAGAAGTTTTTAAGGGTGTAGTTAAAAAATATGAAACTAAACTTATTTGAATATCAATATTTGATTAGATCTGTTAGACTGTTACATCTCTAAAATTATTTATGATAGCAAACAATCTATATATTGTAATTTAGACTAACCTATAAAAGAGCAAATTTAAATAATGAATAACAAACTGTGTAATGTGTATTTTTTTTTTCCTAATTTCTTTATCGTAATAAATAAGAAAAAAGAAAGGAAAACGAAACATTATCAACGTGATCTTCTAATAAAATCTTTTTTAAATTACCGATATAAAATAAAAGAAACTTTTCTTCAAAATTACATTTTATTGGACAATTTATCAGTTTTATTCTCCGGAAACAGCAGTAATAGGGGTATTGATTTGCGATATCTAACTTTATGGTTTCATATTAAAGTGATTTATTTAATAAAATATATTTCATGAGACACATATAATACACGTAAAAAGACTGGGAAGATGATTTCTAAAGCAAGAATTTTTTAATGATTAAAAAATAATAATTTCATTGAAAAAGTATTAGTAAGAATTTTTTCAAAGTTTTTGAAAATAGCTTTGAAATATTAAGGAAAGATATAGTTATTTTCATAAGCAAAAAAAAAATCGTTAATTAAAACAAATTTGTGATTTTTCTTTTATTTATGAGAAAATATAATCTCACATTAAAAAATATGTGAGATTATATTTTCTCATAAATAAAAGGAAAAACGTCTTTTTTTTAGAAATAGTACTTTGAAAATAATTTTATAAGTCTTTAAAGTTTAGAAATGTATAAAAAAAATTAAACTATGATGTTCCTTGTCAAATTGTCGAATTCATAATAGAATAATTCAGAATAAAAAATATTAAATACTTTTTCTTGTAAACACATTTCCAGTTTGAGAAATTCCTCTAGAATTGCGGTATTCCGTTACATTCTTCTTAAAGTATTCTGAGGAGTTGTTTTCTAACTGATCAAATAATGTTAAAAAAAAAAAAAAAAAAAAAAAAAAGGTTTTTTCCTTTAATAGAAATTCGGCAATTTTATTTGAAATTCCGTAATCCATCCGGATATGATTTTATTTATTTATTTATTTTGATGTAGTTAGAGTAAGCAAAAATATCTATACATTGTAAAAAAAAAAATCCAAGTTTTTTGTTTCAGATGTTATTTTGGGAATTTAAAAACTTCTCGAAATTCGCCAGACTTCTCAATTAATTTCACAGTATTTTCTTGTTTACCACTTGAGACTTAACTACGGACATTTTTTTTTTTTTTAAACTAGTATGCTGTAGCCGTCACAAAAATTTCTATGCTTTCTTCTATAAAAATTCACGTAATTAACATAAAAATGTTCTAGGGTGAGCGTAGATGATTTTCATCTCAAAAAAGTATAAATTTGATTGTCGAAAGAAAGTTAATTTTGTGCCTTCCAGATATCTTAAGAAATGAACTTTCTTTCCGGATTTTATTTCTTTATTTATTTTAATGTAATAAAATCGAAAACTTTATTTAAAATTACCCCATATATATCAAAATCTCATATTTAATATATTGAGGATTTTTTTTTTTTTTTTTTTTTTTTTTTTTTTTTTTTAATATTAAGGAAATTTTTCAACCCCAATGGAAAGCGATACTCCTGAAAATACAAAATAAATAAATAAATAAAATAAATAAATAAATAAATAAAATAAAATAAAAAATAAAATAAAAATAAAATAAAATAAGATAAGATAAAAAATAAAATAAAATAAAAATAAAATAAAATAAAATAAATAAATAAATAATAAGAAGAAAAAAATATGGTTAATTATAACTATTAGGAATAGCAGTGGGAAATTTCGCTATGATTTATTAAAAATAATCCTCATTATGTATATCTGAATGAAATTACTTTAATGCTTCCGTATTAGACAAGAATAAAAGAGCATATCCACAATTTAAAAGAAGAAAAAAGTTCTCCCCTGGTTGAATTTATGTATAATAATAATGGCGCTACACCTTCATGGCCCAAAGCTGAAGAAGATAAAATAAAATAAAATTAATAATCACCGCTCCTTGGAATAGTCAAGGCCTACTCCTAGATGAAGCTATTAATATTTTAAAATGCAGTAATGCAATTAACTATAAAGACTAAGCAATTTTACACAAAATATGGCATTTATTATGTGAATCAAAATATTAATATACTTATATTTTCAGTTTACCTTGCGTTAATAAGTTGTCTGCTATCTAGTGAAGCATTAGAACTTCCCAGCCCTGACCTAAGACAAAGAATCTCCTACAGGTATTGTTCTGAAAGTATTCCTCGTGCTACCATGTTTAAACTCAAGCAAAACCTTAGAATTCAAGTAACAAGTGGTCCTATCTACAAGACTTCCTCTATTCAGTTCCTAGCTACGCAATTTAAGAAGTCTTTGCTGTTACAACTACAACTGCCAACGATCCTGTGATATATAAAGATGCTGTCTCTTTTTTCCTTTTTTTTTTTTTTTTTTTTTTTTTTTTTTTTATGTAACTTATATACCTGATGACGCCATGAATTAATGGCGAAAAGCTTAGTATTATGTATGATATGATTTTAATAAAATTTTATGACGTGTTTTAAAAGTGTTGTCCAAATTTTTAATATGTTTTTAATTATAATTATTGAACGTGGACATTGTGAGAAATCTCAACTTTTGGCGATACGAGTTTTATTAACTTTTTCTTTACCAAAAAAAAAAAAAAATCCCCCTTTCCGAGAATAACTTTTTCGCAAACCGCGTTCAATTCTATAAATTCTTTCAATTTTTATGAATTTTTAAAATTTGAACGCAC
This sequence comes from Salticus scenicus, assembly GCA_963930645.1. NCBI lineage: Eukaryota > Metazoa > Arthropoda > Arachnida > Araneae > Salticidae > Salticus > Salticus scenicus. The sequence goes on along the minus strand of OZ005653.1, from coordinate 220,194,532 downwards.
TTGTGGGACACCCGGTACATATATATATATATATATATATATATATATATATATATATATGTATATATTTGTATATAGTACATAAACACACACTATTGAAATCGTCTGAATAGTTCTAGATTCCTGCAAAATATTCTGTTTACATTTTTTTTATTTCTTTTTTTACTTTCTTCTATACGTAATATAGAGAAAGTATTGGATTCGTGAAAATTTTCGACCTCCTTTTTTTGATGTATTTACACGTTTTGGGATGTCCTGAACATGAATTGATAGTTTTTAGAAAATGTCTGTCTGTCTGTGCGTGTGTCACGAATTGTGTGTACCACAGTATATTCTCTGTATCTCACGAACCAATGAATGAAATTTAACCAAACTTGGTATTTAGTTGCACCCTAACATAAAGTGATTCTGATTAAATTTGGGGATCAATCACTCAACAGGTAGCGCTATGATCTTATTTTTTCTAAATTTTTAACATGACAGTATAGGACAAAATTTCGTATAAGTGTACATAATGAGAATTATTCTTAACTTGTGATTGTAAAATTAACATGAATTATTGATAATAGTAGTAGTTAACTAGGAAAAAAAATTGTGCATGTGGGGCATCGCTTCCCCCCCCCCTGGGGGAGGGGGATTTTCAAGATGGGTATCTTTCGAAAGGTCTCGTCAATACCTTTAAAACGAATGGTTGAACTATAAATATGTGACAATTTAAAAACAAAGTTATCGATTTTTTTTTTTTTTTTTTTTTTTTACTTTTAACAACAACAACAAAAATAATAATAATAATAATAATAAATAAATAAATAAATAAAAACTAAAAAAAAAAAAAAAATCTTTTTTTTTTTTTTTTTTTTATAAAAGTTGTTACTGATGAATTTGTATAGGAATATATAGAAGAAAGTCTTGTGGTATCCACAAGATACTAGTTTTTATTACTTTTTTAAATTAAATAATGTTATAAATGCTATTTACCATTCATAAGTACACAAGCCGGCTTGTATTAATTATAGGAAGTAAGGTTTAGACTATTGAAATTTGCTTTGATGAAATATTAAAATGGTGTTCTTTGTTATAAACAACATTAAAATGTGTCATATAGATAAAAAATTTGCATAAAGTAAACTTAGAAATTTTCTTTTTTATTGGCTCAAATTATAAACAGGACATCATTTATTCATTATTTTTATCGAACAGAGATTCATCGCTATGAAAATTAATATATTTTAATTTTGCTATATTTCAATAAATGCTTTAATTAAATTTCTTGCTAAATTTATGAAACTTAAAAATTTAATATAAAAAACATTGAATATATCTTATATATATATATACATATATAAATTTAATTTAAAATCAAAATATCATTAGAGGAAGCCATATATGAATACTTTCAAAAAGTATTTATAACGTAACACTTTTTAATTATTTAACAAGATTTTTTTTTTTTTTCAAAGCTTTTGAAAATAGTTTTCCCAAAGAAAATTATGAATGAAAACATGCTTTAAAAATTTTCCCTTTCAAGAAATTTATTTTATTTTTTAACTCTATGAATGACTTGAAATTTACTTAAAATCAATGTCTATAATTAAATTTTTATTCAAGGATTTCCATAGATCTCTCCCCATCTTTCTGTTTTTTGTTTTTTAAAAGGGTTTTCTTTTAACAATTTTCGTATGAAGTATACATTAAAAATATATAACCAAAGATTAAAAACGTATTTGTATAAGGATAGTTTGGATTCAATTTGCAGTTATTCATTTTATTTTCTTCTAAACCTATTTTGAAAAGTATTTTATAGATTTTTAGTTGTCGACGTATATTTTCAACAAGAAATTGAAAACAGATTTTGAAAAATAAAATAATATCAGAAACGAACCTCATTCTAGTTTATTCAGAATTTTTCGACTAGTAACAAAAATTAGTTATCTAATTATTCAATGCACTTCCTAAAAATGATTTTTAAATTATTCTTTTTAGGGATTTTAATGACCGATCTAATATAATTACTCAAAATAATAATTTACAGTATAGTGAAGCATAATGATTTTCATTTTCACATATCAATTACCACTTCCAACGGCCATCCCGAGATAACTCGGTGGAAACATAGACTTCCACATACTACAGTGGCCGGTGAAGTGGATAAAAAAGATAAAAGATATTTCTGACTATGAGAGAGGATGACAAGGTAAATGAAAGCAGTGGGAGAAAGGAGAATTAAAATTTAAACTATAAAATATCACTTTTACATTCAAACTACGATTAGAAAAATACAGATATATTTATTTAGTAAATATTGTTAATTTTGGATGTCTATTTCATTCATGTATGTTTTGGAATATTTAAATTGATCATATACACATAGACATATTAATAAAGAATTGTTTTATGTATATGGAAAGAATAAAGATAATTTTTAATTTACTACTCGTAAATAATTAATAGTGGACAAAGGTAGATAAATGGTATTTTGTTCGGGACGGTTTTAACCAGATTTTTTCTTTATGGGAAAAAAAAAAAAAAAAAAAAAGAACAATCCTGACAAATTCTCAGAACTTTCATATAGATAATATGTTTAGAATTATAGTTGAGGAAATCGACTAGTGGGAAATTCATAGGAAAACAAACCAAATTTTTCTTTTCTGTGACTAATATTTTGCTATATAAAAATCGGATTTTCACTGCCTATAAAAAATTTCGTTTTAATATACAGGCTTACGAACTTACTGTTTTGAGGTGCTGGAAATTATGGGTCAAAAATGCTTATTAGATAACATATTAGAGTTTAACTGATTTTAAGAACTATTTAAATATGATTGCTCTAAATGGTTATTTTACAGTATGCTACATCATAAAGATATTCGTTTTAATGTATCATGTAAAAGTTTATCATTTTCTTATTAAACTAAATGGAGGCTTGTCACTGCCTCTAAAAGACTTCATTAATAATAATAAAAAAATACATATTTGTCGTTATGAAAATAAGGTATTAGAAGAACTATCATAAAACATTATTATTCCTTACAAATTTTCTGTGGTTATATTTTAACACAGCAGAAAAAAAAAAAAAAAAAAAAAAAATCTGCATTACAACACCAAAATTTTGAGTCAAATTAATTGCCTCAGACTATTACTGTAATGTTACAAAAATACAGTGTAATGTTACACACTTTTAGTGTGATGTTACCTAAATAAATTATGTTAACTAATGACACGCTAAAAACTGTGTAACATTACATTAAAGGTTGTGTAACATTATACGATACTTTTGTAACGTTACAACAAAAGTTTGAGACACTTACATTGCCTTTTTTTTTTCTGACCTAGGACTTAAATGCAGTTTAGCGGCCACCAATGGTTGAAAGATTCTGCTCTCGAAGCTGGTAGATTTCGTGTTTGAATCCAGGTCGCCAGTCATGATTTTCCATATTTTTCTCCGAAACTTGCATAAATACGCTACAGGACTCCTTAGGCCCTTCCCACGAAGGACAACCCACATAAGCCTAAGACCCTTGGTGCCTAGCATTGTAAATTGGGCTAAACAATACACCAGCACCATATTTATGTGCAGTCAGTCCATATTAACATCTACACCACAGCTGCACCACCATCAGTGGAGTAGAATGTGTCATATTGTCAAATATCATATTTACTATTCACATTAAAAAAAAAAAAAAAAAAAAATCCATCTATTTCTATTTTATTTTTATTTTTATTTTTATTTTTTAAATTGGTTGATCTATTTCTTTTTATTTCCTTAATTATAATTTTATATTGGTATGAATATTACTATTTTTAAGCTCAACAGTATAATAAAAGCCCTTTTTTTTAACATGTATAAAATTTTTGCATACGAGTTTTAAATAAATAATAATAATAAAAAAAAAAAAAAAAAAAAAAAAAAAAAAAGTAGATAAATAATAATCAACTTTCTTCAAGGTTTTATTTGTCTTTTTTTTTTTTTTTTTTTCAAAATCAATAATATCGAATAGAAAAAAAAAAAGGAAAAGTCCTCTTATATCTCTTTCTTACAGGTATCTGTTTAATAATACTTCTATTAAACTTATTTTTTATGTTTCTGAATCCGATATAATTAAAATGAATAATGAGATAAGAAATATAATTTTTTATGAAAGAACTTTTTCAGTTTCATATTTCGTACAGTCATCAATAATTAAAAAATCAAAAAGCACTTCCACTTTTTAATCCACAAAATTTTTTCTTGGTAATATAATATTTTTCTTTCTTTCGATAAAGAGGAGGGGGGGGGGAGAAGTGGGACACTTCTTTTGGTGTATCTAAAAATGTGTTCTGAAATACATTTTTAATTATTACATTTAGTTGGGTTCTATAACTGAAATAAAAAGCTGAATAAAATATATTTTACTGTACTAGAGAAAAATTCTTTTGAAATATTCTTAAAAGTATTTCATATATACTAGAAAAAAAAAAAAAAAAAGTAACATTTTTACTATCTTTAGATGTTTAATTTTGCAATTCATTAAATAAAAAATAGCATTTTCGCTGGTAAATATTTAAAAGGTGAAAGGATTCATGTATAACTTTCTCAAAAAAAGAATTTTTTTTTTTTTTTTTTTTTTTTATCAAATATTCAAATACAAATACTAAAAAATGTAAAGTCAATATAAAAAAAAAGGATTAACTTTTAATTTGTAGGGGAAGTTTATTATTTTTTCAACCTGTCAAAGGTTTAAAAGAGTAACATTTTTGTACTTATTTTGATAATTAAAAGTTATGTAAGAGAAGGCTTGTCTCTTTCAAGATAATTTTTTCGCATTTATTTCAACCTGTTACTTCTTTAAGTAAGTTAACAAACGAGAAAAAAATAGCTTTTAACATGTATAATTGGTTGGTTGGTTGGTTGGCTGTACGGTTTAAGGCCGACTAACTACGCCTGGGTCCTAGACCTATAGGTGGAATGCCCTCCGTGGGGGACTTCCTAAGGGATCGTAGCGCGTATTTACACGAATTTCGCAGAAAAACCACAGAAAACTCCGAACGGCTAGGTCGATGAGCGCGTCCTGGTATCGAACCCAGCGCAGCACTTCCCACCTATCATCTTTGAGCGCAGAATCGCTCGGCCGCGTTTTAACATATATGGATATTTTTAACACTTTACAACATAATTCAAATATATTGATAACTTCGGTTGGTCTGTCATTTATTGTCGCTTCACACTCTAATTTCTATTTATATGATTTGAATTTTGCAAATTTCATACTTTTTATTAAGAGCCATTATAACATGCACCATTTTCAAAATGGTTATGATCATAATGGTTCTCCTGATGGTCTTTCACAGAGACAACCAAAGTAATTTAATTCGTATGTCTTACTCTCATTCTAGGATGTTCTTTGATGCACACTTTAAACTATTAATTATTAACTATTTAAAAGAAGATGAAATCTATGTAGTATGCCTCGTGGACATCCAGTATAGCAACACATATGGCGTAAGAAAAAACATAATTATTTTTCATAAAAGATACCGAATTTTTTTCGAAAGAGTCTCCAAATTCATTACAATGAATAATGAACAATTCTGCACAACGGAGGTAAAGGAAACAATGTCCATTTTTTGAAAAAGTTAGTACAGTCGGTAACAAAAGTGTCCGAACACTGGCAAACATTCCTATGTAAAAAAAGTGCACTTCATACGGTTTTGTTAAATAAATCCTTGTCGAATCCTGTTCTTAGACTGACTAAGAACATGATTCGATAAGGATTTATTTAATAAAACCGTATGAAGTGTACTTTTTTAACATAGGAATTTTTGCTAATGTTCGGACACTTTTGTTACCGACTGTACTATGTAGCCTCTTGTAGCGTCATTTATTTGTAGAGATTTTTAAATAACTTTGTCCTCGAGAATATAGGCAAACGCTCTAGAATTTTAATAGGGGCTTCTAGAACTCGCTTTCCAAGGGGACTAGAATTTATAAGGATGACATTGTACTATTTTTTCTAGAGCCACAAATTAGATTCTAGATATCAGTTACAGAAATTTTTCTCAGTGCTGGACGAAAACAAATGGAAAATCAAATAAAAGTACAGGCGTAATTGTTGATTGAAAAAATACACAAAAGAATCCAAGAAATACTTTTTACTAACTACATAAACGAAAACGAAAGTTTTCTTATTCCGCATGCAGAACTCACAGTGTCAACAACTTTAACCTCAACAGTCCAACCCCAACAATTTCTGTAACCAGCTTTATCATTAGCCAGTCCACCCTACTCAATCCGAAACATGAGAACACCCTTAAGTCAGCACAAATTCATAGAAGGGTGAGTTCCGCAACCCCCTAAATAAAACCCCGAGGGAATATAGGGGTTTTCTGATCGGTCCTCTAACGAGATATTCCGACGTCTCAAAAGATTTCCGGGTCATAGCAAAACCTGAACCGACAGCATCAAAACCGTGCTGTGCTTATTTTCTATTTCTGTAATATAATGCACGCATATGAGCAAGGGAATTTTCAACTTATTTTTATGTATTTTATTGTTATTGTTAAGCAGTTCGTCCCCACCCTCCGATGCCGTCCATTCTTGTTAGCGTGTTCATGTTTTTTGCGAGCTTTTGTCCGCAGAAACCGATGGAAGAGATATGAAAGCCATGTCCCAAGGCCAATTATTATGAAGGAAGATAGGGGAATACAGCTTTTCCGTGGGTTTATAACAAAGAACGTTCAGGTTCGCGGTTTTACGCAAAACGGTGAGGCGTTGGCAGGCTATGTCTGTGAATTACATATTGTAACACAGGGTAAGATAAGGAAAAAAAAATGTAATTTATTCATAGGTGTTTAGGGAAGAAATAAGGCTTGAAAAAAGAGGATATCAAAAGTCGACAACATTTAATGTTCGTTTGTGCTCCTTTAAGACGTTACGCAAACTTGGTCAGAGAAGTTTGATCGGGATAATAAAAAAAACGTAATTCGTTTATAGAGGTGAATTTCTAGCCAAAAAAAAAAAAAAAAAGCAATAAAATCTGCATTCATATTCAAATTTTATTTTCTTAGCATTTTTTTTTGTAGTAAACCTAGCCTAGAAAAATCTGTTAAAAGCAATTTAGTATTCAGGATATTATATTAATCAATAAATATTTACTTTAGATACATTAAAGTAAGGCTTAAAAATCGGGAACAGGAAGTAAACTGTTGAATGTAAATGATATGAAACTAATAAAATGTTGTTGGTATGTTGTCAATAATAAAAAGGAAAAAAAAAATTGCAAAATGGCATATTTATATAATTATTATTATTATCTTTTAATTTCAAATATTTAATAAATATATTACATAAAAGGTGTTAGTTCAGGGATTTAGTGGTTATATTTTAGCATTTTATTTTAAAGTTAAAAATTATATTTTATATTACTCAAAATTAGTTTTACTTTCACATATTTTTTTTTTTTTTTTTTTTTTTTTTTTTTAAATGAAAATTGTATTTCATACAAAATTGTATTGCGTAATAACTGGAGGTGTATTTTTGGGATAAGTGTCGCACAATCTATTTGAATAATCTGATATTTCGAGAACTCATGCAAATAAATTAGATAACAGATAAAATTCAACTTATAAATATATTTTTTATAAAATCTGTTTTACATTTTCATTATTATTATTATTATTATTATTATTATTATTATTGTCGTCATTATTATTTTATTTTTCATATTAATTATTGTTTTTCCTATTATGCTTTCATCTTAAAATAAGTCACATTTTTTTTCTTTTTCCTTGAAACTAAAACTTGCACTTTATATACTCAATACTGCTGCATTACATCGAAATTTTTAAAGAAATTTTTCTGAAAAATTTGTTTTTCTTGTATAACAAAGTCGTTCATTTTTAGCATAAAAGGTGCATAATCAACTTCGATATCACGATATTGCTAAAAATCAAATTTCAACAGAACCTGCGAACATATATTTTTCGTTCTCTAAAAATAATTTTAAATAATCAATTTTACCTAAATTTATAAAAAATTATTATTTTATGTTCTGTAAAACACTTTCATTATGTTTTCATCTTAAATAGTTTGTAAGTTATTATTTTTTCTTGAAGCTAAAAGTTGCACTTTACACACTCAAAATTTTATAATAATCGCATAATCGTTTTCGATAACCTGATGTTTTCAGAAATCATATTTTTATAAAATAAATTTTACATAAGTTTTATCTGTTTAAATTAATCTTTTATAACTTTAATTATATACATACTTTTCATTATGCTTTCATTTTAAGATAACATGTTTAAGTAACTTTCATGGACATGAACAAGAAGATATATTCCTGAATTTTGATTACAAAACACATAACCAGAGTGAAATATAAACGACACAATTCAAAAACGAATTAAGGATTCATAATTGCAAATTATGCCAAAACGTTCTCAAAGAGTTTTCTTAAAAATATTATATTAATATGTTTAGTTAAGGCTAATGAGATTAATTTTAAGTTAAAGTTTTAGTAAAAGTGCTCTTGCTTTCCACTGAATTTCTCGCATGGGGGGATTTCTAGTTCCTTGAAAGCTTTTAAAAAGATCATCAAATTTCAAGCTTTCGGGCAAGACGATAGAACATTTATGCAGCTAAGAGCTTTTTAAGTTTATAGAGCTTTTGAAAAGAAATTTTATGAGAATTTAATAGAATTTCTAAAAGTTTATTTTAAAATTACGTTTATTAACCATTTAGCATCGTGTTCAAAGGATATAGTTTCATGAATTACGCATCAAAACAAGCATTAAAATTTGAAAATAAATTAAAGATTTCATGAAATAAAAAAATAAAGAGTTTAAAATTTCAGATGTTTACGCCAATAATTTACAATTTAGACAAAATGGTATGACTTTTTTAATACAATGATTATTATTTGAGAGATGATGAGATAACTAAGTGAAGCCCAGAACTGAAATAAAAGAGAAAAAAAACCGATTAAATAAGCGATTAAAATTCCAATTAATTGAAGTCTTTTGTAACATAATATAGGGAAATTATTATTAAAAAAATGTATTTCATATGTTTAATATTTTCATATTTTTTCATGTATGTATTATTTATACTTATTTACTATAAATATTATAGATTATTATGAAAAATATCGATATTCTTTTTAGTAATAATAAATATTATATTAAAAAGTTATGATGATTGTGGTATTTAAACCTTTTTTTTTTTTTTTTTTTAAAATACTTAAATAAAGCGTTTCATTTTGAATTCTGCGGTTATCTATTCTTTCAATAATTTCTTCAGGCAGAAGGCAATACATTAGGTTTGTTTAAGTAATTTCGTTTAAATGGCGTAATTCTTACACTGCAAATAAAAGGGTCTTAAAGTAAGAAATAAAAACAACTGAAAGGCATTTATGACACGTAAATATCTTAAAATGTAGCTTAGACGTTATAGATATCTTAATTAAAGACTGAAATAAGTCTGAAATACCAGTTTATACAAAAAATGTCTGAAACACGTAAATACGCGAATTTTCAGAAAGCAAACGCGTTTGAATTTTCAGACACTTTCATTAGTTAGAAAATTTTTCGTATGGAATCTACATAAGAAAATATGCTTGTCCTACTTCTTTCCACATTCAATAAATATATTATTATTTTATAATAAACAATTAAGCTACTTAAACTATGGTAGCTTTATTAAATTAAATTTATAAGGAATAATACTCTGGAGATATGAATAATATTTGCATGCGCTATTATCTTTACCATAATTCATAAACAACATATTTAGATACAAAGCTTATTTCGTTAAAAAAAAAAAAAAAAAAAAAAGTAATAATAATAAAAAAAAAAAAAAAAAAAATCTTTGTCTTTAAAGCTTTCTTATATTAAAAAAATTGGGTCAAGACGGACGTAGCAAGTAATTTGAAGAGAAAGGCGAGTTTACAAGTGAACAATCATGAATAATTTGTGCATAACTTTTTTCCTTCTTTTTCTTCTTATTATTTATTTAAAAACTGTTTCTTTCACATATTTACCTGCATCTAAATGTAAAACAACAAATTTTCTTGTATTCATAATTGTAGTTTGTTTTAATTTAAATATCCCTTTAAGGAAAAAAATCGTTATCATTGAGGGCTGAAACCTTCACATACTTGTTATGCATTATTAAAAAATTCTTGACCACTAGATATGAAATTTAAGAGACTAATATTTATTAACTTCAAGATGTATGCTATCAATAGTTTTATGGCAAAAATATTAGAAATAAAACGTAAGACTGTGATTTGTTTCGCGAATACTGAAGTATATTTTATCGTAAAAACACGTACTGTAGTATTCGACGGTGGCGTGATTGGTAGATGCTTGACTACGACAATGCTTGGCTCGAGGTTTCGGTTTTCACTGACAGTGTGAGTTCGTATCCCAAAGCCGGAAAATGACATTTTTTTTTCTTTTCTTTTCTTCCTCTTCTTCTTCTTCTTCTTCTTCTTTTTTTTTTTCTTTAATTAATATAAATATTTCATTAATGCTCTAAACAATTCTAAAATTTACTTTTAACAGAAAAACATAATCGCACACCATATTAATTTATTTATTAAAAAGCCTTAAAAACTGTAGTGTTTTTAAGCCTAACATGGCGGTGTTTTTAAGCCTAAAACATGGCGACGTTTTAAGACACTTGCAATGTCTTACTTTCAGATGCAAAAAGGTGTCGTAAAAAGTAAGATCTTTTTTTTTTTTTTTTTTTTTTTTTCCGCTTAAATAATGACCATCCATATAAGACACCTTTTTTTACAGAATTTAAGACATTTACGTTTGCAGCGTACGTGCATATTTTATTATTATTATTATTATTATTATTTACAGCTAAACCTTTAATTAAGAATTATTTCTTTGTCGCTGAGAGGATATAAATCTTTGTCAAATCCAGTGGCTGAGATACTCCGCTATCTAAATATGAAGTGCCGTGTTCAAAACAAAGTCATACATTTCTGCTTAGATATTAGGAGTTTTTTGAGATTTACTCGGAAATTTGGATAAAAAATGGCGAAAACTCCTTAGAAAATCCCCCGCGGAGGGCACATCTACTTCCAGCCTAGGTCTTCTATCTTGTGGGGGAATGGTTAGTGTTGTGCCTTCCAGTTCCCAGGTGCCGGGTTAAAATCCCCGTTTAAGCATGGATGTTCCTAGGGGTTTTGAATCAACATTAATCCGTATATGCCGATCTAATGAGTCGTAATGTGCAAAACATGACTGTAGAGCTTTAATACTACCGCACCAATACAAGTCTAGATTTCTAAGTTTAGGTTAATCTCTAGTGTAGACAATGATCCACTACGAAAAGTCACATGCAATTTTCTGACATTAGAGTTGATTAATGTAGAATGAATATATATATAAGTATTTATCCGTCAGTATACTTAAATGGCCAAGCTAAATCAACAAATTAACAACTGCATTATTCTTGCATATTTATATAAGTATTTTATTGATCGTTTTTATGCCTTCTTTTTAATACTTAGTTATATCTAGTCATTTTATATGTTCATTTTTAAAAACTCTCATATTATTATTATTATTATTATTATTATTATTATTATATTAGAAAAAAAGGTATGTCCTGCTTTTAAAATATATAACAAAATATTAACATCTAAAGCGAAAGCCTCTATAAAAGTATTTTTATTTACTAACAAAATTGGCGTTCCCACTTTACTCTTCTCAATTTCTCTCATGGTATGTATAATTTGAACTGTACTTATATCCACAAATGGTATGCATGTATAATTTCTTCATCTTGATTTTCTTCTTCTTCTTCTATTTTTTTATTTATTTTTATTTTTTTATGGTTATCCAGATACCATTAGTGACTAAAAAAAAAAAAAAAAAATACTGTTGCCGCTTTGTTGCTGACCTTGAGCTTACTTTCTTACGAAAGCTAATGTAATTATTTCGGAATAATAGAATGTGTGAGTGCTCGAAGGAATGGTGCGGGCCGAAATAAAAGAATGACCCTTCATTAAGTAGGCACTAGGGAAGCATGAAAGCCGCGATGTGCATTTTGCTTTGAAACTACCTATGGTTAACAATTCGTGCTATTTTAAATAAAAAAACTAGTTTTGATTTGTTTTTAATAACAATTTTTATGGACATTCTACTGTTAGATTTAAACGATCAGAATCAAACACATCTTCTTAGTCTTAAACACATTGCATATGGTTTATTCTTCTACTTTAAATCTCAACAAGTAAGTAACACTTCAACTAAAAAAAAAAGTTTTTTTTTTTTTTTTTCTTTTATATATAAATTTATTTGTTAGGTTATTCTATTATTGCAGATATCGCTTTGTTTAAAAGATTATTGCTTTCCCGTATATCTTACTCTCTTTTTTAACGCTTTCTATCAATTTTGAAAAGTGTTAATGACTTCGATTTGTCTTTCTGTCCGCGCTCTAACTCCCGTTAATATTTATGGAATTTCTTGTAACAGTATCTTACATAAGTACACTATCGGATCTTCCCTATTGAAACTGGAGGGGGGGGGGGTAAATACCATTGATTTGTGTACAAGGACACCCGAAAGTATTCCAAAGCATTGCGTTCTATGACAGGTATTTCTATTAAATATATTTTGATAACTTTAGTTTACATAAATCATAATGAAATTGAAATATGTTATTCAAGTTCACTCTCGGAAGTTTTCTATTGAAAATAGAGTAAGTACTACCAATGATCTGTGTACAGAGACACCCGAAAATATTCCAAAGTATTGTGTTCAATGAGAATTATTTCAATTAACCGTATTTTTATAACTTTATATTGCACAAATATTAATGAAATTAAAATATGTTACTTATATGTGCAAAAGAATGCTTTCTATAAAATATAGTATGATTAGCATTAAAATTTACCTGGGTGCACAAAAATATTCAGTTACATTAAAGGCTGTTAATGGAAATTTACTGAATCGCATTTTCGGTTACATTAAGCATTTTTAACACTTTTTAGTCGCGAAGAGGCCTTTATATCCGAATCACTGATCATTGTTATATACTTCCAATTACAAAATATCTAAAAAATATAAAAGCAATTGTCATATGACCTGTTTTAATAATAATAATTATAATAATAATAAAAGGTCAATTGTTTGAAAATTTTAAAAATGAAATTTTTATACACGTTCCAGGCCACCATAAGTACAAGTAAAAGTTAAGTAAATAGTTAAGTATAAGTATTTAGTAAAAGTTAACATGCATCCTAACAAACATAACACAAAAAATGTTATTTCTGGGTACCCAAAATTGACCGAGATATTTGGTTTAAAAGTTTGGGATTTTTCCACATTTTATCGGCCTTCATTAAAGGATCGGTTAAAAAAATCCTTAGTAACCCCCCATCCCCCCCCCCCCCAAAAAAAAGCGGAAAAATTCAAAACTTTGAAACTAAATATCTCTGTGAATTTTGGGCCCCCAGAAGTGAAATGTTTGAGTTATATTTGTCAGAATAAGTGCTATCTTTTACTAAATATGACTATAGGGACCTGAGGATTGTATTAAAGCTTATTTTTTGTAATTTTCAAAATATTGATTTTTTAAATTTAACCACGCCGCATCAAAAATGTTTACATTTTTAAAACATTTTGTTATTGAAAGTATTTATCTGTGACCAATGTTTGCGGAGATAGGCCTCCTCTCGAATTTTCTTTCCTCCCTGTATATGTGTGTATGTATTGGAGAAGAACACCTGTATATAAAAGGCAATATCAGAATAAAAATTACTAAGTCTTAGAACTTCATTCTTTAAATCATGAGAATTCCTTGAAAACATTCAATTTATGTACTATTTAAAAAGAGTGGTTTTAATTAAACTTTCACTCTAAACTGCACCTTTCAGGTAAGCCGGGAAAGCTGATTCCCCAAAATTTTGTGGTCAATTCGTGAGTTTCACCCAAGAAATTTGATAATTTAGTTTTATAACAACTGAGTTTCATGTACATGGTATGAAAATTTGGTAAGCATACAACTTAAATTGCAAGAACACTATCAATTTTTTCGCGTCGAAATAATTAGCCCTGCTTTACATCAGGCAAAATAAAACAATAAATCTACGCTTTTGCTACTGATTTCAATCTTCAAATGTACATTTTTACTTTAGCTTGATGAAGGCTGGCGTTTAACTATTTCAGCACAAAACAAGTGTTGCGTCTTTCTGGAAATGTATTGTGTTTTCGAAGAAATGTCCTATTCTTCTGCATAGCAGAAAGAAGCATTATTATTGCAATTCTCGGGTAAAATAAACATAAAAGAATATATATATAGGAATATATAAACAAATGAATGAAATCAAACCCCCCAAAACACTGAGATCTTCATCAGGGAGGCCCCTCAGTGTAGGGGTGAAAAAAGGACAGTAGCAATTAGCTAATAACTATCCTTAGCCCCCAACTTCTCACCAAACAGAAAACCACCAACAACTGAAGAGAAATCAAACATATATATATAATGTATAAAAATACTAAAAAAGTTATAAATTACAAAATTGAAAAAGTTACAAAATTACATCAATTCATTTTTAAAAATATACAATAATATAAAGAATTACTGAAAGTAAACAAGTATAAAATGAAATAAAATAAAACCCTTCACCTGATAAACAAACCCACTTCGGCCGACGGGGCTACTCGTCGGTACTTAAATATCGCCCTTCAATGAAGATGTAGAACAAACCGAAATAGGAAAACTCTAGAAACACAGAGTTAAAAATTGGGACGTGTTATTCTCCTTTGGTTTTGCTAGTCTTTAAACTTATATTTATATATAAATTCATTTCAATAGTTTTCTATATGTATATATATGTATGTATCAGCTAGATTTCGTAATAAAGCTTTTATTTTTTTTCATATCAGTCCTCACAAGAAAAACAAAACACTATTAACCTTAATATAAAAATAAATAAATTAATTTCTAATATATCCATATCTTTCCAAATTTAATAATAATAATAATAATAATAATGATAAAAAAAAAGGTAAATAAATATTCAGAGGGATTCCATTTTTTTTTTTTTTTTCGCGAGTGATTTGCTAATTGGATACCGACAATTCTTTCCTACCTTGTATAATTGAAGATCCATCAACTGCGAAAATTAAATTTAATTGCAATTTGAAATTATTATATTTATTATCGAAAAGTCAAGGTTATAATTAGCCATTATAAATCACTTTGGCATGAAAATAACAACACTGTATTCTTGCGGAAATATGGGAGCTCATTTCATTGAGCGAACCGTTAAAATGATCCTGCAATTATGCTGAAGTCAGTTAACAAATACGAAATTAATAAACTTCGCAGGAAATGCCTCTCTCGCTTTTCTATTCATGACTACGAGCCGTAACTAAATAAAATATTTTTGAGATTAAAGTATATGTAGATTTAAGAAGTATAATTTGCTGGAATTTTGAGTAAAATGTTTTCATAGAATTACAGATTTAATTAAAATATTCAAGAGAGAATAATTTTAAATTTTCAGTGTTGACGTCTTCTATGAAATCTTTTTTATGCAAATATATTTTTATAAAAGAAAATTTCGTGCATCGTGATTTGATACTTAAATATTTTCTACTGTTATGATAAGTATTCGTAATATTACGAAAATCTTTTTGTAACAAATTTTATGGGTTTCTAAATATCTATATGTGTCTCTAAATTCACACAGATAGATATAATTATAATATTCGAAAGAGAATAATTTTCAATTTTGATTAAAGGAATTTTTTTTATGAAACATTTTAGGAAAACGTATTTTTTAAGCAAGAAAATTCGTGCATCACGTACAGATAATTAAATAGTACTTTCTAATCTAATGAGGAATAAAATATACGAATTGACGTCTCAGACTCTCTAAATTCATACAGGACGGCAGATTTTTTTTTTCAAGTATATTGTATTTAAATTCGAATGTATAGATCATTCTTTCGATTTATTTTGAAACATTCTATTAGGCATGGTTAGAATTAGTGGTTAAAGCAGTGTTTGAACTAGCGGTTGTAATGAGAACCAATTCTGCCCTATTTGTTGCTTGAATCCTAAATAGTCAAAAACTGGACAACCATGAGCATACACCTCTCGTGAAGTATTACTCATAGGTTTTCAATTGGCTTTAGGTCTGCAGTGACAGCTTAAGTCTATAGCAGTCACTTGTTTCTGCAAAAACCAACCTTCTGTCGAGTAGATGAGAATCGAGGTATTGTCCTGTTAGAATTTTCAGTTTTCTCCTCCTAAGATGTCTCAATTTAGAGGCAGATTGCATTTAAGAACATTTTACGAATCCTGAGAGCACTGACGATCGTAAAAAAAAGAAATATATGTTGTTCCTTTGAAAGAGAATGCACCACAAATCATGATAGAACCTCTTCTTATAATCGACTAAAGAACTCACGAAGTTCTCGTCATAGACTTTTAAAAGTATGCCCAGCTATTAGGGCCAACCTTTTTTTTTTTTTTTTTTTTGGTCACTGGAGAAAGTACGTAACCATTCATCTGTCCAATAAATACATGTATGTGTTTTTTAGCCCCAATAAAGCATGCCTTTGTATGGTGTAATTTCAGTATATGTATCCGACATATCCTGTGATATTTAAGAAATTTACTTGCATTTATACGACGGTGAACAGTAGATTTCAAAATATAAAACTCTAAAATCCTCGCAATTTTATGAAAAGACTTCTTTTGAAACTCCTGTCACAGAGATGTCTTTTTTAGTGAACCTGAACGCTTTTTCACAACCGCACTGTCACCTTTCAATAGAATTTCATAAATTCCAAATCTGCTGTGATTCATTTGTTAAGCAGTATAAAAAACTTGAACATTTTGAGCTTTCAGAATTTTAGCTACATCAACTGCAAAAGATTGAACGTTGGCAGATATTTTCCAACAGCTCGGAAATTAAAGACGGGCAGCCATTTTATATTTCTATTTGTTTCGTCACATGTACAAAATGGAAAACATGCAGTTTTCTTTCTTTCTTTCTCTCTTTTTTTTACTGTGGTTATAAATGAGAATCTTACCACTGCACATGTATTTTTTGGACAGCCTTTTTTGAATTTTGTTTTTTGAAAAGCAATCTGCGACATAAGTGTAGTATTTAAATATTGTAATAAACTTACAGATGCTAATTACTTTCTTCGTGATTGTTGTTTAATTTTTTGAACTATTGTTTGAAAAATTTGCCTGTCCATATAATTTTGATGCACACTGCAAAAAAGCAATAAAACGATTTTGCATATTGATCTTTTATAAATGAAAACGAAAATAAATAAAATAATTACAAGATAAAAAGAAATTTTTATATACCATGTTTTTAAATTTTCTGTTGAATCATATAAACGCTACTGAAGGCAGCGGAAACCCGGAACAATTAGCTAAAAGTATTAAAAAAATTCATTGTTATCGTGTTTAGAGCTATTATAAAAGTTTCAAATGGCTAGCTAGTTAGCCGGGAAGTTAGTTACAAATCGATTGCAAGCTTTGTACTGGAAACGCTGCCGAAGACAGCAGGGACCCGAAAAAGTTGGATAAAAGCATTAAAAAAATGTATTGTCACCGTGTTCTGAGCTATCCTGAAAGTTTCAAATGCGTAGCTAGTCGGAAAATTAGTTAAAAATCGATTGCAAGCTTTGTACTGGTAACGCTGACGAAGGCAGCAGAAACCCGAAAGAGTTCGCTGAAAGTATTAAAAATATGCATTTTCACCGTATTCTGAACTATTCTGAAAGTTTCAGATGTCCAACTAGTCGGGAAGTTAGTTAAATAAATTTCCTGTTAAATCATATAAACGCTGCGGAAGGCAGTAGGGACCTGAAAAAGTTAAATAAAAGTGTTAAATGTATTGTCACCATGTTCTGAGCTATCCTGAAAGTTTCAAATATCTAGCTGGTCGGGAAGTTAGTTAAAAATCGATTGCAAGATTTGTGCTGGACAAACAAACGTACAAACAAACATACAAACAAACAAGAATCGAAGTTAATAAAATCATGGTAAAATGCATAAACAGGTTTTGAATAAACAAACACAATAAATATAATAATAGAACGCAAAATGTAGAACAAAATAGATTTTAAAAAGCTGTATAACATAATATTTAGAAAGCAACAGAACATAATATTTAGAATAAAAACTATGCTTTGAATAGAAAATACAACCTCAATGAATATATCTATTATCAATAACTGCGACTATTTATCCATCCAAAGAAAAAATAAAAATAAAACCTCATTATTTAGAAAATGTTTTGAAATGCGCTCTTAAATTTAATAAATCATTTAATTCAAATACAGAAATATCTTCACTACTGGAACCTACTTAAAACATTTTCTACCACAACTGATTGAGGCTTTCTCAGTAAATGTATACCAATTAAGGCAACCCCGCTTTTCAGAACATCAAAATAACGAAATAACATGCTTGAGGTCTTCCCATCCTCTTACAATTTTACTAACGAGACCTCAGTTCATACTTCTTTTTTATATGTCTACATACTTCGTTATTTTTTTATTAAGGATGAATTTCCCCTTACTCGCAAATTCATCAAAAAAATACCCTTCTTCACTAAGTATCATGTCATTTTCTCAACATCGGTCCATTTATTATCCCCCTCTGCTCTTTATCTAGTGTTTTAGACGGATCCGTGAACTCACCGCTATTTTACAAATCAGGCGTCTACCAAATTTAACATTTTATGTGTAGGGGGAAAAAGCCTTCTGTTTAACAATGCAAGTAATGAGGAATCTTTTGTTTTACTGAAAGTTCTTTCATTTTTTTTTAATGCTAAATGATTTGTTTAACATAATATAGGCATTTATTTAAATTCTTTGCACTTCTTTCTTTTTTCCTTTCACATCATTGTCATTATATATTGTTTAGCTTAATGAGAAAGGCTTTCTTAACTGATATCGTTTAAGAAATGGTTTCGATTCTGGAATTTCGCTCTAGGTGAACAAAAGACCTCAGACATTTGAATACTTTTGCTTTTTCTCGACTCTTCCTCAAGTTTGAAGCCAAGCTAATGAGTTAGAAGTCTAGAATAATTGTTGAATATATAATTCCTTTAAAATTCTAAAGATTTTTCTTCTTTTAAAATGAGTTTCCTCAAGGCAAAAGTTTCTCTATTGATTTTTATCTTTCTTTCCTCCAACAAGTTTTATGTGACTTCATCAAAGTAGTTTGTGAGAAAAGCAGATGCTTCAAAGAGTAATGATAAAGAAGAGCGAAAGTTGTAAAAATAAACTTTTGAATAGTCATAAGTGTTTCGTAAGCTGTTTTCGCCATTAGTGATATTTTTCTTTTCTCTTTTTTTCTAATGTGCTTCAAATTAACGTCACCGTAACAAAAAAATAGCAGGGAAAAGAATAAAATCTATAATGTATTTATGAAGAAAAAAAAAATGTTACTTGTTAATATGATAATTGAGGCACATAAAATTATCCCTGTTGTTAAGAGATTTTAAATACGAGCTTTAATTTGTATATACATGCTTTAAATAAGGGCTCATGCATGTTAATAGTATAAAGCTTTAATACAAATAATAATAATAATAAAACTTTTTTTGTAAATAACGAAAAATTTAGTGTTCAGGTTTTCAGAGGTTGCTATTCAGAAAATAAAAATTACTTAAAATAAAATGTATTATTAAAAAATGTTATATAAATTGCAATAACGGAAATGAAAAATTGAATATATCATGGAATGTGACTTATAACGACCACATTCATATCGTAAATTTTTGAATTATTTTATAATTAAAATTTTAATTTACAAATAAATGCTCTTGTGAATAACTTTTACAATTTCAAATACATAAAAAAGAGATTGATATTATATATATATATATATATGACTTTATTTCTTTTTTGGTTTGATTTTGTGGTCTTTGATTTTGATCATATTAATTGTTTGAATACTGATATTAAATCATCTTTAAATTCCAACTGTATGTACTGATAATATTATATTTCTACTGTACGTTCTGATTATTTTTTATTATTTATGAATTTAAAAAAATACAAAAATAAAAGACTTACTACATTATAAAAATAATCTGTAGTGCAGTGTTGCCAGATTGGGAACATTTTTATTCACCTATCACCAATAATTTTGGGAAGTGATATTTGATATTCATAATAGACGATTTATCTTCGAAGTAATTAGGCAACTGTTACAATTAAAATTTAGTGGTGGATATTGAACACAAAAAGTCCCCAATCTGGCAACACTGCTGTAGTGCTACTAGGAAATCTCTAGAAAACTAGTAAGGCATGCGCAAAGTGTCGAGCGTTTGGCTGAAATAATTATTCCGCACCATACAATATATATATATATATATATATATATATAATTTATAAATTAAAAAAATACAAAAATAAAAGACTTACTACATTATAAAAATAATCTGTAGTGCAGTGTTGCCAGATTGGGAACATTTTTTATTCACCTATCACCAATAATTTTGGGAAGTTATATTTTATATTCATAATAGACGATTTATCTTCGAAGTAATTAGGCAACTGTTACAATTAAAATTTAGTGGTGGATATTGAACACAAAAAGTCCCCAATCTGGCAACACTGCTGTAGTGCTACTAGGAAATCTCTAGAAAACTGGTAAGGCATGCGCAAAGTGTCGAGCGTTTGGCTGAAATAATTATTCCGCACCATACAATATATATATATATATATATATATATATATATAATTTATGAATTTAAAAAATACAAAAATAAAAGACTTACTACATTATAAAAATAATCTGTAGTGCAGTGTTGCCAGATTGGGAACATTTTTTATTCACCTATCACCAATAATTTTGGGAAGTGATATATTCATAATAGACGATTTATCTTCGAAGTAATTAGACAACTGTTACAATTAAAATTTAGTGGTGGATATTGAATACAAAAAGTCCCCAATCTGGCAACACTGCTGTAGTGCTACTAGGAAATCTCTAGAAAACTGGTAAGGCATGCGCAAAGTGTCGAGCGTTTGGCTGAAATAATTATTCCGTACCATACAAATAGAAAGATAGTAATAATACCAGGCCTCGCAGCACTCCTAAAATTTTACTTCCATTTTATTATACTGTCACCACTGCCGACAATAAGAAATTTTTCTAGAACGTTTTAATGCTAAAACTTCTGAAAGCATTATGTAAAAAAGTATTGATATAATGTAGTGGTGGCAATATAATAAAATGAGGGTAAACTTTAAGGAACCCTGCGAAGCCTGTACTATAGATAATATTAAAGCTTTGTGTACTGAAAGTACCTGCTTACAAGCTTTTTCGTAGTAATTGAGATAATACCTGTACTAATACTAAGTGTTTATTTGTAAATAGACAAAAACAATTTTTACAGCGTAATACTAAGATGAACAAGCAACTTTAAGATTCACTGTGAATCAGTATCCTGCTATTTCACGTTAATATTTTTCTTTCATTACATTAAAAATTTCTGAGGATTCACCGAATTTCACATTTCACAAAAAACATTAAAATTCATTTCGGAAGGAACATAAACATTCTAAGCTTCTCTGTAAATTATTGCATATATAATTTTTATTATTAATTTTTTTTAAATTTATAACATATTGAAAATTCCGAAGTTAATAAATATTTCAAAGAAATCGTACACTAAAATTATTGCTATACATCGCAACTCTAAGAATTTTATCTATGTAGTTTATATGAATTTTGTAATTTGCAAATAATAAGCAAACTTTTACAAAAAAAAAAAAAAAAAAAGAAAGAAAAAGAAAAAAAAATTGGTATATTAAAACAGTCGGGAAAGGGGTAAGGCGTTGGTTGTCTCAGGCAATAAAGACAGGGATCTCAGACATCGCGGACGAGGAAGACGTTGCACAAATCAGCAAGCAACCGAAGCAAGTTTAGCAGCGATTTCGATGGACTTTTTTTTTTTTTTTAAGTTTTTATTTATAAAGTGTAAATAGTGATTCTTTATTATTATTCATTTAAATATTGTGATCAACGAAGCGGGCAATGCCTGCTAGTGTCTAATAAATCTCTAGTATAGATGTTAAAAAAAAAAAAAAAAAAATAATAGTAATAATAAATAAATAAAAATGAATGTGGACGCGCGCAAAGAAATGCAACTTTAGAAGAAGAATATTGAACTCATCTATTATTTAGGATTATTTACTGGCAACAACTTACAAAATAAGGATTTTTATTTTACATTTAATTATGAAATGCAATAATCTTTAAAATATATTTTATGAATACTGTTTCTAAGTTCTAAAATCATACATAATTAAAACTAAACTGTATTATTTTGTACAAAATTGCAACAATCGATGTGAGGGTGTAGGTGTTACATTTTAAAATTTAGTTTATATAAATTTAAAGACATATAAATTTTCTGTAGTGCAATCATAGACCTATTATAAGAGTGGATGGAGCATCCCATTATTAAGGGAATATAAGTAAAGGTGGCAAAGATGAAACACGTGACTGCTGAAAAAAAGGTTATCTTTTCTGGCATTTATCGGGTTATTTGTGATTTTTTGTTCTGAATATATATATTATTATTATTATTAAAAGATACAGCAAGCAAAACTTGTGTAAAACACTACAGCTGCGGAAATTCGTTTTTACCTTGTTAATTACACTTTCCAACAATGTTCAAAATTGTTTATAACTTCGGTTTGTCTATACTCGCTTTAACTCTCATAAATAATCATGGACATTTTTGAAATCATATAAGGTATAAAATATTTAAACTAATTCAGTTTAGAGAATTAAGCATAGCAATTATAAACATTTTATAAAAAATAATTACTTAAAAAGAACGAAATAATCAAACATTAAAAAGAATCTTACCTGTGAAATAAAATCCTTATTTTACATAACTTTTAGGGCTTTTAAAGTACATCTAATTACTATTTCTTACTATAAAATTCTTTCTAAATTCAAAACAATCTAACGTTTAAAGTAAAATAAGAGAAAAGGAAAATATCTGCTTAAGAAACAGCAGAGTTTAGAGCATAGCGAGAAAATTTCAATATTGGCCAGTTTGGCTTCCTGTAGTTCAACAGTCACGTGATTTTTTTATGAGTTATCTTTGCCACTGAAAAAGATTGGCATTGCCCGGTCCACTTTTATAATAGGTCTATGTGTGTCCTGGATATTTTTAACAACTCTGATCATAATTATATAACTTTCTCATTTAACTCCAAACCTTCAATTTCCCACTCAAAACGTTTTGCGACCAAACGCGGTAATTTTAGAAAATTTAATAATATTATGTTAAACCTGCCCCCCCCCCCCCTTTAATGGAAAACCTTTCTTCAATAGAGGATACTAATCAACTTGAAAATTTTACAGTAAACTTCATAGCCGAAATTCAATCTGCTGCTGCTTCGGCTTTTAGGCTGAAAAAGTCGGGACGTCGGTTCACCTACACTTTCTGGACTCCCCAGATCCGCTCCATGCGTAACAAACTAACTGCCATGAGAAGAGAGCTAAAATACTTAGACCCTACACTAATACCACAACACAAAATAAAAATTAAACAGCACTCGGCAATCTTCAAAAAACAAATCAACACCACTAAATACAACGCATGGAAAAAATTCTGCTCCACACAAACACAAATCTTCGGCACCGCCCAAAAATTTTATAGTAATAAGTTTTTTACCCCCACAGAGCTGAAACTTGAACGGCCTCCGGCTCTTTCCTCCAAGCGCAACAACCTGGAGTATCTAACAAACATTTTATTTCCTAAAACACAGTATCCACAATTTCCAGAACCTTCATTCTCTGATCCCTCGGATGTCCCCTTCACGGAGTCAGAGATTAAATTCACTCTTTACAGTTTCAACATCAATAAAGCACCTGGTCCAGATAATATCGACTTCAAAATCCTACGAAACATCCATAGCACAATCCCACAAATCCTCCAACAATGGACCAATCAATGTCTCAGACTTAAATACTTTCCAGAAACTCTACGAAGAGGTGAGGTGGTGTATTTCTTGAAGCAAGGGAAACTTCCCTCTGAGCCCACCTCTTATAGACCGATCTGCCTCCTACCTACCCTAGGCAAATTACTTGAGAAATTAATAGTCACCCGATTAAACCATCACATAGAATCCAATCAACTTCTCCATCCAAATCAATTCGGGTTCAGAGAGGGCAGATCTTGTGAACTTGCTTTACAAGCCTTAAAAGATTCCTGCGCCTTAAGCTGTAACGTCTCTAGATACACCATCATCGTCTCTTTAGATATTAAGGGTGCCTTTGATAATGTAGAGTGGCCCCATATTTACAAAGCGCTACAAGAACTTAACTGCCCGGGGAACCTGGCGGGAGTCATCCGTTCCTACCTCTCTAAAAGGAAAATCACCATCAACTGGGGCGAAGGAACATCAGATCTTCCACAGACTAAAGGATGCCCACAGGGATCGTGCCTTGGCCCGATTCTCTGGAATCTAATAGCCAACGAAGTTCTTAAACGCATGAACTCAAAGGGCTTTACAACCTTCGCCTATGCGGATGACTTCACCCTGGTTCTCTCGGGCCGTATCAGGAAGGATCTGGAGGACCAGGCCCAGGTAGCTCTCTCCCTCTTCAGCAAACTCCTTAAAGAGTTTGATCTTAATCTTTCACCCGCTAAAACTAAGGCCCTTACCCTGGCCTTCCCAAAAGCTCTTAATAAAAACAGAAATCCCAAGATGCGGATTGACGGCATCAGTGTTCAACATGTTGATCACATGAAGCTTCTGGGAATTACATTCGATAGGCACCTCAACTGGCTGCCCCATGTCAAAGATCTTAAATTAAAAACATTAACGATTTATCATAATTCAACAAAAATGGTAGGGAAGAGGTGGGGCATCTCAACCTCTTTCCTTAAAACATGGTATTATACAATAATTGAAAAAATTCTAACTTATGGGGCGGGCATTTGGGGTGGACATTTAAGATCTGATGCCAGAACTTCGTTAAATTCAGCCCAACGCCCTTTCCTCTTGCAAATTGCAAGAGGTTATAAAACGATCTCCACTGATGCCCTCACCGTTATCACTGGGATCCCCCATGCCCATCTGCAGGTCGCCCAAACATATACTAAAACAAAAATTTTACAACTAAAGGACCAAGAACTGACGAGCATAGTTTTTCCTCAGATTCCTATCCAAACCCTGACCTGCAGCTGGACTGTTCACCCAGGAAAGGATGTTGCTCCTCTTATCACAAATTGTGTAAAAAATAGCTTCTCTCCATCTGCCCCGTTGGCGCTCTACACTGATGGCTCTAAGACCAACGCTGGAGTAGCTTCGGCTTTCTGTGCATTCGATCATAACCGCGAAGTTCATCGGTGGGCGGGCAGGCTCGAGGACTTTAACACAGTCTTCCAAGCGGAACTGTTTGCAATTAAGAAAGCCCTTGATTGGACAGCTCTAAATTATAAACAACAACAAATTAGCATTTATAGTGACAGTCTTTCGGGCCTGCTTGCTATTGCGCGCCACCGGAGTAGACATCCACAAATCCTGGAAATCAAGGAATCCCTAATGAATCCTAATCTTAAATGCACCCTGGCACACGTTTCTGCCCACAGGGGAGTGCTCGGAAATGAGCTTGCCGACTCCCTAGCCAGAGAAGCCACAGAATTCGCTCTTAAGGAACCGTCTCCCCCCCCGCCCCTCCCTCCTATGTGAAATTAAAACTCAACCAAATCTTTAAATTAAAATGGCAAGACCTGTGGCACAACTCGGAGAAGGGTAGATACACCTTCGCCCTGGTCCCACGGGTCTCTGCTAATTCCTGGATTTTAACTCCCCCCATTACGGCTTTTTTAACAGGCCACGGCCCTTTCCCCTCTTACCTCTTCAAGTTTCATTGTCGGCGCTCTCCCCTGTGTCCCTGGGGTGAGGAGGGAACTCCTAATCACTATTATTACTCTTGTCCATTAACACAGCAACATCATCTCAGAAACCCTACTCCAAGACCAGAAAACTGGCTTAATAATATTCTAACAAGGAAACCTTTAATTAATAAACTTAATAAAATTTTCAGTTTTTTAATGGAATACGTCAATACAATAGATTAAATTTAATGTAAACAATTTCCTTATTTGATTTTCTCCCTCGATTCCCTCCAATCTTAATTAGTATTATGAAATTTTTGTTTGAAACCTGCAGTGGATTGCTGATAGTCATTTGGAATAATGATTCTGCAAATCTACATTCTGCACAGTTTCTCCAGTTCTTGCACAGTTCTTTCAGTGTGGTAATCAAGTGTGCAGCAAACCCCAGCAACATATGTATCTAATGAATTTATGAACATTATCAAGTTAACATGAACAATCTACAAAATCCCAAGACCTGTGCTTCCAAGCCTAGTGCCATCTGTCGTGGGAGGCCATAACGGCCTGGCACTTTTTTCTACAACATTTTTCTAAAATCATCACCGCCCAATGTCGCGTGACGGCCATTGGCCTGACGATGATTATTAATACTTCATGCCACCTGTCGCGTGGGGCAATTTTAGCTCCTGAATAATCGCCCACTGTCGGCTTGGACCGGTTTAGGCCTGGCGAATTTTGTATTTTGTATTTTTTTTTTTTTTTTTCCTTTTGAGTTTTCAATAAACTGCGAGTAGTCCCCTTAGAAGCGCTCCACATCGCTCCAAGAGTGATGAGCGGGGGCTGCTCCCTGTTAAATAGGTCTATGTGTGCAACAGATAACAGTTAGCATAGAATAGTTTTACAGTAAATAAATAAATATAAACTTAGAAAATGGTCTTATCTTTAACACCTCATAGATCTAATCGATAGTAATTTAAGGTTAATTTAACTTTTAATTATACATTCATAAATAAATAATAATAATAATAATAAAGATAAACTTATTAATGTAATTCCAACGGTCATTTTAAGAGCAAAATAGTAGTAGAAATAAAATGATGAAATAACGATTCTTAGATAGGCAATTCTTGCTGCCTTTAACGCTCTAAAGCACTCTAAACAGTGTTGCCAAATTTAGGGATTCTTTTTTTTTTTCAACTATCACCAATAATTTTAAGGAATGATTTTTGATACACATAATGGGCGAATATCCTTCTAAGTGATTAGACAACCGTTAAAATTAAAATTTAGCAATAGATGTTAAAAAAAAAAAAAAAAAAAAAAAAAAAAAAAAAAAATCCTAAAATTGGCAACACTTATTAGAGGACTGAAATTAAACAGGACATGCAATGGGTTAAACGATTTTACAAAAATGTTTAACGGGAAAGTGTTTTACATTACGGGTAAAAAAATTCATTTGGTTTTTAAATCACGGAGTTCTTGAGTTTATGTCACAAAACGTAATTTGTGAAATGTAACTTACAATATTATGGCTAATTAAGCTATGGGAAGTTCCAAAGTCTGGCATACTTGCCAGCATCCTAATTAATATTCCATAGTATCGCCAGCCCCTCCTTTTTTTTCACACTAGTAAATTTGAACAGTAATATTCTCTAAATTCAATTACGATTAAATAAGGAGAATAATACCCTAAAAAAATATTGGTGTGAAATAAAAGGCGTAGCTAACGATACTACTGACTATTAATTAGGATGTTGGCAAGTATGGTCTGGCTAGATTACCTTAGTAACTAGAGGTGAGTTCGGGCTCTATTTTGGCAATCCGAGCCCGCCCGGGCCCGAAACATTTTTGAACTGAGCTCGCCCGAGCCCGAAAAATTTTGTGTGATCAGAGCCCGAGCCCGATATTGAAAGTGGTACGCTATGCAACGCATACACAATAGTAAAATTAAATACTGTTTTCATTTCCAAATTAATTTTCTTATTATCAATCCTCAATTTAAATAACTATGAATGTTATTATAGCAATTTATAATGTCTTTGTCCCTGTATACATGTATATATTTATATAATATATATTTATAGTGCAGCCCATTGTTTATAACGCGCCTATCGGGGGACAAAAAATTTATCCGAATGAGTGATATAATGAGGCCCAATATAACGAAGGAGGAAGGATTACTGTATAACACTATGACAGAATATGCATCCCGTTGAAAAAAAAAGTTCTATTTAGAAAAAGGAAAGTCAAAGCTATTAAGGTTTGCAAGATTATTTTGTGATTTATAACCTATCATGACTATTATGGCATTACTAAAAGGTGCTCTCAAAATGAATACAATTTCTTTTTTTTTTTTTTTTTTTTTTTTTTACATTTTCCAGTCAGTGAAGAATAAAATAATCGGAACTTTTAGCTTGAATCCGAGCCCGCCCGGAGCCCGAAGACTTGCGTAAGATTTGAGCCCGATCGGGCTCGGACCCGGGCTCGGGCTCGAGCTTACGGGCTCGGGCTGAGCCCGTCTCATCTCTATTAGTAACCCGAAGTCGTATTCATGTGAGCTTCGGAGAAAAAACGGAAAACATCGGAAGAATTGGTCAACGTTTGTGGGCTTTGTTTCGAAACCCGCAATTCTTGTTTGCCAGCTTCGAAAGCATAAACTCTCGACAACTGGTGAGGCCTACAGCACTTGGGTTTTAATTTTTGATAGAAAAAACCAGCTTTTCTCTAAAATTCCTTATCGATTTGATAAGAAAAAATTAAGGTTAATTATTTTTAAAGTAAAAAATTATATAGACAACTATTTATTTATGTTAATTAACATTGAATAATTTTAAAGTACGCAATTATCTTAAATGCACTTTGAAAATTTTAAAATAGAGTTCTAACTATGATAATAACTTCAAAGAAATTTTGTTTATTTATTTATTTATTTTTTTTTTCATTTCTGTGGAAACATCAAGATATAACGCATATTATTTAAGAATATATATAAAAAAAAATATTACACTAAACTTATTTATAATCAATAAATATATTTCTCCTTACCTAAAAAAAGCTATTTTGAAATCTGTCAAAAGTAATAAATAATAGTAATACATTTCAAACTTTAGGATTTCTGATAGCTAATATATAATTTCACTAAACATTATAAAATCCATTTCCTAAAAACTACGTAATATTTCACAGAAATAATTACATAAATCAATCCATGAGAAAATTGAAAATACTAATATATAAGTAGTAACATATTATACTTCAATGCAGTAAATTATTCATCATTTATTACATCCCTACTTAACTTTTATACTCAAATTTATCATTTAAATGTACGACATTGATGTTCTGTCATTTTTACTTCTGATTCAATCTATCAACATAGTCCCATGTGTCGCACCTAAAATAGAGAATAGCCGTTATATACCTAAGGCGGGGTTCTGGTACTTTGTAATTAAATGTTTTGCCTGTTTTGCCCCTTGGCTAAAAAGAACAGAAGCCAATTTGTGGTAGATTTAGTATGTCCATTTTTTCCTCGTATATTCCGAATAATATTCTTCGATTTTTTATGGTCATATATTTTGATAGATTATTACCTCTCTCTCAAGTGATGCATATAAATCTTTGATAAATGAAATATTAAAAGTGATTTTTGTAGATAATGTACATTTTTAAAGCAATGTATCTAAGATAAAATAAATTAAAAGTTTATTAATATATGTAAGGTAGTGTATACTTTAAAGTTAATTTCCTTCCTTTTTTTTTTTTTTTTTTTTTTTTTTTTTGCACTATTTTTAACATTAGAGACTTTAACCCTTTGCCGGTCCAATTTAATCTCACTCCTTTGATTAGTGTTGCCATAGACATTTTTAATTCAATATCATCGACTAAATTTTAACTGTAACGTTTGGCTAATCATTTCGAAGGTTATTTGTCTATTATGCATATAAAATATCACTCCTCAATATTATTCGTGATAGTTAAATAAAAGAGTTTCAAAATTTATCAACACTGTTTAGAGAGCTTTAGATTTTTAAGGTCGGCAAAGAGTTAAATATAAACAACGTTTTATATTTCAGTTAACTTTTTCTGTATATGACGGTATTGCGAAAGATGCTAATTTAAGCATTTTTCTACTTAAAAAAATATTTTTCCTTGTAACTTAAAAGTATCAATGCTTGTTACTCAACAACCAGTAGCGGACATTTTCCTGTAAATTAAGTAGACACCTTTGAATTTTTGAAGAAAAAGCTAAATAAAATGCAGTCCGATTGGAAACATATATTTAATTATTAAAAGATATTTTCTGTTACATCAATGCTTTAGAAAATGAAAAGAAAACATAAATTTATATTTTAAATTTAAAATAATATACCTCCAAAAAATTTATTGGGCTCAATCAGACTTTCCAATTTCAGTGTCTCAATAGCATAGTTTTATTTAAACCGAGTTTTAATTTGCGAATAGCATTTTAGTCATTTTTTTTAAATAATTTTCTTGTCTATCTCGTCTCATTTTAAAATATTCAAAAAGATTTCCTGTGTATCATTAAAAAGAAGGACAAATCTCTTTACACACACACACACACACACACAAAAAAAAAAAAAAAAAAAAAAAAAAAGAAAGGAAGAACTTTATAGGAATGTATTGAGATATTCCTCTTTGAATATGTAGGAAATAGAATTACATCCTGTTCCCCATTCTGAAGTTGGGGAAATACTGCTCTCTGCCTTCTACTGGTTTTCCCCTTAAAATTAAATGATCCAGGTCCTCCCATTACTAGCAACGATGATATATAGATGTATCAGTAGTGGACACGCCCTAAAAGTGTTATATGCTAATATAAAATTTTAACTTCACACGACAAATGAGTTCTACATACTTATTTTAGTCAAATGAAATTAGAAGGTACAGGAAATCAGTTTAAAATAAGCACATAGGGTGGGTGGTTGGGTTTTACGTCGCACTAGTGGTGCGCAGATGGGCAATTGGCGACGGTCTGGGACACACCCCTAGAGGTAGTCCGGAGACATGCCATCACAATTTTTATCTTCCACGGTAGGGTTGGCTCTCCCGCTTCGGTGACCCCCAGAGGTATAATTTTTGATGGGAACATGGATGACATTGCGGCCACGACAGATTTTACGTGCACCAGCCACCATTAGTGTACACGACGGTCTTTGGCTTACTCGAGTTCCGAACCCGCAACCTTCCAATTACGAGACCGGCGCTCTACCGACTGGGCTACCGCGGCCCGCTTTATACTAAGGAAGTACTGGAAAATTTAATATATATATATATATATATATATATATATATATATATATCAACAGCACAACAGCACTTTTGTTAAAGAAATTACTAATGTCCACTTGTGGGTTTCTTAACCCTTTGTATCCCACCGGGACTTTAAAGTCCCATAAAAAAAATATAGCCTAAATTTACTACAGGATTTCATTGGGACTATAGTTTAAGCTTTAGTCTTTATAGTTTAAGCTTTCCCTATTGTTAAGCTATAGTTTAAGCTAAATTTAACACTTTCGAGACTGTTGACGTAGATTCTTGTCATTTGAAAATCTGTAACTCCAACAGTGGGAGTTTCTTTCGCAATTTGTATGCTATTTATTTCTTAAATATATAACCAATATTCACATACTTACAATGAAATATACTATGGATACAAGTACTTTGATTAGAAAGAATATAATTATAATGTATATCCATTTCTAATATAAATGTGAATACAGAAAATTTTGTTCTAAAATATTGTAACATGGGCGAATAACACCCACAGGCGGTCCTTACTGTCAAAAATTCAAAATCGTGAGGTCGCGAAAGTGTTAATATGAGATGATTCTCATGCATAAAGAAATATAATAAAAAAAGTTTCAAACTATTTTTCCAAAAATAAAATAATTTGGGAATTAAAGGGATAAATCAATTAAGAATTATAGTAATTTCGATATAATATTATTGTGAAAATACTCTTAATTTGAAATTCATTTATTCAAATATTCCTACATGGAAATTTATATGTGTGATACGAGAACTGTAAACGCAGTTCGACCCAATTATTGGATTTGCCATGGTGGGACAACCGATCAATGTGGGCTTAAATATCCTCCGTAGTCCCATGATATTATCCCTTGTGACATTCTTTCTGTGAGGTTATGTGAAGTGTTATGAAGCCACGGGGTTATTTGAAGAATCCTGTAAGGTTAAGAAGAGTTCGATAATAGGGTTGATATTTGTCGAGTCACACATAGTTTTTCTCACATAGGTTGTTTGTAAAATGAATAAAATGAAAAAAAAAATCTTACATCCGAATTTCCTGAAATTATGAGCTATCTTAATTTCTACTGCTATTATTTGTCTACAATAAATTTTTAAAAGTGATTTTTGTACACTCTCTGTGTTGAACAAAATCAAATTATATGCAAAATTAAATAATATCTGAAACAAGAAAGAAAAATATATATAATTAAAGACATATACACTAATGATATTTATTATAATAAGAAACAAAATAAATTTTAAAAATCTAATGTTTCTTCTATATATTTTACTTTATTCTATATACATTCATATTTTTAATGTTTAATATGATATCATTATGTAATGATAAGAAATATGTGTAATCTTTTGGAATATTTCAAATAAAGATGATTAGATATTCTATATATTACATTATTTGATGAAATTCATTTATCACCCTTAAACTTTTAATAATGCTGATTATATAAAATTTAATCGTCTAGAAAAACGATAACTAATTCAATTTAAAATCCTAAATTTAATGCTGCTGAAAGAAAGAATTTAGAAAAATTTTAACAAAATGCACTGAGATTTTTATAGCATTTCAGCTGCAATGAAATGAACTCATGCTATGATACGAATTAAGCGCAACGGAAGGAAATCAAGCGTTCAAGCGAAATAAGCTGCACCACAACAGAATGAAAAGAGGTCCCAAAAGGGTCTGATATTTAATTTGTTCATTTCATTCGCTTTATTTTAACACATTTCTTCTAATTAAAACGTTGATTTAAAGTAACATGTGACGACAATCATAGATAAACAAAAACTCATGAAATAGTTTACCCAAAAGATAATGTATTTAAAGCTTAAAAACAATATATATATATATATATATATATATATATATATATATACTTTTAATTTCATTAATTTGTTGGCATCTTCCTATTCTCAAGTCTGTGTAAAAGTTTTACATGTGGCTACTCTGCTTTTTTCTAGTTTTCTCTCTGGATTCCTTGATGATTTGGTTCAATAAATTAATTAATTTCTCATTGAAAATGGTTTTGCTGTCTCGATCGGGGCTGAAATAATATAAATTGCTATGATTAGCTATATTGTTTTACGAAATCGATGCAGCTTTCACAGCTTTATGAAGTACTTGCCCCCCCCCCCCTGAAAAGTTTATACTTCAAATTTTAAGCATTTTTATCCAATTATTATTTCTGTGGTCCTTTATTTACTTTCTCCGTCATTAAGTTTAATGGTCCTTGTTTTCTAATTATTGTTCATGTCGGCGAAAGTAATTTAAATTGTTTTTGTCTCTTATTGGTTCTTAATCTGTAACGTAACATTTTTGTGTCAGTCTTACCTATAAGATAAAATTAGTTCCATTTTTGATGGGCTGGTATTGTTTTGTATCAAGTAATTTCTACATTTTAAGGTTAAATTTTATTACGATAACTATCATTTATATATATATTATATCAAAATTAAAGTAAAAATCATTTAAATGTTATTCTAAACATACTAGTTTTAATTAATATTAATATGAGTATTGAATTTCATTTATTGAAATATCATTTGCTTTTTTATCTAAGCTCCGTTTTTTAAATTATTGATTTTAAAATAATTACATACGAATGCGAGTTACATATGAATACGAATTAATAAAAGTGTAGGACACATGTTTAAAATATTAATTCGTTTTTAATTGCAGTTATATTCGTTTACTGTGAGCACTGGTTTAGCAAAAGGTTTCTACGAGTTCTTTTTTTTTTTTTTTTTTGGTTGCTTTTAATATTCAACGGTCTATTTTTAAATTCCTTATTACAAGCATTACTATAATGTAGTGAAGTTTTTTTTTTTTTTTTTTTTTATGAAAAAACTTTTTTTCTCAAGAGAACTTTTTTTCTCTTTGCGAAAAGTGAATATTTTAAATAATTGTTTTCGAATAATGTATCGTTTCTTGTCATTAATTTTCGTTATAATGTACAAAATTAGGCCACCTACTCTAAAATGAATTTAATTCAACTCTAACCTGTGAAATACTATTCCTGAGCAAGCGTTATTCGTGGCGCTCTGCGATACATTTATCGCATTTTTTGTGGTTTAAGTAAACGTCTTGGCTTGTTTTCGATAACGTTCATCGAATAAAACCTGAGTGTTTATTTATAAACCCCATACAGAACACGCAAATGAGATTGTTTTCGAAACAGTATATATATATATATACATATATATTTCAATGACTGCGTAAGGGACTCATGTGTTGCCTACATCAAATTTTTTCCAGTAACGTTTGTGAAAGTGGATACCTTGTGATCAAGGGATTAATCTATCAAATCCAAACTTTTATTAAAAAAAATAATAATAATAAAAAATATATATGAAGCATCTGTATTTTGTGCTATTTTAGTTAAAAAAATTCTTTAAGTATTTTTCTAGGATTTGTATTCCCCCCCCCCCTTTTTTTTTCTTTTTCCAGAACGGTTTTGTTAGTTTGATCATCACATAAAAGGGTTTTAAGTAAAATGCAAACGTATAATAGCGTGTCTTTATTGGTTTTTCTATAGATTTAATTAAAAAATGAATTTGTAAATAATTTTTTGACTAAAATGCATTTTACTTTTACAATTAACTTGATAGTTTGTTAGAATTTAGTATATTATTTTACTAAACCACAGCAAAAATAAAAAAAAATAAAAGTTCTATCGTTTCGTACTTATTTGAGTAAAAATCGTTCGAATCGACTTTTTTGTTGAATATAATAATATTTTAAATACTTATTTTTTAAAAGTTAGTTTACTTTTTCTAATTTCCAAAACGAAAAATTCTGCATTTATTTTTATTTTTATTTATATAAGCTACATATTTGAATTTAAAGAATATTACACATAACATTTCCTTTAAAAAATGTGTTTTGGCTGTATGAAAATTAAATGTATGAGTTTGGAAATCTATCAATCCAAACCGAAAAATATAGTAAAATAAGCTTGAATTTAATATAGGTTCAAACAAATATTATTTTTTCTACATCAATATCAATCTTTCTTCACTGTGAAATTTTACCTCTTGTGCCCCAATTTATTTTATACTCAATTTTTTATGCTTTTATTCCCTTAAATAATGCAGTAAACTCAAAATGGAATATTTCACCTAATACATTTTCGCTGTGTCGTATATTTGAGAAAATAATAAATTATTCCCTTTCGAACTGAGATATATTAATTTCCTTTTATTTGCAAGGAAGTACCATCAACATTCGTTAGTCAATTTATCTCAAAATAGATATAGAATTGTATAAAATGAAGAATGAGAAGAAGAGAAGACAGAGTGAAGCTGACCATAAATAAATTTACTCTGATAAATTGCTGTGCTATAGCTCTCAAGCTAAGGCAATGGTTAGTCTTTCAAATTGTGAGATATTTCATAAAATAAATTGTACATATTTTCTGCATATCAAAACTGAAACATATTCATTTTAATAATAATATAAATTTCAAGGATTGCTATGATTCATAAACCTGTTTATAGACGAAATACTTTTAGACAACTTTAATTTAGAGATAAAATGAGGTTTTAGAATTAAAATAACTCATTTGTTTTTATAAATATATATTTTTCTATTTTTTTTTACGCATTTGTTATATATTTTACTGTGTAATCTGTATTTTAATAATTAAAAAAAAAGGTTACAATTTCTTTTATTTAAGTACTAAAAACAATTAAATAATCCAGTTTAATTTTAGAAGATAAAATAATTACCTAGCGCATTTATCTAGTGTAATTATGCATTCTTTGGAAACCGTTGACTATTGCTATGCATATTTCATACCTTCAAGTGAATTAAAAAGAAAAGAAACTAGAATGCAGTGGCCACTACGAAACGTTTTTTTATATCATTCTATATACAGCGTTACCATCTACTTAATGTGTACAAAAATTTAATCATAGTTTCATATTGTAAACATTTTACATATGCTCTTTAGTACAATTTTAACCAATATATGATGAAATTTACCCATGGGGAAAATCAAAGAGAGTGGATGATATCAGCGCCACCTATCAGCTAGTATACAGCAAAATAAAGTCAGTATTCACTTTAATACTGATTACATCAAATACCATATTTGATACATTGAAATGCCATAGAAGATGAGATGTAGCTTTCTCATGCCTGGGGAAAATACAT
The DNA here is from genome assembly GCA_963930645.1 of Salticus scenicus. Classification (NCBI taxonomy): domain Eukaryota; kingdom Metazoa; phylum Arthropoda; class Arachnida; order Araneae; family Salticidae; genus Salticus; species Salticus scenicus. The sequence continues at coordinate 220,158,235 of OZ005653.1, read as the reverse complement.
GCAATATATTCCAGCACGTTCACAACAATGTTTTCTTAAAAAAAAAAAAAAAAAAAAAAAATATATATATATATACATATATATATATATATATATGGTAAATACAAAATTTTTTTCTGTATCATTCCATATAAAAGCACCACCTACTAGTAAACCTAAACAAATATTTAACCTTATCTTCTTATCACACATATTTTAATCTATAAATTCTGCTATGCAGCCATATTGAAAACCGCAGACGGTGAGTCAATGCAATGCACTTATATAAGTAAAAAGAAGTAAAATCATTACAATATACATCTAAATTAATTCAAAGTTTATTTATGTAAGAGCTATTTCTCATACAGAGTTTGATGCATTTATACGTCATAGATGCTGTGCTATATTCATTATATACGCGGAAAAAATTGCAGCATAGAAATCCTGCCTGTTGGTGGATATGCACATAAATTGAATATGTGTAATTTTTAATAACGGAGTTTTGTGCAATTACACACAAAAAAAGCTAAGACAAATATTTCCCGCAAATGGAAAAAAAAAATCACAGCATAGCAGCATCACCTATTGGGTGATTTACAAAAAAAGAAAAAAAAAAATGTAGGACACCGGAACATGTAAAAATACAACTAAATATACAATGGTGTAAAATTCCATGCATTAATTCTTGAGATAAAGCAACCACATTTTTTTACGGTAGCTTAGTGTGGAATAGATAGACGGAAACCCATTTTGGTTAAATCGTGTTTAAGACATCTCAAAAGGTGTAAATATATCAAAAACCCGAAATCGAAAATTTTTATGAATTCAAAACTTCCTCCTATGAACATATAAATACGTAAAAGCTTAACTTTCCACGTAATATTCAGCAAAATGAACGTTTATGCGAAATTCGGCCCTGTTATTACATGTTAAGAAAGTCGAAAAGTTCGGATAGCTTACGAAAATTTTAAAGTAGAATGCTTATGATGGTGATGCTCATGCTAACAACTGAAATGGTATGTTAAAGTTGTGCTTACATCTTTATGGTAAAAATATTTATTTTAATGCTCTTTTAAACGAAATTTTATCTTATTTTCTCATGTTAAGAAAATCATAAATTTTGAATTACGAAGTTAGAAAGTTAGAAAGTTGGAAATCGATGGAGTTATTCACAGTATCATAAGTGATATTTTAAAACATATCCAATCCGTGTTTATATATATATATATATAAACACATTATTTTTAATATTTTGACGCGTATGACTTATTTCTCCATACTAAAATAACACTTTCATTATCAAAAAATTTCTTGTTACAGTAAAAAAGATCTTATTTTTAATATAATTAAAAATAAAAATGGAATTACTATGTATAAAGTCGTATGACTTATTAAAATCAAAAATATTCTTTACGTTTTTCTATAAACTATTATTATAATTATTTAGAACTACCGAGTTTCAGAGAAGGTAATAGTATATTCGCTAACAGGCATTATGTTTATAATATATAAATAACAAAAACTTTCAACTAATGCCTTGCAATATATTTTTTAATATTTTACATTAACGATGAAGCATTCAACGTAATTATTATAAAGATAATATGAAATGGAAACAGAATAAAGTCATTAAAAATAAAGAAAACGAAAATGTTAAAGTTCATTTCGTTTAAATTATAGAACTCTTTATGCATTGAATCGCCTATTTTCTCTTATGTGATTAGGCATTCAAAGAATGAATTTAATGAAGATGATAATGTGGAATGAAAACATAATGAAAATCTATAAGAGCAATAAAACAGGAATCTGAAAAGACGAAAGTAATAAAACTCAGATATGTAATTATATTTTTCAATCAAACCTATCATTATTAAATCTATTCAAATCATATACTGAAATAAAAAGTAATCCCACCCTTATCAAATGAATACATTTTCAATTACTACTCAGTTTTATTCTTTAAATAAGTTTAATAATTTGGAACATTTTTGATTAAAAACATCCTCTTTGTTATCTTAAAAGCGCAGAATTTATTAGATAATGCTTTAGCTATTAGTTCATACATTGATATTGTTGGAGAAAATTTTAAGATTTTTCGTGTGCTTTTTTATCGAGAAAAATATTTGATGAAAAGTAATTAATATCGAAAACGGAATCTAATTATCATTAGCTTATAATTTGAAAGGGATAATGAAAACAAAACTTATTATTTGAAAGGTTTTCAAATCTCATTTCATTTAAGGTTTTATCTTATTCAGTATATTAATACATTTCTAAATTATGCATTTAGTATAAGTTTTTAACTTTACGTAGATTTATGTATAAAATATTTATCGGAATTTCGGAATGTATTACAGGCATTTGCATGCAAAAAAAAAAAAAAAAAAAAAAAAAAAAAATCTGTGAAATTATAAAAGTAAAAGCTTTCTGTAAAAGGTTATCTCATCGAATTTAAACTTATTATAAATACATTTTATGAACTAGGTTAAACTTAGAGGGCAGAAGGAAACATAAAAACAATACGTAAAATACAATGACATGAAAAAATTAAGGAACAATTTGTTTCTTCGTTTTCTTTTTTGTGCATAGTTTTAAAACAAATGAACATGAATATAAAATTTAGATGACATATTCGTCATTAATCGATCATTAATCGAATTTTATTTTATTTTTAAAATAAATAATATTTTTTGAACTAATATTTTTTTCAATTTTTCTGAAAACTAAACTTTAAGAAAATAAGTAATATTTAAACAATTTTAATAAATAAAACTGAATAAAAAATAGTGTTAAGAATCCATTACAGGTAGTTGAAGATACACATGCTGCCAAACCTTAAACTAAAACCGGATTTTTCATATTGTATTCACTTTTCTTTTTATTTTTCTATAAGTTAATTTTGGAAAAAAATATATTTATTTTTGTAAATTCTGAACATTACCAGAATAATAAAAATATCAATAAATATTTTTAAATTTAAAATAAACATTTCATTCAGTTTTCATGTTCGTGCGTATATTTTTTTTTAAATGTATTTACATACGAAGAAAAAGTAGAAATAAAAAAGTGATTACAAGAAAAATAAAATAAAATACGGTTTTAATTTAACACATGGAATGTACACATTCACCTATCTGTAATCCATCTTTAATACCATTTTTCTTTACTTTTACTTTCAAATTGTACAAGAAAAGAAAAATCGTTTATTCCACATTTAAGAAAATTTGAAGTTATATAAGTTTAAAAATTATTATTATCTCTCTATATAAAAGAGTACTTCCACTCACTGGCTCATCAACGCACAGAAATATATACTGGAACCACTGACTCGAAACCTGGGTCAGATTATGGAAAATGCAAGTACCCTCGAAAGATTTTACTAAATTGGGACCCCAAGGGGGGAGGGGACAGAACTGATTTCACGAAACCTTCATATCTCAAAGAAAAATACAGATATCCGTAATTGTTTTGATTTAAAATGTAGCTTAAGAAATACCTAAAAATTAATTTCTAGAATTTCGAAAATTCATTCCACAAGAGAGGGTAAGAAGCAAAACGCGATTTTACAAAAATACTTCATATCTCAAAGAAAAAAAAAAAAATAAGATATCCGTAAAATTTTTCTTTCAAAAGATAGCTAACATAAATACCTAAAAATTAATTTCTGGAATTTTAGAAATTCGGCTCCCAAGGGGAGATAGGGGGAAAACATGATTGCACATAACCCTTCATTTATCTCAAATAAAAAAACAGATGCACGTAAGGTTTTCGCTTTAAAATATAGCAAACACAAATATCTGAAAAACATTTTTTTTGGAATTTTAGGAACTTAGTCCCCAAAGGGAGGGGGAAGAAGCAAAACGTTATTTCTATTATATCTTCTATATAATATAGATAGCTTTATCAGCTATTTAAATTTTTAATTGTTGTCAAAGAGTTTACGAGTTAACTTTTATTTCGACATATAATAAAATATAGTCAGTCTATGAACATGATTCGACAAGGATGTATTTAACAAAACAGTTTATAGTGTACTTTTTTTTACATAGGAATTATTACTAGCGCTTGAATAATTTTGCTGCCGACTGTATGTCTGCACCACGATCAGGTTACATATTTATATATTTATTTATTTATTTTTCTATATACCAACCACTATTAATTAACTATGAAATACATATAACCACAAAAATATAGTTGCCTTGTACGATGGACATAAGGCTCATAGCATATTGTAATGTTATATTTGACGTGAAATTGCTGTCATTTTATGGTCGATCGGATGGATGGTTGGATGGTTGGGTTTTACGTTGCACTAGTGCTGCGCAGATGGGCAATTGGCGACGGTCTGGGGCACACCCCTAGAGGTGGTCAGGAGATATGCCATCACAATTTTGATCCTCCACGGAAGGGATTTATAGTCGATCGGAAAAATCGAATAAATATAGGAAATAAAGTGAAAGTAAATATTTGGTTGTTCGGAAAATAATTTCGTTTTTCTCAGCAGAGGACTTAATTGTATTTTTTTCACACCGTCTTCACAATCAAGCTGCATTACCCTTATATATTGTGACAGCTGATATAGCAAGGCTTGTTTGTGAAAAAGTTTGTTTTATTCTGTTCAATAGGTTTTGATTGGTGTCCTACCACATAAAGAAAATCGGAAGAGACATTTTCGCCATATTTTGTTTTTGCTATAAAAAAAGGTGAAAATACTGTTCAAACAAGGACAAAAGTATACGATGTGTATACAGAAAATTTATTTAAAGAACACCAGTGTCAAAACTGGTTTACCAAATTTTGTTCCGGTAATTTTGACGTTGAAGATGCCTTACGTTCTGGAAAACCAGTTTATGCTAATGAAGGCAAAATAAAATATTGATTTATGTAAACTGCAATGTAACAACTCGTTAGATCGCCAAGGAACCGATCAAAGAGGAGAATATATAATTCAATAAAATATTTATACAATTTAAGAAAATCGCCTTTCATTTTCAATGGAAAAAACGAAATTATTTTCCGAACAACCAAATATTATGTACAGTACGTATGTTGCTCATATGTAATTAAAATTCATATATAAATGGGTAACTTATATTTTTTCGATACTGCCTGTTTCGAAACTTATCTGATATGTACAAAAATGGAAGCCCACTGTTATAGCACTGTCGCAAGCAATAGGGACACGTAACCGAGATTCAGTGGATGAGCAAGCCAAGCGATCTTATGAGCAATTTAAATGCATTTTATTTTTTATTTTTTGTTTAAAAAATGATATAGAAAAAAGTTTCCTTTAAATATAGTGACCAGCGAAGCGGGCAAAGTCTGCTAGTGTAAAATAAAATTCGACTTATGTTTTGATAGTGAATATGTCACCCAAATTTTATGTCCATATGTTCACTTGATGAAAATTATGTGCAAATAACAAAACGGAAAAACATGTTGTTCTTTAAATTTTGCACTTCAGTGTTATTGTTACTCTTAAAATGACGTCTTTATAAGAACTGTTGCCATAAACTTTGTAAACGCGTACAAATTATCTGAATTTTTTCTTAATAAAATTTCTATGAATTATGTTGTCCTTTAGATGAGTATCTGGTATAACTAAGCCCAGAGCTTTTCCCTGTTTGCGAATTTGAAAAGAACATTTCAAAAGTAAACACAAAAAATCACCGTTTTAATTTTTTTAAGCTAATTTAAAATTTTTAAATACTTTTGTTTAAATAAAAGCTGCAAGATTTGTGTCTTTTTCTTAAAAATGATAATGTCTTCTAAAAATTAGGCACGGAAAGGAAAATTATACGTAAGATAATAAAGCAGCTCTTAAAATGACGTAATTACAACAGACGTTCGCAAAGCTTTGTATCTCCTACAAAATCATATGGAAAAGTTCTTTATTATATAAATACGCCGTTCATAAGGTGTCTTGTACATCTGAGTGCAAATGATTTATTTATTTTTATATTTAAATCTGTGTTTCGAAAGGAACCTTCAAAGGTATTTTTCAACAATCGTCATTTTTAAATTAAATTTTTTGTTATTCTCTTTTATAACATACTGAAAAAAAAAACTTGCTGCTACATGCTTTTTATTTTTTGCTTGAAAATGATAACAGCTCTTCAAAAAGTAATCAAGAAATAACGAACATGAAAATTATAGAGTATCTCTTGTTATGATGCAGCTAAACAAGACGATGGAGGCTGTTTTGTAATCTGGCACAGATTATACTGAAACTTAGCTTATTAAATCCTCCGTAAATGAAAGTGTCCTTTTTAGATGAGGACTTTTCAATTAGGTACTCATTTAAATTTTAGAGCACTTATACAAAAACATCGTGAAACTTTCTAACACTTTTCAACTGAAAAAATAATCTCTCTCTCTCTTTTTTTTTTATTAATGTATTTAAAACATTTTTTAACCCATATTGGACCACTCATTAAACGAATCATAGGAAAAATGTAATTTTTTAAAAACATGGTCACTATAAGATACTTACACATATAAAAAAAGAAAAATTTAAAAAAAATTAACAATTTTTTTAAAATATAGACTGTCCTATAAATAGGACAACTGTCCGATACACAACAAAGAGTCAAAAATGTTGACTTACCTTACAAAAAATTTTATTTTGTTTACTAGTCCGAAAACCAGTCTCTACACAGTCCAAAGTGCACATTTTGCAAATTGTAAAGATTTTTACAAATGGAAGTCTAAAAAACAACCTCTACATAGTCCAACATTACACATGTTACAAATTGTAACAGGTTTTTTATTGCATGATTTCAGTTGACATCGTCTTTGACGACCATTTGGATTTTTCACTAGTACATGCTCACTATTTAGCAGAAGAAGTTCTTTATTATTCTGCAGCATACCTCTTTGTCTAATGTTGTTCCTCGGAACTGATTCTCCAAGGTAACTTATTGTTACGGACCTGCGAAATGTTAATATATCTTGTGCATCATCAGGAGAAAATAGTTTTGAGATTTTCCAGGCTGCGATGAGGGCGGTCTCAAAGCAATTCACGAAAAGTGGCCAGTACTATTTTTTTCCAAGAATAGAACAAAAGTAATTTTCCATGTGACTGTCGAATAGGTCTACTCCATTTTTATATTTATTGTAAGACGTAATACAAAATGGTACATCAACATCCTTTCTGGCACCTTTCACACGACGTTGTATTTTGCTGTTCACTTTTGTAGCTTCGAAATTTGTTAGTAATGAAACTACACGGTTATCATTCCAGTGTACAGCGGCAATTTTGTTAGCTTCGTCAAACAATGCATCAGATGTTCCTCTCTCAGTTTTTGCTAATAACTTCAAAGATATTAGAGGGCATTTTGCCATTCGGTTATCTCGAACAGTTCCAGTGGCACAAAAACCCTTTTGTTGCAAACGAACCATTAACCCATGTTAAGTGAAAAAGTTATTCATATATATCCTGTGAAACTTAGGATTTTTCACAACAGTGAGCAAAGTTTCCACAACACGTTGAGAAAGTGGCTCCTTACACTTTTCAACAGCACCTTGATAGTGAATAATTTTAAAGGGATATCCATTATAAGATGTCAACATCCATAACTTGTATCCAAATTTTACAGGTTTATTCTTCATGTACATCTCACAGCCATGTCTGCCAAAATAGCGTACCATTCTTCCACAGATTGTTACGTTTTCAGAAAAAATTCCAAATTGTTGCAGTGCAATATTCAATTTTTCTAAAAGTGGACGTATTTTGTAATAATGATCCTCTTTGTTGATTGCCGAATTATCGTTCAAATGTAGGTATCTTTTATGTCACTGTATCGTTTCCTGGACATAGCTGTACTCACCAACGTTGTGCCGGTGTCAGGAGCGTTTTCCCAATACATTTTTTCACGTGGTAAAATGTGATAACCACTGTAAAACAGGATGGCTATAAACTTTTTTATATCACTTTCGTTCACATTCAAAGAATGCTCATTCTTCTGCGCTGCATATCTATTAGTCTCCGTAACTGTATGCGATATCATATCATTAGCCATCATATGAAAAAGTTCAACGGGATTTTTTCCAGATATCTGATCTGTAATGTGTTGATTATTTTCAGAAGAAAAAGAACACGTTGAAAGCGAAAATCCCGGTTCACATTTTTTCTATATAGCTGGTCTTATATCTTCTTTGTTAGTTTCTTCACAGATTTTCGACAAAATTTCTATAGTTACAGCAGTATCTAGAATTTCAGGATCCCCCTTGTCTTTATTTTATTACAATTTGTGATAGAATCGTCTATTTCTTCTTCGTCACTGACCGCGTCAGGTGGGCTCATTTCAGGATCATCTAATTCTTCATCAGGTAAAGAATTCATATATTCAAGAGCTTCCTCAGCTGTTTTAAAACTTTTGGCAATTTTACAACGTTAAAAATCACCAGACAAACTCCCAACTACAAAATAAATGACTGTGCAACTGAAGTAATGGAAATATACGAAAGTTCTAAAACCAAGTTTCACATGCGTATATGTAACACAATGAACAAAAGAACCAGTTTGGTTAAGCGAACTGATACAAAGGAATTCGAGAACATTTCACCCTTCAGTTGCAACACGTCCCCCACAACGTGAAAAGATTGTTCCCCGAATTCAAGGAAAGCGATTTACAAATGCGAGTAATTTCAGAAACAGGTATGTATCGGACCGTTGTCCTATTTATAGGCCAGTTACAAAAACAGCATCAAATGTCTGTAATATTTATTTTTCTTATGGATCCTTTTACATTTTTGAACAGCGCTGATGAACTACTAAAAATTACATATGGTCGATTCTGGAAAAAAAATAATTTTATTATTTTTGAACGGTTAAAATTATGACATTTTTCAGGGATGATTTTAAAGTAAATTTTCCAAATTAATATTTTTTTCAAATTCAATTTTTCACAGTAATTTAATTAATTTAGTCTATTTCTAAAAATTTGTGTCAAGTTTTTTGCAGATTTTAAATGTTTCTTTTACATTATTGACATTTAATTCAACTGTCCTATAAATATAACGACGGTCCAATATGGGTTAAACAACACATAATGTTTTGACGTGTAAAACTACGTTGGAACACTCCATATTTGATACAATTTACATAATTTTGTTCAATGCAAGCGCATAAAATTTTACAAATACTTTTTTCTATCTATTTAAATTTATCACAGTATTGTAGTAATTTCATTAATTATGTTTTAAAGTCCGTGAAGTTGCAAAGTGTTTTTGAAAGAAGTTCGCAATGTAGGAGTTATGAAGTAATCGAGTTGGGTTAGAAGTCTTTTGTCTGTTTATTAAAGTACTCTACGAAATATAGCCATGCACCAGTTAAGAATTTAAAGGAAATTTCCAGGCTTTGCAAAATTTAGCAAAAAGTTGGTTTTGAATAATTTCTTTAAAAACGAGATTGTGTATGAATGCACATTATTTCATCAGCATAAAAAATAAGTATTAAAGTTGTACTCGGGGTTCTGTTCTGTTCTATTCTGATCTGCTTCTGGGTTGTTTTTGCTGTTCTGAGCTGTTCTGCTATACCTTGGGCAGTCAAGAACGAAGACTGCAGGCAGAGGGGTTTCTCTTTGTGATATTTCTTGGAGTTTAATACACCTGAAATATTGGCGTATTGAGGAGCATATTCAAGTCTGACGCCTGTTATGTCACTTTCATGATCAGGGTGATATTAATTCATTTATTATAAATAATTTCTAAGAAAAAAAGAGAGTTAAATTGAACACGTGTCATTTGTTAAATATATTAAAACACTTTAAACACACGTAAATTTAGATATTTATTTAAAAGATGTTAAATTTTTTTTTATCCAAAGCTTTTCGCTTTAATACTAAAGCATCATCAGGGATTTTATAATTAATCGTTTCCAATGAGCAGTTTTAAATATGTTTTCTGTTCACAGTCAACAGTTAAGTCTTTTAATCACGTGAATATCAGCAACGGCGATTTGAAGTCCAGTAGAGGTTGTATCAAGGAGCTAAGAAAAATAAGATAAGCTGGAACTATTGAAAAATCACACGAGGCTATTGTAGGAGAAAAACCATCATGAATTAGCTGAAATAAACTATTAACTATTTTATAATATTGCGCCAAATTATTTGGAAATCCGTTCTAGACCCACGCATGTAGCACCTCATTTTAAAGGTCTTGAAATTTCATGTCGACTGGGGATGTTTGCACACAATATAGTGCGACCCCTGGTGGGGAAATATGGAACTAGGTGATTTTGCTGCAGACCCTATCATGTTACATCTTATTTTAAAGGTCTTGGTATTTCCTCACCGTTGGTGATGTTCGTACAGAACACACTGCGCCCCTGGCGGTGGAAAGTGCAACTAAAGGATTTTGCAGCTGACACCACCATGTGATACCTTATTTAAAAGGTCTTGGAAATCCAAGGCGATTGGTGATAGAGGTCTTGAAATTTCATGTTGATTGGGGATGTTTGTATACAATATAGTGCGCCCCCTGGTGGTGAAAAATGGAACAAGGTGATTTTGTAGTAGACAATATCATGTTATATCTTATTTTAAAGGTCTTGGTATTTCCTGACCATTGGTGATGTTCGTAAGGAACACACTGCGCCTCCTGGCGGTGGAAAGTGCAACTAAAGTATTTTGCAGTTGACACCACCATGTGACACCTTATTTGAAAGGTCTTGGAAATCCAAGGCGATTGGTGATAGAGGTCTTGAAATTTCATGTTGATTGGGGATGTTCGTACACAATATACTGCACTCCCTGGTGGTTAAAAATGGAACTAGGTGATTTTGCAGTCGACCCTATCATGTTACCCCTTATTTTAATGGTCTTGGTATTTCCTTACCGTTGGTGTTGTTCGTATAGAACACACTGTGCCCCATGGCGGTGGAAAGGGCAACTAAAGGATTTTGCAGTTGACACCACCAGTGACACCTTATTTGAAAAGTCTTGGAAATTCAAGGCGATTGGTGATGTTCGTATACAACATACTGCACCCCCTGGTGGAGGAAAGTGGAATTTGCAACGCGTGTGTAGCATGCATGCCTGCTATACAGTGCAGCAGTCACAGGCAGAGGTAACATGAGTCAGAGGTTTGCTCGGTTCAAGGTTAATTTTTGAGAAATTTTTCATGTTATTAGCGGCCTGTATATACGCTGCCGCAGGCACCGGGTCACGAGCCCGAGTTCCTATCTGTTTGAGGGTTTTTTTTTTGTTACAGATGATTTTTTTTTTTTTTTTTTTTTTTTTTTTTTTTGTAATGCTTTAATTTAAAAATAGAAATTCAAGCAAAATCGAGTTAAAGATATAAAACCATACAAATTTAAGGTTCATTTAAGGTTATTATCATGGGCCCGGTCATTGCCGGGCGGGTTCGTTTGGTTCCAGGTTAATTATTTGGAATTTCTTTATGTTATTAGCTGCCCGCGTATGTGCTGCCGCAGGCACCGGGGTCACAAGGCAGAGTTTCGTTCGGTTCGAGGTAAATTTTTTTGTTACAGCTGATTATTTTTTTCGTGATGCTTGCATTTAAAAATAGAAATTCAAACTAAATCGAGTTAAATGTATAAAATCATACAAATTTAAGGCTCATTTATGGTATCATGGGCCAGGGCAACACCTGGCAAGTTCGTTCGGTTCCAGGTTAATTTTTGGGAATATTTCTATGTTATTAGCGGCCGGCGTATGCGCTGCCGCAGGCACCGGGGACACAAGGCAGAGTTTCGTTTGGTTCGAGGTAATTTTTTTTTTGTTGCAGCTGATTATTTTTTTCGTGATTCTTTCATTTAAAAACAGAAATTCAAACTAAATCGATTTAAAGGTATAAAAAAATTTAAGGTATCATGGGTCCGGGCAACACCGAGCGGGTTCGTTGGGTTCCATGTTAATTTTTGGGAATATTTTTATGGTATTAGCGGCCGGCGTTTGCGCTACAGAAGGCACCAAGGTCACAAGGCAGAGTTTCGTTCGGTTCGAGGTAATGTTTTTGGTTACAGCTGATTATTTTTTCACGATGCTTTTATTTAAAAATAGAAATTCAAACAAAATTGAGTTAAAGATGGAAAATCATACAAATTTAAGGTTCATTTAAGGTTATTATCATGGGCCCGGGAAACGACGGACGGGTCAGCTAACATGTAGTCTTAGTATTAAACGAAATAGAAAATGAAAGATAGAAACTGTTTATTTGGAGTCAGTTTGACGTCACATTGACTGTACTTTGTTGAAAGTGATGTCATATATAGTATTTCTATTTATAAGCATTTTTCTTTTCTTTCTTTTTTTTTTTTTTTAAGTGAAATGTTGTAAATTATATTAGATTTTTTAACTTGAAATACATTTAAATAATGATGCGATGTTTTTTGAAACATTGCGGTCAATAAAATGATCGTCGAATTCGACGGGTTCCAGCTAGTTTTAAGTTAAAAGTGAAACCATTTAAGAAGTACAGGGTGACAAGAAATAACTTGGACACACATGATACATTGTAACTTTAATGCTAATCAAAATATTACGACCAAACTTCAATAAATATGAATACATTATTTTGCCTATTATATTTACAATTTTTCAAAATGGCATAATACAGAGCTTTAAAAGTGTCACAAAATTTTCGGCTATGTGCCCGCGACTTACTGATATTTTATCCCATTCCTTGCATAAGAATTCCTTTAGGTATGCCAACGTTTTATGAGGTTTAGCCCAAACCCTTGTCTCCAAGATGGACCAAACAGAATAATCCATTGGGTTCAAATCTGGGGAATACGGTGGCCCATCTTGAGCTCCAATGAAGTCAGGAAAATTTGTTTTGCACCAATCTTGAGTGCCTTTAGCGCTGTGTGCAGGTGTAAGACAACATCTTCCAAAATAAGTTTGCGATAGTGGTAGTTACAGATATTTGGCTTGAAACTTCATCCAACTTATTTTTTGTCACCCTGTAGAATTGTTTAAACGTACTATTTACTGAATATTATTTATTTATATCTTTTAATAATATACATTCATTTTCAGTACTTAATAAATCAGTGTAAAAACATTAAAGTCTTCATAAATTAAAATATTTACATATAGTGTTGGAATCACTTAATTTCTTTTAATGTCAGGCAACTAAATATTCACAGTACTTATATATATATATATATATATATATAATTTTTCGATACATAAGTAATGAAAGTTTGTTTTTTAAATATTACACTTTCAAAGATCTTGTATTCACAAACAACTAATGTTTACAGAGCTATTTTAATTTCTTTTTTAATTCTTTGTAATAAAGAAATATGCTCGATGAAACCACAATTCGTGCTTTCTTTTCAAAGTTATATTACACAAACAGATAATCAGATCTTAACATATAATACAAAATTGTATTTACGTGAAAATATTTTGATGCTAAAAATATAAAGAAATAAGTAGCAGCACGCATTCGTGAAAATTTTGTAAACTTTCCTTCAGGTTGTATGATAAATATTTGATAGATACGATATGTGACCTTTTATGCAAATATCCGCAAAGCAGTTGTATAGAACACGGTTTCATTTTAAATTCATTTTATTCAAAAGCAGAAGAGGCTATATATTCATAAATATAAGCAACTATAATAATTTTCAATATTTATTATATGAGATATTGCCTTTTTTTTTTTTTAATATAATAATAATAATAATAATAATGCCTAACAGTAAGTGTCAGAAAATAAAATTGATAGTAATATAATTTAATTAATTTGAATTTGAATCAATTTTAAATTGATATTCGATAATAAGAGTAGTACTTTAATAAAATAAAAATTTTGTAAAAATGTTTTTAAATTTCATGGAAAACAATAAATCTAAGTTAATAAATGTTAATAAAAATATATCTTTATAAAAACTATTGTTTTCATGAGATATATTTCTTTTCTAAGCATTTTCTAGAGAAATTAATTAAAGAAAATATTAAAATTCTTAATATAATCCAAGTAATTTAAAAGCTTTAGTGCATATTTTGTGGTACTATTTAGGTTACTGATAATAATAAGAAAAAAATAATAATAATAAATAAATAAATAAAATACTGCTTTTAAAAACTTTTTCTTTTAATTGCAATATATATATATATATATATTTCTGCTAATGAATAAATAAATATGTATAATAATGTGTAAATTACATAAAACTAGTATATAAAGGAATACAAAGTTAAAGAGTGTTTATAACTTCGGTTTATATGTCTATCTGTCCGCGAAATAAGTCACGTAAATATTCACAAAATTTCTTGAAACTGATATATGCTATTGAAGTTCACTATGCAAAATTTCCTTAAGAGAAATGGAATAAATACCACCACTTTTTGTGTTCAAGGATATTCGAAAGCATTCCAAAGGATTGCATTCTGTATTGCTATTAACCATGTTTTAATAACTTTATATTGCACAGATCACAATGAAATTGGCATTTATTACTCATACGCACATTTTCTTCTTTTTTTTTGTTTATCGTTAAGATTTACAGGGCTACACTAAAATATTATGATATATTAAAGGCTAGAATTAGAAAACATTGGAAATGTCTGGAATTGCCTTTCCGTTTGTGTTAAAAGTTTTTAACACTTTTCAGCAATGTTTGAGCGTGTTTATGAATTCAGTTTTTCTTCCTGTTGTCACTTTCTGTCCTTCTGTCCATCCATTGTGTGACCATGTAAGCAAAGTACATTAAATTTTAAACTATCTAACGAGTACGTACAATTGGGGAGTATTAATGATCTATACCAACCGAAAGTTTTACAGCTCTAGTTTTCTTTTATATTTTTAGAAAATATTCCATGATTTTCTTTCGAGTTTCACTGAATCCCGAGCCTTTCTGATTATTATTATTATTATTATTATTATTATTATTTTGCAAGTTTCTGGTACATACTTACAAAGTTTAATTTAGCATATTTTATGTTAACGTTTAATCTTAAACAATATAACATAGATTAAAATTTAGCTGCAATAGTTTTCTCTTAAATAGAATGAGAAATAGAAAAATTTCTATAAGCAATAAATCTGCCAAAATAAACATATACACTCCTCCTCATATTTATAAGGACACTTTATATTTTGAAATAACTAATGTAAAAATAATTGTGAACAAGATTATACTAAGTGCACTTAATATATCTAGTATTCTAAAAACCAAAATTGCTATAATTTTTTTTATAGCAAAATAGCTATAATTTTTTTATAGCTATAATAATATAGCTATAATATAGCTGTAATAATATAGCTATAATAATATAGCTATAATAATATAGCTATAATATAGCTATAATAATATAGCTATAATAATATAGCTATAATAATATATATAGCTATTATATAGCCAAAATAAACATATACACTTCTTCTCATATTTATAAGGACACTTTATATTTTGAAATAACTAATGTAAAAATAATTGTGAACAAGATTATACTAAGTGCCTTAATATATCTAGTATTCTAAAAACCAAAATTGCTATAATTTTTTTTATATGAAACAAAATTAATAAAAAATAATGCAAAATGTGTTTTTCTCCACGTTTTTAGATGTTCATAATTATAGGGACAATCCAGATTTTTTCGTTTTATTTAACTTACTAGCGGATAAATTAAGGTTGACATGCGAATTCGTTAACTACTGGGCTCGATTAATTCATATATAAACCTTCAATTTTTCTTGGATGGACATTACTGATAATTACTCGAAAAAAAGAACTTTCAAGTAGTGAAGTATGATAAATGCGTTTTTTAAGTGGAAGGATAATTTCAATCCGCCGAATTTCTAATTTAATTCGAAGGTCTAAAATTGTTGAAGGAAATGTGATCAAACGTTGAACTGCTGGTTCGATAGGAGAGAGATCTGATGCAAAATCAGAGTTATTTACAGAGATCGAAAACTCATAATTCCTCTTACTGTTGTACTCATAATGACTGCTGCTGAATTTGCTCGTAATTTTTAACGAAAGGTTAGGGTCCACATTTATGCATGTTTAAAATAATTAATAATATGTTAAAATGAATAAAAAACCTGTAATAATCAATCAACATTTAATGGGGGAAAGAACGTCTGTGTTAAAGTTGAATAAAGACAATATTAAATGGCAAAATGTTAAATTTTCGGATGAAAAACATTTTATTCTTGATTAACCAAATGGTTTTAAGAGTTACTGGTACGATCTGAAGATAGCGAAAGACAGAGCAGATTTTTTAAAGGCAGATATGAATCGGGCATTTTAAAGGTGGATCTATGGTGCTCTGGGGAGCTGCTTCTACTGAAGGCAGAATGAATTTAGTAATTTTTTCTATTATTATGAACATCAAGAGAATATCCGCAAATTTTAAACGTGGAATTATCAGATTTTTGTTAGATTTTATAATTATATATAATATGATATTATATATATAATAATATTATATATATAATTATATATAATATTATATATATAATTATATATATAATATGATTATATATAATATAATTATGATAATATTTTTTTCAACAAGACTTATATTTTTGCTCTACTTTTAGAGCAATAGGAAATAGTTTGAAAAAAGAAAATTCTGTATTATTGCCTTTCCCATGGCCTAAAAGTTGAAAAAACCTTAACTTATGATATTAGAAATGTGCATGCAAGTGGAAAGCAATTTTAAATAGTTTAAATGTATTAAGAATATCATATATGCTATACGAAATGGTATTGAAACTGAATATAAAAAACAAATGTATATATATGTACCAGAGAGAATGTCTGACTGTTTAACCCTAAAAAAAGACCCCATAAAATATTAATTTAAAGAATAACTGAAAAAAAAAAAATTACTAAAATTCGAGCTGTCCTTATAATTGTGAACACCTGAAAAATCATTTTTTTTTTTACCATATTTAAAGTTTTTTAAGATAGAAAAACGATAAAACATATTAAATATTGTCTATTAATGAAATTCAAATTAATTGTGGTCAGTGTTTAGTTAATATAGAAAAACGGGTGTCCTTATAATTATGAGAAGGAGTGTACATATGTATATATATATATATATATATATATATATATATATATATAGACTGTTACAATACCTTTTAAAATAAAAATAAAAATTAAATTTTATGTAATGATGATTTTCATAAATTTCATTAGTTTCATAAATTTCATTCCCTTAATTTCTTCAAACTCATTAAAATATTAAAATATCTTTAATACACATTAATTTGTTTCAAAGTGCATTTACCTTAAATGTTGTTCGTAATATATCATTATTATACGGTACACAATGCAGACACGTTCAGCGG
Source organism: Salticus scenicus (assembly GCA_963930645.1). Lineage (NCBI taxonomy): Eukaryota > Metazoa > Arthropoda > Arachnida > Araneae > Salticidae > Salticus > Salticus scenicus. The sequence continues at coordinate 220,140,970 of OZ005653.1, read as the reverse complement.
TCACCAGTAATTTTTATGATACATATTTTATAGCCCTCCAATATGAAATTGGAGGGCTAGAAAATAGCTACAGACAATAGTTTTTTTTTTTTTTTTTTTTTTTTTTTTTTTTTTTACAGTTTAAACTTTTATTGTTCCTGTGTCTAGTTACTTGTTTCTTTTTGTATGCTTGCGCAGAATGTTTTCACGCTAGCGAATGATGTCATATCAAGTACTACTACTGCTAATAATAATAATAATTTTTTATATTTATTTTATAGGAGAAATAAAAAGAAAGACGATAATAAAAATATTCCCTTTGGTTGTAACTAGTTAATTTCTTTTGTTAAATTTTTTCTTTTTATCTAAAAATCAAAGCAATTAGCAAATTCAAGGGCAGAGAGGTTAATATATAATAGCGCATATATTAATAGCGCGTATAATAATTAGAAAGGCTTTGAATATTATAAATTATATTTTAAGCAACTGTTTATTAAACTACTGTTCTTCAGATATTTAATGATAATAAATGCGAGTTATTTCTTCCTTTTTTTTTTTCGTATAAATATTGTGTAAATGCAGATTTAATGCATAGAAAATAGTATATTAATGTTTAATTGTGTTATTGCATGCCTAATGATCATTATTAAATAGTATATTTTTCCTTGAATAATTCATACTTTGATTTCACATATTAGTCGTTCTTTATTTTTGTATATATTTTTTTCAAATATTATTGTATGTTCAAAAAATACACTTTTTTAAAGAGAAAATAAAACATCGTTAGCATTAATTGAGTTGGATTCAAATTTTGATTTAGTTAATTACTACATAATTATAAATTATAAACTACATTTTAAGTATTAAACAGTATTGAACTTTACTTCAGGATAACAATTGAATAGTGTTATTCAGAATGAATGAAAGAATTAAAAAAAAAAAAAAAAAAAAAAAAAGATGTTTCTGATTTTTCTTTTTCTATTATTTTGGTAAATAAATAATTAGAGTTTTGGTTAACTTTCCTATTATATACGAGGATGGTCAAAAACTTACAACAATAGGGAAAACGAAACACACAATTGCAGGTGTTACCATTATTCTGTCTTGTTCTGATGAAAGAGAATGTTTATTAAATTTATTATGGGTGGTCAAAAGTGAAGAGAGAAAAGAGACATAAAAATATAAGTTACCATTTACGTTACATGAGAGTAAGCAGAGCATTGTTGCAGAATGTTTCTTTTTTGAAAAAATCCTTTAAAAGTTACTTTAAGGGGGGGGGGGGGAAAGTTACCTTAAAAAAGGAAGAATTTCTAAAGTATTAGTAATTTCTAGAAACAGTATATTCATTTATTCAAATTCCAATTTTATAAAAGGATAATATTTAAAAAGTAAAATAGTTGAAAAAATTATTTCTGCATTTACTTGGAAATGATGGTAGCTAATCTATTAAGAAATCTTAAGAAACATACTTAAGAATGCTAAAGCTATTTAGAGATATTTATTTAATATCTTTTTAATTAATTTCACTGAGAAAAAATATATACCGCCTTCATCTATAATGAATAAGTGGTTATTTTCTAAATCCCTTAACTAGAAATATAGATTTCCGAGCTATGCGCATAAGGCACGCCAATAAACTGAATGGACAAAATTATCGAGAATTTCTAGTCTATACATTTCTAGATGACGAAACAGTATTCTGAATATTCTGAATCTTTTGTGTTGCGGGAAATTCTCGCTTGATTTTCTAGAATTGGGTCATAAACCAAGATTATAGTTGCTGAAACCCGCCTCTTGTATTAGATTTTATTTGCAGAGATTTTTAAATAACTTTGCCCTCGAGAATGTAGTTAAACGATCTAGAATTCTAATAGGGGTTTCTAGAACTCGCTTTCAAAGGGGAATAGAATTTATAAGGACGACATTGAACTATTTTTTGTAGAGCCACAATTTAGATTATAAATATTAGTCACAAAATTTTTTCTCAGTGTGGAATAATTTAATTTAAACAATCAACTCGGATTCCGTGGATTATTTCTCCTCTTTTGTAGTAATAATTGAGAATTTTATGCAAACTTACACGATTAGAGGACTTAAATAGTAGTATTAATGTCTATAATAATGTCTATAATAACTATATTATTCAAGTATTTATGACATCACGAAATATTGTTTTGTAAAACTTCTAACTTTCGATCTGTTTGTCAGATCTAGGTTTTCAATAGCTTTAAACTTTCCTAGAATCATGCATCTCATTTAAAAAAAATCGTGTGTAAATTGATTCGGTGTTTTTTGAGTCTATAGCGAATTCACATACTAATATAGCATTTTATATATAAAGATCAATGAATAAAAAGTTGTAAATTTAAAATGTATATAGTTTTATATATATATATATATTAAAACATTATTGCTCAATTATCCACTCTTCTTAGTCTTTATAAGTAAAGCAGAATGTCTGATATCAATTTAACGAAATACCCTATTAAGAAAAAAAAAAAAAAAAAAAAAAAAAAAAAAAGAAATCTTCGACCATTAAGAAAAAAGAAATAGTGCTTTATGAAATTAAACTTCGATACCTTTATTTTATTTTATTTTATTTATTTATTATTATTATTATTATTATTATTGTAAACTAAATATTGTATATTTGTATTTGTTACCTTTTCTTGCATTGTTTTTCTAAAATCAAACTCACGGGATCTTCACTTTTAAAAATGGTTTCTTAAAAATGAGCTAAATTGTCTCAAAATAGCTCGGAAACAATATATACTTAAATTTGAAAGCCCATGTACTCATTTTTGAGTATATTGGCATGTGAAACATGGGAATATTGGGATTCTTATTGGTGAGCTCCATTTTGGAGCATGCCAATATACTCAAAATTGAGTACATGTGTTTTCAAATTTAAGTACATATTGTTTCGGAGCTATTTTGAGACAATTTAGCTCATTTTTAAGAAACAATTTTTAACAGTGTTACAGGTGTCAATTATTTTTTTATTTTTTTTTAATGGTTTAACTTACATCGTCTTAATGGATTATTATTTGGAGGTTAATTTTCTTTTTTAGTTAAATCTTCCATTGCTTCTTGTAATATTTTTCCTTTCTTGCTGGGAATTTTTTGAAAAGGTTTTCATACATTTTTTACTGTTAATTATTGCGTTGCATGAGCGTGGATTTTTTGTGTTTTTAATCGTATTTAATGTAATTTTAATGTACATTTTTGCCTACAGTATTATAATTTTACACGAAGTTATTTGTCTATTCCTAAATAAATAAATAAATAATAAATTAATAAATAAACAAATCTCACAGGATCTTACATTTTTCAATTTTTGTCTTAATGGATTACGATTTTGATTTATTTTTTAATTAAATCTTCCGCTACTTCTTGCAATATATTTTATTTCTTACTTCGAAATGTTTAAAAAGGTTTTCATATATGCATATATGTACTATACATACACATTTATAACAATTTTTTAGACGATCTGCTTCATACCAATCATTTTGACAGTTATAACTAATATTGTGTTATGTACCTAATTACCTAAATAGCATTCATTTTGTAAATTGATGAGCTTTTCAAATTATTAAGAAATATGCACTTGACATTATATATTTTTTAACTTAGCCATTGTTTACTATAGTTATTAGTTATTACATTAATATACATTGTTAGAATATAGCGTTACAATCCTTACACAATCATAAATATTCAGTTACTATTTCGCATTAGTGAACTCTTATGTTACTGGGTAATGAATTGTTAAAACAATTCATTTCTGTTACTGAATTGCTGATTCTGAATTGCTTATTTAAATTTAGAGTTGAATAAGCTATAATTTTAAGCTCTGAAATAAGATTAGGCATTTAAAGTTACCGTTATTAACACAGTGTGAGCTATGAATGAAAAAGGATCAACATGTTCATCTATTTTAATGGTTTATTTTGCAATTGTATAAATGTTAATAAGTAAAATAATTAGATAAAATAAAGAGTTTTAATTAAATATATATTCTGCGATTTATGAAGAGTAGTTAATCCAGTTATATGGGGCAGTTCTTATTTTTTATATTGTTTACAATATGGTACTTTAGAACGTGGTATAATATTTTGTTGAAATAATATTATTAATAATTCAAGTGTGAATGGATTTTAAATGAAAATTGAATGGATGGTTGTGTTTAATGTCGCCCTAGTACTGGGCTATGCATAATTGGTAACAGTACCCCTATGGATGTTTTTTTTTTGTTGTTGTTGTTGTTTTGTTTTGTTTTGTTTTTTACCTATTTTTAAGCTTAATAACTTGTAGGTAAAACATCAATTACCATATTTTGCATTTGTAAACCATGTATATTTTTATAAGTATGGCTTCCTGAAACTTGCTTCTAAAGTCATGATTTATTTATTTTTATCTTAAAACAACTGTAATAAAACTATTAAAACTTGTTTTTCAGCAGAAGAAGAAAATAAAATAACGTAAAACAGGAATTTTTACAATATTCATAAGAAATGGCAAAATGGTTTTGATTATATAGTCTACTCGATCTTCAAAAAGAATTCAGACGCCTGATATGAATTTGGCAGCAGATGCAAATAAATTTAAAAATGTATCTTTATCGAAATTATAGAAAAAAATATATTTTTTGCAATATTTTTGTTGTAAATAAATGCATGGAAAATTTTTACAAAAAAAAAAAAAAAAAACAAAAAAAAACAGATATTCTAAACTTTTTTATATCTAATAAAAATTTAGCTGATATTATATGCTATATAGTGATCCCTAATAGCAAATCTTCTCCAAATGACATCCTCAGGATATCCTCTGGGTATAAGACATCCTATGGACATCTTCAGGATGGATTATGGACAAGTGTGTTGTTAGAGATACATTATATGATTTCATATACAAATCTATATCAAAATTTCTAATATAAAACGGTTTTTTTATGATTTGCATCTTCTTAGAACAAAATCATTCTAACTATCCCGTTTAAATAAATGTTTGAACTTTTTAATAAAAAAATTCCCATAAAGATTTAAATAAAGAATTAAATATACTTATTAAAAACAGTGGCATAATAAAAATCATACATCTAAAAGAATTTTTTTGGAAAACGTATTCATTTGAACAGATATTCCTTTACCTGATTTAATTTGTTTTCCAGACTAAGCAATGGCTCAGTTTCATTTCCTGCACTTATTTAATTTACTCGCGGAATCTGCAGACTTAGAAAGGAACTACATGCGGCATAATTATTATAAATTGGATTCCATCACGGAAAGTAGAGAATAATGATTTTGTGTCTGACATTTTTCTTATATAACCGTTATATTTTACCGAATCTAGAGAACAGTCAGCGCATTAGTCGTATATACTTGCCTGACATTTACGTCTTTTACAATTTAGAATCATGTTCACGAAATACAGTTCTTTTTAATTTAACTGAACGTTTTAACAATACTTCAGTTTCTTTTTAATATATTGGAAGACAGTAATTTTACTCTCATGAAACATTTGATATTTATTAGTATTACGCTGAAAGTTGTTATTATATACGTTATTTGCTGCCTTTTTTCTATTTATACAAAATATGGGAAAAATATTTTCATATTTTAAAAGTAATTAATTAAATAATCTGGCGTGTCACTCACACGACTTTCTCTTACCCAGAAATTTATTACTATAAATACAGGTTGCAGATTAAAAGGTAAGATAACCAGTACTGTTATGTAAACCTGTGTTAAACAATTCATATTAGGCTTCTGAAGAGTTTTATATGATAATTAGTTCTGTGTGAGGGGGGCTACCGCCCCCTCAACCCCCCGTTTCATTAATGTACCTACATTTATATAGAATTTAATTCGGTTATTAAAAAATAATTCTGTTTTTAAAAAATCATTTATTAAAAATATTATTAAAAAAAATTATCTTTTGTCATAATGCAGACGATTTCCATATTAGAGAAGTAGTATAACACCAAATATCTAAAAAATGTCCATTGTATTCTCAATATTTAAAAAAAAAATTTTTTTTTTTTTCGTTAAAAGTAAAAAAAAATCGATAACTTTGTTTTAAATTATCGCAGATCGATGGTTCAACCATTCGTCTTAAAGGTATTAGCGAGCTCTTTTGAAAGATACCCATCATGAAAATTTACACCCCTCGAGGGGGGACTTCCCCCCAGGGGGGGAGGCGAGGCTCCTACATACACAATTTTTTTTTCCCAGTTAACTATCTCTATTACAAAAAATATATATTCGTTTCATTTGGTTTAGTGCAATCTATAGACGTTAAACTCTACTTACCTGCAATTTCCCCCATAGACGTAATGTATTTGAATACTTTTAAGTGTCCCTGTACACGAACCATTTGCTTGATCTTAACGAAAAGCTTACTGTAGCATCCCTATATGATACACATTTAGAATACCAAGTTTGAACTTTCTGCCTTAATTTGTTTTTGAGATATGCTGATAACAGACAGACACACACACACACACACACACAGACACACACACAGACCATTTGCTAAAAACATGATTTTCGTATTCAGGGCACCTCAAAACGTGTAAATATAACAAAATCTCGCGTTCGAAAATTTGACCCAAAAACAATACTTTGTCTACCTTATGGGTAAGAGAAAGAAAAAATTTATTGTAATGCAATTAGCTTCACATTATTTTTAAGTATTTTTCGTATATTGTAGAATAATTGTTCAACTATTATGAACCATCATTCAAAAATAAAGTGTGCACGAATGCACTGCACGATTTCTTAAGTTTTTTTTTTTTTTTTTTTTTAACCTACATAGTCAAAAGCAAAAGGGGATATTTTTTCAAGACCCTTTGCATTCTCATATTATTATTTCAAAACCATTTCTATTTCAGATTTGCTTCATATACGATAGGGTATATATAAAGTAATAACTAATACTTAAATCTGTTATAATTAACTAAAATTTTGTATTAGGGGAGGCCGGGGTATTAAGAGACAGGGGTTATAAGAGACGCAGTCAAAAAAACCACCAAAAAATATACTTAGACAACTTTAAAAATATGTAATATTAAGTATCATGTGTATTCTTTACTACAATACACTTATTGAGAAGTTTATAACACATTTTGATTTTTTTTTATACGATGAAAAAAAACCTTCACTTTGAACTTACCATAAAAGTTCGTGACTTTTTCTAAATTTTTTAAAAAAATTTTTTGTAGGTAAGATGTTTGGGATTTATTAATGTGTAACCTTTTGACCAAGAATATGACTTTTGATGTACAATTTTTAAAACCTTGAAAGCATTCTTTATTTACATGTTCTAGGCATGTTTCTTATTACCTCATTTTTATTTTTTGTTGGGGTAATAAGAGACACGAGTCTCTTATTTACCCCCACTGTTAATTCCTGTATCCTCCTCATTGTAGTTCCTGTTAATTCTGCCTGACTAGTTTACGAAGAGTTTACCTAGTGTTAGGCCTAGTCTAAGTTTACCAAGATAACTTTTTTTTTTTTCACTTTAAATCAAAAAACAGTTTTACTCATTAGGCTAGACCATATTTAATTGTTATGAATATGTAAATTTATGTTTAGAATGTCTATAAATTAGTATTTAGTCATTAATACTTCATTACATAATAAATAAGTTCATTTATAATTACTAGAAATTTTTTGTATAACATTTTGTTCGCTTGTATACACTTCAAAGATACGGTTTTTTGCCTATTTTCGACTACACTTTAGAAAATGCGTAAAACATTTTCTGCCCATTTTAAAAATTATATTGATGTTTTTTCTTAATCCCTAGGTTATGTTCATTATGTAGAACTATCATTAAGTACAATATTATATTATTTAGGACCTAATATTAAAAGATATGAATTTCACAAACACATTTATGACAGTTAATTTTCGAGAAAACATATTTTTTGAATGAATGTAAATAATAAAAATTAAAAACTATTGGCTGATTCAGAATTGTTTCCAGATGTCTTTTATTATCCTACATGATTTTACATTGCTATATATGGACAGTTACAAGCCTGGTCTCTTATTACCCCCCGTGGGGTTATTAGAGACAAGGATTTAATGAAAATTTAAAAAAGAAATTTAACAAAAAAATTAAGTTCAAAAATCACCTAAGAAATCAAGAGGAGTCCATTTAATGAAATTAATACGAGACATTTATTTCAAGTTATTTAGATTAATAGTATAGATTTTATTAATATTTTTTGTCTCTTATTACCCCTTTTGTCTCTTATTACCCCGGTTTCCCCTATTCAATATTGTTGCCCCACAAATCATGGTTAATCGTAACAGTTTTCTCAACGAAAATGAATTTAATGACTTATGAATGAAATGACGTTATTTTCGATGACGGCAATACTTCATATGTGAAATCTACTGAAAGTGACATCTTTTTAACGGGTGATTTTAACTATTTTAAGACAATACGTCATTTTGACGCATTCGTAGTAAAATGTTACACCGCATGCATGAATTTTTGTCGGAAGAATGATTTAAAAATATTTTTTTTAATCATTTCGCTGAATTTTAATTTTGAATTTCTTAATACATCTATTTAAGGAGAATGTATGTATTAGAAGTAGCTTACATATTAAATTTGAATTTTCTAGCTGTATTATTGCCACAGAAAACAAACAAATATGTGATTGTTGTGAGAGTTTTTTCTCACCCCGCCCAATGCGCGTGCACTAGAGTCGTCAAAATCCCACAGTATTTCAACTCTGTAACTATGTCATGTTTCGTTGAAATAGATTTAGTGGTTTACGATTTGTGAGTCATACTCACATATAATGATTTATATTTATATGGAGATGATTTTACGAAAAAAAAAATATGTAAAATGTATGATATCTAATGAATATATAATAACCCTTTCTATACAAAAAATGCACAGTCCTTATTATATTATTAAAATAACAATACTAAATAGCTAAAATAAATGAAGTACTGATATTTAATTTTATTTTATAATAAAATTATCTTTTTTTCTATGCACTGATTTAGGAAAAAAAAAAAGCAAAAAATTACAATAATTAACAAAGGAACTCATCTTCAATCATTGTTTAATTCTATAATTCAAGTATTTCTGATAAACGGATTTATTTTACTTTGAAACAACGCTTTCGTCTTGAATATTTAGTATCTTTTGTTTGAATACTTGAATATTCTACGACTGACAATTGCTCATGAAAAAAAAAAAAAAAAAAAAAAAAAAAAAAAAAATGCGTTTAAGAAAAAAATTTCTTTGTTTGTGCTCTTTATACAAAAAATCTGATCTAATTAAATTTTGATAAAGAAGGCTAATTATCATTATATTTTTGTTAAATGAATGAGAAAAAGATAAGAACTGTTCAAATAATCACTAGATTTTCATTTAAATTTTTGAATTCCTTGTTTTGATTTCTAACCTCATTTGAGTCATCAAATTAGAAGATAGTTTTTTTTTTTTTTTCTATTTATCATATTATTCTGCTTAATCATTTAATCTTTTAATTAGTAATTATACGTGGCATAAATTATACAATAATATGAGATGCATGAATGAATAATATAACTTAGAAATTCCAGACTCTTAGAAATTTCATTAGTCAAGCTCTTTTAAACACCAATAACATGCAAATCTGCATGAAAATCGGCCCCAACACCATTTTTACAAATTGTTATGTAAAATGACCTTCTGAATCCGAGTATGATGCCCGTTTTGCCCTATCAACCACCGTTTTTAGGGACCCCACCCACTATTTTTTATCACTTTTCGGTAATTTTATGGCAATAAATTCTATTTATATGGGGGGGGGGGGGAAGGATTGTTTCAACTGTTAAATATCTCCAGAAGAGCTACAGAGTTGGATAATTCTAAGACAGGAACATTTGCAGCAAGGAGAAATTTTAGAGGGGGGGGGGGATATTTGTCACTGAAATTATGTATTACATGTATTATAGTTTATTAATAAATTATTATTATTATTTACTAAAAATTATATATTTTTGTTTTTTCTCTTTAAGTGTTAAAATAATTATTTTCCATTCTCCAAATCAAATTCATGGATATAAAATTATCGAACAGTGATAAAAGTTGTGGGAAATGTTGGCGTCCCAAAAAAAAAAAAAAAAAACTGTGGGCGATTGAGCAAAATGAGGGTCATATTCGGAATCAGGAGGTCAATTTACATAAGAATCAGAAATAATGGTATCAGGGCTCATTTTTTTTTTTTTTTTTCCTTGCAGCGCAGTGTGCTTACATTTCATAGTATATTTTAAATAATATTATCATTATTTTAGCACACTGGTTTCGAATAAAACCCCTCATATTTATCAAAAGATTATATTTTTAATCTATGTTTTTTTTTTATTATTATTATTTAAATGTGCCTGCTAGAATGACTTTTTTTTTTTAAATTTATTTTTGGTGTGGAGTTTTTTGTTTCTTTTATTCGAACACTTAATTGCTTCTGATATTGGTTTATGAAATTTATGGGTTTCAGAAACTTCTTTTTGCCTGTGTATCAAGGAAATCTGACGTAATTAAATTTCAATAAACAAATCTAATCATCATTGTTTTATATTTCATTGAAGGAAAAGAAGACTTTTCTGTCTTTAAAAATTATTCAAATAACACCTACGTTTTAGATTACATTTTTATAACCCGGATTTTTTTTTTTTTTTTTTATATATATATTTATTTTTAGCCCCATATGAGTCATCAAATTCAAAGATATAATTTAATTTTATTTATTAACTAGCAGGCTATGCCCGCTTCGCTGGTCACTATTTTTAAATGAATCATTATAATTAACGATTTCTTAAAATTGCATTAATTTTTATCATGTGAAAAAAAAAAAAAAGAAAAAAAAAAACTCAGATCGGGAAAAATGTCGCACCGGGGCCCCACTGCCTTCGGCAGCGTAGAGCCGTGCGCGATGCGCACGCGCGAATGCATATATATGAGCACCCTAATAATTTTACAAATTCGAAAATATCCGTAATCGATTTGTAAGTATCAAAAACCTCTATGCACCAGTTTTGAACGATCTATCTCTATTTTTATTTTTTTGCCCCTCCGCTCTCTCCCCCCTTCCCGCCCCTCCCAATAATTTTAAAAATTCAAAAATATCCGCAATCGATTTGTAGGTATCGAAAACCTCGATGTACAAATTTTGAACGATCTAACTCTATTTTATTTTTTTTGCCCCTCCGCCCTCCCTTCCCGGCCCTTCTAATAACTTTACACTTTCGAAAATATCCCCATTCGACTTGCAGGCCTCTAAAACCTATCTGTACCAATTTTGAATGGCCTAACTGTATTTCTATTTGTTTTTGCCCATAGCCCCCCCCTTACCGCCCCACCCCCTTACCGCTCCTGCTAATAATTTTACAAATTCGAAAATATCCCCAATCGATTTGTAAGTATCGAAAACCTCTATATACCAATTTTGAACGATCTAACTCTATTTTTATTTTTTGCCCCCCCTCTCCCCTCCCCCTTCTCGCCCCTCCTAATAACTTTACACTTTCGAAAATATCCCCATTCGACTTGCAGGCCTCTAAAACCTATCTGTACCAATTTTGAACGGCCTAACTGTACTTCTATTTGTTTTTGCCCATAGCCCCCACTTACCGCACCTCCTAATAATTTTACAAATTCGAAAATATCCGCAATCGATTTGTAAGTATCGAAAACCTCTATATACCAATTTTGAACGATCTAACTGTATTTTTTTTGCCCCCCTCTCCCCTCCCCCCTTCTCGCCCCTCCTAATATTTTTACACTTTCGAAAATATCGTCATTCGACTTGCAGGCCTCTTAAACCTATTTGTACCAATTTTGAACGGCCTAACTGTATTTTTATTTGTTTTTGCCCCATAGCCCCCCCCTTACCGCCCCACCCCCCTACCCGCCCCTCCTAATAATTTTACAAATTCAAAAATATCCGCAATCGATTTGTAAGTATCGAAAACCTCTATGTACCAATTTTGAACGATCTGACACTATTTTTATTTTTTTGCCCCCCCCCCTTCTTGCCCCTCCTAATAACTTTACACAAACGAAAATATCCCCATTCTACTTGCAGGCCTTTAAAACCTATCTGTACCAATTTTGAACGTCCTAATTGTATTTCTATTTGTTTTTGCTTCATAGCCGACCCCCCCCCCTTGCTGCCCCACCTGGAGGCTGAATTTCTAAAATTCCAGAAATTGGTTTTTAGATAGTTGCATTAGCTATATTTTAGACCAAAAATTTCACGTATATCTATTTTTTTTGTTTGAGATATATAGGATTATGCGAAATCACGTTTTACGCATGTGAAATCACGTTTTGCCCCCCCCCGCCCCCCTTGGGGATCGAATTTCAAAAATTCCAGAAACAAATTTTTAGACATTTGTATTAGCTATATTTTAAAGCAAAAATTTTACGGATATCTGTTTTTTTGTTTGAGATATGAAGGATTTTGTGAAATTATGTTTTGCCCCCTCCCCCCCCCCTTAGGGGGCGAATTTTGTAAAATCGCTTGCGGCGTTGTCTTTCTCGGGTCGTAAACATTAACCGTGCCAAATTTGGTCCCGCTCGGTGAAGCGGACTAGGATTTTATAGCGGACACACACACACACACACACTCTGCTCTTTTATATATATTGATTGTATTACCCTGCTTAATCTCACTATGTTTGGGTAAGTAAGTTATCTCAGTCATAATTAGATATTGACTGGAAATGGAAAGAATGAATTTTTTTGAATCAGTTGCTCGTTACAAGAGCTTATCCTTAATATACCTGTCTTCATCAATGCAACAATTCATGTTTTTTATCTTCATCTTAAAATAATATAAATTTAAATATTCTAATACATTAAATGAAATTGTAAAAAACAGAGATTTTATATAACTAATTTTAAAAATTTCAGTAGAAAGTGGACCGTGATATAAACAACAGTGGTAGTGGCAAAAAGCCAATCCTCGTTTTTGTAATATTGTATTAAAATAAATGCGTTGAATAAAAATTATTTAAAAACAATAACATTTTATAACTGTGTAGCATCATGTTTGTATAAATTTATGAATTGTTGAAAATAATGATATATCCCTAGGTAACTTAGTGATTCATGTATGGATGTATTATCTATATCAGCGTAATTTTCCACCTCATTAATATTTGATTAGAAACATTTAAACAAAATATTACAAATAAACGAATTATTTATGAAACAAATATTTGAAAATTTGAAAAAAAAAATATGAAATCTCTCTCTTTCAAACATACGTAGTTTTACCTAAAATGATGTTACATTTCCTGGGATGTAAGAGGGCTTCATGTAATACATGATTTAACGTTCTCGTTTTTATTGCATTTTTTTGGAAATTACATTTGTTTAATTCAATTATTCTCAATTTTATTTTAATCATATCGTATATTGCATAAATGTCCTCAATTATACATGCACCCCTAACAGCATATCTCATCCAAAAGATATCCTTAGGATATCCAATGGATGAAAATACGTCCAAAGGACGTCATCAGGATGTATTATGGATAAGTGTGGTGTTTGGGATGGTTCTAATTTCTTGATATAACTTGTGTTTTAAATGTTTTAAAAATAACCTTGACTCACTACTCTCACTTTTTCTGCAACTATATTATTCATAATGTGGAATAAGATTTAATAAATTATGAGTGATGCATAATTTTATTGCTTTTTAAATAACGTTCAATGAATATTCTGTGTGACTCATTATTCTCTTCACTCTAATAGACTCTTCCCACCTGACGTCAGAGGTCACATGATAAATGAAAAACAAATAGCAGACGAAGTCTTGTATATCTATAGCGAGAACGACAGCTGAAATAACATATTTTCAATTCTTATTTTTGATCAATCGTATTTAATGTTTGTTTTTTTATACATCATACTTTTTAATTCATTTTAATTCATTATTCATCATCTTTTATTTGCTGTATACATTTACAGTCATCATTTAGTTTATATTTGTTATTGATATTCATGGATAACATGCTAAAAACTCTGATTTTTGGTACTTAAATTATTGACAGTGCAACATCGTACGGCGTAAATCCATTTAGACCAGTAACTAAGTTAATTAACTTGTTGTAACACCTGTATGCAATTAAATTAATGAGAACATTTTAAAATTTCAAATTAGAATCATCCACAAGACATTCCACAAGAAGCTATTATTTTTTGCTAGATCAATTAATGTAACAGTTACACTAGAACATACAAAAATCGATTCTTACAGTTCAAAATAAATAAAAACATAAAGTGTTTTTTAAAAATTATAAAATTTACAAATACAACTATTCTACTGTTTACAAATGCACTATATTACTTTCATTTTATTTAGTATTAAATATTAACATTTTGTTCTTAAGAACAATATTTAATTGAATTCGATTTTCAGAATTTGATTCTTACTTTTCGTCTATCACATGATTGAGCAGACGACGCTGGGAAGAGTCCATTATATCCTGTAATGTGCTTCATAATATATGAGTGATGCCTGATATATATATATATATATATATATATATAAACTAAAATAAATGGTTTTGTTTTATACATTTGTAAATATATATTATTAAATTGAATTTCTTAGTTTCGCTTCTTGCAAATTACAAATTTAACTACAGTAAAACTTCTGTAAATGCCCACCTCTGTTGAAGGGACACTTTCTTTTAATATCAGTTTTTTCTGTTCCTAAAATTTTTCATAGTATAAAATACTAATTTAACTCCATTAAAAACCTTAAAATACTTTCTACCTTTTTTAAATGGTCATATATTTTCCGATAACAAATATATATTTTTTTTCTTTTGACTTGAACAGCCTACTATGTGTGTAATAATAACCTATGTCCAGAGAAAAGAGGTATATAATAAGGCTTCCTAATTCTGAAATTTAGAGATAAAGTTCAGACTTGGAAATTTTTAGTCATAAATTATTCACCTAGTAAATTTAATTGCAACAGCTTCTAAATTTAAAATTTTGAACGTCAGATAAAGTATCAAACCTAGTTAACGCTTTATATCAAAAGTTAAACTTAGTATTTTCCTCTTTAAGACATTATTGGAAATTCTAATAAACAAAATAATTGCTAAATATCTTTCCAATTCAAACAAAATAATATTAATACTTGTTAGAAATAATGAAAGACAGAAAAATAATGTAAACTTGAATACTTAAAATCATTAATTTAAAGATTCAATTTAATTATTTAATTATTTATTTTTTGACTGAATAAAGATTTTATAAATAATCTCTATTTAAAGGACACCTCTCAGAAAGTCCAATTTTTTGTGGCATGTTGGGTGGCCCTTTAAAGAATGTTTCAATGTATATGTCGTAATAAAAAATGGTTTAGCAACTTATTTTATTTCAAGCGAAGAAATTCGATTTATAACGTAAAAGTGTGAGCCTAAACATAATCATTAAATCCATATACGTATCAATCATTCCTTTGAATTCTGCAGTGTATATTCATTTATTAAGGTGTGCAGGCGTCTCTTTATATTTTAACAAGAAAGAAAGAATCTGACAACAAAAACATCTTTTACGGGGTCTGTAAATAATCTTTATTAAACGGCACAATCCAGCATACTTATTTCAGTATCAATTTATCCTATCTATTTTCAATGGAGTCTGCATTAAATTTATTAATTTATATATTTCTAAATTCGTTTCTGTGAAAAAAAACAAGTGTCTGTCGTATATTGAAGAGTAAGAGTTAATTGTGAATGCTAATTTCCTGAAGATGATGATAGATCAGAAAGGTTTGTCTTTTTATAAATCCATCAACTCTAAGTTTTAACAAGATCATTAAATCCATTCCTGGGTAAACAAAGGTTTGTTCACATTTTTTAATGAGACAATTTTTTCCTGAAGATGAAGATAAGTGAGATGGGTTTGCCTTCTCAAAAAAAGAGTCCCTAATTTATCAAAACATTTTGAGCTATTCTCGAAAAAAAAAAAAATAATAATAATAATATAGTTTATGAAATATTTTGCAAAGAGCAGAATGAAGGTCAATAGTAAACGATAATTTTTCTGAAGATGAGGATAACTCCGATGTGTTTGTTATCATTAAAACCGTTATATATTTTTCTTTATAAACCAAATTTCTGCCGTATTTTAAAATCGGTGGATTAAGGATAAGCAGTGAACGCGAATACTCCTGAAGATGAGAATGAGTTTAATAGATTTTTCAACCTAAAAAATAACCTTAATCCAAAATATTAATCAAAATTCTTATATCTATTTCCATGTAAACCCAATTTCGGCCATAATTTGCAACAGACAGATAAATGGTTAAAATGGAACGTGAATTTTCTTCAAAATGAGTTGGATTATTTTTTAATGTTTATTTTTCACTATTTTTCAATTCTGTTAATTTAAACACTAAATTTTACTAACGAATCTTTAATCACACTGCTGATTGGTCTAGGGGCGTGCCTTTGACACATTCTCTGATACTCTCGGGTATAAATAGTTTAAAATTAACTTATTCTATTTTTTTTTTATCGTTTTGGTAAGCTACGAGGCAGGTGAGAGATCTTTTCAGTGCCAATGTCTCATCAGGCCGCATGCGAAGGCTTCAGCGTAAATAATCCAGAATATTTACTTAAAGCAGAACTAACAATTTCAGTCACTGTCACTAACAAAAAGAAAAAAAAAAATCAGGAGTAAAAATGTTTAGGATTACAATTTCTGTAGTAAAATGAATGATCCTTTTTAAACACTTTCCAATAAAGTTGAAAAATGTTTATGACTTTGGTTTGTTTGTCTGTCCGTCTGTCCGCACTCTACTTTCGTTAAATGTCCATGGAATTGCTTGAAACTGATATATGTCCTTTAAGTACACTATGGAACTTTCCCTATTGAAAATGGGGTAAATACCACCATTGGTTTGTTGTCAGGGATATGAGTAATTCTCTGAAAAGTGGTCATTTCATGTCCCAGTAGTCTTGAGGGCATATTTTTAAAATCACAAAAACAAAAATCTGTCAGAACTATCAATATTAACTAGTTATGCATATAAACTGTTATTCTTTGGTTACTGGAATTCAAATACAATTTTTAAATATTTTTTTTTAATGCAAAATATCATTCCCTCACTGTGTCCCCATTCACACATGTAAGTAAATAAAATGGTTTCTGTGGTATTATAGCATGTATAATTAGATTATTTGAATTGAAAATTTATTAAATATACTTTATAAATATTTATCCATTATGCCACATTTATATATTATACAATGTAAGATATTGGAACACTCTTTATTGTTGTCCCTGGTAACAGACATCATTCCCTCATCAAACTATAATTACACGCCTACTTACTCCATTAATAGAAGCACGTGCTTTATTTAAGTCAAACTTAATTTATATAGCCGCAAAGTAAAGAAGCCATTTTGTGTTCTGTTGGAAACATTTTACAATGAGTAGCATATGGCTCTCAAACGTTAGATTGAAATACAGTATTTTTATTAATGTCATTCCCTCATTCATTATAAAGTTAACTAAAAGAAATCAAATTTGTTTTTTTATGTTATTATAGTAATAAAAATATGTTTTAACAAATATTTAATGTTTGAAAATACAATTAAACCTAATCATATTTTTATAAAGTAATTTCTAGAAGAAATTTGTCATTCCCTGATTTCTCTAATTAGTAAAAATAATACTGTTTCAAAAAATTGCCAGTTACAGTTTGGTTTATATTATTTTTTATTAACTGTAACATATATGTACATGCACACACACATAAAAAAAAATGGAGCAATTTTATTTGGCTAACTTTTTTTTTTTTTTAAAAAGCCCACTTTTCAGAGAATGACCCATATACAAAAACATTTCGAATCACTTTGTCCTATGAGAGGTATTTCTATATTTTCTATTTTAACATTTTTATTTCGAGCAAATTATAATGAAAATGATATTAACAATACATGTGCTCAAGAAAATGCTTTCTATAAAATGCAGTATAACTAACACACAATTCAGTTACGTTAATGGCTATAATTGAAAATTGGTGTAATTGCATTTTCGTTTGCATTAATCGTTTTCAATAATGCTTTCAATTAATCGTTTTCAATTTTTAATGATGCTTAAGTGTGATTATGATATGAATTCAGCTATATGTCTGTATGTCCGTCCATCTGTCCATCTGTGTATCTGTCTGTCCGCTTTCTAACTCCCGTAAATATTTACGGAATTTCTTGAAACTGATGTATGTTATTCAAGTACACTATGGGCTGTTCCCGATTGAAAATGGGGTAAATATGTACAGGGATACCTAAAACAATTCCGAAGCATTGTGTTATATGATAGTTTATTTCTATAAATAACATTTTATTTCATTTTATTTATTTATTTATTTATTTATGTAAATAAAATGAAATTGACATTTATCATTCATATTCAAAAGAAATGCTTCCTATAGAATATAGTAATGGTTAATATTAATAATTACAGAGGCACACAAAAATATTCTGTTACATTAAGTTCTACAGTTGGAAATTTCATGAATTGCATTTTCATTTGTGTTAAAGGTTTATATATATATATATATATATATATAAATTTCGATCAATATTTACGTGTGATTATGAATTTAGTTAGTTTGTCTGTCTGTATTTTACTTCTGTCTGTCCGTTGTGTAATCACGTAGGCAAAGTAGTATGAGTTTTAAATGGCGCAACGAATGCGTACAGTTGGAAAGTGTTAATAATCTATGCGAACTGTATGATTTTTTGTTTTTGTTTTTTATGATTACGAAGATCATCGCTCGCTTGTGTTTTTTAAAACGCTTTGCCTAACGTTTTAATTGTTTTTTTCTGTGCAGACTGGTTCTGTCGACGCATGCAACAATTCTACAGTCTCACTTAGATTTAGGAGGTTTCTTTCAAGTTGTTTTCTTTTTCTTTCTTTCTTTCTTAAAAGAAAAAAAAAAAAATGAAAGAAACAGAGAGAGGGAGTGAGAAAGAGAAAGGATTTTTCAGAGTCAAAATTCTAAATTTAAACATTTTTGGTTATTTTTTCTTCATGCTTTTTACATTTTAATGGAGTTATAAACATTGGTTAAGAGTAGGTACTCTAAAGAACTCATGTTAGAGCTAACGTATCTTCTTACAACAAAATATACTGAAACAGGAGTATACGTCGTTAATATAGTTGACATGTTTTATAATACTTATATATATATATATAATTTTTAAATTAATTTGAATTTTTAAAAGTATCATTCTGACTAAATATAGCTAATAGGCACCACACTTTAAAATGTAAAAAACGAGGGAAAAAAGGCTGAAAATTCATAGAAACACGAGAAAAAAGAGTCAAAATTCCATAGAAAAAAACATGGGACAAAAACAAAAAAAGTCACAGTGTCAAGTGTAGAAAAAAAAAATCACCGGCTAATACCGAAAAAAATAAAAGGAAAAAATTGACTAGAAAACGGCAGAGTTGGGGTATTAAACCTATCATGAAGGGTAAATACGTCTCGCTTATTATAGACTTAATAATAATTTTCAGTTTTAATATTTTATATATTTTAATACACATTGAATAAAATTAACATAAAAAATAAAATAAAATAAAATAAAATTATGCAGACATAATACGAAATGTAAATCTTCTATTATCTAAATTTTCTCTCCGGGAAACAGATTAAAAAAAAATATCAAATTAATAGTTTTGACAGGTTATTATATATTTTTATATTTAAATCATCATTAAGAACAAATTGATGCATGGAACAGTATCATTATTTTTTTTATTATGCTCAAATAATGTTTTAAATTACTCTTAAAAATTATTAATTTCATCAAATGCAATAAAAGATAATCAGGTTAAATTAGAATCGTGTTTTTAAAAGTATCTTTAAGTAATTACAATTATAATACCCCGTAAACTAATGGTAATATCATAATTTTTATGCGTGTTTAAAATTCGAATTTCAAAAAGTTTATTATGAGGAATTTTTTCAAATGTTTATGATATATCCCACGATATATTGTAATTTAATTATCTATTGCATTTACTTGTGACAATTTATCATACTCGATCATTAAATTTTATAGTTAGCAATTTCAGTTAATATAAATGATTAATGAACGAAAAAAATGCTTATTGCATATTATTTTATAGAGTAGTAGCAAACCCATGCGAATTTTTCGCACTTTATTTCTTTCCTTATTTACTTTTAAACTTTTAAACTCATAAATATTATACAATTTTCACCACCTAATTAAAATTTTCATTTACCAGAAGCTAAATTAGTATTATAAACAAATTAATATTGTGAAATAGTGAAACTAAAATCATTCAAAGAAAGGTTTCAAAATAAAATTCGTGGTTGACAACCAAGTTTTCATATTTCCGCAAGCAGTACAGGTCTAGTACTGGGCCCTCATGACTCCTTTTATATTGTTGTCGCCATATTGGAGATGACATTTTATTTATTTGTTTTAGAATAATTTTTTGTTTAAAAAATAAATAAATAAATAAATAAATAAATAAAATAAAATAAATAAATAAATAAAAACTTATTCCTATTTTGATTATATTTTATGAATGCGATTTTTAGTCAATTAATGATAATAATTCCTATTCTGTATATATCTTTAAAGTTCTGCTATGTTTAAAATGACGCTTCCAAAGATTCTGAAGAAGCAACTTTTAAAAATACACTTTTCCATAAAATGATCTCATAAGATTACTGTCATTTTTTTTTCTGATTAGATCATTAAGCTGAAACCACGTGCTTAAATATTGTCCATTTATAAATATTATTTATTTTATCCTTGCGTATTTTATTAATTACATCTCTATCGTATCATTTCAACAAAATGTAATCACAATTGGTCCACGTTAGAGAAATATTATATAGATTGTGTGTATTTGAAACTTACATGATTAAAAATTTGTTAAATCTTTAACTACCAATGGTTTTTTTAAAGAATAATTAATATAAAAAGCGTATAACATCGAAATTATGCAAGGAATATCAAAATTATAAATAATAATAGTATATATATACACCTCACTTTAATATAACGAAATGGCTATAATCGCTACACGTAGCCATTTTTGTTCCAGAAAGGATTTTACAGAGTGTTCTCGCTTTTATTTTCTTGCCAATTTTCACGATCTTTACGTGTGTTATAATAAATTCATGTATTACCTCAAGAATCTACCATCAATATTACAAAAAATATAAGGAACATAAAAAGTAAATATTCTTTTATTTTTTTTCTACATATTTTTATTGTTAAAGTATCTTTCTGTATCTCTTTGCACCAATGATACACTAAAGAGTCTCTCGATAAATCCTCATTAATTACAAAGATGAGGTTTTATACATATTTTGTGTTGCATATAACTTTAAAAATTGCTCTTAAGTAAATAAAAAATATATATTTAAATACATTTTTTGTTTGTTTCATAATGAAATAAATAAAGGTATTCATTATTATTATTTTAACTATTAATTTTATATCTTGCCTTCAAAAACTTGACATTCGTAAGAAAAGTAATCTGGTGTGTCACTAACACGACTTTCTCTTACCTTGAAATTTAATACTAAAAGTACAGATTGGGGGGGGGGGGGTTAAGATATTAAGGGTTATTATATTATATTACATTATTATATATTAAGGTTTATTAAGGGTTAAGATAACGAATATTGTTATGTAAACCTATGTTAAAACAATTCAAATTAGGCTCTGGAACAGCATTATTTCACAAATAATTCAATGTGAGGGATGCAACTGCTCACCTCAAACCCCGTTTTATTATTGTATCTACATTTATATAGAATTCAAATCTGTTATTATGTTAAAAAGTTTATTTAAAATTATTCAGACAACTTTGACAAGCATACACGCATTTTTCCTTGAAACTTAACAATCTTGAACAAACATTTCTAGTAACAATTGTTTTAACTTCAAAATACATCATTTAGATCGCCTGAAATTATTTGTTTTTAATTTACTCTAACAGACGCAGTCAAAGATAAAACTATAAAACTTGACTTCGCTAATCAGGTACCCTTAAAACGTGTAAATAAAAAAAAGTGACGAATATTTAGCTTAAAAAGATACATTATTTATCTTATGACTATGAGGACTTAATTTCAATTCCTAAGCAGCGGGCATGGGGCCGGACATGGTAAAATATTATATTAAAGCACTTCCACTTACAAAATGAAAAAGAATGTTATGGCTTAAGTATTGGCAGCCCTGTATGTATTCTGAAAGTTATGTACACTTCACATGGTGCACATAAATATAATCCTATATTAATAACACACAGCACAACCTAAAGTACACTTCCATCAATTTTCAAGCATTGTCGCATTATAATCTAGTTCTTTTGAGTGACCCTGTAAACGAACAGCGAATGATTTCTATACCCTATTCTACATGAAACATGTTTTTAAGCATATAAAAAATATATTCGTTTCATTTGACTTAGTGCAGTCTATAAATTTTAAACTACTTACCTGCAATTTTCCCCATAGACGTAATGTATTTGAATTCTCTTGTGTGTCTTTGTACACGAACCATTTGCTTGATCTTAATGAACAGGTTAGTGTAGAAACTCCATATGATACACTTTAGAGTACCATGTTTGAACTTTCTGCTATAATTTGTTTTTGAGACATGCTGATGACAGACAGACAGACAGACACACAGAGACCAACCGCTAAAAACATGATTTTTGAATTCAGGGGACCTCAAAACGTGTAAATATAACAAAACCTTAATTTTGAAAATTCGACCCAAAAAACAATACTTTCTCTACCGAAAGTAAAAAAAAAAAAAAAAAAAAAAAAAAAAAAAATGGGCATAAAATTCATATTACACCAAGTATTATTAATAATAATAGATATACTCCAAATAAACATCTAAAAAGGGTTGGTATACATGGTAATATAAAATTGAACATTCGATAAATTCTTCTTCATTGGGCTTATTTATTTATTTTTTATTTCGAAGGAATAGATTCCCATTGTGATTTATACAAGGAATGTTATGCGTCCTAGATTAATATGAAAATATCGATAGAAAATATTGAATAACAAAATAAGTTTATAAAAGAGAAAAATAAAAAGTATATATTTTTCGTTTAATTTTTTAAAACGACTATACTCTATGTTATACTGAACAAAAAAGTTTACTGAAATCGGTATATGTGACGTTAATGCATTGAACAGACATGCGCAATGTTTGTTAATACTTTTATGCGTAAAAATTTAAATTTATATATATATTTAACTATCATTAATGCTAAAATATTAATATTATGAATTTTTTAAGAAAATTGAAGTAATTCATATTTTTTTAATACGGAATGGGAAATTTTAATATAAAAATTATAAATATAGATCATAAAATTAAAGATAAATCATAAAATTACAATGTTGTTATTATATTATTATTGTTGTGTTTGATAATGTTAATTTATTGCTATTCATTTGTAGAAAAAATAAATAAATAAAAAAGCAAAGAACTATGTTACACGAAATAGCATTTATAGAAATATGTATATTTCAAATAAACATACAAAAATAGTCTTGATTCATTCGATTGCATAAAGTTTTTTTTTTTTTTCTTTTACTATTTGCTTATTTTTTTTTAATCTAAGAAATTAATAATACAATTGAACTTAACAACAACAAAAAAAAAATGTACACAATATAGAAAATTACGAAAAATAAATAGAAAATATGAATCAACAGTATATAAACGGCTAGAAACATTTTTGTGTAAAATTTTTACTTGAATTTTTGACCATGTCTGGATTGAGTCTTAGTCTTAACAAGAAATCTTACTAAAATGCATGTATAAGTCGTTAATACATAGAATTGACCATGCATGTTGGTTTTTAATTATTTTATTCTGTCCCCAAAAATTAAAAGGTCTTCACTCCATTTATGCTTATTTTGGCGTTTTCGAATCGATAATAAATAAATAAAATAAAATAAAACCCTATTTTATGATGTTTGAAAGTTTTAAGTCTAGTACAGTCATGAGTTACATTGAAATTTACAATGGATCCTAATTCCTGTTTTTCGAAAACGCTATAATTTTTTTTTAAAGAAGTTGGAGCTAGGATACTATGCCTATAAGTATGTACTGTGTATATGTGACAGTACTAAAAAAATATATCTCTGAAAGGAGGCAGTCCGCCAGAGGGCGTCGAGTTTCCACCGTCGTTTATTTTAGTTGGAAATCGCGTTTAAATTGCTTATTCATAATTTTAGTGGTAATTTATGGCGTTAGTGGCAAAAATAATTTAATTACTATTTATTAACATTACAATTAAGCACTTTAAATGCGATTTTTAACGAAAATAAAATACGGTGGGAACTCGACGTCCTCTGGTGTCGACGTCTTCTTTGCAGAGATAGATTTATTTTATTTTACTTTATTTTACTTTATTTTATTTATTTATTTTATTTTATTTTTTTTGTTTATTTTTTCGTGCGATAAACACACTGCATTCTTTTACGGATTGTAGTTAGAGCTTTTTAATTTATAAAGACAATATTTACGAAAATTTTAAACTAAATTGATTTTTTTTTTTTTTTTTAACTGCCATTCTTATTTAATGTTGATATCGTTTGATAATAATTATTAGTTTATTTTATTTTATTTTATTTTTCCGAAATCCATCTTTTGTAACTTACAATTAAATATTTTAATTATAAAAAAAATATTAATTATAAGAACATAAAATGAAACCTAAATCATTTGCTATTAAAATTTTCTCTCTCAAGAATAGAATAACAAACAATCATGAAAAGATGTTAATTTTGACAGGTTATTATTTTTTAAAAAATAATTTAATACATCATTAAGATCAAATTGATGCTTGAAACAGTATCTCTAATATTTGATTATACGCAAATGATATTTTACATTACTCTTAAAAAATAGTTGTTTCATCAAATCTAATAAAAGATAATTAGGTTAAATTAGAATTGTGTTTCTTAAATGTATCTTTGTATAATTACAGTGATAATACCTCTTAAACTAATGGTAATTTTCATGAATGTTTAATATATGTAATTTAAAAAAGTTTATTATGAGTTATTTTTTTTCCTGTGGGTTATGTTAATATTTTTTCCAAAAGAAATTGTAATTTAATCTTCCA
The DNA here is from genome assembly GCA_963930645.1 of Salticus scenicus. Lineage (NCBI taxonomy): Eukaryota > Metazoa > Arthropoda > Arachnida > Araneae > Salticidae > Salticus > Salticus scenicus. The sequence goes on along the minus strand of OZ005653.1, from coordinate 220,115,788 downwards.
TTACAGTTGCCCGTGATAATTTATCACGCACTCTCATTTAACATTATATATTTACCAATTTGAGTTAATAAAATAATAATAATAATAATAATAATAATAATGGATATATAAATAATTTTCTTAATACCTATTAATAAGAGGATTTTATGTGATTAGGAACCTCAAATACACATTATATTTTTAATAAAATGTAATTATATGTAAAAATACAAAGCTTGATATATTCATCTGGTAGCTAACTTTTAAAAAATTACCTATATGGGGCATATAATATGCAGTTTCCAATAGTTTATTTGAGTAGTAAAATACAAAATACAATTTTTGAATTTTTTAAAGTATGTTAAAAAGGTATAATATTTTAAAATTTCTTCTTCTTAAATTTTTAATTGAGGCATATAACAAAATACATGAATTCACTTTAATCCGTACTATGTTTAATACTTTGAGTGCCAACTTTAAATCTTTATCTCTAAAACAGATAGAAATGAATTTAAATCATGTATAATTTTAGATGCTTAAAAGTAATTTTTTAAATATATATGCAACAGGGTAACTAGCAGTCAGGAAAATCAAAGAATTAGAAAAAAGTCAGGGAATTTAGAAAATCTGGAAAAGTCAAGAAATAGTCAGGGAATTTCATTTAAAGTTAGGGAATTTTGTCAAGTTTTGTAAAAGTAAGCTATATTAGTCATTAAATTGTTAATGGTATTTTAAATCATTAAATTTTTCGCTCATGTCGTAAATTTTAATGGGAAATAAACAGTAAGAGTCAGGGAAAAGTAGGAAAAATCTCGAAAAATAGTCATGGAAAAGTCAGGGAATTTAGAAAAGTTTCTAGCTACCTTCACTGTAAAATTGTTTTTCTAAAATAGGTAAAAATTTGTAAGATATTTGGGTAAAGCAATGTTCCAAATTGGAAAATTCTGTTTCTAACGCAAAATTTCAACCTAAATTGGATACGAGACCAATTTCAGATAGAATCGTTTTGGGGTTTATTTTTTGCAGAGTACATACGTATACATACGAAATTTTTACATTTTGTTTAGATCGTTTACGCATGTTAAATATTTTTTTTTTTTATAAGAGGTGAGTGATACAATATTTTTTACAGCATCTTTATTTATTATAGACAAAAATATAAAATAAGATAGAGAACCATACATAACAAGTTTGTAAACTCAAAATAGATAGATTGTTTGACTCATTTTGGGTTATAAATGGAACTTTCCAATTTGGAACTTTGCTTTACCCAAATATCTTACAAATTTTTACCTATTTCAGATTATTATTTTTATTATTTTTATTTATTTATTTATTTATTTATTTATTTATTTTTTACAGTGTTGTGCAATAAAATTATGCATAAGACCTTGTCTTAGTACTTAATGAGAATTTAATGATTTATTGCATTAGTGAACCATTGATACACAGAGATCGAATAAGAGATCATGACCTTGAAATCGTTAAAAAAATACTTTTTATGTTCTTTATATATTTTCTTATATTGACGGAAGATTTCTGATTTAATATACAGATTTGTTGCAATATGAGCAAAGAGAGTGCAAACACAGATGCAGTATTTTATAAAAAAAAAAAAAAAAAAACAGTCTTGAACAAAAACGGCTACATGTAGCTCCTACTATCTTGCAGTGAGATTAAAATGCAGAACATATGTCCTATTCTCATAAATATTTTTAATATTTTTTCTATATTTTTTTTAATATGCTTTTTAATTCAATCGTAAATATCATGATTATATAAAGAGTAAAATGTACGTTATTTGAAAATTTCTCAATTTTCGGAAATGAAATATACCTCTACTCACTTAAAAGCACTTTGATTCCTACCTTTTATACCACAATCAAATATTTAGGGTTAATGATATATTTCAGCGTTGCATGTAATAAGATTAAAACTGTTTAAAAGCGACCTTACGCAGTTTTATTCTTTAATGACACATACATGTCAGAAGAGTTTTTTAAAAGATATTGATTATCTGCTCGGCTAAGCAATTTTTTTTTTTTTTTTTTTTTTTGAAAAATGTAATATTTGTATAATGATACGAAAGTGGCTGCTTAAATTATCTATATTTATTATTCTTAAATTATCTATATTTAAATTATCTATATTTATTATATTTATTATCTATATTCATTTTAAGTTATTGAATAAACATGGAATTTTTAGCGAAAATGAGCTGTAAAGAAAAAAAAAGTAGCATTTTATTAAAATAAAGTAGCACAAATTGCAATAAATTTCTACAGCTACTTCTTTAATAAAAGCAATTGAAATCTAGTTTACTTCTCATAGTGCTTTTAATCAAAGGTGGTCTTTTAATTACGGGATTTATTAACCAATGAGCTCCGATCTTGAACTTCTATTTTGTTGCAACGCAAAGAATGGACGAACTTCACAAGGTCCAGGTCCACTAGTTTAATTTCCAGGAATCTAATTTCAGGAATTAAAAAAAAATGTTGATTTCAAACCCGGGAACGGCATGGATGTTTGTTTAAGAGGATGCTTCTCCTAATTTTAACAGCAGCCTAATCTCATGTAACTGAACGGGAAATTTGTTATGCAAATTATTCATTACCAACTGTATTATTTTTTAATCCGTTTTCACATTCTCAAAGTTCACAACCGTTTAACTGATTCCTGTTTTTTTTAAAATTGAACTTTTTTTATTTCTGAGACTTTCCTTTAAAGATATAAAATGCTTAAATTACATTTAATTAAATTTTCGCGCTTAAGAGGTTTTTTTTTTTTTTTTTTTTTTTTTTTTTTTAATAAAAAATAATTAAATAAATAAATAGTTTTTGAAGAAACTAGAAAAAGTTTAAGAGTTGTGAATTTTCTGAATGTGCAAACGCAATTTCAACACCATTATAAAACTTTCCCTACATTTTTTATACAAATTCACTCACTAGTGACAGTTTATTAAAAATAATTTCCACGATGAATTCAGAGGATTTTCATCTTAGAGAAGTATAACACTATATGACGAAATAAATTCGATTTTATATTCTACAAACAATAGCTTAAAAAGAAAAAGTATTTTTCTTTTCTTTTCCTTTTTTTTTTTTTTAAGATAAAAATTTATAACTCTGTTTTAAATTATTACAATTATTTTGTTTAACCTTTTATTTTAAAAGTATTGTCGAGTCCTTTTAAAAGATACGGTTTTTGAAAATTTGTTTTCTGGAAAACGTGATTAATCTCTTACCCCAGGAGTGGAAACGATGCTTCGTCATGTCATTTTTTTTTTTTTTTTTTTTTCCGTAGTTGACTAACACATTATAAATAATTCTCTTTAATCTCCTGATGATTCTTTAAAAAAGTAATTATCATTGTGAACAATTATACGAAATTTTGTCCTGTGTTGATGTGTTAAAAACTCAGAAAAAATGGGATGCCAACGGCATGTGTTGGGCGATTTTCACTGAAAGTTGAAAGTTACTAATATATGTAGAGATGCAATTACATATTAATTTATATAAAAATATTGTGCAATAGTTTCTGAAAAATAGTCGTGATAATCTTTTTTTTTTTTTTTTTTTTTTTTTTTTTTTAATCTCACACACAGAGATAGACATTTTCTAAAAATGGCCAAGTCGTGTTAGACATCTCAAATCGTGTAAATCTATCAAAAACCCAAAGTCGAAAACTTTCAGGGTCCAATATTTCATTCTATTGAATATACAAGAAAGTAGAAATACAGTAGTTAATTAGTAACTTGCAAAACAAATTTTTCCTTAAAATGACACGGGTTTTGGCTGCCGCTAACGATAGTTAAAGGGTATTTTACTTAGCAGTGGGTTTTCTTTTCGTAACGTTAAATCCAAGGATGTACAATTCTTATTTAAGTATCATATTAGAAAAAAATTACAAAATGAATGATGTAAAATTTTAAATGTATTATAATACGTGCTATTTAAATTAATTCATATTTAATGGACTATAAATAACTCATACTATAGGTGTAACATCTTGGTCCAGTCGTAGCTTAGTTATGTATTATTCAGTTAATAAAAACGAAAAAAAAAATCGTTACTTTTAAATAGTAAACACAAAAAAAGTATAATTTACAAAACTATAAAATAGCAAGTTCGTTTAATTTGTTTTATTTAAAAAAAAAAAAAAAAAAAAAAACATATATATTAATTGTTTACTTTAAAAGTTATTATGTATTCTTTATTTTATGTTTTATCTTTCTTCCTTTCTTTTTTTTTCTTTATATAGCAACATTAGAATAATTATTCAAGATACTTATTTAAGTACTAATATACTAGTCTTCAAATTAATTAAAAATAAAATTAAGGCTCCACGTGAATTTTAATTATTGATTAGATATATCTATAAAATACCTCCTTTTCAGTTTCATAATAGATATGCAAACCACAATATATATATATATATGTATATATCCAGTATCTATAAATTTTAACCGATCAATAATTAATTAAGCTTCTTTGATTAAATGTTTCACTCAACTAATTTTACAGACTATATTTCGATATTAAATACCTTCGCTATTTGATACATTAGTTGAATCCTTATTTCTGCATGTCATGAAATACATCAGATTAATATTTCTTTTCATAAAAATAGCTCTAAGCTTTTGATTATCAGCTTTCAAACCGCATCTGCAATAGAAAATAAAAAGGTTTTGCGTGAACAATTTTTCTTTTTTTCTTTTTTCTTGGTTATTTTACTAATACAGTGATGATTGATTGATTTTTGCATAAAAGTGACAGAACGCCAATAATTCTTTTGGAAAGGATAAATTTTGTGCATGTGTCTTTAAATTTGTAAAATGAAACTTTGGCATTTTATACATTAATGTATTGTTAAATGGGTTAAAAGGTTGTAATTCTCAAATAGTTAATCAAAGGGATTCTTTATTGAACTAATGGCTTAAACTTCTTAGAATAAATTCCCGAATTATGAAATATATTTTTAATTTATTTAATGTGAGAGGTATAAATTGAGATATTTAATTATCGTCGTGAAGATAAATATTAAACTATATGATGCGAAATGTATTTTAAATATAATAATAATATAATAACAAAATTAGAAATGAATAACTCCACTCTTCTTACTAAGTAACTGGTTCGATTATGATGTCACTTATATTTTAGACTTATAATGTGTAAACGTCTGCGAATTTACATAGTCTAAAAAAGAAAAAAAAAACAACTCAGAAATCTCTCTCTCTCTCTCTCTCTCTGTATATATATATATATATATAGTATATTGAAAACCTTTTCAAACATATAAAGTTACTGTTTTTTTTTTTTTTTTTTTTGTTTTTTTTTTGTTTTTTTTTTTACTACTATCGCATTTTTTTTTCGCAAACGGCTGTGTCCTCTGCATCATAAGAATTACCAATGTGGGCTAAATACTCCAAGGAAGACATTTAAGTTGGTTAGAAATTTCTATCATCTTAATTAACGATGATAGTAATTATAAAATGTTAGGATAAAACAGTACTCTATTTGCCATTTTGCAAAAAAATTCTTCAAATCGTTGTTCATTTAGCGTTATGACGTCATTTTCCACGGAAAGATTTAAATATTGTCAATGATGTAAAAAAAAAAAAAAAAAAAGTAAATGTCAAGGAAAGAAATTGGTCGTCGTCTGCAAATACATAAAATGCGTAATCTTGGATATTTTCAACGAAAAAAAGAATTTAGGTCTTAATTTGCTGTCTTTAGAAAATTAATTTTCTTATTGGCGATTTTTTATGTTGTTTATATATATATATACTTTTTATATGTTCTTTTTTTTGTGATTAATGAAATAATGTCGTGTCTGTGCAACTTACTGCATATATTTTTATCTTTAAAGTGTAATTATCTTTTTTTTTTTAACATATTAAAATATGTTGGTGTAATACTTCGTATATACTTCCCCATAAAAAGATATTTTAGAGTCAACCACAAACTCATTTATAAATGACAGCATTTTCTAATTTCGCAAGGATAATTTTTTTTTTTTTTTTTACATTACAGAAATAGAAAATTATATGATACATTTCATATTTGCAATTATTGCAATAAAAACATTCATGTCTTAGAGAATCGAGTACAGTTTATTCTTCGTTATTTTCAGAAGTAGTTAGGAGAGAATTAAAAGTTGAAGCTGTAGGAGATTTTTCCAAATAATAATAATAATAATACTATTTTTCTCCTATTCCAATACTTTTGGATGTGTAAAATTATTACCCAGATGTATTCAACATTAACTAGTATGCTGTGGCCACCACAAGACTTTCTTCTATATTTTCCTATACAAATTCGCGCAGTAACAATATTAAAAAAAAAAAAAAAAAAAAAAATACGATTTTTTTTCGTAAATAAGTTTTTTTTCGTAAAAAAAAAAAAAAAAAAAAAAAAAATCGATAACTTTGTTTTAAATTATCACATATTTATAGTTCAACCATTCGTTTTAAAGATATTGACGAGACCTTTCGAAATATACCCATCTTGAAAATTTACCCCCCCCCCCCCCCGGGGGTACTTTCCCCTGGGGGGGGAAGCGATGACCGAGATTTTTTTCCTAATTAGCTACTACTATTATCAATAATTCATATTAATTTCACAATCACAGGTTAAGAATAACTCCCATTATGCACATTTATACGAAATTTTATCCTATACTGCCATGTTAAAAATTTAGAAAAAATACGATCACAGCACCACCTGTTGAGTGATTGATCCCCAAATCTAATCAGCCCCAGTTTATGTCAGGGGCCAACTAAATACCAAGTCTGGTTAAATTTCGTTTAAAGAAAAAAAAAAAAAAAAAAAAAAAAAAAAAAACGATTTTTTTTCTAAGTTACTTTTTGTTAAAAGTAAAAAAAATCGATAACTTTGTTTTAAATTATCACAGATTTATAGTTCAACCATTCGTTTTAAAGGTATTGACGAGACCTTTCGAAAGATACCCATCTTGAAAATTTTTCTCCCCTCGAGGGGGACTTCCGCCCCAGGGGGGTTCACGAGGCTCCTACGCATACAAAATTTTTTCCCCAGTTGACTACCTCTATTATAAATAATTCTTGTAAATTTCATAATGATTACTAAAAAATAATTCTCTTTATGCACTTTTATACAAAATTTTGTCCTATATCACCATGTTAAAAATTTAGAAAAAGCGGGATGGCAACGCAACCTGTTAGACAATTTTTACCAAAAGTTGATAGGCACTAATTTATGTCAAGGTGCAACTACATACTAATTTGTATGAAATTCTGTGCAGTAGTTCCTGAGATACAGTTGCCACAAAATTTTGTCACACACACACACACACACAGACAGACTGACAGACAGACAGACAGACAGACAGACAGACATTTTCTAAAAAGGGTCAAATCGTGTTCTACAGCTCTCAAAACGTGTAAATCCATCAAAAACCCGAGGTCGAAAATTTTTACGAATCCAATACTTTCTCTATATTACATATAGAAGAAAGTAAAAAGTATATGCAGTAGAAAAAATAAATATTTTACCTTTTTTTTTTTTTTATAACAAAAAATTCATCACCAAATAATAACAAAAGTTTAAAGTCGGCATGGGGGTCATATACAAAAGCTGTAACACAAAATTGTTTAGATATTACGAATTTGTTTCTATCCTGAAACAAATTACTGATTTTTAACAAATTTCATTTAAAAAAAAATGTGGTATTAAATATATGTATATTTGAATTTGACATTGAATATCGGGAATTTTATAACAATTTTGTGCTTTTGCCTTGTGTTATATTAATATTCCTATTTATTGAAAGACAAAGCGGCGAATAGGCGGGTAGAGCCCCCACAGAGGTCTATAAGGAAAGCGGGTTAAGGGAAGCAAGTTCCTAGGTTTTTTTTTTTTTTAATTTTTTTTTAATGTAATATTTTTTATTATATATTCGAAAATAAAGCAGTTAGGACATCTAGGTCAAAATTTTGTGATTATTTTATGTTTTATTATTTGTGATTGCTTATAAAGATATTTACTTTTCTCTCAAAAAGAAACAATGCTATATATATATTTTTTATTTAGATACTGTTAACTCTTATTACTCTAACCGGCAGTAATACTGGCAAGCTCAAGCCAGCATTTTCTTACTAAAAACAATAAAACCCGCATTTTGGCGTTTCCATACAATGTAACATTGTCTAACAAAATAATTTTGCATAGTCTTCATTAAATCATTTAAATATTATCCTCAGTTATCGCCATGGTAATTGCTACTGGCATGTGCATGTATTGGTGAAATATAAAATGCTAAGGACAAATACGCAAAACCTTTCCTTAAAGTAAAAAATTGTTTTACAGGCGTACCTAAAGATGAAACTCGCTTTGAAGTTAGATTTTTTCTTTTCTTTTTTTTTAGTAAATTTATTGGAATAATACAAGTAAAATTATTTAAAATATACAAATCATGAGTAATAATTAAAAATTTTATTTTGCAATTCTTCTCTCACTTCTTCATAAAAAAATAATAATAATGTTGAAAATACTTTCGTTAAAATTTCAAAACATTAAATTCAAATTCATACTGAAATTTTCCTTTTTCACAAATTTATAACTCAAATTATACTTTTTTTATATTTTATTAATCTAACAATCTTCCATTCATCTACTCTAAACTTTATTTATTTCAATTTACGTAATTTTCAGCTACGATTTTTTTTATTGTTTCTGTATGTTATGCAATATATTTGCTATATGTAATTCTTTTTTCACGCCGCGAGCATTCGATAAATCAGTTTATATCTAAAGGCACATATGACGTACTTTGTATACTTGAATAGCGTTTATATAAAATTTCAAGATCGTGTTTATATAAAATTCCACTTAACTAAAGCAAAAACAAAAACAATTATTAAGTATTTTTGAAAAATAGTAAATTTGATAATTTCAAGATACTTGAGGGTAAACATTTAAATATTTTAATCTATCTTTTTAATGGCGTTCAAAGTTTTATAAATATTTTGAAAAGTTTTAAATTGCCATGCATGGATGATTTTACAGTGAATAAAATATTTTATAACGTTTAAAGAACTTATTAATTTTTAATGCATGAATGTTGATCTAAATATTTACCTTCTTGTTCTTGAGTTTATATAACAGTTTTAGACTTAAGTTAATTCTTAATTACAAGTACTTTATGCGAAAGATCACTAGTTACGTTAAGATCACTAGTACGTATACCAAATAACAGAAAATATTTTATTAATATAAGTGTTGTGGACACATTATGGAAGAAAAAATATTTTCTTCTGATTAAAAAAAAAAAAAAAAAAAAAAAAAAAAGAAAAAGAAAAACTTCTATATAAATAAACTTTATATTCCTGTATTCATCCCTAATATAACATTCATGCTTTTTTGTATCACTCTTATTGAAGTAAGAAAGATAGCTTAACATCTTGAATGGTTAGAACATGAAATTTATTGTTAAAGAAAACATTTGTGTATTTTTTTACATTGTAGATTTTGAGACTAACATTTTGCAGAAAAAAATAAATCACAAAGTGATCTGTTATTATTATTTTATAAATGATTGTTGTTGTATCATATAAATTTTCAACGAAACTTTTATCCCCTCCTCCCCCCCCCCCCCAAAAAAAAAAAAAAAAAAAAAAAAAAAAAGACCAGAATAACTTTTTTGCAAACCGCGTTAAATTCCACAAATTTCTTCATTTTTTATGAATTGTTAAAATATATATGAACTTATCGGTTACCCGATAAATCACTATCTACGTACGACAACGTATAAATCTTAATTTCATCATGAACAACAAAGATCAATTTTAGTTTATTATTAAAATCGTGAATTACAAATCATTGTTATAGAATTAACTTTGCTTAATACTGTGAATTAATAGAATTAATATAGAATTAATATTACTTAATACTAATTACTTAATACTTAATATTTAATAATAATAATAATATTAAGTATTAATATTATTATTAAATATTAATAATAATAATAATATTTATTAAATATTAATAATATTAATATTAAAAATAAATTAAATATAATTACTTATTACTTAATACTTAATACTATATAGTATTAATATTACATAATACTATGCTTTATTTGAACATTGTAGAAATATTTTCTGGGAAGATCAGCACTATACTATCTGGTGAAATATAATAAAAAATCATAAATCTTACCAAAAATGTCTTATAGATAGATATAAAAAATGTGAAACTCTACTTAAGCTTTCTTCAAGCAACTAAGCATATATTCTCATAACGATATTTGCTTATTTTAAAAAAGGCATTTTCAAAAATTTCACGTATTTTAAAATATCATGTAACAAATTTCTACTTCACTATTTGCATTTTAGAAAACAAATTTTCGAAACCAGATTATTTACTTTTAAATTTTTCAAGTATTGCTAAGATAATGGCTTTCAAAATTGGCAGAGTAAAGTTTTCATGAATCATTGGTTCAGAATGACATCTTAAATTTTGCTGTAGAATCACGTTCTTGAAATTTGAATGTTTCATTCACTAACAAATTGTTAGGGCTGCATTAGTAAAAAGAAAAATTCTAGAGAGAATTACATATCATATAAAATGCAACGAATTTAGCATTTGACTAATGAACAGTATACGAACTTTCGCTGTAAAATTCGTATTTCAAATTGTTGACTTAAGAATGACTTATTTTCAGTTGTTGAAACAAAGCAAATTACAGAATAAATTATTGATTGATAGTTGATACACCAATTTTAAATTGTAAAATAAGAATATTTCTATTAAATATGCAAACAATCTCACGTTAGATAGCGTAACTACACATGACATTCCTCCTCCAGGTACTGCTATGTACTAGTAAATATTAGGAGATACATAATCATTTGTTAAATATACAGGATGTCAGAAATAAAATGACTTTTATATATGGTGAGTACAGATTAAATTGATATTGAGAAAGTTATGGAATTTTGTGTGGGACATAATGAAGGTTTGGGAATTTGTTGAGCGAATAAAAGAAATTAGTTCAAATTTTCGTCACCTGCGGGCGTTTTTTAATGAACTACACACTTAACATACATTTGCGATAGATTACAAATTTTATTTCAACAAAACATATTTAGATTGACGGCCATCATTCTCAGCTACCATCTGTAATTATAAGAGAGCATGCCACAGCTGAATACAGTGTGTTCGGGGAAATGTCAAGAACATGTTGTCAAATGCTGCTTTTAATATCAGGTAAAGTTTATGGATTATCACGACTTACCAGATTTTTCAAATTCCCCCAAAGCCAAAGACCACACGAATGGAGGTTTGAGGATCGGGATGGCCACGGAATGAGTATTAAAAAATTATTAAAAAATTATTAAAATTATTAAAAAATTAAAATTATTAAATTATTAAAAAATTATTATTAATTAAAAAACGCCCCCTGGTGGCAAAAGTTGGAACTTTTTTTATTCACTCGAATAAATTACCACACTTTCATTTTTTCATACACCAAATTTTATATTTTACTCAACAATACTTTCGGCTGTAGACATCTCTAAAGTCTTTTAATTTGTGTCACCCTGTACATAAAAGCTTATGTTAAATAATATATTATCTCATACAATTATTCGCATAACGTAGAAATAAAACCAAGTGTTGTAATAATTACAAAACTTTGAATAAACACCATAAAATGCAATAAACTTGCACCAATTGTTTCGTGTCGAAAGAACACACGAACCTTCGTCAGGCGAACAAAGTAAGAACGCGTGCTGCAGTCAAAGCGGCAACACAATATCAACTATCATCTGGAATTATAAGATAGCATGTTACAGCTGAACACTGTGTTCGGATAAATGTCACGGGCAGGTACTGCTTTTTAATCAGGTAAATTTGCGTTAGGCATTATCATGAACATGTTAGTTAGACATGTTAGTTACCTGATAATGTTAGTTAGATAACTTTAAAATAAGGCCGTTTAATTTCGGACACCTTGTACATAAAAGCTTATGTTAAATAATATAGTATCTCCTACAATTATTCGCATAATGTAGAAATGAAACCAAGTGTTGTAATAAGGTAACTAAGGAACTAATCAGGTAACTAAAATGAACTAATCAGGAACTAATCAGGTAATTAACATGATTAGGCATTAGTCGTCTAACTAATATGGTGCGTTGCCGCTTTGACTGCAGCACTCGTGCTTACTTTGTTCGTCTGGCGAAAGGTCGTGTGTTCTTTCTACTTGAAAAAATTGTTGCGAGTTTATTGCATTGTATGGTGTTTATTCAAAGTTTTGTAATTGTTACTTTAAAGCACCAGTTCTGTGGGGCTTTCTTATTATCAGGTGTTGTAATACTGTTATTAAGAGAGTATCTACTATAAGGAAGCATATATTTAAAGTATATTTTAATAGAAAAATTATACTCAGGCAAAAAGTACGATGTCAAGTATTCATTTGATTTATATGTTTTAGAAGCTACAGTGTTGAAAAAAAGGTATTTTTGGAAGATGGTCAGTAAGTCTTTATGTGTGTGCAGGATGGAATCTTTTGAATATGATACATCCAAAATGAAAAAAGACAGAAGGATAAAAATTTAGAATTAAGACAAGTTCAATATACAGATAATGTTGTCAACGTTTGGTAAAAATTGAAGATAGAATGTGGGACATAGATAACCAGAAGAGGCACTTTAAATCCGTACACCAAGAATGGTTTTAAAGATTTTCTTCAAATCTGCCATATAAACCCCCTTTTTGATGTCGTTTTGCAGGATGCATTAGTTGATTACTTTTAGAAAACTGATAAGCATTCTGTGTGAGAATCAATCTTACGTCTCACAAATGGTTTTCTTGAAAAACGATTTGAGGAATTTTCTTGATGTTTGCCATGTTACCACTTTTTAGAAGTCGGTATGTAATTGTATATTTCAGATGAACATTTGCCAAGTTTTGGTGGAAATTAAAAGTGAGTTTGGGAGTCGGTATCTCAAATATGGCTCTAACGATTTTCATAAAATTTGCTACATAAATATCTTTTCAGATGTCCTTTTGCATATATTACGTGATTACTGCTAGAAAAAAATTACAGCATATCCGTTTTACTTTTCGCAAATTTACTGATACAAGGCCTGTATTCTAATCAAACATTTACCGCTCGCATCTCAATTTCTATCGCAATGTTTTGGAAGGAGAGGAATCTGCATAGTCAAGTCCACTGAGCTAAAATAATAACTGGAGCAAATGAGTGGTTCTTGCGTGCCATTTTAAAAGTTTATTTTTTCCCCCTAATTTCGTTTCCAAGTGGGTACGGCAGAAAGCTTTAGATACGCATATATTACAATAAATATAAATATATAAAATGGCGTAGTCTCATGCATTCTTATCAACTTTATATCAAGAGTATTTAAGAATTTTATTGGTGAAATATGAAGAAAGTAATTGCAATTATTTTTTTACATAGCTACATGACTTTAAAAAAGAATCTTATTAAGAAAAAGTATATCATCTTTGGAGTAGTACTAGAACAATAAGTAATTGTTTCCTGATTACTATTTTCTCCTCCCCCCCCCCTCCTTATTAATCGATATTATTTGTTTTAACCGGACCAATTTTTATGAAAAATAATAATTTTGTGAAACTGCGTAAGTACTTCGTACATATATATATATATATATATTTGTCGATAATTGATTAGATATCTCATTTTCTGTAACCAAATCGTAGGATTTGCACTTTTCATACTTTCTTCTGTATAAAATAGAAGAAAGTATTGTATTCGTAAAAGTTTTCAACTTCAGATTTTCGATGGATTTACACTTTTTGAGATTTCCTGAATATGATTTGGCTATTTAAAAAAAAAAATGTTTGTATATCCGTGTGCCTAGATGTGGGCGACATAAATTTTGTGGCAGCTTTAGATAAAAAAAAAAAAAATAAATAAACAGAAATTCATGAAAAGTTACATTTAGTTGCACCTTAACATAAATTGGTGTCTATCAATGTTTTCTGCATATCGGCCAAAAGGTGGCGCTGTTATCTCATTTTTATGATAACATTTATATGGTAGTATAGGCATAAATTTGGTATAAATGTAGCCAAAGAGGATTATTTTTAACAAAACATTGGAAAACTTTGTTTATAATAGAAATTGTCAACCAGAATAAAATTTTATAGAAAAACATTTTGTAGGAGAAACTTTCCCTACTCGGGAGTGTAATTTTTCAATGATATTTTTCAAAAGAATTCCACAATTAAAGTACTGTACAACATATTAACACTATCGTATTGCACATTAAGGATGAAGAATGAATGCTCTGGCGTACCAAATTGGACCTTCGCTCCAACAGAAGAATTATTGAAAAACCCGCTTGTAAGACTCTTAGTAAATATATTGGAAGGATTTACATAAGTTATTATAATCAGTACACTTAAGTAGAGAAATTCGTTTCCTTCCACAACTTTGGAATAAATAAGGAGATAGACAACAATTGATAGACAACAATTTATGTCAAAGTGCAACTAAATATAACTTTCATGAAATTCTTTTTAATAGTTCTTACCTAGAGCTGTCAGAAAATTTATATCACCCACATCCAGACCCATGAAAATCATACATTTTCTATAAAAGGTCGAATTGTATTCAGGTGGTCTCAAAACGTGTAAATCCATCAAAAACCAGCAGTCGAAAATTTTTATGTACAATAAACAATTACAAAATTAACTAAACAAATAACCTAAATAAACAATTGCAATTATTTACTTTCCTATTTCATCAATAAAATTTATAAGTCTTCTTCATATAAAGAGGATACAAATGCATTTAGACTACACCTTTCTACATTTAATACATGTGTATCGAATGCTTTCTGCGGTATTCACCTGGAATACAAAACGAGAAAGAAAGACACACTCTTTGAAATTGCACGGAAAAACCACTCGTTTTAGCTCAGTGGACTTGAGTAGGCAGATTCCTCTCCTTCTAAAATTTTGCGATAGAAATTGAGATGCGAGCCGTAAGTGTTTGACTGGAATACAGGCCCAAGTCGTATTTTCTAAACCGCTTTCTGTTAAGAATATGAAAATTTCTTGTATATTACTAGATCTTGTTGCCCTTGTTTTGTATAAAGAGAAATGTGCCTCTTTTTTACAAAGTTTAAAATAATGAGTTTGTGAAGATCATATTCGAACTTTTAGTGTTTTTTAAGTGGCATCAAGAGGCTAAAAAAATGGCAGAAAAGAAGTGGTGAACGAATGTTTCTAACGAGCGGCCTTCAAAAGCCAATTGGAAATGTTATATTTAGAATGTGCATATATTTATATGTGATAATGTGTGTATTTGTAAATATCTTTGTGCAGTTTCGTATTAAATTTACAAGTTGAAAAGTTTCTGCAGAATCATCTTTTAAAATGTGTTCCACCTTTTTTTTTTGGATCTAGTCGGCATATGATAATCACCGGTGACGACAACGAATCCTTACTGAGTTTTTTTAAAGTTATATTAAACAACTAAGATAATACTTATGATTATCACTATTCAATATAAATCAGAAGAGCAAAAATTATCCTTTGTTACCTTAATAGTTAGAAATTATAATATTAATAGAAAAATAAGTTTTGCATGAAATATTTTTATTTATTTATTTATTTTTTTATTATTTAATCTCTCAAATATGTTTTTCTATTACTGTTTCTATTTACTTTCTAAAAATATTTAATATTAAAAGTGTTATAATAGAGTTATTCCAGATGCTTATAAATACAATTTTCATTTGTCTTTGAACTTCATAAAATATTCAAATATGTGTGCATGAATGTTTGGGAAAGTGATGAAATAATTCTAGGAAGATTTTGCTCCCTTTTCAGATTTTAGATGCTTCATCACGTATCTTTGCATGTTGTATTTGGAATAATCAGTTTCTGGGGGCACAAACTTACACTATATTAATATTCAATGAGAATACCAAAAGGTTTACATCAAAGGACTGAAATTTGTGAGATCACGGAAGTGTGTTGCGGAAAAACCGCAAAATTTTGCACTTCATCTTTTCTTTTTCTAAAACACTTGAACGCTAAAAGCTTATTTCAAGCATTTGATACACAGATTTTATAAATAAATAAACAAATGTTCAAAAAAAAAATAACAAAATAACTTCCATATATCTGTACAATGTATCTAAATTATGAACAAAATAATAAGCTTTTCTGAATGCATTTTTTATTCCTATTTTCTCTGAACTCACATGTAAAGTAACACATCTAAATGACCTGATGAGTAGCAATCACACGACTGCTATTATAGACTAATATTTACTCATTTTAAAAATAGTGTGGTCAGAAGACATAAAATATATCTAACAAATTAGACACTTAACAATTTTTCTGTAAGCGCAAACTACTACATTCTTCGTAAAGACATATAAAAGAGAATTCACATAGCGAGTTTAAAAAAATCCAGAGAGCCGTTTTACAATGAGCGCATTAGTGAGACTTAAAATTGATGTGTTGATACAGGACGTCTATTAATTTTTCTGAACAAACCAACCAATACATACAGAAGGAAATCTAAAATGGTGTTTATATAACAACTTAGAAGAAAATTGTTACAGCATTTTTGAGATATGGATTACGGCCCCACTTTCGATTTTCTAATTTTCACCAAAAGTTAGAAAAACATTTGTACACTAGACCTGTCGTAAGTCTGAGGTTTCATCGCTTTATATTTATTAGTATTAAATTACATCTCATTTAGAGATATTTAGAAACTACGTGTTATTGTAAAAAACTACTAATTTGATAAAAAATTACACTTTAAAGACGTACACATGTAAAACACGTACACATGTCAAGGAAGGAAAGAGTTCTGCCTTAATCAACTTTATTTATGAAAACTCAGCTACACCTCTTTGGAATCAAGCAGAAATTATCTCATCTCTACCAATTATGTCAGAATTAATAGTTTTCGAAGCAATCAATATAATTCAATATAATTCAATTAATTCTAAAGATGCTGCTTTTCTTTCAAAATATGGCATTTCCTGATACAACCACATATCTAATTTTAATTTCTTTTCAATTCAATGTATGCCTCCATAGGTGTTAACAGCGAAAGATTCTAACCAGTCCTGGTTTCCTGTTACTGGTGGTCCAGCCTCTTAATATTAATGCAAATGCTCCAAGAAACTTCTACAGTCATTCAAGGTCTCAAGGTGGCTCCATGTCACCCCAAACACTAACTTCAGAATTTTAACTCCAACCTGACTTTTTGTCGTCTGTCATCTGCCCTGTTATTGCCAGTATTCCTCTCCAACTCTAACCAATGAAATCTCCATAAACGAGCCTCAACCGTTGCAGTTTCAAATTTTCTCCATCTTTCCTGTAAAGCTCCAAATAAATACAAGTTCCTTTACCTCCAGACTGTAAGTGGCTCCATAGTGATCCAGTGAAGCTCAACTAAATTTAAGCCCAGTAAGGCCTCAACCGTTGTAGTTTCAAAGTTACTCCCTGTTTCCTATAAAGTTCAAACCAAATACAAGTTCCTTTACCTCCAGACTGTAAATGGCTCCATGGTGACCCAGTGAAGCTCAGCTAAATTTCCAAATTTATGGTTTCAGACTATTTTATCAAAATAAACTGTAACTGTCATATGTTTTTATTGGTATATAATTGAACTGTTGTTGCCCTTGTAATTAAACATGGCTTGAATTTGTCCTGACGATGCCCTGAAAAGCAGGGCGAAAAGCTTTGGCAGCAGGAATTTTTGTAATTTTTAATGATTTTAATTAAATTTATCTTTTTTGTACGTGTTTTAAAGTTTAATTTTTTATCAATTAGTAGTTTTTTTTTTTAAATATATTTATTAGTGTTTGAGATGTGATAGTTAAGATAATCCCCACGCACGTACACATATGCAGACTTGACCAATTACTAAAAACTACTTTTTGGGGATCAGGGAACATTAAAATTACGTGAATTTGATCTTAAAGATCTAAATCAGGTGAAAATTTGACATCAAAAATTTTCACTGAAAACAGCATTCCCATTACCTACGGCAGTTGGACAATGGAAGTAAAAAACGGTTAAATTAGGAAGACAATATTTGTTCGATATTTAAAAATGTGCGATTTTCTGAATGGTTAAAACAACAAAAGAATACATATTAAAGATTTTGAAATTGTTAATTGTTATCTAGAGATGTCGACAGTTGGAAAATACTTGTTCCGGATATTTCCCTATATAAATATTTAGGGCGGATGTTGAAGTAAATGAGCGTTAAAATTCACATTTTAACACTTTTCATCAAGGTGGAAAATTATTGACTTCGGTTTATCTGTTTGTCCATCTGTTCGTCTGTCTGTTCGTCTATCTGTCTGTCCGCATCCTAACTCCCGTAAATATTTATGGAATTTCTTGAAACTGATATATGTTGTTCATGTTCACTATCGGATGTTCCCTACTGAAAATGGAGTAAATACTGCAACGGGTTTCTATACAGGGAAACCTGGAAGTAATCCAAAGCATTTGTTTTCTATGAGGAGTATTTATACAAACCATATAAATACTTCTCCTTTCTGTACCGTTGCTTTACACAAATCTTAATGGAATTGAAATATGTTATTCAAGTCCACTGTTGGTTGTTCTCTATTGAAAATGGAGTAAATTCCATTACTGGTTTGTATACAGGGACACCCGAAAATATTCCAAAGCATTGCATTGCATGAGAGGTATTTCTATAAACAAGTTTTAAGAACTTTACTTTGCAGAAATCTTAATAGAATTAAAATATATTATACATATGCACAAAAGAATTTATTTTGGAAATTTTGGAAATTTGCTGGAATTGCTTTTTCGTTTATATTAAACGTTTTCTTATTATTTTCTAAGTGATTTTAACACTTTTCAATGAGGTTGAAAAGTTTTAATGACTTCGGTATGTTTGTCTATCCGTCTGTCTGTCTATCAGCGCTCTAACTTCCGTAAATAATCATAGGCTTTCATGAAACTGGTATTCAAGTTCACTATGGGATGTTTGCTATAGAAAATGGAGTAAATACCACCACTGGTTTGTGTACAGGGACATCAGTAAGTATTTCAAAGCATTCGTTCTATGAGAGGTATTTTTATAAGCCAAATTTTAATAACTTTACTTTGAAAAAAATCTTAATAAAATTGAAATATGTTATTCATATTTATAAAATAATGCTTTCTACAGAATGTGGTATGATTAACATTAAATTTACAGATACACACAAAAATATTCAGTTACACAGAGCGCTTTTATTGGAAATTTGCTGGAATTGCATTTTCGTTTATATGAAGCGATTTAACACTTTTTTTTTTTTCATTTAAAAAACTTTCTATTGTAAAAATCATAAAGAAATTGGCATTTATTCTTAACATGCTAAAATAACAATTTGTATAAAATATGATTTTGTTAACCTTTAGAGTTAGAGAGCTACACTAAAATATTCAGATACATCATGGGCTGCAATTAGAATATAACGGCTACATTTTCTTTTGTGTTAAGCATTTTCAACTCTTTCTAACAATGTTTAAGAATGCTTAGGAATTCAACGAGTTTATCTGTATGCCTTTCAGAACTACGGTTTGTTCGTTCTCTGATAACGTAGAAAAAGAGCATTGAAAGTTATACGATGCAACAATTACGTACAGCTGGAAAGTGTTAATAACCAATGGGTACCGCATGATTTTTCGTTCTTGCTTAAAGAAAAGTGAAATAAGCCTTCGCTTTAATTCTAAATTTTTGTTTACACAGTAGGAAATATGAATCATAATTAAAGTATTTCATTATATGTACAAATAAATTCATAGAAAAATATTCTCTGTACTTTGGTCACTGTTCTTTGTAATTTATATAGAAACACATTAATAATCATTTAAACGCATGTTACCCAATAAATTTTAAACAACGTTTCATAATATTAAGTTTCTGTAAAAAAATTGAAAAATATCTTATGTTAAGTATGAAAAAGATAGCATTAAAAAATGCATTAAGGGATAAAAAAAAAAAAAAAAAAAAAAAAAAAAAGCCGCACTCGATTTTTTATTTCGCTTTCTACAATCGCCAATTTTATTGTTTTAAAAGTAAATTTTTGAACAGATTTTATTATGTTGTATTCCGTTTTATTACGTTGCTCATCCAATGGAGAAGACTGCAAGTTAAAAAGCCAGTGCTTAAAAAATCAATTTGTTTTAGGTTTAGAACATAGAAGGAATTCAGAAAAAGTGTTTAGCAACATAAAACAGTGCAACAACGATTAAACAAAGCAAGTTTAAGTGCCAGAAAATCTGACCGATATCCATTCTTAACAAAAAGAATTAGGAAAGCAAGACTTCAGAGGGTTAAATTTTTTTTTTTAATGATCTGTTGATTATTGGGCTAAAGTAGCTGTCTCTGATGAGTCAAGTTAAATTTATTTCGATGTGACGGAAACAAGCAGGTCTGATGACGAAAATGAACCGGCTTAATGAAAATTGCCCTTTTAAAATAATGACAAGTTCTCATAATTTTTCAAAGAGTCGGGCAAATTATCATGTTCAAGGGAATAATTAACCCTAAATAAAACTCGACCATTAAAAAACTGATGCCTGACCGACTATTTTTTGAGGTATTTCAGACTTTTCCACAATCAGCATTTCAAGATTATAATGCACCTTGTTACATGGCACCTGTGGTGTGTTTATTTGATTCAAGTTGTTAAAATTAACTATCCATTCCCATGAGCATCTATAGTTTTGTAAGTTCTCATAATTTTTTTTTTTTTTTACTTAAAGTTAAATCCCACAAAGAATATCGTAGAACTTCGTCTTTTCTACACCTAAAAATAGTCGCAATCTCAATCCCCTCGAAAAAGTTTTGTCTGCAAAAGAGGTTGGTGATTTGAAATTTGTAGCCTACAACTTTGAAAAACTAGAAAAAAAATATTCATGATATTTGGCACAGTGAAATTGTTGAGGTTCATATTAAAAAACTGTAAAATACTACGCCATTGCGCATGAAATCAGTAATTCCATATAAAGATGGAATTAATCAATACAGAATACATATTTTTATTTAGTAATTGTTTAGATCTAAAAAATAAATAGTTTTGTTTCATACATTAAAATATCTCGTGTTTATTTCATATAATAAATCATAATATAATACAAAATATATGTTTATTACGTTTAAAAAGAACATTTTACAAGATTTTTATTAAATGCCTCGTAGAATGTAATAAAGCGAATTATAAAATCAAAAATGTACATAAGTATCATGTTATGACTTCCGTATTATGCAAACATAACAGTTTTTATTTGTTTCAATCATTAGCTTTTAAATTATTACAAACACAAAAGGTTATAAGTCATTTTTTCTGCAGTGCGGCTTTCTTTTTTTTGTCCCTAAGTGTATAGCTGCAATCCGGAGGTAAAGAAGATGTCTCAAAAAGATATTTTTTTAGGAATTATGTTATGTTTATCTAAGGAAATATATTTGTCATGAATAAAGAAAATGGACATGGTTTTATTTTCCATTATCCTACCTTCTTTATAGTAAATCGACGTAGTTCTTAAGGCCTGTATATAAAACAAAATATGCACATAAAAAACATGGTGGCACCTCTTTTCAAATGCTTCAGAAATATAGATATATAAATATCGATTAGATTATGTGTCAAATGTAAACCAAAGAAAATAAATAAAAAATTTCTTTTTTCTTCTTCTTTTTTTACAAACACGAGTGATATTTGAAATTTCAAATTGCTTTGCTTTTCTGGAACTATTGTTTTTCTTATTTGCATCGTTTTAATGAATCTTAGACATCACAAAACAGTTTATAAATATTTAAATGTCTCTGATAATTTTAATTTAAATTTTATTTTTCTTTGTAAATTTGACACTATTGCATTTTTTATTGTTATTTAACAAAAAAAAAATTAATACCATTCTATCATACTGAAAATGTTCTTTACATATTTTAAATAGTTTCGGAAATTGCTTAGTAAAGAATTTTGCTTTTATGTTTAAATCTACATAGTGAATAATAATGTGAAATGAGAAAACACTATTTTTTCTAGACATAAACACACACACGCAAAAAAAAAAAAAAAAAAAAAAAAAAAAAAGAAAATCATTAATTTAATTCTACTTTAATACTGTCAGGCATGCATTAACAATGGCTATTTTAACGAAATAGGGTGAAAAATAAATCTTTAAAAGCAAATATGTCTCAAAATTAATATCTGGAATATTGATTTTCATTTCACCAATTTGCTGAATATATTGAACAATAGCATATTGTTGAAATGGAGAAATAATATTTTCTGCAAACACACTTAAATCAAAAGTTCGTGATTCCATTATTAATCAAAACGCGAATTTATTAAAATGAATGAAATATGAATAATAAAATATGATTTTTTTTAGAATAATGTTATAATAAAATTAATTACTGGCATTTTTCATGAATAAAGAAAATAGATATGATTTTATGTTCTGCTTGTCATATCTCCATTATAGCAACTGGACATAATGCTTAATGCTTCTATGTAAAGTAAAAAATGCACATCAAAAACATAGTGCTAGCTCCTTCCACAAACTGGACATGATGTCCTTTACCTTCAAGGTACAGAACCAAAGCTAACAATATTTAACCCTTCAATGCTCACTGTACATTTTCTTTTAAAAAATATTGTGTCAGTTCCAAAAATAGCTGCTATACCATACAAAAAGAAACATAGAATAGAATTTTTAATGTTCGAGAAACATAAGCACATTTACATTAACTTGATTATATTCAAATGAATTTTAATATAATAAATATATAAACAGTAAAAACTCTCAACAGTTGTTTCAGGTCAAAAATAATACTTTGGGCTTTCACCAGGTTAAAAATACTAATCATGTGTGCATTATCAAAACTGCAAGGTGCACTCGCCTACTAAGGAATTTAAAGTAACTTCTGCATATGATTGCCTCTTAAATATCATTTGTTAAATTTCGGAGTAGTGCAGCTATCAAAAGAGCATAGAAGAACAAAGATTTGTAAATCGGTCAAGACAAAGAAAATTTTTTTAAAAATTACTGCATGAAATATGTTAATTGCTTACTTAATGTGCAAAACCAATGAATGTTAAAGGGTTAAGGAAGTAGTGTACAATAAATATTTAAATTTAAAAACTTCTTTATACACTATTAAATCAATCTAAGCACTACCAGTTTTGAAAGGATGTAGCCTTTCTTCTTCAGAAGCTAAAAACATGTGCCTTGAAGGCCAAAGCAAGACAGTCTTACTTTTGCCTCCATGCCACGTGTTTTTTGCACTAACGAATGCTTAAATGAAAGTCGATTTTTTGAAATCTATAATATATTTATTACAGATCAATTCAAAAATTATTTATCAGTTATATTGTGTACAAAATAATGAAAAAAAAAATTACTATCACAGAAAAATTTATTTACCTACAGGTTTCATTCAAAGTCAAACTTCAATTTTCCATGCCACTACTTACCCCAATTTACTCTAATTACTTTAATTTCATAGAAGTCAAAACTATAATAAAAAAAAAAATAAGTTTATTCCATCTTCGGACTTATATAATAAGTTAAACGAAATTTCACTGAAATTTACTTTGAACACATCCAATATAAATTTATTACATACAAAAATCATTCAACTAATTTTCTTGCATGCAGAAATCACTCAACTCTGTTTCCGCATTTTACTTATTTTCTATATAAATTAAATGTAACACGCACAATTACATGAACGTTACTAATTTACATATAACTATAAAAATATCTGGCACAAAAATCATTATTTTGGGATCTTAACTTATATAAATAACGTTTAATTGCTATATTCTTTTGCATTGCTGATCGATATTTCGGAACCTTAACTTAAATAAATAACGTTTAATTGCTAGATTCTGTTGCACTGGTGCTATTTCTTATAATCTTTTCCCACGAAACAAAGACAGGAAGTTTCCCTAAATGCATATATTCAAGGCCTATTTCACCCCACATCGACATCGGGTACCGGTTCATTTACCATGGAAACGATCTCCCCGCCCGTAAATCTCATTCTCTTTAGTAGCAAATGGGGCGACATTTGCTTATTGCTGTTTCTATACTCCTATATAATTTTGAACTCCCCCCAGCCCATTTACATTTTTTTTTCTATTTTTCTGAATGTCTGAGTATATAATGTTTCTTCAGAAGACTTCTTCAATCTCCCTTCTTTGTCATGATGAAATAGAGTGGGAGTTTTTGTAAGATTCTGCATTTTTGAAAGATCCGAACAGTCTCTACTTTTGAATATCATTATTTATACTAGTGTATTGTAACCATCTCAAACTTTCTTCTATATTTTCCGATACAAATTCGCGCAGTATAAATTATTAAACTTATCATTATTTTTAAATTATTATTTGTTTAATTTTTTTTTGAATAATATCTATTAAAATCATTTTTCATCATGAATACAGACGATTTCAATTCAGAAAGTAAATGTGGAAAGAAAGTGAATTTTCGTATTGACAGCATTAGTGGATATGCTCCTTTTTTATTATAAAAATAAATAAATAAATAAATAATCGATAACTTTGTTTTAAATTATGACAAATCTATAGTACATCCACTCGTTTTAAAGGCAACATTAAGTTCGCAACAATTCATTTAAATGAAGCATTCTTTGCGAAGTATACTCATATTTAAAATTTACAGACCCGGAGGGTACTTTCCGCCAGGGAAGGTGAGCGAAGCTTCTATATAAACATCCCCCTACTTGAATTTATACAGATACAAAATAATTTTCCCATTTAAACAAAATTCTCTTCCTAGATTTTTCTAAATTATTTCCTAGACTATTACTCTTACAAATATTTCCTTTTATTTTCACAATCATTCATTACAAATAGTTTCCCATTGTGCACATACACAGTGGGTTTTCAAATTATTAGAAAGTTTTTTTTTTCTTTTGGATATTCTTTTGCTTATCTAAAAATATACTAGACGAAATGGTTTGAAACTTCATACATATAAAATAATAATAATAATAATAATAATAATAATAATAATAATAAATAGTAACTCATATTTTCTATTATTGATTTAGTCCCGAGTGCTATTAGGGAACCAACCACAAATTGAAAAAGAACAGAAATGCTTTGGATCACCCTGTATCACAAAAAGTTACAAATGACTTGTAACGTTAATACATTGTTAGCATAATATGTACAATATTTGTATGATTTGGTGCGGGAATCGTGCAATTATTTGGATAGAGATGTTTTTTTTTTTTTTTTTTTTTTTTTTTTTTCAAAAATTACTAAATTTCTTTGACACGTTTTATGCTTATAATTAGTGATTTTTGAAAGAAAAAAAATATTCATAATATCTGCCTAAATAATTGAGCAATTCCCGTACAAAATCATACAAAATATTACACATAGCATGTGCAAGAATGTATTAAGGTTACAAACCATTTGTAGATTTTCATGATACAGGGTGATACAAAATATTTTCACTCTTCTTCAATTTGTGGTTGGTCCCTTAATCGCACTCTGGACTAAATCGATATCGGAAAATATGAGCTTCTAAATGTTTTTTGAATGTATAATGTTTCAGGACTATTCGTCTAGTATATTTTAGATAATAGTAATAATAACAATAAAAAATGTGAAAATAAAGAAAATTTTTAATAATTTGAACAACCACTCTATATGGAAATTTCTTTTGTACTGCCAAAATCTAATTAAATGTAAACTTAAATTGAATTCCATCTATCTTTTCGTGAGATTCAGCGTCCACAAAATTTGGGATACGCAGAGACAAACAGGCACTCAGGCAGTCCATGTTCGGAAAACAGTCAAATCGTGTTAAGGATATCTCCAAACGCCTAAATCCCTCAAAAACCGGAGGTCAAAAATTTTCACAAATCGAATACATTCTTCTTATGTATAAAGACATAATTATTTTCACAAATAGAATACATTCTTCTTATGTATATAGACATAATTAATAAACCAATCTTTATAATATTCATTCAGAAAATCACTTGCAAAGTCTTGTTTAATCTATCTCATTTTACCATGTTTTTATTAACTTCTAGTCTTGTTTGTTTGTTTATTTATTTGTTTGTTTGTATGTATGTTTGTTTGTTTGTTTGTTTGTCTGGTACATATCTTGGAATCGAATTTTAACTAACTTCCCTACTAGCTAGAAATTTGAAACTTTCACAATAGCTCACAACCCGATGACAACACAATACTTCGAAGTCCGATTTCCGAATAGTTTTCTTATAATTAATTAAAATATGAAAATAATATCCTCCTAATACCTTCTAAATCTATAATAATAAAGGAAGATGTCTGTCTGTCTCTCTGTCTGTCTGTCTGAGCATCTATACGTTCAGCCCCTATTGAACGCAGAACTACAATATTTGACATACGGGTGCTCAGAAGCGTACCCGAGTGCATAGTGAAAAAAAAATTAAAAATTTTAATTAATTCCGGAGATATTAATTAAAATGTAAACCTATGTCTAATCAAAAAGCGATCTCAATGACTGAGAATTCACCGCGATTGCTTAAAAATAGATATTTTAACGAAGTTAAAAACAGAAAAAGTGGAAAATAAATTAGAAATATTAGTCCGATCGTTACGAATTTGGCACCAAATGAAAGGGGATTTTTTTCCGAATCTAAGAGTGCAAGTGGCTTATCTCTACAGCAATTACATATTTTAAAATTAACTAAAGTATGAAATTTAGTTGGCAACAGGCAGTTATTTCATTTATCAGAGATTCTTCAGTGCCAGGTGCTAGACATGCTGGGGCTCTATTCTCGTCTAGTCGTTACGCGGAAACCGGTTGTTGTGAAGCGAGATAACGACGATTTGCTATTCTCTTCCAGTTGCGTCGAAATTTGTTTACAGTTGTTAAGTTACCGGCAGCTAGGAGGCAGTTGTTCAGCCGAAAGATCGTCGTTTATCACAATGAAAATGGGCGCGTCTGTATAATGTTTTAGTTTGCTCAGTTAAAGGGACATTTCACATTTTCCACCATTGAAAACAGGTTGTCATCATCGCTATTCACAAAATTCCCCTCCCAAAACGGATTACGAATGACCCTTGCAACTGATTGGTTTAAAATGTCACCCTCGAACGCGAGCGTTTCTTCTCCCACTCAAGATAACAACGGCAGACCAGAATAGCACTTAACCGGAAGATGGTTATTACGGTGGGTAGAACAGTAGTTAAAAACTGTCGTTAACGATTACAAGTGATGGTTAATAGGCAACTAGACGAGAATAGAGCCCCTGGCTGGCTATTCTTCCGGTCGGGGAAAACTGCTTTTCGTTTTTCGCACCCGTGGCAAAGTACTGGAAATAAAAAAAGCAGTTTTTGAATTTTTTTCAATTTAAAATCGATCAAAAGCAGAACTTCGAAATTGCCCGTCATTATGGCTCACCTGTATGCAGTTAAAAAATCTAAAGTATAGCTTTAAAAATATAACAAATAGACATTATATTAAAATAAATTTTTATTTCATCTGTTAATGACACCAAAAGTTACTTTTAACAGAATAAAATTGATTTTTTTTTTCCTTTTTTTGTATGAATTTGGTTGTAAGAAAGCAGTTTTGGAATTCTTAAATTTTAGACGGATTTCAATAAAAATCGTTAATCGCCCTTGATAGATTAGCCATTTTGAGTTTAAAATATATCAACGATATTCATTATTGTAATACATAATACATCATTCAAAAGAAAGATATTTTAAAGTATTTTCATTGCAGGCTATTAAAATGATATAAGCCGTTCAAATTCTGTGCGAAACTTTCGGAGAAAACTACGGAAAAACCAGAAATTTTTTATTCTTTTATATTTTACAGAGTTTCAAATTCAGATTTTCGCTCACATTTCGTACTAATAATTTTTAACGGTATATAGCCCGGAATTTAGCAAGTTTTGAAGAAAATCACAGATAAGTCAGACACAAATCTTTTAAAAAAATGTTTGTATTATCTTTGTATTTCAGCTTCTAATTAGTATAATTTCATTTTTATATTATCGAAAGTGGAATTCGAGATTTCACCTGATTTACACGTTTTAAGGTCTCCTGATTAGGTTTTCTTTTGTATCTCAGCTACTAATTAAAATAATTTCATAAGTAATACATCATTTGAAAGCTTTGTTGATTTGGAATTGAACAATATATTACATAAATTTCTACCGCCAGATGGCGCTGTAATATTTTAAAATTTCAATATTTCAAATTCTAATGAGCGAGGAAGGTGTTGTAAGTCCTAAAACGGGGATAAGTAGCGACCCTTTACTGAGAGATACGACAAGGTGTTCATACTTTTTGATTGGTGGAAAGCTCCCTTTGACCGCCCGAGGCGATTTCGCGCATCGCTACCATAGACATAAGGCAGGGAGAAATTGTGACTTTCAAAAATGCTTATAATTCATATTAATTAAATGTAATTAAAAATTTTTGAAGCAAATTTTCATGTTCCTAAATGTTTTTCCTATTAATAGAAATAAAAATTTTCATTGATTTTCGTCAATTCTTTTCTAAATAAGTACTTTTCTTAAAACAGTTTCGTATTTGGCGATAACTTCAATAATTACACAGCCAACATCTTTCGGAAGAAATCGCACTTCGGTGCGGCGTTCGGTTTTTTTTCCCCTTCTTTTTAGAACAATTTTGAAAATAAATTATGTAAGTTAACATTAACTAATATACACTTATTATTATTTTATTTATTTATCTATTTATTTTTGTTTTACCTGATCTTATTAAAAATTATTTTGATTAATATAACAAACATTTAGATATAAATACAATTGATAAAGTAAAGCATATTTTTGGAAATTTTAGTGTTAAAAATACATAACTAATAAATAAAAAAGTCTTTTAATTATTTAGTTTTTTTTTTTTTTTTTTTTTCAGGAGTATATAAATAAAGGCTAGTACATTCATTTAATGCATAAAGCTTAAACTCAATAGGTGCCTTATATTTTTCTTATATTTATTCAAAAATACGGAATACGAGGGGGAAAAAAATAAGGTTAAAAAAAGTATTAAAATGCTTATTGTTCTCTTATTTATTAATTTAAAAACATAAAATTATTTTATTTGTTTATCTATTTTATTTTATTTATTTATTTTTTTATGGAGAAATCAAGGGATTAATAGAAGTAAATACCTATATGGTGGCCAAGCGGAACTGCGGTCAAAGTTGGTAGATGGGAAGTGCCGGGTTCGATCAAAAAACGCGTTATCGATCTAGCCGTTCGGAGTTTTCCGTAGTTCTCTCTAAAACTCGCGTAAATACGAACTAGATTCATTTAGAACCCCCCACCCCCCCAACGGAGGGCATTTCTCCTGTAGGCCTAGGTCCCTAGAGTAGTCAATCAGTCTTAAGCCATACAACCAATCAACCATTCTTTGTGAGATTAACGTATGTTAGAATTTCATGCTGTAAAATTATAAGTGCTTATTTCTTCATTTTCTTTATTTGTTTATTAATTAATTAATTAATTTATTTATTTATTAAGTGTCATATTTCTTTTTATCATATACGTTATTTTTTATCTTTTTTTTTTTTTTTATGATACTTTATTCAAAGGTACAAAATACGAAATATATATATATTTCTATATCTATATATATATATATATATATATACATATTTATATATATATATGTATGTATTACATTTGAAGAAAAATAAACTTTTGACATGAACAATAAGGATGTATAAAACTTTTAAAGTTAATAAATATTTTTACAAATATTAATATTATCAATGATTATGCATTTAACTATTGGTATGTTTAAAATATTGGTATGTTTTTAAGTATTAAACTAATTCAATTTTCCTAAACTGAATTATTTTAAGAAAAATATGTTGGTGTTAATGTGCCAGTTGTCTACAAAAGAAAGGCTGAGGTATGGGTTGAATAACTTAAGATAGGGGTGGTCTTTTTAAAGTATTCTAGCTCATATTTACGCTTGTTTCGGAGAAAACTGCAGATAATTTCGAAAAGTTAGCCCGATGAGCGCTACCTGGTATCGAACCTGATATCTCCCGTCTACCAGCTTTGAGAGCAAAGTTAATTTTACAGTCTCAAAAACATTTGACCCCTGAAAAACCTTTTATAAACCAACTAAAACAATTTTTAAACATTTAATGTGCTGAGAATGTATATATTTGTAAGTTATTGCAATAAATAAAATTAATCATAAAGCTAAACGGTCATCTCTCAAATGAATATATCAAATCAAGTTAACTGATTTACTAATTAATCTTAATATCGATGAACTTTCTTAACAGTAACTACAATGACAAATTTGATAAAATAAATTATTTTTTAAATAAATAAAAATAATTTTATTATTATTATTATTATTATCAGTTTGTATAAATATATTTTTTTAGACTACAGTTGCATAGTATATTATTAAAAACTAAAGAGTATTAAAATTCAGAATTTTTGATATGCAGTATGATAGATAAGATGGTGTAAATTATTTCTATAAATGTAGAAATGTAATCTAAATTTAAATAATAATTATAATAACAATAAAATGAATGTAACGTAATTCATAATGTATCTTAGTTTGATTGCAAAGATTTTTTTTTTTTTTTTTTTTTTTTTTTTTGCTTTACTTTGGAGAATATCTTTAAAAACTTACACCGATAAATCACCAAAATGCGCGATCAGCGCCAAGCATTGTAAAAGGTTACTGTAGCAAGAGGGAATCTGGACAAGCGTTTGTCCACTGAGCATGCGTACTAAGTACCTGTCGTATCTCTGAGATTATCCAGGGTTTCTAGGGATAAGGCGCCGCAGGCGCCACCGAGCGGGACTTAGCTAAAGTCAAAAATATGAAAGATCATAACATGGTGAGCGAACAGGCTGTTTCAGATATTGAAAAGAGAAGAGGGCGCCGAAGGCGCTACCGCACGGAAATTTACTGCGATTTCAATAAGCTATTTTCACGATATATCAATAAGCTGTTATTAGACCTGGAACGGGAAAAAGGCGCCGCAGGCGCCACCGAGCGGGAGTTTCGTAAAGTCGGATTTTTCAGGGATCGCGAACCAGCTGGTCGCCGAAGGCGGCTAGTAGCCAATAAAATATTAGCTACAAGTTAATTATTGCCAAAAAAAATTTACGAGTTCATTTTCTTTCGACATAAAAATAAATAAACGTAATTAAACAAATAATTTAATTAAACCTGAACGTTAAAAAATTGTAAAAAGTTAAATTATGTATCTCACAAAAATTGACGTCACTATCGGTTTAAAAATTTCATACTCATTGATAAAGTGCTAATGTAGTTAGTTAGTTCTATAGCTATGATTCAACAGAAAATTAAAAAAAATGGTTTATAAAATGCTTTAAAATTATAATTTTTCATAATGAAATAGAGTAGTAAAATCGGCAACAGAAGTGTCCGAATACTAGCAAAAATTCCTAAGTAAAAAAGGTACACTTCATACGGTTTTGTTAAATAAATCCTTATCGAATCGTGTTCTTACACTGTCTAAGAACATGATTCGACAAGGATTTATTTAACAAAACTGTATGAAGTGTACTTTTTTTACATAGGAATTTTTGCTAGTGTTCGGACACTTTTGTTACCGACTGTACTAGTCTTATTATCTACACACCTTTACTTATAAATGTAAAAGTTGAGAAAACAAGTTTATCCCTAAAAGTAACATGCTAATGGTCCCCAAAATGAAATATCAAGATCAACCAAACACCATTTTAACGTATGAGGAAATAGCACTTTTTTTTTCCTTGCATTACATTATAAATAATTTTCGATTCTACTCGTACAATCAGAAAATTAATGATCTTTTAATTAGTCGTTTTTTTTAAGAAATCAATTTCTTAAATTTTTAATTTAAAATATTTAAAATAAAAAAAATTTAAACCTTTCGTAAAATTTTGAATATGAAAGAACATTTTCCAATATTATTAACTTACGTGTACATTTGTTTAATGTTCCATAGAAATACTTTTTCATATGATAATATATTTTTTTCATTCCAATAATTCAGTATTTTTAGTCCCTCATTTTTTTTATCTTTATAAGGTATCCTAGGAAGTCCCAAGTAATTATAGAACATTTTTTTTCAGCTTCCTAAAATACAAAAAGGAAATTACTCAATTACCCATTTTCCATCCAATACTTTTGAAAATTTATGTCCACTATACTTTTCGAATATTCACTGATTAAACACTAATGATTATTCAAATAGATATTAAAACGACTTCCGAAAATCATACTTTTAGAATAAATTGAAGTAAAGAAAAATTAATGGTTATATATTTTAATCAAACATAATTAAAGATTTCATATATTTTTATATTTGAACTGGCAATTAACAAGAAAAATAAGCTTATAATACTCAAATTCTTATTAAAATTTAATTTAATCTCCAAAAATTTTACTAGTTTTTAATAAAACTCTAATAGACAAAATATTAATATTGCTATGGAAATATCTTGTCTAAAAATAGTATATTGATAACACGTTATCTATTGATAACATATACATCATATTTGTATGCTTGACTCTCGAAGCTCGCTTGTAAATCCTCGTCATATAAAGACAGATAGCACATGACAGAATTACAGTACGAAGAACTGGAAAAATACCCAGAGCCAGCACGGGAATCGAACCCGCTCTCCTACGCTCGAAGGCGATTAGCAGTGTGGTGACATAACCACTCGGCCACGGAGGGACCAAAAAAGTAGTATATAATATTTGTTTGCAAAAAATAAGGTAAATGAAGCTGTGAAGTAGACGCAGCATCGGGTTGAGGAATTAAAGGTCGCCGAAGGAAGTTAGTATCGAGTATTAAAGGTGATAGCGTCGAGTTGGAATTAAATGTTAGTTGGGGTTGGGGAAGTTCTTGCTGGATCCAGCATAGTTTGGCGACATTAAAAGGGAAATTGCTAGCTTGAAGCTGTCGAGCAGAGGTGATTTTTGGTAAGCATGGAGTGTTTAGTAATTTGAACGTAGTTAGTAATAAGGAAATTAGGGTCTACGCAGATTATGAAAGATGATTGGATATGGTTAGTTTTAAAGAAGTAGCTGGGTAAATGAAGTGAATGATGTTGTCTAGTTTGGAGAAGATTGAAAAGTGTGATAGTTGCGTCGTGCCAGCCTGGTGGTTCAGTCGGTAGGACGCTGTCTTCTGGAGCTTTAGGTCCCAGGTTCAAATCCTGGTGCGGACATGGATATTTGTAATGTATTATGTCTACAAAATATTGTGCACTTGTTTCGGTACATTTCTGTAATATGGATCAATCGAGACGAAAGTCATTGTAACTATAGGTCACAAAGTTGTCAAATAAATGTCAAATAGTTGCGTCGTAAAGTGTGGGGTATGAAGTAGTGGATATTAAGAGATATCGTGGTGTATACAGATTAAACGAGTTGTAGCGGAGGATATATGTTAATATTGCTGAGTTAGTTCGGGTGTTGATCTTCCGCGGCAGAAGGAAGTGTGGAAATCTGGTTTGAATTAAAGGGATTGTGTTAATTTACTCTTCGGAGGTTATCTCGGTGCGAAAAGCATTCTTCGTCTACCTAAAGATTTCCGAACAAGTCATCGGAGGAAATTACTAAGCTACAAGTGGTGAACATTATTTCTATAATAGTTCTAAATTATTTAAGTTAAAATACAGTCGGTAACAAAAGTGTCCGAACACTAGAGAAAATTCCTATCTAAAAAAAGTACACTTGATACGGTTTTGTTAAATAAATCCTTGTCGAATTCTGTTCTTAGTCAGTATAAGAACATGATTTGATAAGGATTTATTTGACAAAACCATATAAAGTGTACTTTTTTTACCGAATGTACTTGTGAGTTCTTTTGAAAATCCCCACCCCCTCTTATTCGAGGACTCTTAATCGAACATTTATCACTGTGGAGACAGTGGAAGTAGTCAAGAATTGCTTCAAAAACAGATATCGAAAAAATTTGGGATATTTCCCTTATGAAGAAAAAAAATTATATATTGAGGCCATCACAAAAATTTCTTTTACATTTTCCTACACAATTCAAGCTATACAAATTATTTATAAAAAATGTTTCGCAAAGGATGATTGTAGGCGATTTTCGTCTAAGAGAATTATAACGCCAAACGTCAAAATAAAGTAAATTTTGTGTCCTGCGGATACTTCTGGAAAATGCATTTATTCATTGTTTCTTTTAATGAAAAATAAATCGATAACTTTATTTCAAATTATCAACTATTTTTTTAAAGGCATTAATGAGTTTTTTTTTTTTATTAGTACTCATATAAAAAAATTTTTATTTGTCTCAACAATTATTTTTTTAGTACAAAATGCATTTATACCAAGAATAGGTTTAGAGTCGAAAACAATCCTGATAGGACTAAACATCTCTCTTTTCATCTGTATATGTTATCAGGATGTACATTTTGGTTTCTTTTTGTCTCATTCCGTACTTATTGCTTTGGCGACAGAAATTTCTCAAAATCCGAATAATTAACGATAATTATTAAAAGTAATAATAATAAAGATAAATACAAATCACATGAAAATTTTTATTGTTGCAACAACCTAAAATATATATATATATATAAATAAATAATAATAATAATAATAATAATAATAATAAATAATAAATAAATAAAGATGCCGACTTTTAATCTTTTCAAAGGGCATATGGAACTTTTTAAACAATGTGATCTACTGCTTTGATACCGATATATTCTTGTTACCGGACGCAACACTTTATTTGGTCACATCGGTATGTCTACTCGATTTCTGTGGAACTTATTTAATAGAAAGTTCACCACTTATAACTCTAGTTTGGGATAAAAAGTGGTGAAAGACTTAAATTTAATTATAATAAAGTAGAAATTATGTTTGATATAAAATTTAGGGAACATATTCGTATAGAAAACTGAAAATCTTAACTTAAGTTGATAATTTTACGAGTAAATATGCAAGCCTTCATATTCTTGCACGTTGAATAATGACTATTAAGGTCAAAAGAGGGTTTATTTATTTATTTATTTATTTTTATCAGCTTTCTTTCGATGGTGCAGTTTAAAAAAGTCAGTGCACAAGATGATAATTCTAGGCACGGAAATCTCATAACTTAGGAGATAATCTTTACTAACAAATAGCTTTGTACGGCGAGTTTTCCCCTTGATATCCATTAAGCAAATTTAAGAAATACATAAGAAAAGGATATTATCGCTTTGAATCCTACTCTCAAACCATTCCGAGAAACTTAACATAACGAATGGCTTTTACTTCCAGTTATCTCATAAATTTATGGAGGGAACTAGTCTAATTAGTAGCTTATTCATATATGATAGCATCGACTATATTGCTACGCACAGTAATTTCTCCTCATTCTGTAGAAAAAGTCATTTATACGAAATTTAAAGATATCGTTTCATCGATTTTATATACAGTCGGTAACGAAAGTGTCCGAACACTAGCAAAAAATCCCATGTAAAGAAAATACGCTTAATACAGTTTTGCTAAATAAATCCTTGTCGAAACCTGTTCTTAGACTGACTAAGAACAGGATTCGACAAGGATTTATTTAACAAAACAGTATTAAGTGTACTTTTTTTACATAGGATTTTTTGCTAGTGTTCGGACACTTTTGTTACCGACTGTAAGTGTTTTTGCTGAATCCTATTTATTTTTTTTTCTTTTAATTGTATAACAATAATTTTATACTTTAAAATATATTGCACACTTGTACACTGTGCAGTTAATTTCATGATAATATTTTGAATTATGGAAATTTGTCCCCCTTTTCCCTAATTCTGCATGAAGGATTAAAATTATGATGGTTTGTCTCCCGAGCGCACTTAGGAATGTGTCCCAGACAGTCACCAAACGTTTACAGTATAGAACAACAGTGATGTAAAATCTACTCAAACAACCTCAACCTTTTACTCTAATTTATGACAAAAGTGTACGAGCTAAGTCTTATTTTAAATAATATAACCTTAAGAATTGAAAAAAGAAATCCCTGATGACTGACATATAAAAAATTTTATTTCCAATATCTGCAGTATGGAAAAATGATTAGATATTTTTTCCTATTCTTAACCCAAATAACCATAATTCTTTTGACATATATCATGAAAACGGAATATGAAATATATATATTATTATTGTAATCTCGTCTAGAAAAAAGTCATTTTTCGCCGCTGAACAAATTCTGAAAATTTACGAAGCAATCATTTTAATGAAAACTTTTGCTAGCTCTTTGATTGCTTTGAAGACAAATATTTTACGCTGATGAAATATATAAATTGTGAAGTTAAAACAGATATCATATTGAATTTTCAAGACGTATAAAGAACATATTAATCCATTTTTCTTGTACAATATTTTTTCTTTTGATGTATTAAAAACTGCAATTGAACAAAGAAATATTTGTTTTATAAACCAAATAAAAATCTTACAAAAAGCCATCATTTTATATTAAACGGAAAATGTATAATAATAGCATTCTTGATTTTGGTTTTTTCCAGCATTTTATGCAAAAATTTAAGAACACAGCGTTTTTATATTGTATTGTGATAGGCAATGGTACACTTATATGACAGTACATCAATACTTCCTGCAGTAAAATGAAACATCAAAATTAATTATGTATTTATATAAATGCAATAGACATTACGAAAAGAGATTTTAGTTTCGTATTTATAAATAAGTAAAAAATAATACAATAATTTCCAAAATAGTAACAAATATCACTATGGCTTGATTGAGATAGAAAATCGCAGACTTTAAGTTTTTACTGGAACTGATAAAAAAGGACTGGATTGATAATAATTCATTAAAATATACAAGAGAAAGTTAATTATAATGAATAAAATATAATTATAGAAATAGGAAACAGATTGGTTTTGAATAGACGGGAAGTCAGGTATGCGGACGCGCGCCGGTGAAAATCTTATGTGAATTTAACTATATTACATACGTTAAAAGCATTTATACAAAATCTTGTATTTGTTGAAATAAAACGTTTACTATTTTAAAGGTTTATTTATTTATTTTAATCTTTTCATGAGTATTTAGTAGCCTTTAAACATTTATTGCACCCTTGTTTACGAAAACTTTGCTGACCCCTAAAGTAAACTTTAAAATTGAGTCTACTAAATTCCAAGCATAACAATAGCGAATCAGCGGCCGAGAGGTTCTATCCTACAAGCTGGTGAATGAGAGGTGTGGTGTTGTATTCCAGGTCAAGCTCGTCGCCCTAGCCATTCGGAGTTTTACTTGGTTTCCCCCGAAACCTGCGTAAATACGGGCTAGGATCCCTTAGAAAGACCCCCACGTAGGGAACTTCCCCTCAGGCCCGGACACTTAGTGCAGTCAATTGACCTTAACCCTAATAGCAACATCAGCACCAAGCATAACACTAATAATACAGTGTCAGTTTCGATATACGTAAAACCATGTGCTAGATAAAATTGAGGCATATTTACAAATTTCGATTTGCAATTAAAAAGTAATGCTATATTTGACAGGTACGTAAATTTATTTACTTCTAATCTATAAGGTAATGTTTCATTTTAAAGTTAAACATTAATCTTAGTTAAAATTTCACTATATACAAGCATTCGTGGAAAGTACTGACTCGGAACAACACATTTTGCGGTTTTAAATATAGATGTTAGAAAAAAACAAACAACAACAAAAGAAACTTATAAAATAAGTGCTTCGTCTTTCGTTGATAATCTTTAATATAAAATTAAGAAAAGACACTGTGTGCGTCAATGTGTTTGTAACATTTAAAAAAAAAGAAAAAAAAAGTCCTTCCGGCTTATTCAGAAGGGTTGGTTAATTTATTTTTTCTTATCAAGTAGCCGTCATTTTGTTTCAAAGTGGCGGCTATAAATTATTAATGCACTTGGTAGAAATATTGATGTAGGCTATGCACATATGGAGTTTTAAACAAATCGGTTCACAAATACCTTTTTATGTGAATTTAAAATTTTCAAGTGGCCGGTGCTTGGAAGCAAGATGGTGGGTTAAGCTGACAACTATATTAAATGCATTTGTGAGATAAGTCTACTGTTCGAATTGTCAAATAGTTCGAATTAATTCAAAATCTCAAAAGTCATCGTGTTGAAAAATTAAGTGGCTACCACCTGGATCAAAATGGTAGTGAGAAAGTTGCTTATCTAAGATATCGTTGCAAATTTGAATTTTTTTTTTTTTTTTTTTTTTTTTTTGTAGAAATTCTTTCAAAGAGGCATAAACTTAGTTGATAAAAAGTTAGTTTTCTGCATTTCTACTTTGTTTTAGCATTAAAATAGCCTAATTTTCTCTTAAAAACGCATTAAAAATATCCAATAAGGCAGGTAATGGATTTAGCGCCAAATTTGGCGACTTTTCCCCCATGGCGACTTTTTGGAGACTTTTGGCGAGAAAATACTTATTATCGATATACCAAAGATAGTCGCAATAACGTGATTGGTTCACGAGTTACGTGAAATGTCTAGATTTTTGTTGTTTGAATGATAAATCCATTTTTCAACTTTTATTTGAATTGATTAAGTATTTCAAAAGTTACCGTGATAACAAATTTTCAAGTGGCCGCCACTTGGAAACTATACAGTGAAACAAGTTGCCCAGCAAACACATCTAAGATATTTGAAGCATAGGTTCACTGTGCAACTGTGATTCATATAAGTGCCGTGTTTCAAAAGTTGTTATTATAGTAAATTTTCATGAGGCAGTCTAAGTGGCTGCGACTTGGAAACAAAATGGCGAAACAACTTGCAGAGCGAAATCATCCAATATATTTGTATGATGAGTTTATTGTCCAGTTCTAGTTTAAATTAAATCAGTATTCCAAAAATTATCCTCATAAGAAATTTTTATGTGGCACCACTTGGTAAAAAAAGTGGAATGAGATTCCCAGCGAACTTATCTGAGATATTTGAATGATAAATCCACTATCCAAATTTGATGCGAATTGATTCAGTATTACTGAAGTTATCATAATGAAAAATTTTCAAGTGGCCGCAACTTCCAAATAAAATTGCGGATCAAGTCGCCAAGTGAACTTATCTTAGATATTTGAACCATAAGTTCACTATCAACTTTTATTTGAATTAGTTTAGTATTTTAAAAGTTATCGTGATGCCATAATTTCAAGTGGCTGTGTAATTTCAAGAAGCTGTAACTTAGAAACAAGATGCCGGGACAAGTTGCCTGGTGAACACGTTCAAGAAAATTGTATGATAATATCACTGTCCAAAGATGGTTCGATTTGGAGCATCATTTTAAAAGTTATCGTGATTTTAAATTTTCAAGTGGGAACCTGATTTCAAGTGGCCCGCTTAGTATAAGATATCCGGTACTTTCCAAAAAATGGCGGTTAAAGTCCATTAATCAACTTGGTTGAGACCCTAATATGGCCTATGTATACATCAAAATTCAAACAAATTCTCAATACGCTTTTTACAATGTGAATTTCAAATTTTCAAGTGGTCTCCACTAGAAATCAAAATGGCGAAGCAACTTGGTTAAAAAACTCATCTAAGATATTTATAAGATAAGTTAAGGTATTGTCCAAATTTGGTTCGATTTGGAGTATTATTTCAGAAGTTATTATGATTTCAAATTTTTAAGTGGTAGCCTGATTTCAAGTGGCACCGATTAACTTAAGATATCTGCCCCTTTATTAAAAATGGCAGAAATAGTTCATTAATAAACTTCATTGAGATCTTTATGTGGTCTGTATTTACATATAATTCAAACAAATTCGGAATACGCTTTTTTCAATTTAAATTTTCAAGTGGTCTCCACTTGAAATCAAAATGGCGGAGCAACTTCGTTAACAAACTCATCTAAGATATTTATAAGATAAGACACTGTTCAAATTTGGTTCCATTTGGAGTATTATTTCGGAAATTATCATGGTTTTAAATTTTCAAGTGGTAGCTTGATTTCAAGTGTTCCCGCTTAACTTAAGATGTCTGCCACTTTATTAAAAATGGCGAATAAAGTTCATTAATAAAGTTCTTTGAGACACTTTGATAAACTATGTGTACATCAAAATTAAAAAAAATTCGGTATACGCTTTTTACAATTTGAATTTGAAATTTTCAAGTGGTTTCCACTTGAAAACAAAATGGCGGAGCAACTTGGTTAACAAACTCATCTAAGATATTTATAAAATAAGTTAAGACACTGTCCAAATTTGGTTCGATTTGGTATATTATATCTGAAGTTATAGTGATTTTTAATTTTCAAGTGGTAACCTGATTTCAAGTGCCCCCCCCCCCCCCCCCGCTTAACTTAAAATATCTGCCACTTTATACAAAAAGGCGGATAAACTTCATTAATAAACTTTATTGAGACCTTTATGTGGCCTGTATTTAAATCAAAATTCAAGCAAATCTTGCTTTAAATCTGCTTTTTACATTGTGGGTTTGAAATTTTCAAGTGGCTGCCACTTGAAAACAAAATGTCGGAGCAAATTGGTTAACGAACTTATCCAAGATATTTATAAGATCAGTTCACTGTCCAAATTTGGTTCGATTTGGAGTATTATTTCGGGAGTTATCGTGATGACAAAATTTTCATTATAGATAGATAGATAGATAGATAGATAAACGAAGTGATTGCAATAGGTCGATTTCTAAAGAAATCAACCTAAAAAAAGTTCTAGGTTGTTTTGGTTTACAATGAAACTTTTGGATGTTATAGTTTTAAGACGATTAACAAAAATCTACTCTTTTGAAAATTAAAAATATTTTCAGAGTAAAAATTATATGTCGACAATACTTTTGTATTCTTCATTTTACTAAACAAGTCTTTCCGGTTTATTCGGAAGTGTAGGTTGATTTCTTTTTCCTTATCAAGTAGCCGTCAATTTGTTTCAAAATGGCGGCTACAAACTATTAATGCACTTGGTAGAAATAATGATGTAGGCTATGCACATATGGAGTTTTAAGCAAATCGGTTCATAAATACCTTTTTATGTGAAATTAAAATTTTCAAGCGGCCGGCGCATGGAAACAAAATGGTGAGTTAAGTTAACAAACATATGAAATGTATTTGTGAGATAAGTCTACTGTACATATACAGTTCGAATTAATTCAAAATCTCAAAAGTCATCGTGTTGAAAAGTTAAGTGGCTGGCACTTCGATCAAAATGGCAGAGAAAGTTGCTCATCTAAGATATCGTTGCAAATTTGAAAATATTTTTTTTTTTTTGTAGAAATTCATTAAAAGAGGCTTAGTAAGTTGATAAAATGTTAGTTTTCTGCATTTCTAGTTTGTTTTAGCATTGAAATAGCCTAATTTTTACTTAAAAACGCATTAAAAAGGTCCAGTAACGCAGGTAATGGATTTGGAGCCAAATTTGGGGACTTTTCCTCTAAGGCAACTATTTTGGCGGCTTTTGGCGAGAAAATACTTATTATCGATATACCAAAGATGGACGCAATAACGTGATTGGTTCACGAGTTACATGAATTTTCTTGATTTTTGTTGTTTGAATGATAAATCCATTTTTCATCTTTGATTAGAATTGTTTAAGTATTTCTAAAGTTACCGTGATAACAAATGTTCAAGTGGCCGCCAGTTGGAAACAATACAGTGGAACAAGTTACCCAGCAAACACATCCAAGATATTTGAAGCATAGGTTCACTGTCCAACTGTGGTTTAAATCAGTGCCATGTTTCAAAAGTTAATTTTATGGCAAATTTTCAAGTGGCAGTCTA
The DNA here is from genome assembly GCA_963930645.1 of Salticus scenicus. NCBI lineage: Eukaryota > Metazoa > Arthropoda > Arachnida > Araneae > Salticidae > Salticus > Salticus scenicus. The sequence goes on along the minus strand of OZ005653.1, from coordinate 220,074,024 downwards.
AGTGATTGCAACTTGGAAACAAAATGGCAAAACAACTTGCACAGCGAAATCATCCAGTATACTTGTATGATATGTTCCTTGTCCAGTTCTAGTTCAAATTAAATCAGTATTTCAAAAATTATCATCATAAAAATTTTCAGGTGGCACCACTTGGAAAAAAAAAGCGGAGTGAGATGTCCAGCGAACTTATCTGAGATATTTGAAGGATAAATCCACTACCGAAATTTGATGCGAACTGATTATGTATTACTAAAGTTACCATAATGACAAATTTTCAAGTGGCCGCCACTTGGAAATAAAATTTCGGATCAAGTAACCAAGTGAAATATCCTAGATATTTGAACCATAAGTTCACTATCCAACTTTTATTTGAATCAGTTTAGTATTTTAAAAGTTATAGTGATGGCATATTTTCAAGTGGCAGTGTGATTTCAAGTGCCTGGAACTTAGAAACAAGATGTCGGGACAAGTTGCCCAGTGAAAACATTCAAGATAATTATACGATAATATCACTGTTTAAATTTGGTTCGATTTGGAGTATTATTTCAGAAGTTATCGTGAGTTTAAAATCTCTAGTGGGAGCCTAATTTCAAGTGGTCCCGCTTAACTTATCTGCCCCTTTATTAAAAATGGCGGATATAGTTTACTTATAAACTTCATTGAGATCCTTATGTGGTCTGTATTCACATCAAAATTCAAACAATTTCGGAATACGCTTTTTACAATTTAAATTTGAAATTTTCAAGTGGTCTCCACTTGAAAACAAAATGGCGGAGTACCTTGGTTAACAAACACATCTAAGATATTTATAAGATAAGGTAAGACACTGTTCAAATTTGGTTCCATTTGGAGTATTATTTCGGAAGTTATCATGGTTTTAAATTTTCAAGTGTTAGTCTGATTTCAAGTGGTCCCGCTTAACTTAAGATATCCGCCACTTTATTAAAAATAGCGGATAAAGATCATTAATAAAGTTATTTCAGACACTTGTATAATCTATGTATACATCAAAAAAAGAAAAGAAAAAATCGGAATACGCTTTTTACAATTTGAATTTGAAATTTTCAAGTGTTCACCACTTGAAAACAAAATGGCAGAGCAACTTGGTTAACAAATTCATCTAAGTTATTTATAAGATAAGTTAAGACACTGTCCAAATTTGGTTCGATTTGGAGTATTATTTCAGAAGTTATTGTGATTTTAAATTTTCAAGTGGTAGCGTGATTTCAAGTGGCCCCGCTTAACTTAAGATATCTACTACTTTATAAAAAATAACGGATAAATTTCATTAATAGACTTCATTGAGACCCTTATGTGGTGTATATTTACATCAAATTTCAAACAAATTTGGAATACGCTTTTTACAATTTGAAGTTTTCAAGTGGTCTCCACTTGAAAACAAAATGGCAGAGCAACTTGGTTAATAAACTCATCTAAGATATTAGTATACTTATATCATACGATATAAGTTAAGACACTGTCTAAATTTGGTTCGATTTGGAGTATTATTTCGGAAGTTATAGTGATTTTAAATTTTCAAGTGGTGGCCTGATTTCAAGTGATCCAGCTTAACTTAAAGTATCTGCCACTTTATTAAAAATGACGGATAAATTTCATTAATAAACTTCACTGAGACCCTTATGTGGCCTGTATTTACAACAAAATTCAAGCAAATCTTGCTTTAAATATGTTTTTTACAATGTCGGTTTGAAATTTTCAAGTGGCTGCCACTTGAAAAAAAAGTCGGAGCAACTTGGTTAACCCTTTCAGGGGCACTATGTAAAAATGATTGAATTTCCTTTTAAATATATATATATCATAAAGTAAACATCCCCTACAAGTCATATTTGATAAAGAAAAAAATTCAGCATGTGGGGATTTTTTTGTGGGTGGTGGCTAGGCGTTCTAGCCACCGTGTCTATCCACCTCAAAGATGCTCCTAAAAATCAAACTAAAATTAATGATCTAAAATAATATGTAAATCTGTTGTATTTAAAAGGTGCATTACAGTATATTTACACTACCAAATACTTTTGAATAAAAAATTATTTTTCATAAAAATATATAAAAGAAACTTCAAAAAAATTTCCCGCAACTTGTCCATTTAAAAAAGTCACAGGCACATCCTGCTTAAAGTTACTGTAGTTCTGCCATCTCTATTTCAATTTTAGAAGTACACATTAACTTTTCATAAAAGTGGATAAAAAAAGTAGCCACTGCACACTTAGAGAAAAATTTCTAAAGTAGGTGGATAGACCCTCTAGCCACCGCCCCTGAAAGGGTTAACGAACTCATCTAAGATATTTATAAGATCAGTTCACTGTCCAAATTTGGTTCTATTCCGAGTATTATTTCGGGAGTTATCGTGATGACAAAATTTTCATTATAGATAGATAGATAGATAGATAGATAGATAGATAAACAACGTGATTGCAATAGGTCGATTTCTAAAGAAATCAACCTAAAAATAAATGTTTTTAATAAAAAAAAACAAAAAGTAATGAAAAAAAAACGGAGACTTATCCTATTTTATAAACTGTTTAAAATGACACACGATTCTGATATAGTTGAAAAACTATATCAGTTTCCTTAAAATAATTTTTGAAGAAATTATCACCAAAGAAAGTTTTCAAAAATTTTTAGACACCAAATATGTACCCGATATTCTCTAAGTTGATAAAATAAATAATTAAATTAAATAAATCAACTTTTACGACATATAAAATAATAAAATGTCATCAAAATAATTTACGTCATTAGCATAATCCAAACTAAAAACTCATTTAGCTAAAATTAACAAAAAAAAAAAAAAAAAAGATTATTTTGTAGATTAAAATAGCTTTATTACAAAAATATGCCCTATCAGTTAAATATCTGCTTTAATGAAACCGAAGATAGGTATTAATCATTTTTCAGGAAATATATTGACAATCTGTCTTGTAATGCAAAGAGTTAATCAACCAGAAAAATTCCCTAGAGATGTATTCTAGAAATAGACGAAAATTCGAAACTTCAGGTGGATCACTTGAAATTTCGTAATTAAATAAAATATCTCTGTATTGTAACATATATATATATATATATATGAAATTGATAAATAACCTCTTCTTTTTATACAGCATAAATTAAATTTAGATTGTTGTATTACTCAAAGAAAGTTATTTTAGAAGAGCGTGTCATCTTTGTTTTCAAGATTTATTGAAAGTTAAATATTAATCGTTGAATAAAAAACAAATTATGGATACGTATTTATGCATATTCTCAATTTTTAAGCTATGTGCACTATCTTTTTTACAGCAACACTAATTTTTATCAAATGAATAAATGATTATCTTAAAATACAAAAATTTTGTATGCTTAACGCAGAAACACTAAACCGTGGTTATGTAAAAAATTAAAAGTTTTTTTGTGTAAGTAAATACACATATGTGTACATGTAAAAGTTCTAGAAGTGTCTGCTTGTTTAAACACAAAATTTGCATATTCGAGTGTTTGCATGTAATACTGCGACTTTATTGATTTATGCTTTATGAAATGAACAAACGGATAGCAATCCGTTTCTGACGTCAACATTGTCCAGATCAACAGTCAGTTTTGAGAACTTGCGAGGTGTTTGACCAAAAAAGAGCATCACCTTTTTTTTTTTTTTTTTTTTTTTTTTTCTTAAATGTATTTTAAACAGTATTCCAGCCTCCAAATATATCATTTAAACATTTACAGCATTTTTAGTAAAGAACTTATTTTTAGTGGTATTCTGAAAGATCTATTAAAGCTAGGAGATATTTGATTTTTTATGTCATTATTTAACAAAAACATTTTTATATTCAGAAGAATATGTTGCTACTAACAAGAATATTTCAAGTGAATAATTTATATGTACTTTTCCAAAAATTTAGAATAAAAATGAACAGAAAGAACATTTTTGAGAAATTATATATCATGTGATAAAGCATAAAAAACTGAACGAGGAAAGTTATATGACTACAGAAAATGTAATTTTTCAATTCTGAATGCACATGTATCATTATTTAATGAATACAATTATTTTTTACGTAATAAATTATATCACACTTGCCATTGAATTTAATAATAATAATATATATATATATATATATATAAAACTACGAATTTAAATTATGATAAGTGAAGATACGAAAGTGGAATGTAAAAACAACAATAATAACTTTAACAATGTTAATAAACAAGAAAATAAGTTAAATTTAACACTATTGAAGCTAAATTTTCAATTTATGCTGTGTTTTCTTCGTCAGCAGGTGGGAACACAGCTATTAAAAGAACTATGTAGTACAGGTTAGTACTACATAGTTCTTTTAATGAGAAATACCCTCTTTATTTCAAATTAAATCAAAAACTAGAAAAAAATTATTTTTATGAAGTATGAATTTTATCTAACTTTGTAACTTGTTATATATTTTATAAAGATAAATATTTTTACATTAAAAGGTATATATTTTAACTTTTTACATTATTATACGTGTACCTTTTAATAGAGACAAGAATATTTCATTTGCAGAAAATATGCTGATATTCTATCCCAGATTGCAAAGATTAAATCAATCAGGAAATATCCCTGTAAGATGTGCTTCAGAAATATATAAAAATTTGACACTTCAGGTGGGGTTTATAATGTCCGTAATTAAATGAGGTATCCTCTTTTATTCCAAATGAATTCAGAAACGAGACAAAACTTTTTTATGCTGTATAAATTACATCTAGTTTTGTTATATTGCTTAAGAAGGGTCATTCGTCTGATGCACAGTTGTTTCTTTTGACGGTCTGATGCCAGAACAAGAAATTATGAGAGATTTATTCATTTCTTTATATATTTTTTCTTCTTATATTTTTCATGCTTAATCTGGAGAAAGATCTGCAACGGCGAGAGGGATTGTACTAAAAAGGATTTATTTGGCATCTGATAAGATGAATTGCGCTTAAAATGAATTGCCGGAATTGCGAGTGTGTAGTTTAAGAAAGAAATATGGATTTTTTTTTTCTTCAGAATTAAACTTTCCGCTTTTTAATGCAGTGTGATATATGTATGGAAACCGGTATTTTAAAGCCTTTAAAATTTATTTGTGTGATTTATGCTTAGTACAGGCAATTTTGCTTGCAAAATATGTAATAGAAGCAGAAATTAATCCAAGAAAATTACATTGTGTGTATATTCCAAATCAATAAAAATTTGGAGAAAAAATGATTTCATGTTATGTGAAAAATATTACACTTCTAGGAATGTCATCTATAATAGGGGTTTGTTCATAATTTTCAATCACATTAATAACAAAATAAAGAATATGTTATCTTTATATTAATTGCTATTTAATAATATTTTGAATTTTGATACATCAAATACAGAGAAACTTGATATACTAAATGCTCAACCAGGAAAGAGTATAGAATGTGATTTAAAGTATTCTGATTCAGGTAGGCATTTACTAAAATGCTTCATAAAATGATAGCATACATTTTAATAAATGAAAATGTACAAAATAATGAAAAGTAAAAATAAATAAATTATAAATTAATAATAATAATAATAATAATAATAATAATAAATTCACGCAATTTATCTAATTTTAAGATGACTGAATATTGTCTGAGTCATTTTGTAGAGAAAATTCATTAAAAAAAATTAAAATTTGCAAGCGTCATTCTAAATATACGCGTACATTAAAAGTATTAAAAAAAAAAAAAAAAAAAAAAAAGTAATTTTGACTATTTTATAAATGAACTAGCAGGCTTTGCCCGCTTCGCTGGTCATTATATTGACATGAAGTCTCAAAATACCATATCCTTAATAAAAATAATAATAATAAAATCATTGAAATCAGTCAAAATCTAAGTTAAAGTTCTCGATACCTTCGATAGCACTCCTTTTCCCACTCACCACACTTCACAAAATCCCTTTATAGTGCATGTTGCATACACATACCTAGCCCACATATTAAAAAATCGAGATTCTAAGATTATTTGAAGCAAAGTTATGTTTTAAAACGTGTTTTTTAGCCCCTCCACCCCGGCCTGCTCTTAACTGAATACATGTCCCCCCACCGCTATGGGGAGATAGGGAGGAGTTTCACAAAATCAATTTGCAGTGTGTGTTGAATACGCATAAGCAGTCCACTCATCAAAAATATCCATTCTAAGATAGTTTGGAACAGAGTTACGCATGAAAACATGTTTTAAATCACCCCCAACCCTCAAGAGGGGTGATAGCACGGAATTCCAAATAATCTCTTTGTAGTATGAGTTGAGTACGCATAATCAATCACCTATCAAAATATCGCTTTCCTGAGATAATTTGGAGCAGAGTTACTCTTTAAAACGTGTTTTTGTCCCCCCCCCCCGCTCTTAAAGGTAGGAAAAGAAAAAGTTCACAAAAATCCCCTTATAGTGCGTGTTGGGAACGCATAACCAGCCCGAACATAAAAAATCGTCTAAGATAGTTTGGAGCAGAGTTACGCATGAAAACATGATTTTGCCCCACCCCACCCCAAGGGGGAATAAGGTTGAATTTTACAAAATCTTTTAGTAGTGTGTGTCTTGAGTACGCATAACCAATCTACATATCAAAAAATCGTTATTGTGAGATAATTTGGAGCAGAGTTACTCTTAAAAGCGTTTTTTGCCTCCCTCCCCGCCTTTGAAGGAAGGGAGGGAGAATTTTCGTAAGATCCCTTTATAATGCGTGTTGGGAATGCATAAACAACTCACATGTAAACATTAATCTTACTGAGATAATTTGTAGCAACGTTATGCTTGGACACATGCTTTTTGTCCCCCCCCCAAGGGGGAATAGGAATAAATTTTACAAAATCTCTTTGTAGTATGTGTCTGAGTATGCATAACCAATTGACATATCAAAAAATCGTTATCCTGAGAAAATTTGGAGCACAGTTACTCTTATAAGCGTGTTTTTGCCTCCCCCCACCCCCGCCTTTAAAGGGGGGAAGGGTTAAAATTTGTAAAAGCCCTTTACTGTGCGTGTTGGAAAAACAACCCACATATACAAATTAATCTTACTGAGATAATTTGAAGCAAAGTTGTACTTGGAAACGGATTTATATTGCCCCCCCCCAAGGGGAAAAGGGGGGACTTTCGCAAAACCCCATTACAATGGGTGTCAGACACACGTAAGTAAACCACTCACTAAAATTTGTAACCACAGGTCCTATAGATTTGCCCGAATGAATTTAGCGCTAAAAGAGGGGCTCGAATTTGCCCTCTCGTAACTCTCCCCCCCCCCCCCCAAAAAAAAAAAAAAAAGAATATCACAAAAAACATGAGGTTTTGGAAATATCCTCAAGAAGACTCTTGGCGATTTTCTATATCTTTGTGCTGTTATTGGTACAGTTTTACTCGAAAACCCGTATTTTGCTAAATTTGCCTCCGACGATAGTTTTTACCCCCCCCCCCCCCTCTTAAAAATCCAAAACTCAAATCGCAGAAATTACTTTTTTTTTGCACTCAATTCTAGTTTCTCTCTTTGCAATTTCCTCACCATGAAGCTATTTGGAGCCGAATTATGCTTATAAGGGTTGCCTTCTGCACCCCCAGGGAGAGCGGGGGGATATTTTGCAAAATCCCGCCTTAATGGGCGTCAGGGTCCTAAAACCAACGTGCTCACCAAAATTTGCAAGTCTATCTCCCACAGAATTACCACGGCTGTGTTGAATCAACGAATCAGTGATTTTACTCTTTTATACCCCACCACACCCCTAAAGGGGTAAAGGGGAGGCGTTCACAAAATCCCGTTACAATGGGTTTTGAACACACGTAAATAAGCCACACACTAAAATTTGTGACCTCAGCTCCTATAGATTTCCACGGACGAAATTAACGCTAAAAGGAGGGGGGGTGAATTTGCCCCTTCGTAACTCCCCCCCCCCCCAAAATCGAAAATAGGAAAAATCAAAAATGAGTTTTTACAATTACCTTCAAGAAGAAGTATGGCTTTTTTTTTTTTTCTGCTAGAATTTTACTCGAAAATCCATATATTGCTAAATTTCTCCCAGAAAATCCTTTTTTACCCCCTCTCCTCCATTAAAAATCCAAAATTCCAAAATCGCAGAAAATGATTCCTTTGTACTTAAGTCTAGTCTCCCCATCTGTAATTTTTTCATCGTGAAATAATTTGGAGCCGAGTTATGCTTATAAAGATGTTTTTGCCTCCTGCGCCTTCGAAAATTATTTTTACCCCCTTTCCCCCTTAAAAATCCAAAATTTCAAAATCGCAGAAAATAATTTTTTTTGTATTCAAGTATAGTGTCCCCATCTGCAATTTCTTCACTGTGAAGTAATTTGGAGCCGAGTTATACTTATAAATGTGTTTTTGCCTTATGCGCCTCCGAAAATCTCATTTTTGCCCCCTACCCCCCCCCTAAAAATCCAAAATTCCAAAATCGCAGAAATTGATTTTTTTGTATTCAAGTCTAATCTCCCCATTTGCAATTTCTTCACCGTGAAGTAATTTGGAGCCGAGTTATGCTTATAAAGGTGTTTTTTGCCTTCTGCCCCCCCGGGGGGGAACGGGGGGTATATTTCGCAAAATCCCGTCTTAGCGAGCGTCAGGGTCCTAAAACCAGCCCGCTCACCAAAAATTGGGACTCTATCTCCCATAGGATCGCCACAGCCGTGTTGAGAAAGTGAGTGATGAATCAGTGAGTTTACTCTTTTATATATATAAATGATCGTTATATTATGAACTATATTACATATACTTAACAATTTTATAAGAACATTTCTCGTCAAACACTAGACACAAGAATATATCACATCTCTGTTTATTGGCTCTCAAAAGCACACACACACACACACACTGTTGCCACAAGAGGAAACATAAAAATATACACTGAAAGAATTTGCAGCAACTCGCTTTCTAATATTTAAACGAATAGTTAGAGAAACTAGACAATAAATGCAAAAGTTACATACTGTGTGTTAATCAGTAAAGACTTATATTTAAAATATTTAGTGCTTTCTGGCTTTATTATTTAGGAAAACGTTACTTATTACACTGTATCAAAAAAAAAAAAAAAAAAAAAAAAAAAAACTACATTTCACCAGAAAAATGATTTCATTTATCTGCATCTGCAACAAGTATTGCACTATTTCACTGTTTTAGTAGTGTCATTTTAATTGTAAGCACAATTGAAATGGAAAAAACTTAACACTAGAATATTGGTTGCGGTTCAAATCCCATTTAGCACCTTTAATTACGTTCCGTTTTCTCAAAATTGAACATGCTTATTTTGGAACTATTTTGAATAGATTATATATTCAAAATGATCATAATTTTGCTCAGTTTTAAAAGTTGTTTTTTCCTCATTGTATTTCTTATCTTGTACACATTTTCGGTTTTACGCTATTATTTCTTTTTCACTAATTAGAATTTGTCGGATACGTTCTTCCCACCTGGCTTTGGCCTTATAGAGACTTCAAATTCAAAAGAGTAAATCGCCAATTAGAGTGGTAACAATAAAAATAACTAATTAGAGTAATTTAAGGACTTCCTTTAAAATGCAATTTTCGTTAAAAACTCAGATTTTCTATTTTTGGTTTAGTATTAAAGCCTGACGTTTCAGCTTTCTAAATCATTTTGAATTTTGTTTCTATCTTGCTTAGAACTTGAGTTACAGGCATTTTAATTTTAGTCACTCGCAAGTTTTTGAAACCGGAAGTGAACCGTAAATGTTTGTTTATATAAATGTTTTACTCAATATAAGAATCAAAATTTGTTACTACATATAAAATGAATTTAAAATAAATAAATAAAATAAATAAATAAATAAAAACTTTGAAATAAATCAGGAAGTTATTAAAATTTTTTTTATTTAATAGGTAAAATCGGGTTTTTAATTATGTTTTCTGCTTTTTCTCAAAATGAGATTTTTAACATTTTGCTTTATCGCAAAACATCATAACTCCAATAGTTGTAATTGAAACCTTATGAAACTTCGGCAAAAACTCTAGAGGAGTTGTTTTAGAGATTGAACTACTACAATAAATCTAGCTTTTTTTTTTTTTTTTTTTTTTTTTTTTTTTGTCAATAGAAGTTATAAACTGTCATGTATATTCATGATTTTTTCAACATGTAAAATGTTATCTTCTCTAAAATATTAAATAACATGGTTATAGTTTTTAAAATAGTTCACGTCCTTAAGAACCTTTCAATAATCGAAGTAAAATTTACAGAATAAAAATAGCTTTATTTAAATTTGACTTATGATGTTTTGAAAAAGAGCTTTTTTTTTTTTTTTCAAATTTTATGTATATATCGAGCCTAAATATCAAAATATTTTTAAATTGGTATACTTTTTCATGTTATTCACTGTTTTTAACTATATTCTATTATGTAATGCACATAAATAGGCAATTTTTTAATTATTAAAAAAATCACCTCCGGCAGTAGACAGGAGCCTTAATTTAAATGGTGAACTCAGATTAGGTTATATCGCTTCTTTTGGTACTTTCCACATTTTCTTTCGCTAGCGGTTAATGATGAGATAGTTGGACATACGTGAAATCAGATTTTTATACTATAATCATACGTAATTAATATATATTTGCTGGAGATAAATTCAAATGTATATCAATGCATATACAAAATGAGCTGTCTATAGTAAAATGCGTCCATCCGATTGTCCCCCGTTTGAGACCGAATATAACATAAGACATTTGAGACCCGGATCACATAGTAACATTTATTTTATACCAAAAATATTTTAGGAAAAAGGATTAAACTAGTATTAGTTTTCTTTTTTCTTTTCTTTTTTTTTTTTTTTTTTTTTTTTTTTTTGTCGTGTCCATGACGTAGTCGAAGTAGATTAAACCGTGGATCTTTATAACTGCATCTGCGATTTGTTGGACGTTGTCATCATGACGGCAATACTCCAATTTCTCTCAAGTTCGCACCTATTGCCGGACACTCAAGGATATGGCAAGGTGTAAGCTGTGTATCCGGGCAATTGTTACAGTTTTTATACACCCTTCCACCCTGTTTTTCAATTTTCATGCCTCTGTGATGGCCGGTTCTTAGCCTTATTATAGTTTTTTTTTTTTTTTTTAATTATTATTTTTTAATTATAAAAAAAATATATATATAGTTTTCTTGATAAAGCAATTACATGCGGTTTTGTATTTTAAGTTTTCTTTAAGATATCTCTCAAGATAAATATTAATATTGACTGCAATAGTTTCCATTACCTACTCTGTTTCTGCCGATTGCTATTTTGACGTCTAACCACTTCAGGCAAAATCTGCTGCTGTAGGCAAATATTTTTAGCATTTCTTTTACCACTTACCTTGTTTTCACTTTGTTGTATAGTTCCAGACGAGATTGTGTAATTGCATTTTAGAGCAAGGAAAATCAACGAGTTTATTGTCACGCAATATATTATTATTGTCTGTATATTATCATTTAAAGGTGTTAATGCTCAGAACATAAATAATTAAATAAATAAAACATACAAGAATGGCAAGCAACGACAAAATTATTTTTGGATTAGTTAGAGGAAAGTATTTTTCTTTTTCAATAATTGAACAAAATAAATGTTTTCACTGGTATTCTCATGCTGAAGCACCATTGATTTTTAAAATTACTTTCGAACAAATATTGAAAATATTACAAAAATAAAGATACATAATATTTATTATATTTTAAAGTATAATAATTTTAAAGCTATATTTAATAGTTACACATATTTAGCATTAGTTCTATTTAATTTAATTGTCATTAACACTATGTAGTACGATGAAGCAAAATATCATTTGAATTTAAATATGCTGTAAAAATAATGACATATTTAACATGGGTGATTACATTTAGTAAAAATAATTGAAGCAACTTCTTTAACATTTCGTCTTTAAACAAGAACAGGCAATGCACATATTGTATTATTCACATATGAATGAATATTTATTTTTATTATACAAAATTAATGATCCATAATATATTTGAGATTCCAGAATAGCTTCTGCATTTTCTCATCTGTCTAACTAAATAAGCGGAAATATGGATTTATAGCTATAAAATAAAATATCTGAATTTTCTGGCATAATTTAGAAAAATACTATGTTGCTAAATAAAAACAAATATTCGGAAAGAAATGTATTCAACCAGATATGTTTTAAGAATAAGTAGACAAACAGAACAAATAGAAATGAAATTATTTATCTGAAGTTAGTAGTGAGGCTTCAATTTACAAGAATTAATTCTATTGATGTTTTTATATTTAAATATAACTCTTTAAATTATATTTTTTAACTTAATTACTTTATATAAATTGTAACTTTCCAACAAAGGTAAAAGCGTTTGTGACTTTTATACAGGGTGGGCAAAAAGTCTGTAGATACTTTAAAAATTCATAAAAAACGAAAAAAATAACCGAAATAAAAAACGGTTTGCAGGTTCAGCATTGATAGGCCACGAGATTTTTTTTTTTTAAGATAAGAAAAAAAAAGTTCAAAAAGTAGCCGACTGATGGCGCTGGTACAGTCGATAACAAAAGTGTTCGAACGCTAGTAAAAAGTCCTATGCAGAAAAAGTACACTTCATACGGTTTTGTTAAATAAATCCTTATCGAATCATGTTCTTACACTAAGTACAGGATTCGACAAGGATTTATTTAACAAAACCGTATGAAGTGTACTTTTATTACATAGAAATTTTTGCTAGTGTTCCGACACTTTTGTTATCGACTGTACCAGCGCAATGTCGGCTGCTTTTTGAACTATATATATATATATATATATATATATATATTCTTATCTTAAAAAAAAAAAAAAAAAAATCCCGTGACCTATTAATGCTAAACCTGCAAACCGTTTTTTTTTTTTTTTTTTTTTTCGGTTATTTTTTCGGGTTTTATGAATTTTTAAAGCATCTATGGACTTTTTGCCCACCCTGCATTTTTTGTCTATCTTTTTAATTTTCGAACACATACAATACAATAAATATATTATAATCATGAAAAAAAAATCATTATTTCATTTTAGTGTATCTATACGTTTTAAGAACTTCTGAAATCAATTTTTGCTGTTTTTATGATGAAATGTGTATATGTTTGTATATGTTTTTGAATTAACACAATAAAGATAGTTCTTATTTTAGAGACAAAAAGAAAAATTATTTATCAATACGAATTATGAATTCAAATAATTTGAAGTGCAAGATAGCGTTTAAACGCCTTATTCGTGATTGAGCTAAAAATTTTATACCTATCAATTTTTAGCAAGTCACCACCACTAGACGGCGGTACAGGTCACCACCACTAGACTTACATAGATTTTAATGGATATATGTGGTTGTTCTTTTATAGGGACACATACATTTTTTCAGCACAATCTCCTGTAGAATCAAATTAATTGAAGCAAGTTAGCGTACAAATTCTACATTCAAATAAGGAAACAATGCTTAAGCGAATTATAGGTCATCTCATCGCAAGAATTACGCATAAATCTTTATAAGAGTGAGTAGTTATTTTTGTTTTGTTGGTACAAAATATAATATTTACAAAAAAAAAAAAGTCATTAAATTTTGAATTTATCAAAATTCGAACAATAAAATAAAGTAATATTTAAAAATAAATAAATAAATAAATAAAATGTGTTAAATTAAAGAAAATGAAATGTTTCTAGTGCTAAAAGATGTTATAACACAATTTAGGTTTTGATAATTCTGAAAATTGCATGAAATTTCAACTTTCAAAGATATTATTAATGCACAAAATAATAAACAGGTTTCTTCACAGTATATTTTGAATCTATGTAAGTTTAAAAGTCATAGAAACATTTACAATTTAGTTAACATACAGTATCAACAAAAAAAAAAAAAAAAAAAGCTTTTATTTATTTATTTATTTATTTTAGATAGATTGAAAAGATAATATGCCTAAACTCGTTATATTTTTATACATAGGCTGTTCAAAGTTGCCTTCTGATCCTGGTGTAGATTTAGACATTCAGTACACTCATTCTCATCATTCTTTCAAATTCCTTCTCCTAGCATGGAAACTAATGAAAAATGCACATCTCTCTTAAGTAGTAGATGCGCAAAATCTCTTATTTTATTAGCAAAGTTTGTATGTTCTATAATTAAACATGGCTGCCTATATAAAGAGTCATTGGCGTTCACACCGTTAGTTTATTTAAGGTAAGTTAATAAGAAATCGCTTAATTTAAATTAATTTTTATCACTACTATTCCATAGAAATTCGCAGGAAGAACTAAGAAAATCCAAACATATACATCGGAAAACAGGACCAAATAATATTTTTTTTTTCTTGACACTCAAAACAATCAACGTGAACATTCAATTAGCCACAGTTGATTTTGTAAAACTACCTGGAATCGCTTTTAGCATAAACTCTACTCCTTTAATCCAATCAGCTATGTGCGCTATCTCTCCGACCACATCATTCGTCCAAGAATTACCTTATGTTTTGTCTGAAAAGTACCATTTTGTAGTTTGTACACTGTTAATTATCTAATAAATTCTTCACAAATGAGTTTTATTTGATAATTTTCAATGTTTACATAAGAATCTATAGATATGCATCTGTATCTCACATTGTGGTAATTTTTACTTCACGATAGTTTTATTTTGAATTTAAAATGCATCATTCTTGGTTTTCTAATCGGTTTCGTTATGAATACTTTTATCACAATGTTTCATTTTGACAAAGAATTTTTGTTTACTTTTCCAGATAAAACTTTGGTAATGGTTAATTTGAAATAATGAATGTTAGTTTATGAAACAAAGAGAGATATTTTACATTAATGAAGATAATTGCTAAGATAAGCCTATGAAATATTGTTCATGACATGCAGATTTTAATTCCGCCTAGAATTATCAGTTTTATTTGAAAACAAATTCAGATTGTTTAAAATCTAAAGCTAAATCTGAATAACGGAAAGAAAAGGGGGTGATTACGTCAAAATACAAAATGAAACGGCCTAACAAAAGATTTCGTGAAAAATTTAATGTTTCAAGTTTGAATTTAAGTATCGCTTTGTTCATATAATTTACTTCATACTAACATATACATATGAACCTTAATTGCAGAAAGTCACACAATTTAAGTAATGGTATTATTATTAAAAATAAGCATGTGAAAATAATTAAAATATGTAAAATTAGTATTCATTACGTTGAAATTGTTGTATGAATTAGGCGATTTTCTTTTGTGAATAATATAGCTTAAGTTAAAAATAAGTTGTTTTTTTATCCAGTTCTTTATCTAATTGTAGTAAAGAAATGATATTATTTTATAGATTTATATGGTATTAGCACAAAGATGTAATTCTTATTTTTATTTGTTTACAGTGTTCATTTTTTATTAAACATTAATTTTTCGTTTCTATATACCATTTAACTATAACATAAAATTAAAATACGATAAAAATAATATAAATAATTGTTTTATATTTAAATTAAATGAAAATTCCAGTATTTTGTTTGTATTAATATAAAGTTATATTATATATACCTGGTAGGTTATGCACATTTACGCGAAACTAAGTTCCGTACAACTTAACCAAATAATATTAATACTGATTATGATTTATATAATAACTATGTTTTATTCATAACTTTTTATTCAAATAAAAAATTTTAATAAAGAGGAATTAAGGATTTCAAGGTTATACGTACATATTGCAGAAATAAAGTAGAAAAATAAACTTTTAATGTACATTTTTAGGAGAGAAAATAATGTGTTTAACGCTTTCCATAACAAAAAAAAAAAAAAAAAAAAAAAAAAAAAATTAAATATGTTATTACTAAAAATAATTTTAAGGGAGAAAATATCGAGGAGATTATTTTCTAATCCAAAGCTTTTTTCTTCAAAGTTTCACTCTTTTCATTCTTGACATATATTTATTTTGCATAGTTCCTTTTCTTTTTTTCTTTCATAAAATGTTTTAGAAAAGATTAAGATTGTATTTTATTCTGTATGCTTTGTAGATTTTTTTTTAAAATAAATATTTAATTTTTAGTAATTTTTAGTATATATATATATATATATATATATATATTATCATATATATATATTTTTTTTCTGTCTCAGCTTGTCTTGGTACAGATTGAAACTTTAAACATTTAGAGACTATTAATTCATTTTATTTCTTAAAATTTCACAGATTCATTACATTTCCATAAATGATCAAACAGTTTCGATTTCCCACGGTTTGTCAAATATTAGAAAAAGTACTTGACAATTTATGTTAAAACTTCAGGAGTGTAAATAACATGTTATATCTTATATATTTCTGCGAAATTTTAATCCAGAAAAAAAAAAAGAAGACTAGCAATAGAAAAGGAAAAAGCAGAGTATTTCGGTCTTACTGTGAAAATTTAACGCATCAAATACGTTGTCTGCTGCATTTGATTGTGAAGATTTTTCTAATTACACACTGCTCTACAGTCGGTAACAAAAGTCTCCGAACACTAGCAAAAATTCCTGTGTAAAAAAAGTACACTTAATACAGTTTTGTTAAATAAATCCTAGTCGAATACTGTTCTTAGTCAGTCTAAAAACAGGATTCGAGAAGGATTTATTTAACAAAACTGTATTAAGTGTACTTTTTTACACAGGAATTTTTGCTAGTGTTCGGAGACTTTTGTTACAGACTGTACATGAAAATTGCCCCAACGCAATTTTTGCAAATTCTTATGTAAAATGATCTCCTTAATTCGAATATGACGCCCATTTTGCCCTATCACCTACCGTTTTTCAGGGACGACCTGCTATTTTTATCACTTTTGGTAATTTTATGGCTATAAATTTGATTATTTTATATATTTATTTATTTATTTTTTGGGGGGAGGATTATTTTAACTGTTAAAGATCTTCTGAGGGGCTACAGACTTGGATTCTAAAACATGAACATTGCGGAGAGGGGGAAATTTAGGAGGGGGTGGATTTGGCACTGAAATTACGTATTAAATTTCTTATATTTTATTAATCTATTATTATTGTTATTTATTAAACATTGTTTGTTTTTGTTTTTAAGTGTTAAATTAATTCTTTTTTTATTCTCCAAATCAAATTCATGGCCATAAAATTACCGAACAGTGATAAAAATTGTGAGCGGGGGTGGTGCACACCACGGGAAAATGGTGGGTGACTTTGAAAAATGGCAGTCATATTCGGATTCAGGAAGTCGTTTTACATAAGAATCAGCAATAATGGTATCAGGGCTCGAAAATAAAATTTTCTTTGCAGCGCAGTTTTATCTGAATTTATTTGTATGTGAGTAGCGCATATAGTTATGGAGATATAAAGCCTTCTTTTAAAGTTTGCAAAAATAAAATCCCCCTTTTTTATTATAAAATTCAGGGTATGAAACCCAATGCAAAACTCTTTTCAGAAAAATATATACTACATTAGACATAACATACTTGGAATATAAAAATAATAAATATCTAATGAAATATCTAATGAAATATGAGAATTTTTACTAAAAGAAAAGTTAACTGTATATGCGAAGACATAACAAACATTTATTTGGATATTTTATTAGTTAAATATATTGAGCTTCTTCTATGAGAACCCCGAACGAATATTGCGAAAATTCAAAAAATTATCGTCGACAGAATAACTGAATTTCAATTCCTCTCAAAAAACTGGTAGTTTTTACCACCACTAATTTCTATATTTTTATGTAAAAACCTATGCAATAAAAGATATTAAAGTTACTGTTTATTAGAATTATTATTTAAAAACTATTAATTAATATATTATAATTAATTTATATATATATATATATATATATATATATATATTATTATTATTATTATTATTATTATTTTCACATAGTGAATGCCTACGATTTTCAACACAGAGCAGTATAACACTAAATGTCGTAAGAAAGTCAAATCTATAACTTTTATATAACTAATGACAGACCTATGGTTCAACCATTTTTACCGTTCGTATATTTTAACCATTTAAAGGTTCTGAAGAATTTTTTGAAAAACACTCACTGAAAATTTACACTTTTCAAAGGAGTACTTTCTCACAGGGTGGAAGCGATGCTACAGCATATAAAAATTTATTCCTAAATGACTGTTACTAGTAAATATAGTTTTTATTTCACAATGATTCAATGAAAATAATTGCCATTGTGCCCATTTACGCGAAGCTTTGGTACACTCTAAAATAATATAATTACACAAAAAGGGATGGAAACGCCTTCGGTTGGGCGATTTTCACCAAAAGCTAATTAGCTACAACCTAAGGCAGGGTGCATGGTATAGACTTATATTGAATTCCATCCATTGGTTACAGTGTCCAGAAAATTATGAAAACACACATACAGATTTTTTATTTTATTTTATTTTTTAAATGGTAAAATTGTGTTCAGGACGTCTTATCCCGTGTAAATCCATTAAAAAACGAAGTTTCAAAAACTTCTAAGAACAAAAAAAAAAAAAAAAAAAAAAAAAAGCTTTTATCTTTTATTTGACAGCTCAGAAATACTCTTATGGGATCTTTTTATTTTACGTTTCATCAAAATTAACATTAATATATATTTTTTCCTTAAAAACTTCTTTTTTTTAACTTAATATTTATAAAAAATAGCAAAAGAGAAAAAAAAATAGGAAAGGTTATCAAAATTTATGTTCGAACAATGAATTCGCGGCAATAAACAGCGTTCATGACAATTCACGAACGCTTTATTCATTATCATATTTATATATTTTTATCATATATATATTTTTCTTCTGTCTCAGTCTGTCTTGGTACAGATTAAATTTTTAAACGTTTAGAATATTATATTAAATATTGATTATCAAAATTTTAATGTGTGTAAATCTCTTTTTTTTTTTTTTTTTTTTTTTTTTTCTAGTTTCTGCTGCATAAATAAGATGAATTCGTGAACTTTCTCGACCTCCAGTTTTCGACAGATTTACACGTTTTGAGGTTTCCGGAACACGATTTGTCTATTTTTAGAAGAAGTTTGTCTCTGTGTATCACAAAATTATAGGAACTCTGCATCGTACGAACCAGCAAAGGAAACTGAATCAAACTTGAAATTCAGTTGAATTTTGACCTAAAGTGATGCTGATTATAGTTGGGTGGCACTTACATACTTCTTTTCCCCATATATATATATATATATATATAAAGTAACTGTGTCTGGCGTCAAATTTTTTTGTTTGCGACAGGAACTTCTCGTGGAGGGCAGGGTTCTCCGCGTCATGATATATGTCAGTATATTCCGACGACTTCAAGGAAGGCATTTCAAAATTAAAATGTGATCAATGGTGTAAATAAGAAAAATTGAAAAATTGGCATCTTTGAGATGCTCGAGAGAAGAAAAAAATTATTTTGAATAGCGAAACATTTGAAAATAACTGATATTTTTAAAATATTAAGTAAAAATTTAATAAAGATGAAATAAAAATTAGTTTATATGTTTATCTTACAAGGAGAGGTCACGACATGGAAAATTCAGATCGGGACGAAATTGTGCAGGATTGTAGTATACTATGAGGGTAACAACATATTAAAGCAATAGGACCCACTATCCACAAAATTTCGAGAAAAAAGCATTTAAAGTTTCAGTAATCTTTAAATACAAGTTATTTCGCAAGCTAGTACGCGCCTCAGTGGTGTGATCCTAAAGCGCGAATCTCCCAACGAGATGACTTCGGTTCGAGGCTACCTACGGTACTACTTTTTTTTTTTTTTACTTTTTATGTAATCTTAACTTTTTATTTATTTTACTTTATCTTACAATTCAATTCAAAATTTGAAAATTTTAATAAAAAATTATTTAATTTTCTTGAGTATAAAATATCTTTTTCTATTTTTAATATTTATAACTTAAAAATACGATAAATTTCTATAACTTACAAATTTTTTACAAAACCCTAAATAAGAAACATAAAGAAAAAAGAAAAACAAATATTTAAATAATTAAAAAATAAGCAAGCTGTAAACAAAAGTGTAAAATAATTAGCAGGTGTACTTAAATCTTGGTTTGAGCTTCCTGATTTGGTTTGAATGTGTATAAATTACGTAAACACTTCTAGCTTGTTAATAATAAAAGGCAGGTGGAATTTTATTTTGCGCACAGAAGGATAAAAAAAAAGAAGTCGTTATCGAAAAAGAAACGATGTTCATTAACATTTAAAATCTACATTTAAAGATAACATTTCTTTACCTGTAATAGTTTAATAGTATCGCAATCCTATACTATAATTTTTCAAGAAACTGTATTGATTGGAGAAGTAATTATTTAATTTGGATAGTAATTATATATGCAATTAAAATCATCATTTCTCTGTTTTTTTTTTTTTTTTTATTATTTAAAAAATAAAATTAAATATACCTAAAATAAAATAAAATATTTAGATAAATAATTAAAAACAGTTTCTTTATTTTTACCTTATTTTACAGTTAAAATAAAACTAAAATTTATTTTTTCAGTTATATATTGTATTTTTAACTTATTGTATTTTTAACTTATAAATATTAAAAATAGAAAAAGTTTTTTTATACTCAAGAAAATTAAATAATTTTTTATTGAAATTTTCAAATTTTGAATTGAATTGTAAAATAAAGTAAAATAAATAAAAAGTTAAGATTACATAAAAAGTAAAAAAAAAAAAAACAGTCCCGTAGGTAGCCTCGAACCGAAGTCATGTGGTTGGGAGACTCACGCTTTAAGATCACACCACTGAGTCGCTTACTAGTTTGCGAAATAACTTGTATTTAAAGATTACTGAAACTTTAAATGCTTTTTTCTCGAAATTTTGTGGATAGTGGGTCCTACTGCTTTAATATGTTGTTACCCTCATAGTATACTACAATCCTGCGCAATTTCGACCCGATCTGAATTTTCCATGTTGTGACCTCTCCTTGTTAGTATATATTAGTTTATATTTTTAGTTAAGTTTATACTATTTAAAAGGATGTTATTGAATTTTCAAAATTTCTGTAACAACAAAAGAAAAAAAAAACCTTTTAGATAAAATTTCTCTGCATTCATCATTGAAAATAGTTTTAATGAATAATTCTGAATATAGATAGGAAAATATAGAAGAAAGGTGTGTGATAGCCACACCATATATTTTTATTTATTTATCTTGTGTGTGTGAGTACTGTGTATATGTGCACGTGTTGAATAATTCCCAACTTTCTTTTTAATCCCTCTAATATTTTCGGAAAAATAATGGTGAAGTGTGTATTCGACAGAATTTCTTGTTTTACAAAAAATTTTTGGCATCTTCGGATCAAGAGCTAATGCAGATAATTTTATAAATATACATAAATTATATATAAATTTAGTTACACTTTGATATACAGAAGATCGTTCACACTTTACGGAAAGGATTTTATAATTTGTTTTTCTCTTTTACGGTTTGCGATAAAAATTTAACAACTTTAGAATAATCGTCTACTACTTTTTTCTTTTGACTGGAATATAAAAATATAAGATTTATTTTGAAAATGGTCCTAAAATTGATGAATGACTCGAAGGTTACATAACTGCGCTTTTTGAAGAGAAATATTCGTATCACTAAATTATAAAGCGGTGTACATATCCCGTTCATTGCGTTTTTCAAAATGCTATTTATAATATATTAAATTAGAAAGGGGATAAAAAGTCTAAGTTAAAGTAAAAATGAAAGCATGACAGCGAAATTTCATCGCAAGACTATAAGTACGCAGGTAAATATTAAGAAAGTGAGGTTTCTGATCCTGTAAAGAAATCCGTCGACTCAAAGATCAGTTCCTTCGATACTATAAATATCTTCTGGTACTTTAAGTAAAATTATTCATAAGGACTTGAAGACAAAATATATCTTTAAACCTAAAGTTCGTCTACTTTTACCAAAGTATATTGCTGAAAAAAAATGTAGAAAATTGTATCTAAAAACCTAGCTGTTGTAAAATGGAAATTTGCAGTAACACTGGATGAGACATGGACATATTTTAGTGACTGTAATATAAAAAAGATTCATTTTATGTTGCTCAGATGAGGGAAACGATCGTACAAAATGTCTTTGTTAAAGTAGAAAAGTTCCGCAAAAAATTCCTGATAGTTGTAGGATTTTGTTACAACGAGAAATTAAAAATAAAAAAGTCTCAACTAAAGCCGAAATTAGTTAACTGTACAACCAGCAGAATAATTTATAGCCAATGTTTGAAGAAGAAATTCCAGACTTACATGAAAAGAACTTGATAAAATTAAGCTTCATGTGGACAAAGCCTCTATTCATATGTTTAAATCAAATGTCACGTATTTAGCAGAGGATATATCAAAAACAGGAATAACATGTTTCCCATTTAATGAAATACCTGTAAAATCACTTGAAACTGATCCAATGGAGATTGCGCTTTAGGTTTATTAAAACGAGTCTTAAGAAACGCCATCCAAAAACATTGAAAGAACTTTGGAAAACGGTACAATGAACAAGAGGAATGGAATAAAACTATCATGACAATTTTAAGAAAAAGTTTGTTTTCGTAGAAAATTCTAGCTTATTATTGTCAAGAGCTATATTGTAAAGAGCCATGGCTATCAGGTAGAAACAAGTCAACTCAACTCAACTCAACAATCATTTCCATAGATTGCGAACGACTCTCTGTAAATTGGTGTCTATCAACTTTTGATGCATATCATTCAAAAGATGACGTGGTCTTAAATTTTAATGTATCAGTAAAGGACAAAATTTCGTGTAAATGTACACAATAAGGATTATTTTTTAATCAACCATTATAAATTGAAAATTTTGTTCATAATGATAATATTGACCGCAGATAAAATTTTTGTATATGTAGGAGCATTGCTTCTTTCCTGGGGGTAAGTCAATAAAATTTCAAAATGAGTATCTTTCAAAAGAATCCGTTGCTACATTTAAAACGAATGGTTGAAGCATGTGATTGTGATAATTTGAAACAAAGATGTATACTTACATACATATATATGTATGGAAAACCTTCTGAAACGTAGCAGTAGATGAAATCAAGTATCACATAAATAACTGAAAAAAAAAAAAAAAAAAAAAAAAAAAAAAAAAAGAATAATTATTACTAAAACATTGAGCATCCTGATATTAAAACATACAACATCATTACTTTTCAAGGGCATAGAATAAATGTTGCATGCAAATTAGGTGATATTTCTGTCATGGTGTATGCAATATGCTAAAACTTTAGAGTACGCTATGCCCAAAATCACCCATAAGACATGACAATAATTTAAAACTCAAAATTCAAAGAGAAAGAGAAAAAACCAAGTGAGAAACGTACTTTTATACCTACAATCACCAATATTACTTAATAAATAAATTTAATCAAAAGATTAAATAAATAATAAAATATATATATATATTACTCGTTCTACAATATATATAGATATCTTATTTTGGATACCAAGCGATAAGAAAAGACCGAGGAAGAGACCATTGTGTCGTTGGAGATAGGAAATTGTGAAGTTTGGAAGAGCAGAATGGAGAAGAATTGCAGAAAACAGGGCAGCTTAGAATCTCCTTGAGAAGATTTCATCCTGCAATGGATTGATAAAGGCTGAAATTGATGATGATGATGATGACACACACACACACACACACACACATATATATATATATATATATATATATATATTTTTTTTTTTTCCATTAAAAAAAAAACTAATTTTTACCTTTTTATTCTTATTTTTTAAAAGTAATACGCTATTGAGTGTGTCTTGTTCTAAACTAGGTGAAATAGTAATAAATACATAAAAAAGAAATTATATAATAATTAATGTTGATGGCCACAATGTACAAATTTCCTCAAATGTGCTTTTATAGTTATTTAATTGATAACTGATAATTATTTAATCAATTATAGTCGAACAATTCTAATGCTTTAAGTGTTTCAGAAAATAATATTTTTCTATTGGTGATAAGTAATTATGATTAGTTTTACAATAAGTGAACCAAAACAAATTTCTCTTTTAGCAAGAAAAAATATAATTTGTAAAAGAAATTTTTTCAAGAAAAAGTATTGGTTGAAATAAAAGACAAATTAAGCTCCCATCTGTAGGCACGACAGCTGGGACAAAATCATGAGTTTTGATTCGAAGAACATAAAGGGTCGACTATTTCTAAACGATAAGGGTCAACTCACACTTATAAAATGTATAAAAAAATAAAAACATCTGAAACTTTCCTTTTTTTTTTTTTTTTTTTTTTCTGGCGGTTTCCCATGAAAGTATTCGTGAAAGATCATTAACATTTTGATGGCCCTTGAATCCAAAGAAACAGAAATCTTGATTAAGTGCGATCTTAGATATGAGAAAATGGAACATGTGTTGTGAGACTTTTCATTTTCAAACTAAGTTATCATACTCTATATTGGATTTAGCTTCTACTGAAATAACCGTGGTGTGTAATTAATGTATTTATTCAATATAAATGTGTATTTAATGCATTTATTCAGTATATTTCTTCAATAAAAATAAATTTAGAATGCGTATGCCAAATAAGATTGATCTGAAGGTAATATACGTATGTTAATTACATTATTTATTTATTAATTTTAAAACTTTATGGGTTTTACATGTGTCTAACATTCCTTAAAATAATTCGAAAATTATAAGCTCAATTATCCATTTCTTATTGTTATCTTATATTTGCTTAAAACAATTGATTTTATGTACGGGTTTACTAAGTACGTATTTAGTATTAAAAAATTACTGAACTTATTCTAATTGATGTATTGGTTGTGAACCTATTTATCTTAAATTTGTTTGATGTAAACACTAGGTGACTTCTGGTACATTTATTAAACAACGAAAATATATGTATATAACATATATAACTTTTTCTGCATATCATAAAAATTTAATTTATATATATGACGGTGGAATATAATAAGAAAATTTAAACAATGTTAATAACAAGATTAAAAAAAAAAAGATTAATTTAAATCAAAAGTGCCTTTTAAGTCAAAAATTCAATAAATGCAATATCAACTTCACCATTATGTGAAAATGCTGCAAATTCAAAAAATTATATATCTAATCCCACAGGTTTCAAAATCAAGCTAGGCAAGCTAGCATAATCTACAATGTATTCAAAAAATGTAAAAGGATAGCCTAACTTGAAATTTTAGTTTCAAAAAGTTATTCGATTATTATAAATAAAATTTAGTGTATATTCAAATAAAAAAAAATAGCTTTTTTTTTTTTTTTAAATATATATTTCAGTTTAGAAAAAGAAGTTATAAGATGAAAAAAATTAACTTAATATAATTTTTAACTAACATGCTAGCAAGAACATCCTCTACGTGTACCTGTTTGGGAAAAAAAAAAAAAAGTTTAATCTCCCTAACTTAGCTGTTTAACTGGAGATCAGTGAAGTGCTGTTAAAATAAATCCAGAAGCCATTTGATTTATAATCCTTCCTATCACTATTTAGAAGGGCTATCAAAGTATTTTGCGCCATTATGTTTTAAATTTGCGACAAAGCACTTATTAATAAATTAATTTTTTGAGAAAGTTTTTTTTCTTCTTCTTCTTCTCTTTTTTTTTTTTTTTTTTTTTTTTTTTTTTGTAATAAAAGGTACTATTTTATTGCCGTGATGTCATTTTTTTCACTTTTTATAAAAATGTTTTATGAAACTAAAAGATGCCTCATACATGATAAATAAGCTTTAAAATAGTAAGCTTTGAGAATTCGATAACCTTTTTTTTATTCCGTTACATATGTATGGCTGAATCATTCATTTTACAGTTTTTCAGGATATCAAACGAAAAATGTTTATTTGAAAACTTACACTCCAATTAGGTAAGAGATTACCTCGCATCTGCAAAAAGGTTTTCCTAGTTGGCTATTACATTATATATATATATGTGTGTGTGTGTGTGTGTATAAATTTCATAATGATTGTTTAAAATAATTATCCCTCTATTTATTTACACGAAATTTACTATTATACTGCCATAATTAATATTATGAAAACCGGGATGGCAACGTGCCTGTTAGGCGATTTTCACTAAAATTTATTAGTCACTAATATAAACCAAAGTGCAATTACGGATAATTTTGCATGAAATTTTGTTCATTAGTTTTTGGAATAGATCTGCCGCAATTTTTTGTCACTGATAGACATAAGATCGTGTTCTGAACTTCACAAAATGTGTATATTCGTCAAAAACCGTTAGTTGAAAACTTTTACTAATCCAATAGTTTCTTCTGTTAACTATGTATGAAAGTTAAAAAAAAAAAATCGTTAAACTTTATTTATGGAACATATAATGAAATATTCTTGTATACATTTTTGTAACTTTTTTTCAAAATTTAGTTGTACATCGAGATAAGTCTTTAATTGTTTCTTTTTTCTTTTCTCAGGATTGTACATAAAAATCCACTAATTTTACACAGAGAATTCCTTTATTTACTAATTTCATTTCACTATAATAAATTTCACCTTTTTATTGCAGGGGTAAGGGGTGGGGAAGGGGGAAACCAAATTCATTTTAACATTTTAAAATATTAAATTTTGCAAAATTTTCTAAATAATTTTTTACATTAAAGTAGCGTTTGCGCCTTGCAGCTAACACAGTGAACGTGCTAAATATAAAAATAATTTTAGCATTTTAATAGAAAATCGGACACAAATATATTATAACCTACGTTTGGGTAATGATTAAGAAATGTAATCTGAATCATCAATTACCGAATTATAAATGATGAAGAATATGTGTTACCGTTAATACCAGAAATTCTGTTAAGTAACGACAATATTATTCCTTTAAAAATTTCTTTACTCTAAATATTTATTTATTGCATTCTTAATTTCTGCATGAAAATCCACTGAAAATGTATAAAGTTTCAAAAAAATATCAAAGAAAATAAATTAATCTTATCTGTACAGGAAATTGCGGTTTATTAATGAAGCAAACTTTATTTTGAAGTCTTAAGATAGAAAATTTTGCAAAAAAATCTAAATGTATTTTAAAATTAAGTTAGTGATTGCACCTTTTAATCAATACTCTTCAATGTGTTAAATACAATTTTAGCATTTTCATAGAAAAATCGTTTCACAAATTTCTAATGCTCTATTTCAGGTCGTTTGGCTAATGATCAAGAAATGTAACCTAAATTATTAATTAGTGAATTAAGAATGAGGAAGAGCATGTCTTATCGCTCATATAAAAAAATCTGTTTGGTAATACAAAAATTTTACTTTACAAAAGATTCGCAAAATTAAAGATAATATTCTTTATAAGAAATAGTCGTAGTATGTAATTATATGAAGAAGTACTGAAGATGGCATAAAATGTGTGGAAATGACTATAATGAAAATAATTTAATCTTCGATGTAAAAGATATTTCTTTTCATGCTTGAACAAAAATTTTATTTGAAAGTTCTACAATACAGTATCATGCAAAAATTCCTAAATGAAGTTTCACAATTTTTTTACGTTCTATTTCAGAACATCTAGCTAATGATAAGGAAATGTAATCTAAGTCATTAATTACTGATTTAAGAATGATGAAGAATATGTCTTGTCGTTCATACCAAAAATTCTATTTGGTAATACAATTTTTTCGTTTTTTTTTTTTTTTTTTTTTTTTTTTACAAAAAATTTCCAAAATTCAAAATATTATTATATATAAGAAATACTCATAGTAACTGTTTGAAGAATTACTTGCATATAATTTCGGAAAATGACGTTAAAGAAAATAATTTAATCTTTAATATAAAGGAAATTTCGTTCCATCTATGGGAGAAAATTTATTTTATAGTTCTACAATAGATATTGAGAAAACATTATTTCATAAATTCTAAAATTAAATTAATGGTTGCACCATTAAAACAACACACTTGAAATGATTTAATATAATCAGATTTTGGCATTTTCATAGAAAAGCATTTCGTAAATTTATTATGTTCTATTTCAAATCATTTTGCCAATGAACAAGAAATGTAATCTGAATCATTAATTACTGAACTAAGAATGATAAATTATATGTATTGTCGCTCATATAAAGAATTCAGTTTGGTAATATAAAAATATTAGTAAATATTACCAAAATTGAAAATATTATTATTTATAAGAAATACTCTTAGTAACTGTATAAAAACCTAATAAAGATCCATACAATTTCAGGAAATGACTTTAAAGAAAATTTTAATCTTAAATGTAAAAAGAAAATTTCGTTTCATTAATGGTACAAAATTTATTTTAATGTTTTACCTTAACGTATCGTGCAAAATTCCTAAATGAATTTAAAAATTAAATTAGTGCTTGCACCTTTTAATCAACCTCTTTGAAATTTTTAAATATAAACAAATTTTATCATTTTCATAATGAATCGTTTTACAGATAGTTATGATCTGTTTTAGGACAATCATCTAATGATCAAAATATGTAATCTTTATCATGAATTATTAAGAATGAAGAAGAATATTCCTTTTCTCTAATACCAAGAATTCTCTTTGGTAACACAAAAATATTTCTTGACAAAAGATTTCCAAAATTAAGGATATTATTATTTCTAAGAAATACTCTTGGAAAGTGACTGCATGAATAACTATTGAAGATACAGAAAATTTCAGGAAATGACTATAAAGAAAATAATTTAATCTTCGATGTAAAGGAAATTTCATTTCATTTATAGTACAAAATTTATTTAAAGTTCTACAATAGGAAATCGTACAAAAATTTCTAAATGAATTTTAAAACTAAATTAATGGTTGCAACTTTTAATCAGTCTCCCTGAAGGAATTAAATATAAACAGTTTTTTAGCCTTTTCATAAAATCGTTTCAGAAATTTCTTATGTTCTATTTCAGGACATTTGGCTAATAATCAAAAAATATAATCTGAATCATTAATTACTGAATTAAGAATGATGAAGAATTTCTCTTGTCACTCATAACAAAAATTCTGTTGAATATGATAAAATTATACTTTTACTAAAGATATTCAAAATTATTCATAATATGAATATTTAAAGATATTATTTTTTTAATGAAAAATATCTTTAGTAATCGTAGAAAAAGCAAAACAGAAGATGAATAAAATATCAGGAAATGATTTAATCTTGTATGTAAAAAGAATTTTGGTTTTTCGACGATTCGAACAAAAATACTTATTAAAAATGGATCAATAAATGAAAAGATATCTGGAAGAAAATGATTTCATTCCAAGCTTAGACATATAGCATTTTTATGCTGCTTGGATATTTTATAAATGTGGTTATTCTTACAAAATTAAGGCAAGGCTAATTTATTTATTATTATTATTATTATTTTTATTTACATTATCTGTTAGGGAAGATAGGCTATTTTAACAAAGAATATTATTAATTTATTTATGAATTGTGACTCTAGAAACTAAACAGATTCGTTATGAAAATTTTGGAAAAGGGTTTTGAGTTCAAATTCACATGGAGAAATAGAATTTTATAACAAAGTTTATTTTAAAAGTAAATGTTTTAAATCTATTAATGTAAATCTATTAATAGATTTAAAACAAATAGATTTTTTTTTATTAATAGATTTATAGATTTATTTATAGATTATCAGAATAATATTCAAGTGTTCTTTTGTTTAGAGTTTAATAGTAGATATTTTAATAAAAAGTATTTGAAAGATTAAGTCAAAATATTCTATTGTTTAAACAGAAAGTATAAAATAAAATTTTGTTTTGAATAACAATAAATTCAAACTCAATCAGTGTTTATACACACACACACACACACACACACACACACACATATATATATATATATATATATATATATATATATTGCATTAGGGCTTCAAAGCATTTTTTTATTTTATGCTATTTACTTCCTTATGAAAAATATTAGGAACTATTTTGAAACCAATCTGGTATTTTGCATACAATAAATAAATAAATAATATAAGTAAATAAATAAATAAATAAAAATGAAAAAATAGTATTTTCTTTATTGCCTTCTAACGATTATTGCTTATGGCTTTTATCATAAAATTCCGAATGGTTTAATATTTCATCAAATTCTTCCCATTTAAAGCAGTGCCTTGATAAAAATAGGAGCGAGGGGGGTTTTATCTACTGCTCTATCTTTGTCATTTGCAAATTATTATTACTTTTTCTTTTTTTTTCTTTTCTTTTTTTCTAATTTATTCGTTTTTCCTTGAGAGACTGATCTCACTTTACAGTATTTGCTTAAAATGTCTACAATAGTAGACAATCATGCATTTTTACTCACTAAAAAATTGGTCAACCCTAATGATTAAATTCTTCAAATTTCTAGCGATTTCAACTGTTTCAAATTAGTTATAAGTTTTTACTGTTCTTTTTCGTTAAAGTCTGATATGGATTGATGCTCTGATTTGCTGTCAACTGGTAATTTATCATCCATTTTTTTTTTTTTTTTTTTTATATATATTAGTTTCTTATTTTTTATACAGGTTTTTGGGGATAATAATCAAGAAAGTATTGTCGATTTTTTCTATCGCTTATTGTGGTGCACCTTCATCGAGTAGTCCAAGCATTTTCTCATTTCTAAACATCAGTGGAGCGTTTATATGTTCTTGATCAGTAATATCAAAATTACCATCTTTAATACCTCAGAAACAAATTACATATGTGTTTTTCGACTTGATTCTGTCATAGATATAGTAATAAGACATAGATTGATCATGGAGGGAAAAAGTGATGCCATTTTCTCGGGAAAAGTCACTCTAATGGCCCTGTCTTTTCCCGAATGAATTACGCACAGGAATGCACACGGATAATTTAGTAAATAAAATTTATGAATAATTTATTTACTAAAGGTGAATGAAAAACCCCAGATACAGTTTCAAAGTTTTTTTTAATACTTTCTAATGGCTGATTTAGAACTTTTTTTCGGCATCAAAAATTTTTGCTCGATAACATGGGGATGATAGATTTATATTTATTACTATATCTATGGATTCTGTCCACGAGAAGCAAACAGATTCATTGGCATGCTTTTGCATTCCTTCTTCTTTTGTGAAATTTGTAAGGAATGCGGTGACTAAAACATATTATGCGACAACTTTCACCTCTGAAATTTCAAATTTATTTTCACTTTGCTTCCCAACTTCTGTGTCGGCAGGATGACTGTGAACTATTTCTTATCCTATAATATAAACGCGATGTAGTCATTGTTGTAATATTTCTCAATAGAAGTCACAAAAGAAATCGCTTTACAACTTATTACTACACCTAATATTTTGTTTAATAATGTCTGAAATTATAAATTTTACAGATGAGAAATTGGGCCTACAGACGAAATCAGTATATTTGTTCAATCATATTATTTTATTTTATTTGTTTATTTATTTATTTCTCAGTCAAATCACTGTAGTTTTTTTTTTATATAACACGTGCCACTAAAATGTTATTTAACAAAAATAACTTATTCAGTTCCTACTATTAGTTCACACTCTCCCTATATATATATATATCTTGTACAAATCTTGCAATCGATTTTTAACTAACTTCCTGACTTGCTAGAAATTTGAAACTTTCAGGATTGCTCAGAACACGGTGACAACACAAGACTTCGAAGTCCGATTTTCGAATTTTTTATTAGTTTTCTTATAATTAATTAATATATGAAAATAATAACATCCTAATAGCGTTAAAATAGCCATTAAAGTATTAGATGTAATTTAATTGTTGCCAAAAGCAAATTACGAGTTCATTTTCTTTCGACATAAAAATAATACATTTAATTAAACGTGAACATTAAAAAAATATAAAAAGTTAAATTATGCATCTCACAAAAATTGACGTCATTATCAATTTAAAAATTTTATGCACGTTGATAAGAGCTCTATGATTCATCAGAAAATTTAAAACATGGTACATAAAAAGTTTTTTTTTTTTTTTTTTTTTTTTTTTTTTCTTATCTTATAATTATTTTTATTTCATTTTGCACGCGAGCTTCTCATTTCCTAATTCAAAATTATTTTTAAAAAATGTTTTTCGATAGTGTTTGTAAGTAGGAATTGACTTTAAAAAATTTTCTTTTACATTACTTGTTTTTTCTTCAAATTAATTTAAATCACTTATTGAATAGTAAAATATATAAAAATTATTTATTTTTCTATTGAAAAATTTCTTAACTCATGAATTTTTTATTGCTTACATTATTAAGGATTCTTTTGTAATACCATGCTTCCGAAGCCACTTTATTATAAATTTTAAAAACATATTCAAATTGAAAGATTCTTATAAAATCATTTGTAAATATTTAATTATTCATCTTTTAAAGAGCATTTTGATGTGATATTTTAAACTTAAAATAATAAATACTGAGAAGCTAAAATTCTGCGATGAATTATTTCATAAATGAAAGAGAATTTATGATGAAAGGCCTATTCTTTTCTGTACTTATCAAATACAGAGAAATGAGAATAAAAATAAATTTCGTCGGTAAAAATCCTTTTGTTTCGTATGTTTTCATAAATAATGTAACTGCAACTATATTTCGATAATAAATGATTTAAAGAGTAAGTATTTTAGAAATATGTGAGATTATATGTGTTTTATAGAAAATGTAACAAATCTATCTAGTCGATCTATTTTTCTAATCCCAACAATAAGAAGTTTGTAATCTCTTCCTCACTTATTTTAACTTAGTTAGAGGAATGAAAGTTTGAATAATAATGCGTGAAGACATACAAAATTACAGCTAGGATTTAAAAGAAATTAATTGTACATAGTTTATTTTAAAATTTCTCACAATTGTAAATTTTATAATACGTATTGTTTATAGATTTCAGTTGAATGGAAGCCATGTTGTTCTTATCAACATTTGTGCTGGATTAGATAAGAATGAGTCTTTACAAAATAACTGTTACTCTTTATAAACTAAACACGGTTAAAATAACTTCATTTGAAAAATTTATGCTTTGTAAATGTTATATATAGCAAGCTACCGTATATACATAAATATACATTATCTAAGGAATTTATTGTAATCATGAAAAAAATCGACAAATAGATTGGGGTGTGTCTTTACATTTTGAAGTATTCTGAGTTCGTTTTTGCTATTTTTACAGAGAAGAATGTATGTGTGAACATGTGGGTGTAATTGAACACGATAGCGTATAAATGTTTCAACTAAATGAGCTGTAAGTTCGTAGGTACGTTATTGGTCATCGTTACACGAATTGAATAGATATTTGATGAGTTTGGAACTTTTATAGGGATAGGTTCTTTTGTAGGTATACAACGAAAAAATGTTCTAGCATTATTATCTAGAGACTCAAGTTATTTAAAGCGCGATAGCGTTTATATGCTTCATTCGATTGAGCTGAAAAATGTTAGATAAGTTATAGACCACAGTCGCACGATTTCTGTATATTTTAATGAATGCAAGACTTAGCTAATTGCTATATCTAGACTGGAATTATTTGTAGTACGCTAGGAGTAAACTATACACTCAACCGAGATAAATATTGGCAAGCATTTTACTGGGTTATCATCGCAAAAACCGACCAGATTTATGGAAATGTAGAGCTTATAGTTTTTTTTTTCTTTAGTTGTATAAGTTGTAGAATTTCTATACATTACTGTCAAACTATTAAACTTACAGCTTAAATTTACATTTATGGCTGAAATATGTGAAATTGTTTAAAATAAAAAATAAATAAAAATACTTACACGTGCGTGCTTACCATTTGTAGTTCTGTCACAGGGAAGAAAAAAAAAATACATTAACACGTTAATTGCTAATCACGCGATATCGCGTAATGCAATTCTCCCCGAATGACTGTCACGCGTTATCACGTGGACGTCGCTCTAATGTTTCTAAGCGGAACAGTATAGCGGCCACAGTGAAACGTATTTAAAACAGTATTTATATTGGCCACTAGTACGAAATTCCAAATTTCAGCTTGTAAATGAACGTATTAAGATCAAACTTCGAGAAAATACTCAACTGCCTTATTACGATTTCCTTCTTGTTTATTTGGCGACTTCTCGTATTTAAAAGGCTCAGGACCTTTAAAGCCAATACATATTGCTAGATTTAAAACTCAAAATAATTTGTTTATGAATATGAAAGGTTTACATACCATATAATCGTACATTTTTTGTTCATTGTCATTTAGAAAAAAAAATAGTTAATTATTCATTCATTTTTATAATGCATTTTCTGACCATTTTTTGCATATTATTATTGTGTGTAGCTTATATATTTTAAAAATGTGTTTATGTGCAAAAATTTATTTTTTATTCTGAAAGAATATAGTTGATGCTTATAAACTGAGAAATCATCAAGTCAAATAATATCATGAACTTAATTAAATTGTGCTTTATTGGGAAATTCATAATTTTTGCACTTTTAAAATTAATATAATTATTTATAATTAATTAATTTATGAATGGAAATATATGCATGTTCGCCCTTTCAATCATAACCACTTAAAATGCATGTGTACAAGGTTTCATGTAATTCTGCCCACTAGTTTCAGATATATCATACGTGCACGGTATAATATGTCAAAAATAAAATAATCAGAAATTTCTTTATAGAATTAATAAATAATTAATTAACTACTTTTTTTCTAAATGGCAATTATCATATAAGTTACAGTTATAAATAATGTGGAATTTCCATATTCATAAACAAATTATTTTCAGAGATATAGCAGATTGAAATCTTTTAAATGCCTTTAAAGGTTCTATGACCTCTTATTACTAAATATTCAGTGGAGTCACTCCAGATTATTATTAATAAATTTGCTTCAGTTAATCGTTGAATTTTTGTGATTAATTCAACCATAAACTATTATTGTTTTTCAAAATTAAAGATTGAAGAACCCTTGTTTTAGGAAATAACGTGTGACGGCAATTATAAAAAAAAAAAAAAAATGGATTTATAACTATCTATATCAAGTACAATCTTTGAAATAATATTCTGATGCCATACAATAAAGATGATATATATATATATATATATATATATATATATATATATATATATATAATGTTTAACTAAATTCAATCGCATGTAGAAATATCTGCATTTAAAAAGTATATTTCAACAACTTAGTTTTTTTTTTTTTTTTTTTTTTCTTTATCTTATTCAGATTACATTTATATTGCACATTTTTTTTTCTGCATTTTTATTTAGTTTTACTGAAATTATGTATATATATTATTTTTATCTTATATATATATATATATATATATATATATATAAAGAATTAAGATATTCAACTTAAAATAAAAAAGTCATTGTTATATCAAAACCTGAAAAGAATATTTCTTGAAAATGCAAACTAATTTCTAAATGGTAGTTCGAGAGGAAGAAAGAAAAATTTAAATTTAATAAATGCATTTTCAATAACTGTAAATTCACTTCATTCGAAGAATAATTGTTCATTTATAGTCATATTAACAAGTTTAAAGTGAAAAAAAAAAAAAAATACGTTGTTTAAATAATGCTCTTTATATTATTTTATGAAACGCACAGATTGTGTGACAATGCTTTATAATATGAGTGTCAAAACAACATCTTTTGTAACATTACACGTTTATTTTCCAGTTGAATATATAATGCTGTTTTCATTTTGAGTGCTTCTAAACAAAATTTTAAATGTTAATATTTATTACTACAATATGTTATGACAAATACATTATTTGAAATATTTTTCTAAAGACAATTCAACATTCATTTAGTAAAGATTATAAATATAGTTTGATAAATATGGAAGACAAAGAAAAGAACTTCGAGTTTCATTCAAATAAACAATTTCACCAAAACACTGTTTTCACTATTTAATTATGAAATATTCAAAAGTATGTGAAAAGATTTCAAAGAAGTAATATATTTCACCTAATGGAAAAGTTCGTATTAGTGAAAATTGCAATATGAATTATTTATGACAAGATGTACCTTTAAGTGTTATAAATATGTTTAGATTTTAAGTATATATTAAATTTAGATTGTAGATATATGTAATTTTGCTAAGAAATTAATTTTAGAGCATTTTGGTGTAGGCAAACCATCTGTTCAATTCATACGTATACCCTAGATCCAAAGATAGTCGTAACGCATATAACAGAGAAACGATAGATTGAAGAGTCATTCGTAAAAAAGCTTGGGTGTGTCAACAGACATAGAGACTGACCGATGATGTTGATTTAGGGGGAGATGAATTACTCAGATAAGTTTATTTGATTACATATTTCTGTCATATATTTTATTTACGACATCTAGATAGTTTGTATTCATTCAGAATGAAGTTTCCGTTTCCATAAGTCGTTCATGGAAGTTATTTTGTGACATTTCCTAGTTAGAAGAAACTTTATGTAACTTAGAAAATGAAATTTGGATAAAAGCTTCAAAATTAATTTTCTGAAGAACGCTTCAAATAGTAAGAAAAATGCATTCATAAATTTACAAGAAATTTCAATTGTGAATTGTTAATAACACAGCGTAATTGAATACCCGTAATATATTTAACATAAAATTTTCTGGTAATTTTATGAAACATATTAACACAGGAATATTTTCTTAAAAGAAATAATGGCCCACCAGCGGCCGAGTGGTTCTTCGCTCAAAGCTCGTAGACGTAAGGTGCCGGGCTATATCCCAGGTCCGCTCGTCGGCGTAGCTGTTCGGAGTTTTCCGTGGTTTTCTTCGAAACTTGAGTAAATACGGGCTAGGACCCCTTATAAAGACACCCACGGAGGGCACCCCCCGTCAGGCTTAAGGACCTACAGCAGTCAATCGCCCTTATTCCGAAATCCAATCCAATCCTTATAAGAAATAATCTGATGTGTCACTCACATGACTTTTTATTACCCTGCATTTTAATATTATAAAGACAGACTCCATATTAAGTCTTAAGATTAATAAGGTAAGATAATAAAGTCCAAAGGACTTTTAAAATGATCTAAAATAAATTTAGAAACAGTTATGACATAAATACACTAAGCGACAAAAAAAAAAAAAAAAAAAAAAAAAAAAAAAAAAAAGCCGCACTGCAGAAAAAATGTCTTAACGTTTTTTATTTGTAATAGCTTTAAAATTAATATTGAAACAAATAAAATTGTCTTGTTTGCATAATACCAAAGGGATGAAATGATACCTATGTACATTTTCGATTTAATAATTCGCTTTATTGCACTCTACAAAGTACTTTTTAAAAATCTGCATAAAACTTTCTTTTTGAACATGATGCAATAACCATACACTTTGTATTCTATCATGATTTATTATATGAATTAAACAAGTTATATCTTAATATATGAAATAAAACTATTTATTTGTTATGTCTAAGCAATCTTTTATTAAAAATATGTATTCTGCATTGGATTAATTCCACCTTTATATGAAATTACTGCTTTAATGCGCAATGGCATAGTTTTATACAATGTTTTAATATAAATCTCAGAAATTTCCATTTGCCAAATGTCACAAATATTTTTTTTTTAGTTCTGGCAGAGTTATAGGCTGCAAATTTTGAATCATCTGCCCTCTCCCCCGTCTTTTTAGAGACGAAAAATTTTTTAGCGGATCGCGATTAGGACTATTTCCATGTCTGGTAAAGAAGAGATTCTACTATACCCTTTGTGGGATTTAAGTGAAAAAAGGTATGATTACTTACAGAATTATTGTTTCTCATGGAAATGGATAGGCAATTTTGAAAATTTGAAGTGAATAAAGTTACCACAGACGCCGTGTAGTAAGGTACATTATCATCTTGTAATGCTGTTTGCGGAAATGTCAACGATACTTCCAAAATAGTCGGTCAGGCACCACTTTTATGAAGATTGTGTTTTATTTCGAGTTAATTGACTCCTTGAGCATAAAAATTTTCCCGACTGTTTGAAAAGTTATGTACGACCTCCATACCATAATGAACGGAAAATGTGTCTCTGTTTTAAAAGTGCGATTTTCATTAAGTCGGTCATATTTTCATTTTCAGATCTGCTTGTTTTCTTTAGCTCGAAATAAGTCAAACTTGACTCATCAATGAGAACCAGTTCAGCCCAATAATTAACTAATCATTTTTAAATTTTTTTAGCCATCTGAGGTCTTGCTTTCCTAATTCTCTTCACTAAGAATGGAATTTTTTCAAATTTTCTGTCATTTAAACCTGCTTTGTTTAATAGTTTCTGTACTGTACTTAAAGAAATTATGCTGCTAAACACTTTTCTGGATCTCTTTTATGTTCTAAATGTAATACAAACCAATTTTATAAGCAATGGACTGTTTAACTTACGGTCATCTCGCTTTTATGAGCAACGTGGCCGCCTAAAACCAAATTTTCAGTTTAAACGGCCAAAAAAATTTATATCTTGCTGAAAACCCTTTTACCAATATTTCGTTAATATTTAATTATTTTGCCATCTCACGTATTAAAATATTTTTTGATTTTCATTCAAAAATTAATACTTTTTGTGGCATCGTTAACTGCCTTATTCTTACCATTTTTGAAATAAGTTCTAAAATTACAATTTTCCTGACAATTGCATTTTGTTTTTAACACTGGACTCAAAGCTAAAGTGTATGTGGAGGACAACATAATAAATTCTGTTCGAAAATTTGCTTTTCAAATGATAAAATTAGCGGTTGTAGAAGGCGAAAAGGAAAATATCCAAGTGCGGCTTTTTTTTTTTTTTTTTTTTTTTTTTTTTTTTTTTTTGTCGCTTAGTGTATCTGTGTGAGTGGGGCCCCCCTCAATCACCCTTTTAATTATAGTGCTTACAATTGTTAAAAAAAAGTTATGGCTGTTATATATCTGCCTTCTAACTTTCCAATCTTGATCAACTTTTTAAGTGGCAAATTTCAAAATACCAAATTTGAATTTTCTGCGGTTATTTGTCTTTCAGTTATATTGATAAA
This sequence comes from Salticus scenicus, assembly GCA_963930645.1. NCBI lineage: Eukaryota > Metazoa > Arthropoda > Arachnida > Araneae > Salticidae > Salticus > Salticus scenicus. Next base: position 220,035,165 of record OZ005653.1, on the reverse strand, counting down.
AAATATACATACAGATCAACCGTTTAATATTGATTTTTCATGTTCAGGATGAACTGAAAACGATTATACTGAACTGATTATACTGAACGATTATACTGAACGATACTGAAACTGATTATACAAATGAAACAGAAATGAAAATATGACTTCAAAAGCTACTTAGTTTACAGCATGGGCATGGATGAGTATTTCTCTTTTCCGAACAGTGTTCGTCGACACATGAAAATGCAACAAAGCACATTCATCAATTGAACTCAATAGAAAAGAACGCGTTTAGTTCAATGTTGGGTATAGCTCAATCCCTGTATATTGTCTAAACTCAATATGCACTATAAACATTACTGTGTACTTAAATTTAGTCATCTAACACAAAATGAATTACAGTATCGTCAATTTCCAATTATCGCCTAGTATATCCAAATACTTTGAGTAGCCCTGTAAACGAATGATGAATGATTCCCATATCATAATCTACATAATACATGCATATACGCATATAAAAATATATATATTCATTTCATGTGGTTTAGTGCAGCTAATAGATGTTAAACATTTAAGTGCAATTTCCCCTGCAGACATAATATATTTGAATTATTTTGGGTGTACCTATACACGAACCATTTGCTGGATTTCAACGAAGAGTTTAGTGTATCATCCCTATATGATACATATTTAGTATACCGAGTCTGGATTTTCTGCTACTATTTGTTCATGAGATATGCTAATAACAGACACACACAGAGACACATATATACCGACACACAGACAGACATACATGCATACAGACACACAGTCAGACAGACAGATCAATCGCTAAAAATACGATTTTCGGATTCTAGGGACTTCAAAATATGTAAATATAAGAAAATTTCGATTTCGGAAATTTGACCCCTAAACAATATTTTCTTAACCAAATATATGGAAAAGAGAAAGTAAAAAGAGTTTAAAACAATAATAATAACAATAATATTTGTAACTAGACTGATTTGTAACTAGACTGATTTCTAACTAGTCAGATATATAGATAAACAGAGAGTTAGATAGGTGTATAATTAGAGAAAAAGATAGGAAGAAAGAGTTATTAATTTAGGAAGAAAGAGAATAGGAAGAAAGAGAATTAAGTACATAGTTGATGTATAGGTAGATAGCGAAAAGTATAATTTAAATGAAATACAGTCGAACCCTGTGAACTTGAAACTGAAGGGGGATAAAAAAATGAGTTCATGTTATCAGTAGTTCATGCTATCAGTAACTAATTTCCATATAACTAAACTAATGTTCATTTTGACGGGGATTGTGGAAATAGTTCGCGTTAAAAGTTATTTACGTTAAGCGTGTTCACGTGAATGAGGTTCGACTGCATTTATAAAACAAGTAATTGGTTTAAATATCATAGTATAATATAATTTTAATAAATTTGTAATAAGAAGTTTATTGGTATTAATTTGGTTGTTTTTCCATTGTTTGTAAATGTTTTTCAATGAAAATATGATTTATCACTTATGTAATACACAAATGAATCTTTCATTTTAATATATAAAAAAGTGTGTTAACAAAGTGCGTTAGAAGTACGTCAAGGTATGTCATATATATAATATACATCAAAGTACATCGTATACAAAATGCGTGAAAAGTGTGATAAAAACGGATGGAGATTTCATATTTAACCTTAAAAATATAAATTAGAAAATGTATTATATTTCAGGGCCCTTTTCGACTTATGCACTTCTGCTTTAATATATATATATATATATAAGGACTATTAATTTCAATGTGTAAAATTTTTATTTTTATTTTAATTTTTAATTTTTTAATTTTAATTTTTAATTTATATTTTAAATCATTTTTTGACCTTAAAACTAGGCCACCTACTTTTTAAAATGACTAAAATGTATCAAAATGAAGTATTGCCACCTAAATTTCATACTTTAGTTAATTTATAAAAACTAATTATAGTGTCAAAAAACTATTTGCAACCTTGGATTCAGAAAAATCGCTTCTTTTATTTCGTACCGAATTTATAACGAGCCACGTATTTTTTAAAATGACTGAAATGAATTAAAATAAAGTGTTCCAACCTAAATGTCATACTTTAGTTAATTTATAAAAAAAATCTTATTGTCGTGTCGAAAAACTGTTTGCAACCCTGGGTTAAAAAAAAAAAAAACATATCATTTGGTTCTGGATCTGTAACGATAGGACTGATATTTTTAGTTTATTTTGTTGTTTGTAGTATTGCAGACACACAACTGGTCTACAAAAACTCCAGATTGGAACTATTAGTCCTCCTTTCTAAAAAAAAAAAAAAAAAAAAAAAAAAAAAACTATTGTATACATATTGTGTACCATTTTACATAAGTTAACTTTTTGGTAAGAGATTTTCATTATGTTTTTCATATTCTAGTTTTCTTATGAAAATTAAACAAAATGTATGCCGCTCATATAGGTTATAAGACATTTTCCAAATGTATGTCCACGTTACGCACCATACTATATACCATATATCTGTTCCAAAGCATGTTAATACTTCTGTAATGTATCTAATTTCTTTCTCAAGTCTGTGTGTTAATAACAGTTGAACTAGGAATATGATTTTCAACAGAAGGAATATTATATCGATCTGAAGAGAATAACATACATTGAATAGGCATTTGTAAAATAATGATGGAAATGCGAGTATAATCACACAGACAGACTGACCAATGAAATATTTCTATGAGTGTTAATTGTACATGTTCCCTGGTTAAATGTATTTACGGATTTACCTATCATAGATATAAATGTATTTCAATTCTTCTCGTGAATCCTATATACTAAATTGTATGATTGTTTTCACTATTAATAAAAGAAATTAATAAAAAAAATCTATTGTAAATTTAATAAAAATATATCAGTTTCAAAACGATTAAAAAATACTTTCGTAATTGAAAGCGAGAACAAACAGGCAGATAAATCGAATTTAAAAAGACTTTCTAACTAAATTGTAAAAGGTTAAAAACAATTTAAAGGACAAATAAAATTAATTTAAATATTAAATTTCATTTTAATATGAATATATGCATTGAAATATTTTTGTTTAGTCATTAAAAGTTTAATTTTGCTATTTGAAACTAGTTTAAGACTTTAATTTCCCTCATTGCATAATTTAAGCACCATAAAATCTGAAATGCAGAGTATTTAAAGACGGGTTACTTTAGCTTTAATCCTGTTATTTTCGGAACAATTTTAATTAACTAATATTTATATAACAATTTTTATAAAATCGTTTATTTGGATTAAAGTTATTGTTATTCGTTACTATGCCCTTTAACAAATTTTGTCAATGACATGGATCGCTGAAGTATTATGTTAGTTCTCAGTTTAAGCGTGAAGTGGAATTAAAGGATAACCTTTGTTTCAAGTAAATTTAAGTTAAATCTACAGATTTAATGAACATTGTTTTTAATTGAATCTCTGAATAAATTTAGTTTGCATAATAGTTTGCCATTTTAAAATCAGTAATTTCAAGTTTTAATTATTATATAGAGTGGATTTTATTCTAAAATTTGAATGTTATATCTAAAATTGAAATTCAATTTTTTACCATAAAAATAATTTTAGAATATGTTTCAATAATTCGATTTGAAATACCTAGTTATTTTTCTTTATATACATAATGTAAGATGGTTTTAAGTTATTAATCAATATTGACTTTTTATAAAGGGGATATTTATAAATTTTTGTTTTCATTCATTGTTAAAAATTGTTTCTTAAAAATGATGAAAATTGTCTCAAAGTAGCTCTGAAACAATATATACTTAAATTTGAAAATCCATGTACTCATTTTTTTTTTGTATATTGGCATGTCAAACATGAGGATATTGGGATTCGTATTGGCCAACCCCATTTTTGAGCATGTCAATATACTCAAAAATGAGTACATGAGTTTTCAAATTTAAGTATGTATTGTTTTGGAGCTATTTTGAGACAATTTTGCTCATTTTTAAGAAACTATTTTTAACAGTGTTGTAAGCGAATATACTGAAATATAAACTATATTGCATTATTAACTGTTAATGCCATAATTATGTCTGTTACAACTAGTGGGAATTGCCCTCTTCATTGGATACTATATTTAAATGAATTCCTTACGAATATAAAAACTCATAACATAAAATCTCAGAAAATATAAACGCTGAAGCGAAAATTTATTGCAATCGGTTAAAAGTGCACGACGAGGATCTCTGTTGCATTCGGCAGCCACTTCTCGGTCCGCAATATGGTGGGCATGGGTTCCTATTGACTGTGTTCATCTCAGACAAGCACACCACATTCTGAGTTGGAATCTTCACTGCTTTCAGCTGCGTTTTCCTTGGTCACACTCTCTCAGGTTGAGCCCTCATCTCATTCTATGAGGTTAAAACTTACTTGAGCGTACTGCATGCGCATAAGAAGAAACGAATTCGCACACGAACCACTGTTGGTGAAAATAAATGGCGGCTGAAAGAAGTCTTTATTATGAAAAGAATTTAAGAACTTTTTGATAAAGTTTCGAAGCGATAGTTTCAATTAGATAAAAGGTAGGCACAAAAAAGGAAAACAACAAAAAGGAAGCTTAAAGAAAGACGCCGCTATGAAAAAAGGTCAGAATAGAACTTTCGATAAAATTTGAAAGCGATAGTTTCAATAGGATGGAAGATAGACACAGAAAATAAAGCAAATAAAAGCACGGCTTAAAAGATATCATTACTATATTACCATTATCGTTAGACAAAATTTCAAAATAATGCTCGTAGGATGAAAGAAAAGAACAAGGAAACAAAAACGATATAGATACTTTAAAGAAACCGGATTCGAATTGCAAAATTATTTGCGTCCCAAGTTTTTTTCTTCTGGTCACAGAGAATATTTCAATAAATTTAAACCTTTTCTTCACAACGCGCATTATATTCTGATCGGTCCATTAGATGTTTTTGTATATAACAAACACACATACGAATATTGCATTATATTGTTGTATACATAATTAAAATTTATTATATTTATTTCATATATATGTATAAATTTTAATGTTATATATGCATATGTTAATTTTTATTTATACTTTACATAAAAAGATTAGTTTTTTTTTTTTTTTTTTTTTTTTTTTCATTAATGATTATTGAATAAATATTGGTTACTTCAAGTAATTTTTGCGTTTTTTTTACATTAAAAGCATGTTTAATGTAATAGAAGGGTACAATATGTGTGTGATTTACTGAAAGTAATGTCTTTCGTGAGTTAAAACAGTTTCTTACACTTTGGGTAAGGACTAAAAAATTCATATTTTTTTTTAGGGTATCCTCGTGTGCAGTCAGTTTTCGATATTGTTTAAACGCGGTGTTCAAATAAGCCTTGCTGCTTGGTACGAAGCATCGGCTGTGCGATGTCGAAATCGAAAGTGCAATGTCTGGTAAATACGGCAAGGGGTAAAAAATCTCATCATATTTGATTGAAGATTTTCTTTATTCTGTTTGAAGCAAATGGTTTAGCATTGTCATGAACAAACTGAATTCGTCTTGTCACTAATCATATTACACGCATTTATTTTTAAATTCATATTGAATAACTGTGTTTTAAAGAGTTCAGAATTTACTGTTTAATATGGTTGTCGCAGCTCATAGTACACCTCACCGACTTGATCCGACTACATACACAGCATATTACTCTTGTTATGAATATCTGGTTTTGTCGTTGTTGTTGATGTTTCGCCGAAAAGTGCCCATATTTTCTTGCATTTCAGATTATCGCAAAGAATCCCCTTTTCATTGTCAATCTGAATGCGATGTAAAAATGACTTCCGATTTTATCTGTAAAGCAATATTCCACAAATGGTTATGCATTTTACAACGTCACCTTCTGTCAGTTTATGTCGTACTAAGCTTCGTAATTTCTAAATCACCCTCATTGCTTTTAAATGCTTACTTGCAGTTGACGAATCGATAACTAGTGTTTCAGACAACTATATAAACTTCTCAGTTTAATCTTCTGCTAGTAGTGCCTCTAATTGTCCATCAACAATCTTTTTCGGCTTACCAGGACACATTTTATCACGGAAATCATAATCGTTCTCTTTGATTTGTCGATACTAACTTATTTTCATTACGACAAACCACATATTCCGACAGACCAACATTTCCAAACGATTACACTATCAGACAATCATTTTCTACAGCAAATCGTGTGAGATGAAAGCAGAAAAATAAAACTTTCCACAAATGATATTTTTTAAGTACAAAACCCGACCGAACATGTTAAAGGCATTTAAAGATGTATTTGTTTCACATCATTCACAAATCCCAGTAAAAAATGTAACCCTCACATTTCTTGTGTTAAATATTTCTGGTGTCACTCCACGCTAAGTCGCACTAAAATAACCACAGACCTCTTGTTCTTCCCTATAAAAATTATATCAGCATCAAATAGTTATCGTTTACTAACAGTCGACAGTAAAATAATTAAAGGTTTTTCACCCTTTTTTTTTTTTTTTTTTTTTTGTCGTTTTAGTTATCAAACAATATAAAAACTAAGATCATGACTCGACAAACACTTATTAAAAAAAAAAAAAAAAAAAAAAAAAAACAGTATTGCGTGCACATCTTTTAAATACGAATTATTGCCAGCTCTTCAATAATTTTGCTGCCTACTGTACGGGACTTCAGAAAATTGAATAAAAATAATGGTAACATATTTGAGTTTTGTGAAAAAAAATTTTTTAGCTGTAAGATTTTACAATCGCCTCTCTTTATAAGAACTCATTTTTTAAAAAGTTCTAATTAAAAAAAAATAATAATAGTAATATAAATTGTTTTTGTTAAAATAAATTAAATTTATGAACAATATTAAATTATTACAAATTAATAATAAAGAATTTTAATTAACATTTTTTAATTATGTTATACTTTTAGGTTAAATTAACACGATTTTAAAAAATTACAAATCTAAGAACATGATTGCATTCCTGTCCTTTATTATCGAATTATTTTTTCAATTGAAAACGATATATTTATTTTAGCTATATAAATATAAATAAATTCATTTTTAATAACATATCTTAAAAAAAAAATTAATAACTATACAAATCCTGAAAAAGAAAAAAAAATCTTTATACATTATTTCGAATATATACTCTAAATGATTCAAGGCAATATTGTTTTTTGGATATTTCTTTCTTACAAAGAAAGTAAAACACGGTAAAAAGGCTTTTTCGTTTTCTGAGATCGTTTTCATCTTTTTGATGCACAAAAGTGGAGGAAATATTTACGGCAATGGCTCCTGAGAGTTAAACGGCATTTTTTCTCATACCAGTTTATTTCTTAAAGACTAAATGCACTTTAGAAAGATAAGAAAATAATTTTGTTTGGTGGCTTTTCCGTTGTTTCTCAGCTAATGAGATACTTGATATTTTCTTATTCGTTTTAACGGTCCAATCACGCAAATGGAAAGGTCTTGGAACGAAACAGTTTAGTTAACTGTTATTGGGAGAAAAATGGTAGCAGAAAAACGCAGCTTGAAGACTAATAGAAAAAAGTTAGAAGAAATATAAAGTATGACAGATGAAAGGGTAATAAAAGAATTACTAAACTGTTTGACCAGATTTTTTTTTTTTTTTTTTTTTTTTTTTTTTACTATGATAAGTAAATAAGAAAATTGTGGGATTAAAGAAAATGTGCTTGTGAAAAGTTATATCTATAATGGTAATAAAAAAACATATATATACATGAAAATTATTACATATATATACTTCGTTTTTTAAATTGACATCTGCCTTTTTTTTTTTTTTTGTTAAAGTTAAACAAATGGTATTCGTTTATATATTTATATAAGCTAATATGATTATGTAAAATGTTTTGCGCTTGTCTAGTTCAATTGTCATACCATGTATATACTGAATGCTTTGGTCGTACCTCAGCAAACATGACGTGTTGAGACGTCTATGCAAAATTTAATACTTTACGAACGAGTAAGGTGTTTGTTTTTAGATTGTACTTCTCAAGTAAACCTACAACACTAATTTTAAAGTGTATTTCTATATTAAATTTTAAATAATAATAATAATAAGTAAATGTTAGCTGATTAACAACGTGTTTAAACGTAAAATGTATAAATAAACGTTTAAAATGGATTAAATATTAGAAAAAATTGCATTATCATACCTTCCTTAAAATTTTCAACTTTCAAGTTATACTACAAAAACGAACGTTATGTCATTACAAATTTTTCGTTTATATCATTCTATATAACAGTGGTAACTACGTTTTAAAATGAACAAATATATTTATCGAACATTTTCATAATAAAGATTTAACATGTGCAATTTGGTGCGATTTAAAACAGCAGATACTAAGATATAACAATATGAGAAACCGCTGAAGGTTAATAATAGCATCGTCACCTGTTGAACAATATAGGCCTAAATTTAGTCATTATTCTTTTCCATAATATTAATCTTACGTATCAAGTTCTTTAGAATTTATATGCTAAAGACTTTGAGATATAACCTTACCGTAGACGTTGAAAAGTGCAGCATAACAGCACCACTTGTTGACAATATGCACTAAAATTTAAACAGTATTCTTTTTCTAATTGCCATAGCACATATCGTGTTTGGTTCATTTATACGCTATAGAAGCAGACATATAGCTTTTCGTTACGCATGGGAAAATTTATTATTGCAGCGATGCCTATCCGTAAATATGGAGCCGAATTAAATCAGCATTGTTTTTATAATGGTCATCTTACCTATCAAGTTTAGTGCAATTATACACAACGAAAGCTGAAATATAGCCTTCCCATAAATGGGAGATATTGCATAATATCTGTGCCACTTGTAAGGCAATTTCTCTCAAAAGATTATAAAAACTAATTTATGACAAAATGCAATTACTGATGAATTTGTATGAAATTCCGACCATTAGTTCTTGAGCTAGATTTTTTTTTTTTTCACAAATTTTGTGAGTTGTCAGAATGTGACATTATTCTACTATACAGTTCCTAGCTTCTCTTTGCTATATATACGGAATTTTAAACTCCATCTTTAATACAATGTTCTAAATCTGCTTTGGTGGGATTTCGTCCCAAATTACGTAAGGCTATAATTTCGTACTAAATTTTGGCCTTTCGTTTGAGAGCATATTTTAATACATTGAATTTGTCATATTCCTCAAATTTACTTAAAATAAAATGTTTGTTAATTACTCAGAAAATTCATTTACATTACTTTACCTCCTAAAATAGACTCCAGATGGGGTGTAGAATAGAAATTTATTGGGCGCCACTGTGTGGCTGCGTTACCATGAGTCTGTTGATTAACACGTTGAATGCCATGTCAGCTATCGGTGGCTGACGCTGAACCTTCCGTTTAGGCCGCGTCAACCACCAATAACTGACAGTGTACAATATGATATGAATCCGCGTCAACCACCGGTGACTGATAGTATAAAATATGGTATGAAACTAAAAAATTACATTGTTTTAAGTAACTACTAAAAATTTATTTAGAATTTACTTAATTTTCCTTTATTACAGGATTTTATCATTAAGGCATTTTAATGGATTTTATTGAAACACGCGTGGCCTGACAGGTATTCCCTTAGGAATTCAAGTGGCGCTCAACGTGATAAATGTGTTGCTGCTGAAATTATAGGAGGTAAAAAAAAAAAGATTTAGATTTTAAATTTACACCAGTTTAGTCAATACGTTTGTACGAGGGAATACGACTATCCAAAATAAGTTTCTGAAACCATACTGGATGTAATGAAGAAAGTTTTGGATCGTGCTTATGCTGAAAGAAAACCGACGACAAGTCAAGTTTAACTATGCTAACGGCCTTATTCACCAAATCAGTGTTAACGTATGGTTCACGTAGCTTTTGTGTTAGAGTTAACACTCCCTTAACCCGGGTTAGAAAGATTTCGTATTCACCAAACGTGGATAAGTTGACCCCTGAGTTATTTGGAGAAATTTGTAAGAGTCTCACTTATTGGTCAGTAAAAAAGCAATGTATGTAGCATGGTCATGTAACATAAGCGTTAACTTTCCGATTTCGGAGGACTGAAAAAAGAGGGTTAATTCGAGTGTTAAATCGCTGATTTTACGTGGTGAATACTGATAATAAGATAACCTAGCATATTCCTTGGTTAAACCCAGCTTTAAAAATTTGGTGAATAATGCTGTTAGAAGCTACAAGTGATGCCAACTCCTTCAATAAAATACCCGTAAAATGTTATATCCGTATCTCACGAGAGATCTTCGTTCAACATATAATACAGCACAACATAATTAACTTTTCCGAGTGACGATTTAAAAAGTTGAAAATTTACTGATCTTGAATCTTTTCTACATGCTGGTGTGTTGTGTTGGATTAAATGGTAAGTGAAAATCTCTTGTGCGATATGGCCATTACGGCAATTCACACAGGAAAAGGCTTTAAAAACAAAACTGCTTCTATAGTAAGTTTGTAATAAAGTATCACTGCTTCTATTGTTCATACAACAGTATCACTTTAAATAGCATTTATTACAAACTTACTTTCCTTGTTTTGTTTTAACTTAGCCCAGAACGTCACCGAAAGTAGAGCGCCTTGAATATACAGTGTCGTAAGCGCATATAATGGAATGCTTAATCTACTACTAAAATAATTAAGCCTCGCTGGTAGCGTTGCGATCGAAATTTTGCTCAAATTGTAAACATTGCATAAGAATTGACTGGCGTTTCCCTTTTCGTCTGCTCAGACACGTGATCTAAGCATATAAATAACCAATAATGACATTATATTAATATTTTCAAGCAATAAACTCGATCGCACTGACCTCTGGTGAGAGACTTAATCTTTAAGGCACTGATTCGCTGTTCGATTTCCACTCTATGTATTTCCCAGTCTCTGTATTCCTTTGTAACTTCCATCGCAGCTTTATTCACAACGAATCAATTCCAGCTAATATTTTGCTTCAACTGTCATTCCGACTAAATAAATCATTTTATAAAACTTCGCAACATTTGTCATTCTTATAAAATAATGTCTAAGAGGGCTGGCATATTAACATATAAATATAACCCATTTTTCTCTCATTAAAAAAAAATATATATATTAAAATCATCCGAAATATTATCGATATAAACGGTATGCTTATATAAGCTTCATTATTTTTCTATGTTAAAATAATATCTTAACAAGAGGAAAATTACAGGTATTTTCTCATTAGTTTTCTAAAGATTCTTGAAATGTCATCATCAATTTTCTAAGAATGTCTTGTTTAAAATGTATAAAAGAAATGCAGAATAAAAAATTTCATATCGTTATTTACTGGAGAAGGAAAATATCCCATTGTAGAAAAGCATTCGAGATATTTTAGCTAATAACACAGGCATTATTAATAAGAAGTGCCTTTATTTATATGCTGCTATCATAAGATAATTTGTAGATAAACATTTATTAAAATATCACATACTAAAATGGTAAATGTTGGATAGTTGCAAGATACAGATTCTTTTGTTTTTAAAAACAAATTAAACAATGATAATAATAATAATAAACCTTAAACAAAGAGAAAATTGAAAATACAAGTCGTTAAACAAATTTAACAATAAAATGTAAAAAGTTTTCAAAATATAATATTTTTTCTTTATTTTTATATTTTTTTTTAGATGAAAAGGAATATATATATATATATATATATATTATAAACTGCAATAATGTTTTTATTTCTTTGTTTCAATAATCTAAATTACCTAACTGCAATGATTTAAATTTAGTATTTAGTTTTAGAATCAGAAATTTCTTAAAGCAAAATTAAAAAAAAAAAAAAAAAAAAAAAAAAAAAAAAAATTCAAATTATTTAATTTTAGCGATTTATACTTTACACGTAAACATATGTGTAATTTTATATGAAATAATGACCATATATATGCGTTTTATTCATACTTATTTAACAGGAGAGGGAGAGATATTTTACACTTCATCCTTTGGAGTTAATTATTTTAAGTACATAATTTTTTTTGAAAAGAATTAAACTGATATGTGTTGTAGAGTTTTGCAACAGCATAACAGCTATTGGTGACTGCGTGTTTACCATTAATGATACTTTTACAGGGACGTACAAAAGAATTCAGAAACATTAATGTTCATTGCAAAGAAATAGAAGGCTTATTACGAAGCATTCAACCACACATGTGAAATTTTATCCATTCTTTATTTACTTAACCAATCACTATTTCAAATTTGTAGTTCGAATTGTCAAATTTTTCTAATAACATGTGTAAACTTGAAAAAAATTTAATTTTTAATCATTTAATTTCTCTATTTTTAACACTTTCCAATAAGGTTGAAAAGTTTTAATGACTTAGGTTTGTCTGTCTGTCTGTTCAGTATTATAACTTCCTTAAGCATTCATCGAATTCCTTTAAACTGATATATGTTATTCAAGTTTACTTTCGAATGTTCCCTATTGAAAATGGAGTGAATACATCTACTGGTGTGTTTACAGGGACACCTGAAAGTATTCCAAAGCATTGCCATCTACGAAAGGCATTTCTATAAAACATATTTTCATAACTTTACTTTGCACAAATCCTGATGAAATTGAAATATGCTATTTAAATTCACTATGGGATATTTGCTATAGAAAGTGGAACAAATACCTCCACTCGTTTATGTACAGGGTCACTTGAAAGTATTCCAAAGCGTTGTGTTCTATGAGAGGCATTTCTATAAACTTAATTCTAATTTTAACTCTGCACAAATCGTAATGAAATTAAAATATGTTATTCATATGCACAAAAAATGCTTTCTATAGAATATAGTATGATTAACATTTAGATTTACATGACCGCACAAAAATATTCAGTAACTTTAAGGGGTATTATTGGAAATTTGTTAGAATTTAATTTTCATTTACTTTAAGCGTTTTGATTTGAATTTCTGTATATGTCTGTCCGTCTGACCGATTTTAGCGTCCGTAAATATTTTCAGAATTTAATATATATATACAGTCGGTAACAAAAGTGTCCAAACACCAGCAAAAATTCCTATGTAAAAAAAGTACACTTCATACGGTTTCGTTAAATAAATCCTTATCGAATCATGTTCTTACACTGACTAAGAACAGGATTCTACAAAGATTTATTTAACAAAATAACATTAATTCTACTTTTTTTATATAGGAATTTTTGCTAGTGTTCGGACATTTTTGTTTCCGACTGTATATATATATATATATATATGTATGTGTGTGTGTGTGTGTGTTATGCAAGTTCACTAATGTTTCCTATTTAAAATGACTTTAATAGGTCCTTTATAACCGGTTCGTGTACAGTACAGTCGAAAAAATTCCAGTGCGTTGTATTTTAGAACAGACATTTAAATAAATCACATTTAAATAACTTTCTACTGCAAAATTCATAAAAAATGATATTTTTTGTTAATATGTTAAAATAATGATATTTTTATAGAATAAGATATAGTTAACCTAATATTTGCACTAAAATATTCAGATACATTAAGGGCTGCAATTACAATCTACGTGTTGCATTTTCTTTTGCATTAAGCACTTTTAACACTTTCCAATGATGCTTAAGAGTGATTATGAATTCAGTATGTCAATTTTTATGTCTTGCAGTCCTTCTGTCTTTTCGTTGCGTGATAACGTAAGCAAAGAAGATTGAAAGATACAACAAGTACGAAAGTAAAGTGTTAATAATCAATGCGTACCGTATGATTCTTCGTTCTTGTTTTATTTATATAATTGTATTACACTGAAAGTGTTATACAGGACAGGTTTTTTTCAGATATGAATTCTAAAGCAAGACTTACATTGTTATATTCCAAACAATAAATATTATAACAAAATAAATTTTGTTTTAAACTTTTTTTTTTTCTGTTGTTTAACCAAAAGTTATTGAACATAATTCTTATTATATTTAATTTCGTGATAAAATAAGCTTTTATAAATATTTGAAAAACAAAATTGCATACAATCTTATTTTCCTTCGACCTGGATATATAATTATATATTTTTTTAAGTCAATAAATCAATATTACATTTTCCTTTAACAACATTTTCGGCTTTTTGATATTTTAACTTTTTTGTTTAGTTTAGTAGAAGGTTATGTTGATTTATGCAGATAAAAATTGTTGGGAGAAAGAATGAGAAAAAGTTAACGAAAAATTAATTTTTTAACCATCGGTGTTTCTTTCAGTACATTTAGCAAAAATTCACGTTATTTAAAACTTTTGTTGTATTCTAACAGTTTAAAAGAAAATATATTTCTTCTATGTTATAATAAATATATATTTGCAAAATTTATATTTAATTATATGAATCTACTTTTTATTCAAAGACAATAAATTTTTCCTATAAATTTTATCGGAAGATTGAAATAGGGATTTTCATTACATTTTAACGATTTTACTTTAGTTTTCAAATTTTATTTAAAGTAAATTGAAAATCTCATTAAATTTTGTTATGAATAGAGTTTTGTAAAGATTTCAGGAGGAAAACTTTATATAAACACGTTTATGTTTAAACACACACACACACACACAGATACATTGCACATAGATTTTAGCTCTTTTTTTGTAATGGTTATTTAAAATATTTGTTTAGAAATTTCTACTGATATTTAACATAAGGATTTAATTTTTAATCATACCAGCAATAAAGGCCTAATATCTTTATATGATTTAAAAATTAGATTAGTTGATGAATCTTGGATTATTCTTCATTATATCATAAAAGTTAAAGTTTCATTTTAATGTTATTAATTTAACTAATTGTTTATAATCTAGTAGTGTTAAAGGTTTGAAAAGTATATTTTACTCACAAATTGTTAAAATTAGAAAAAAGTACAATAATTGTGATAATTTTAATGATGCATTTCACGATTTGTTTGAAACTGCGAGATTTAAGGATTACCTTTCTTTTATCATAACTGGCACTTGTTGCTGTGAATCTGTTCATGCTAAACTATGTAACTGTTTGTTAGGTAAGTGTTTTTTATGTTACTTATTTATTGTAACGTATTGATTCGTTATGCAAATTTATTGTTCAGTCATAAAAATGTTTATATATTTGTAATAAATATTGTGTATTTGCAAGTGTGTCGTCTAGTTTCAGACCGGGCCAACCCCTTGAAAGCCGGGCCAACCCCTTGAGTTTTTTAAGTTCTAAGAAAAAAGTTTGTACCATCTGCAATCAAGAAACCATACCAAGCCGGAAAATTCTCTGCTTTATATGCTATCATATTTTCTCTCCGCCTGTGAAGGCCCTTTCTTGGTGCACACAAATGTTCTAATACTTGAATTTCCTGTTGCTTTTGACTATGGAGAATATTATAGAAGAAGTATTTTCTAATCAATCAAGGAAGAGGAAAATGGACCTTACGACGTGGAAAAGGAACAAACACGAATTTCTGTCACTATGTAATAGCACACTGATAATATAATATAATAGTATCATAGTTAGCATATTATGATTAATTATTCATCATGATGATTCCATTATAATAGGTTATTAATTTAATAATATGCGTATGATCATTCAACGATAGCGACGAATTTGTGTAAGTTTTTTTACAACTCAAATAAACCCTCACTTTATTAAAGAATAGTTCGTTATTCCTGAATTTGTGACAACTCGGGACACATTTTTATACTTTTCTGGAGTTATTATTTCGTTATTGATATCCGTTAATTTTTTTATGAGATTTTTTTTTTCAGTTACTTATTTTATTCGATAACAGAAATCAGTTAGTTTTTATTAAAATTGAGTTGAACAAAGCATTTTATGTGTTTGAAATTCTAAAAATCCAATATTTACTTTAAATTTAGCAAAACTGAAGCTCTCGTTTTTAAAAAATCCGGCCGATTGCAAAGTAAGATGCGATGGTGGTCAAATCTAAAATAAAAATTTGATTAATCCGCTCCCTTCATGATTTCTTGTCACTTTATTTCGATTTTTAAAACATACTTCCTTAACGTCTATAAAACTAAAGTGTTTTGGTTCTAATCTTATTTTGGCTAAGTGTGGCAAAAAATCAGCTTTTCCCAGAAATTTTATTTTTTGGAAGTGGCTGATTTTGCAACAACACGACACTATTTTTCCTTTATCTATTTCCTTTTTACTTTCTTCTATATGTAATATAGAGAAAGTATTGGATTCGCGAAAATTTTCGACCTCCGTTTTTTGACGGATCTACACGTTTTGGGATGTCCTGAACACGAATTGATAGTTTTTAAAAAATGTCTGTCTGTGTGTCTGTCTGTCTGTCTGTCTGTCTGTCTGTCTGTGTGTCTGTATCATTTTTTTGTGGACGCTGTATCTCACGAACCAATGAATGAAATTTAACCAAACTTGGTATTTAGTTGCACCCTGACATGAACTGGTGCCCATTAGATTTGGGGATCAATAGCTCAACAGGTGGCGCTGTGATCGCATTTTATAGGACAAAATTCCGTATAAATGAGCATAATGAGAGTTATTTTAAACTTGTGATTGTAAAATTAATATGAATTATTGATAATAGTAGTAGTTAACTAGGAAAAAAAATTGTGCATGGGGGGAGTTAAATTTTGAAGATGGGTATCATTCGAAAGATCTCGTCAATACCTTTAAAACGAATGGTTGAACCATAAATCTGTGATAATTTAAAACAAAGTTATCGATTTTTTTTACTTTTAACAAAAAAAAAAAAACTTAGAAAAAAAAATCGTTTTTTTTTAAATATTGTTACTGAGTGAATATGTATAGGAAAATATAGAAGAAAGTCTTGTGGTGGCCACAACATACTAGTTTCATTTTCCATTCTTGAACTCAAAATTTTTTGGAGTTTTTTAACTTGTAAATATAGGAAGCTGTGCGCCAATTTAGTTTTTATTAGCAGCACTTGAAACATCTTACTCCTTCTACCCTGCTCTGAACGGCTTCCCTGAAGGTGATAGTCACGCTTTACGGGTTTGGTCTAAAATTTGTAACATTACTTATTGCCTATACTCCTTTTAATTTTTTTTAGATATATATTATTAATAAGTAATAAGTACAAAACTTCGAATAAGCACCATAAAATGCAAGAACTCGCAACAATTGTTTCGGGTTGAAAGAATACACGACCCTCTATCAGGTGAAAAAAGTAGGCACGAGTGAGGCAAACAAAGCGACTAAAAAAAAGTTAAGAGTAAAAACAAATAAAGTCGAATGTAAATGTAAATACTGGTGTGACCAGAATTGTAAAAGTGAAAGAAGGAGATAAATAAATAAATAAAATAGAAAATCAAAATCAAATCTAAAAATCTAAAGCAATATCTCAAAACTAAACGAAAAGAAAAGTTACATGAGTAATTTCCAATGTTAGACAAGAGTTGAAGAACTATCATCAAGAAGATTTTTTGAATTTTTAATATGTAAAATGCCTCATGTATATCCAAATGGGAAGAGGGCATAGAAGAAGAAATTATGTTAGTTTTAGAAAAATCAAAATAATGACTATGAGTCCAACAGGGAGAATGAATAGAATGACCCCTCCCTTGGTCTTAATTTTGCTTCCAAACGTCTATTCCCAATTTGATTGCTACCATTTAAAATTCCTTTTGAAGTAGTAAAATTTCTCCCTGTCAGTTAGAATCTCTTCGTTTTCTTTTATCTATGATTATTTACACTAATAATGTCCTACAAAAGTTTAACCTTACTTCTTCTCAAAAATCTGCCCTCTCTGAATTAACCTCCGCCCACAATTTAATTGTCTCTAAAGCTGACAAAAGGGGAAAAACAATTCTGATTAAGAAATTGGATTGTATTTCCCATGGGAGTCCATGCTTAATTCAGGTCCCTATTAGAAACTTAAGAAAGATTCTTCTAATGATCCTCTTGACCAAGTTCAATACCTCGTTAAAAAATCTGTTATTCTTAATGATTATACTAAATGCATGGTGATTCCTTCATCTACTAACTGTGCTCGTTTCCAAAAATTTATAAGCCCTTTATCTGCTTCTGACCTATTGTATTTAATACTGATACGGTTTCTTATAATCTTGTCCATTTTCTTTCAAAATCCCTTTCTCATTTAACTAGCGCTAACCTTTATACAGAAGGAAAATTTGCTTATTACCGTATGACCTAAACTCGTATGACTTTGTGGACAAACTTAAATGTATCTCTCTCTGTAACTATACTATAATTTCTTTGGATGTTAAATTTATTTTTATTAATGTTCCCATTCAAGGTGCTTAGGTTTGTTTAGTAAGAATATTACGAGAATTCCATTATTCTGCTATTTAAATGGAGGAGCTTGTCAGGCAAACTGCATTCATTTTTAATAATACTTATTATTTCCCAAATTAGGCATGGCAATGGGAAGTCCTCTCTCTCTCCTTGCTCGGCGAAGGATATATGGACTATTTTGAAGAAAAACTTTTTCGTGTATATAAATTTCCTCACTGGTTTAGATATGTTGATGAAACTTTCGTTCTTTTTCTCTCTGATGTCTATTTTTCTATTTTACTTTTTTCGATCAGTTCGATTGATCCTTTCATTCAGTCTACTTTCAAGATTGAAAAAGATTGCCTTTACTTGACGTTTTTATGCATTAGATAGGGACCACTGTCAACCACTGTCTGTGGAAAAACCTTCTCTGTCTCTCTTCCACCGCATGCTCTCTTTAACCACGCCTCTGAACAGAAAATGTCTGCTTTCTATACTTATGTTTTTCGTTCTTTACACATTTGTTCTGATCTGTCTAGTCTTTCGAAAGAAATTAACTACTTAAAATCTCTTGCTATTTCTCGAGACTATTTTCCCCGTTTCATCGATAAACTTTACATAAATTCAAAAATTATAAACCTTCAGTTCCCAAATTGAACGATCACGGTCTCATCCCAGTAATTTTACCTTTATATTCATCACTTTCTTTTAAAATTTTTAAAATTCTTTCACTGTTTGGTTTTAGTCATTTACAAACCTGTCAAAAATATTAAATTATCTTCTCTTAAAGATCCGATTCCTACTGAAAACTTATCTGGCGTTTATGTAATCCTTTGTTCCTCGTGTAATTTATATTATATTTGTGAAACTAGGAAACGTAGAAATATAGAATAACTAAACAATGTTAGGATGTTCGTAATGAAGAAATTTCTAAATCTTCTACTACTTTCCACTGCTGGGTTCCTGATCATTGGCTTGATTTTCCTTAAATTAACATAATTTTATTCCCCTATTTGTTCTTCCTATTTGGATATCCATGAGGTTTTTTTTTATATATTTAAGAATTTAAAAATCTTGTTAATGATATCCCCCCCCCTCCCCCCGTTCTTGTCTGATGCTTGGAAATTACTCACGTAACTTCGTTTTTCGTTTGGCTTTGATTTATTTTTAAAGTTTTTAGATTTAATTTTAATTTTAGTTCATTTATTTTCTTCTTCCACCTTTATAATTATTGTCACGTAAGTATTTACATTTATATTCAACTTTATTTGTTTTTGCTCTTCATTTAAACATTTTTGTGCTTTGCCGCTTTCTTTGCAGCCTTCGTGCCTACTTTGTTCGCCTGATGAAGGGTCGTCTCTTCTTTTGATCCGAAACTACCATTGAGAGTTCTCTGCATTTCATGATGTCTATTCAAACTTTTGAACTTATTCCTTTTAAACGTTAGTTTTTCGGTGCTTTTTATAATATTATCCATGATTTTATGTATAGCTGCCAATTTTTTTGTATTTTTAAACCAGATTTTAATAGAAGTCTTTCATATTGAATTTCTTCGTTTAAATAATTTGAAAATAGTTATTAAAAATTTCAGTTATGATATCTCCACTTTAAAATGGGAAACTCATGGTCTCTGATATAAGCAGATTTCAAATCTTTTTAAGACATCCGCTAATATTAGCGACGGCAATGAAAGGATATTTTAGTATTCCCTGAAAACTGTAATTATGAGCAAGTAAATTAGTAAAATAAGGTCATGAAATATATAATTCGTCGTTTTTATGTATCATACAGTTTTACTAATAAAATAAACAATTATTATTATTATTATAATTATTATAATTATTATTTTGTATTTCTTGTTTAAATTTAATGATTTTTAAAAGCAAATATCAGTTATGATACTGAAGTACATTTGAGTATTGTTTAATCAAAGTCGGAGTGTATACTTATTATCATTTATTTGGCCTTGATATTTAGATTTTATTATCAATAATTTTATTTATTTTTCCTGTATATCAAGCATTTCTACAAATTTTTGTGCTTAAACAAAATGATTTACGCATTTTTATACTCAAAAACTGCACACCGTAGCATAAGGTAATGTTTTACGAAGATATAAACAGAAAAAAACTGTATGAATTTTCAATCTTTCATTTTTCTTTTTATATAAAGTTATAATATTTTTACATAAATATTATCAGTTTTTAATTTTAAACATAATAATGACAAATCATTTCATTTGTAAATTCTTTATTTAACGTACAGACATTTTTTTTTTCTTTTTCTTTTTAATTTATTAAATTTTTCTTGTATTATAATGATATTCTGAACTCAAAACACTAAAGTCGGGAAGAGGTTGACGTTGAGATTCTCTAAGTTTGACACAAGTGATAATCAGTGGGCAATTAGCGACTGTCTGAAATAACCAGAAGATGTGGCATAACAATTTTTATTCTCCGAGGAAGGGATGACTACACTACGGATGGTCCAGAAAATGGAGGATTGCAGTCATTACAGATTTTACGTGCATCAGCAAAACTTAATCTTCTCAACGGTCTTTGTCCGGCTAAATAATGGAACCCGTAATCCGAAATTCAGCCGCATAGCATCGCAAAGAGACAAAATACTTAAATTATTAGTATAGCTTATTTCAACATTATGATTTGCAAACAATTAAAAATATTGTTATGCAAATCAATGGGAAGCGAGTACTGAGATTTTTCTTTTTCCAGACTTTTTCAAATATTGTTATAAATTTCCCTTTTGATAAATAAGTAATGTTTCTCAGAATTCTAAACTGGAGTTAAAAGAAATAATCGTGACATTATATATCATTATTACCATCATTCTTTTGCTATACATTTTCCAATAATGTTTTTTTTTTTTTTTTTTGTTATTGTTGTTCAATTCGCTGTAATTGTGTAATTGCTCGTTACTATAAATTAAATTACCCGTCGTAATATTTCTTTCATATATATTAAGAAAACAAATTTGGTAGGAAAGATTGAATACGCGATATGAACGATAATGAATAAACACTTTCTAGCGCCACAAACATGTGTTCCCTTATTTTTCTAGGAATATTCCTTCATCCGTGACTTCGTTTTTCATAGAATTCTTTACTTATAGAAACTCATTTAGATCATTAAACTTCGGGAACTTGTAGAAGTCAATGTACGATTAATGCCAAATTCTTAATTCTAAATAAACTAAATGAATTTTCGCCTTAAAACTTCGATTAAAAATGAAATAAATACAATAGATTGAATGAGATTTTTTTTTTTTTTTTTAATTTCACGTCAATGTTTTTGTCAAAAATGTTGTAATCGTAGCAAACAGTTTTATGTTATAGGGAAGCAAAAGAAAAGAAAACAAAATGATTTCAGTTTGTGGTCATTTTTTGTACATTAAGTATCTTTAGACCTGTACTTAAGGATTATTAAATTGGATTCCTAATTACTTTTAAAATTCATTCTCAAATAGAAATTGAAAGACAGCACTTAGCATCTTGATGGGAAGAAAAAAAATCTGGAATGACTCCACACAACTTTCCGAACATTGAATAATTAACAGTTTTGTAGATAAAGTAAAGAAAGAGGAGTAGTTAAACAAAAAATAAGAGAGAAAACCATAATAGAGTGTTTGAGTATTTTTCTCCATACATTACACGATGTTTTATTTAACGCTACTGAACTTTGAGCCCATAGATCATAATGATAAAGAATTTTCCCTGTAAAAAACTATAAATACTAGATTCACCAAAATGCTTATAGTTAGTGCAAAAGTGATTTATAATATTTATATAAATTTTCAGCTCAATTGAATAAGGCGTTTAGATACTATCGCACTTTTAAAAATTTGGTCCCGTAGGCCATAATGATAAATAATTTTTCTTTGTGTCTCTTTAAAAAATCTGGAAGTGCTGAATTCACCAAAATCTATACAGTTGGTGCAACTGTGACCTATAACAAGTGTACATATTTTTTTATAAGATTAATAAGGCGATTAGATGCTATCACACTTTCAAAAATTTGGCCCCATAGGCCATACTGATAAAAAATGTTTCTTTGTGGGCTGGTAAAAAAAAAACTGTAAGTGCTAAATTCACCAAAATCTATACAGTTCGTGCAACTGTGACCTATAACATGTGTACAAATTTTTTGCTCAGCTTATTAAAGCGTTTAGACGCTATCGCACTTTTAAAAATTTGGCCGCTTAGGCCATAATGATAAAGAATATTTCCTGGTATCCCTGTAAAAAAACTATAAGTTCTAGATTCCCCAAAATCAACAGGGTTCGTACTATGGTGACTTACAATATCGTACCAACTTTCAGGTTATTCGAATAAAGCATTTAGACGCTAGCATGTTTACTCACAGACATACACACAGACATACGCACACACATGCACTCATACATACATCACCGTAAAAATAGTGAAAACGGACTCAGGGAACCTCGAAACGTATAGAAACATCAAAATTTCAAATTGGGATTTTTGACATGATTACAACCTCAGTATAGTGTTCGGAAAGTAAAAATCGTTATATTATATGCTATGCTTTATTATGAGCATGTTTTGAAGTTGATTTTCTCCACCATAATATGAAAGTCATTTTCTATATCGCTGTGAAGTATTTTTAAATTTCAATTTAGATTTTACTATGATTTTAGGGGATATGTGTCATGTCCATAAGTAACGATGCAAAGAATAGTTTTAAAATAAATAGAGATAATCTATAACACAAATATGTAACATTTATTCTTATTAGACTTGAATCCACAAAAAATATTATTTTGGCATCTTCGTCATTATTTAATTATATTATTATTTTTTTTTCTTTTACCCATATATATATATGTAGAAAGTATTGTTTCTGTGTCAGATTTTCGAAATTGCGTTTTTGTTATATTTATACGTTTTGAGGGCCTGCACTGCAAATTCACGTGTCTTAAATTCAGACACATAAGCGTCTGAAATGGGTGTCATTATTTTCAGACACGAATTCGCGTCTTAAATTTTAAGACACGTGAAGCGTCTTAAATTAAGACGGGAACGTAACTTAATTTAAGACACGTGAAGTGTCTTAAAAGGCAGCCATTGTTGACCACTTATTTGAGCTGCCATTTTTTACCACTTGTTTTTTTTTTTTTTTTTCTCTCTCTCTCTCTCTCCCCCCTTGGCAGCCATTGTTGACCACTGATTTCAGCCACCATTTTTAACCACTTGTTTTTTTTTTTTTTTTTTTCCTTGGCAGCCATTGTTGACCACTGATTTCAGCTGCCATTTTTAACCACTTTTTTTTTTTTTTCTTTCTTCCCTTGGCAGCCATTGTTGACCACTGATTTCAGCTGCCATTTTTTACCACTTCTGTTTTTTGGCAGCCATTGTTGACAAAACCAAAAAAAAGTATTTAAAAAATATTATAAGGACCTGGCACCATTAAAGTAGGCTTCATATAAAAGCTTACATTTCCATTTAATATTTTTAAGTTTAACTATATTAGATTTGTTCAATGAAACATATTTAAGGAACAATAATTTTTGATACATTTTTTACAGATCTGAAATCCTCAAATTTCGAATTATTAGTTTTCCCCCTTTTTTTTTTTTAAGGAATTGATGATCTTTAAATTGCTAAAACCTACACAGATATTTAAGAAAATATGCATTTTTTTTTTTTTTTTTAATGATTAATACAACCTACTAAAAAGAATTTGGGATGGATTTTGAAATTTATTAATTAGTTTTAAAGAAAAAAATAATAATAATGCATGTTCATGTAATAACCTTTTTTTTTTTTGGGGGGGGGGGAATATTTATTTTTAATATGGTTTGTTTTCAAAGATATTGCAAAATTCATCCCTGATAATTCTTTTAAGTAGTTTCATATAAACATCCAAAAAAATATTAAGTCTTTCTTAAATATTTGTAGAAGTTTTAGCATTTTGTAGATCACAAATTTATGAAAAAATGCAATTAAAAAATTTCAAATCTGTAAAATATATATATATATATATAAAACCACAATAATTATTCACTAAATGTATATTTTATGGAACAAACAAAATATAGTTCAATTTATTTTAGAAATATTATATGGAAAAATAAGTTTTTTTTTTTTATGAAAACTACTTTAATGGTGCTAAGCTACTTTAAGAAAAGACAATATCTAATCTCACCGGCAGCCAAAGCCTATGTTATTCTATGGGGAAATTTGTTTATAAATTGAACTATATTAAGTTTGTTAAATAAAATACGTATTCAAGCAACAATTATTATGGATTTTGATCTATTTTTTACAGATCTGACATCGTCAAAATTGCATAGTCTCAGTTTTCATATTTCTTTTTTTTTTAAAGGAATCATGATCTTCAAAATGCTAAAACATCTACATATATTTAAGAAAAGACTAATTTTTCAGGATGTTTAATAAAACCTAATTCTTTTAAGTAAGTTCTTATAAACATCCAAAATTTATCAACTATTTTTAAATATTTATAGAAGTTTTAACATTTTGAAAATCATGAACTTATGAAAAAATGCAAACTGACAAAAACCATTAAAAGATTTCAAGTCTATAAAAAATGAATAAAAAACCATAATTGTTGCCTGAATATATATTTTATTGAACAAACCTAATATACTTCAATTTATAAATATTAATTGGAATATTATATGAAAACTACATCAGTGGTATCAAGTCTTATCAAAAACAAACAATACATAATCTTACCAGCAGCCAAAACTCATGTTATTCTATGGGGAAAATTTTTTTCATGAATAATTGCTAATATAATAATGTAATTTTTTTTTTAATTCTGTTTTCACATTTTTAATATTTTATCTTGCTGAAAAAATCAAAAAATGCACTTAGTGATTTTTCTTTTTTTAACTTTAAAAGTGAAATATTAAAAATTTAAAAAATAAATACTAATTTAACAATTGTGAATTTTCTGAATATGAAAAAAGATTTAAAAAAATAAATATATAATACATTAGCTAATGAGTAATTGTAGAAACAAATTTTCCTATAAATAACATGCACTTTGACTATGAATGAGATTAGATATTATCTGCTCTTAAATGAAAATAAGCAGAGAGAGATGAAAAGAGAAGAGCAGAGAAAATAAGCAGAGAGCAATTGAGATGTTATCATAAGAGAAATTATTGAAAAAAGGGCCTTCGCCTTTCGAAAGACAAGTTTACTTCTTTAAAAATGCCCTTTTCTTATAGGACTTATATTTCCATTTAATATTTTTAAATTGAACTATATTAGGTTTTGTAAATAAAATATATATTCAGGGAATAATTATATTATGGTTTTTGATATACTTTTTACATATATGAAAACTTTAAATTGCGTATTCCCAGTTTTTTCTTTTTCCCAGTGATTTTTCTTTTTTTAACTTTAAAAGTGAAATATTAAAAATTTAAAAAATAAATACTAATTTAACAATTGTGAATTTTCTGAATATGAAAAAAGATTTAAAAAAATAAATATATAATACATTAGCTAATGAGTAATTGTAGAAACAAATTTTCCTATAAATAACATGCACTTTGACTATGAATGAGATTAGATATTATCTGCTCTTAAATGAAAATAAGCAGAGAGAGATGAAAAGAGAAGAGCAGAGAAAATAAGCAGAGAGCAATTGAGATGTTATCATAAGAGAAATTATTGAAAAAAGGGCCTTCGCCTTTCGAAAGACAAGTTTACTTCTTTAAAAATGCCCTTTTCTTATAGGACTTATATTTCCATTTAATATTTTTAAATTGAACTATATTAGGTTTTGTAAATAAAATATATATTCAGGGAATAATTATATTATGGTTTTTGATATACTTTTTACATATATGAAAACTTTAAATTGCGTATTCCCAGTTTTCATTTTTTTTTTTTTTTTTTTTTTTTTTTTTTGGAATTTATGATCTTCAAAACACTAAAACTTCTACAAGAAGACTTATTTTTTTGGATGTTTAATACAACCTCCTAAAAAGAATTAGGGATGTATTTTGAAATTTATTAACAACTAGTTTTTAAGAAAAAAAAAAAATAATAATAATAATGCATGTGTTTATGTAAATTTTTATTTATTTATTTATTTATTTTTCTTTTAATGATACTGCGAAATCCTTTAAGTAGATTCTTATAAACATCCAAAAAATATTAAGTCTTCTTTAAATATTTATAGAAAATTTAGCATTTTTAAGATCATGAATTTATGAAAAAATGCAATTAAAAGATTTCAAGTCTCTAAAAAAATATATCACAAACTACAATAATTCTTGACTAAATATATATTTTATGGAACAAACATAATATAGTTCAATTTATCATATAAATATTACATGGAAAAATAAGTTTTAATATGAAAACTACTTCTGTGGTGCCAAGCTCCTTTAAGAACAGGCAATATCTAATCTCACCGACAAACAAAGCCTAAGTTATTCTATGGGGAAATTTGTTTCTAAAATTATTTGTTATATAATATATATATTTTTTTTTTCTGTTTTCACATTCAGAAAATTCACAATAGTTAGATTAGTACTCAATTTTTAAAAAAATTATTTTTCACATTTTTAATATTTTATTTTCTGGCTAAAAAACACAAAAAATGCACTTAGTTGTTTACTTATGCTATAAAAACTGTAGCATGCAAAATTTCTTTCTTTTCTCTGGACTGTTTATACATATTTTGCAGGGAAAAAAAAAAAAAAAAAATATTTCATCAACAGGCATTTCTTTTTAACATTTCACCTTCTATTGATAATACAAATTATTATTATTATTTATTTTATTTATTTATTTTTCGACACAAAACATCAAGTTAAGAGATAATAGATATATCTTTTACATTGAACATATTATCTTAAAAACTCATATATAATTAATTTAAAGTAAATATTTTTTCATTTTTATTAAAACTGTGAATCTGAATAATACAAAACTTTAACAGTATACAGATTAACATAGGGGAAAAAAAAATGAAAATAATGTTCAAACAAGAACGATTTAAGAAAAATAAATAAATAAAACAATTTATTCAGTAAATTTCAAGATTTATTTAAAAATATCAACAAATGCTTCTTTTCTAATTTTAGCATTTCTTCATAAAGTTTCTGGAATCACATTCTTTAAAGTTTCTTTCCTTCTTCTTAAATTCTGATGTGATGAGCCTGAAACAGACGAAATAATGATAATAATATGAAATGATTCCACCCGACTTTCGAAACAAACAATAAATGCTTGGTAATTAAATATATTTCAAGCATGGAATATTTCAGTAAATAAGTAAAAAATCACAAAAGAATGTTTAAGTATATATTTCAACTCAAATTCACATGTTTGTATGGACAATATTTGAACAAACATTCTGGGTATTAATCAGGGTTCATTTTAGAGGGTGAAATTGTGAGAATCCCACTATGTTTTAAAAAGTCACACTCAAAAATATATTACCCCCAAATTTTTCACATGGTTCAGCAAATAATAATACTGTAAATATTGAAATAAAATTGCAAGACGAAGCTGAATAATGTGATAACAACATCCAAAGATTAAGAAAAATACAAAATCATTAAAAAATTTACACTAAGTTTTTTTTTTTTTTTTTTTTACCCTCAATATATCAATAAAAATGTAACTATAACAAAATTATTGAAAAAGCTTCATGATTAAAGTATTAAAAAATAAACAAAAATTGGGACCCTTTTGCTGCCCCTTCACAAAATTCAAATTTCTAAAATGGGCCCCTTCACAAAATTCAAACTCTTAAAAATGGGCTCTTTCATGAAAATAAGATTCATAATAATTACAAGATAAAAAACAAAATTTTTATATACCATGTTTCTAAATTTTCTGTTGAATCATATAAACGCTACCGAAGGCAGCAGGAAACCGGAACAATTGGCTAAATGTATTAAAAAAATTCATTGGTATCGTGTTTTGAGATCTTATAAAAGTTTCAAATGTAAGTCGGGAAGTTAGTAAAAAATCGTTTGCAAGTTTTGTACTGGTAACGCTGCCGAAGGCAGCAGAGTCCCGAAGCAGTTGATTAAAAGTATTTTTAAAATGCATTTTCACTGTGTTCTGAACTAGTCTGAAAGTTTCAAATGTCTAACTAGTCGGGAAGTTAGTTAAATAAATTTTCCGTTGAATCATATAAACGCTGCCGAAGGCAGTAGGGATCTAAAACAATTGACTAAAAGTAGTACAAAAATGCATTGTCACCGTGTTCTGAGCTATCCTGAAAGTTTCAAATGTTTAGCTAATCGGGAAGTGTGAAAAATTGATTGCAAGCTTTGTACTGGTAACACTGCTGAAGGCAGCAGAAACACGAAACAGTTGGCTAAAAGCATTTAAGAAATGCATTTTCACCATATTCTGAACAATTCTGAAAGTTTCACATGTCTAGCTAGTTGGGAAGATAGTTGAATAAATTTTCTGTCAAATCATATAAAAGCAAAAACGAGCCCCAAAAATTAAAACCTGGATCGACCCTTTCCATAGGAAATTTTGTTTACTTATAACTCATTAACTAATACTTATTTTTAAATTCTGTTTTCACATTCAAAAAATTGTCAGCTGTTAAATATATGGATTTTTTTAAAAAGGAATTTTTTAAAAAAAATTTTTAATACTTTATTTTGAAACAGCATAATGAAAAATGATGAGTGTAATCTATATAATATTTCTCTAACGTGGACCAGTTTCAATTATTTTTTGTCGAAAGGATACGGTACGCAAGAATAAAAAAATAATAATTATATATGGACAATATTTAAGCACGAGAACTTGGCTCAATGGACTTAGAAGAAAAAAAAAGGATTTTTAACAATTCAGAAATTTAATTCATCAACCTGGAAATAAATTTTTGATAGAATGGAGTAGAAGGCTGATTTTTACCAACTATGTGAAAAATACCAGAGCCGGGAATCAAACCCCGGGCCTTCTGCTTAACGCGCGGATGCTCTAACCACTGAGCTACCCTGGCTGATAACCAGCTCGGCACTTCTCACATAATTTACGTTGGCAAGGTCACCGAGTCTGCATTGAGCGTTGGCAAGGTCACCGAGTCTGCATTAAAGCAGCTATATCAAGTGTAGCTGCTTTAATGCAGACTCGGTGACCTTGCCAACGTAAATTATGTGAGAAGTGCAGAGCTGGTTATCAGCCAGGGTAGCTCAGTGGTTAGAGCATCCGCGCGTTAAGGCGACTCTTCATCCACGGCGGCCATTACGAGGTGTCCCATGTTAACCAATGGAAAAAATTACATTCCTTTTTTAGAGAAAAATATCTTAATTAACGGATTAAAAATTTTTGCAATCGTTAAAACAGAAGTTTATTTACTAATTTTCTTTCTCGTATTATTTTTAAAACGTTTAGAAATATTTTTAATTTTACCTTAAAGTCAGCCAAAAATGTCAAAATCTAAAATTTTGACTTTAAAAAATGATAGAAAATCAGTGAAGCGTCGTAGAGACATGAAGAAAAATACAAATAGTACCCAAGGAAGTCCTCTTTCTCAGGACTGTAAAAAAAAAATAATTAATTAATTTTTAGCTGATTTATTAGAGTATTTTCGAAAGGTAGTCTATTAATCCTGGCGTGCGGAGGAATACAGTGCTTAATTTTAGTTGCATCGTGCGAAAGGGGATGAGGGTCATCGGAAAACTACCTCCAAGCTAAGTATCATGTAACAAAGAAAAGGGAGGAAAAGAATAATAGTCTTTTATTGCTTTATTGCTTGTTGGGCTATCCTCTGGTCAGCAGACGGTCAGAGTTGAAATCTCAGAAACAGAAATGTTATTTTTTTTTTCGGAAATTGATCTTGTCCTCTGACGCATTTTTTTTATGTTCCTTTTTTCCTTCGTTTCTATGTTTTCAGTTCATTTTTTGATAGTTCAATAAGTCTTTTTCTATTAGTTATATTTCATTATTTTTCATACTGTTTTTTTCTTTTTTTAATTATTTAGTTTATTTATTCCTCTTTTTAAATATGTATATATTTCAAACAAATTATTCTATGTTCGAATTACAATATATTCTGTCATGCAAATTATGAGAATTTGTTTACATGGATTTGTCTCATAAGCACTTATGAAAACAAATTTTGTGTAGTTATGATTATTTAAAACTTTTTGTAGTTCAAATTATATGTATACCATTTTTTACAGTGTACCTCCTCTACATTGCACATAATGAATGGCAAAAATCTTTAAAATATCACCATGCTCATTACGCACAAAGTATGCCATATTATACATGAAATGTGTTGTAGAATTTAGTTTCTCATTGAACTAATATATCTACAACAAAAGCAAATAATTTCATTTCACATACTATAAACATTAGTTTCATTTACACGATTATATGCCAGTTAATCCGTAATACATACCTGCTAATAATCTAATTGATATTCCATAAAATTATTAATACCTGCTCCTTTTTTCTACACCATTTTAATTTTTGAGCATTTTTCTATAATTGTAATTACGATTAAAGAAAAAATATATTAAAAAAAAAAAAAAAAAAGACTGGCATGAATGAAAAAAAAAGGGGGGGGGTAGTACTAACAGTTTTATGGAATATTAATTAGATTGTTGGCAGTAATGGTAATGTATAAAATTTTAATTATTCTGTGAGATATGTATGTAAAGGATTAATTAGCTCTTTAACCATATGCATATATGTAATAATTTTAAATAATTTTTTTCTTATATCTCATTAGTAATTTTTTTTTTTTTTTTCGTTAAATTTTTTATTGCATTTGATGAATTTTGCGCGATATGTTTCAATAACCGTTAGTAAGTATAAGATAAATTTAGAAACAGTCGAATCATCCTGATTGTCTATAGGTATAACGCTATCAAAACACCATTTCAGTATATCTTTAACTTAGTTCATATTAAATTTTATCTCTTCTAATACATCAGAAAAAGTATTTCACTCTTAGCTGCAGACAGAAAAACAACTGACTAATTACATGAATAACTTAATATTTTTTTCATAGCATAGTTCAAAAAGACTCTTTTAAATGAAAAACCTATCATTATTTCCCCATTCCTCATACCGACACTTTAAAAAATTTAGTGTAACTGAAAGCCGTGTATGATGGACAGTCATAAATGAGAGGTTATAGCGAGAAGCGAAAATATTCGAGGTAAATTTATATCTTATAGAATATACATTAAATATATATATATATATAATAATATAATGGAATCTTAACGGATCCTAATTTGTACTTGAACACATTTAAAATTGTATCACGAGCAAATCTAAGCAGAAAAGAAAGTTTATGTTCGTGTAACAAAAATCTAAAAAAACCCGAGAATATTCAATATTATATATGTATATATGTATATATATATATATTATATGATGCGACATAAGAAATCAAATCATACATTTAATTTCAGAACTGAAATATGTGGGAAAAAGGGCAATATTCAAACAAAGGAACTGAAATAACCATAAGAAGGAGAAGAGGCTACCACAGATTATATATACATGAAGGAAATCTCAAAATGAAAACCGGAAATCAAATGTTTTTTTGAAATCTTACACTTTCTTCTTATACAGTAAAACCTCTCTAAGTTGGACACCTGCGCTGCGGTTCCAGGAAAAAGTGTCCAACTTAGAGAGGTGTCCAACTTATAGGGGTGCTTATATTTTTCGATTTAATTAAACTGTATCTATACATGCCTATTAACTTTTAATCATGTCTAAATATAACATAATTAAGTATTCATAACTTATATACAAAAAGTAATTAATTTGCCAATTTAAAATCTAAATTTAAACTGGTACATTGTGACCATAACAACACTTTCTATATATGTATATATATATACATTAACAACGCCATCCACCAGTTAATATGCACGAAAATTTAATCACTATAACTTCTCACAATAAAGATTTTGTATATGCATTTTGGTGCAATTTTATTCAATAGACGCTGTGATAGTCATATGGAAAATCAGGGAATGTGATTAAAAGTAGCACCACTTTGTCTACCGATTTACACCCAAATTAAGATAACATTCATTTTCATAATAGCCATATCACTTATGAAGTTTGGTGAATTTATTCGCTCTAGAAATTGAGATATAGTTTTCCCGTGAACGGGGAAAACTGCAGCATAGCAGCGATACCTGTCGATTCATATGCACCCAAATTGAATCAAATTGAATCAGTGTATTTTTCACTATAGATAGATCTCTCACATATTAAGTTTAGTGCAATTATAAATTCAAATAAAACTTCGTAGGAAAAATAAAAGGGACAAATGACGAGGAACCCTAACAACCGAAATGCATTGTCTAATCCTTATTTCAAAACAGTCTAAGTCAAAACATGCCTGTAGGTTCTCTACTGGATATTTCCTGGAGAAAGGGACAAAAACCATTCCCGCAAATCAATAAAAAGAAAGATACTTTCATTATGCGCCAAAATTGAGCAATTTATGAAATTTTCAATTGAAGAAAAAAAAAATATTTTTTTTTTGTAAGATGAGACAGAGGTGAATATATTGTGACAAGAAACATTATTTTTTAGGTATTTACAACCATTTCTACAAGGAATAAGTAAGATTTCTAAAAAAAGGTGATAAAATGGAATTTTTATATCTTTTTTTCCTGTCTCATTGGGTAAATGTGTCCAACTTAGGACAGTTTTTGAATGTCCAACTTCCAAGTTAGAGGGGTGTCCAACTTATAGAGGTTGGACATAATGTTAATCCTATGGATACATTCCGTTCCGAGAAAAAGTGTTCAACTTATAGGGGTGTCCAACTTGACAGGTTTCACTGTATATGCAGAGGATAGAATAATAAAGCCTCCCCCCCCCCCAAAAAAAAAAAAAAAAAAAAAAAAAATGTAGCCGATTTCATTTAATTGAAATGCAAGGACATCTCAAAACGTGTAAATTCAGTTAAAACCGGAAATCGAAATTTTTTCTGTATCTGCTACTTGCTTCTTATACATATAGAAACTAGTAATCAAATGTTAAAACTAGTAATCAAAAGTTAAAATGTGGATACATTTTAAAAAATAAGTTGTGAATTTCAGTTAAATAAAATGCAAGGAAATCTCAAAACGTGTAAATTCATCAAAAAACAGAAATCGAAATTTTTTCTGTTTTCTAATGCATTCTCTTATACATGCAGATGCTAGTAATAAATCAATTTTTTTTTAAAAATAAGTAGCCAATTTCAGTTAATTTGAAATGCAAGGAAATCTCAAAACGTGTAAATTGATGGAAAACCAGAAATCGAAATTTTTTCCGTATTTTCTACTTTCTTCTTATGCATGCAGAAGCTAGTAATATATCCGCCTTTTTAAAATTAAATAAGGCCTTACAGTTAATTGAAATGAAAGGAAATCTTAAAACGTGTAAATTCATCGAAATCCGGAAATCTAAATTTTTTCCGTATATTCTACTTAAATCCACTTTTATAAAAATAACTAGACAATTTCAGTTAATTAAAATGCAAGGAAATCTCAGAAAGTGTAAATTCATTGAATACAGGAAATCAAAAGTTTTTCCAAATCTTATACTTTCTTCTTATATATGCAGAAAATAAAATAATGAATCCCCCCCCCCCTTTTTTTTTCAATAAATAGTCAATTTTAGTTAATTGGAATGCATTATGTTTTAGTTTAAAAATATGTCTTAAAGTTACAGATGACATAACTCATAAATAAATAAATAAATATATAAATAAATAAAGAGAGGAAGGAAGAAATGAAAGAAAAATAGTAATTATAGATCTTAAACAAATAAATAAATAGAATTCATACATCTTTTTTAATTTCCATATATTTTAAACAGTATAAACTTTAGATCTAACACTCATTCACTTAAATTTCTATTATTCTAATAGTTATTTTCACTTAGGAGACAAAAAAAAAAATCTGTAGTCGAAAGTATATTGATGCTATGTCTATACAAATTACTGTGTCTTTGTGTATGGTTTTATATGAGTTTTAAGAAATTGCCAGATTTAACAACTTTCTACTTTAGGTATTTTTTAATATAAAAGAATAGCTGTATAAGATGGCAAAATGCATAATAAATAAAAGCATTTTTAAATACCTTCTTGACATGGTAAGAAAACAATTTTTGTAATCTGCAAATCTGGTTAATCATGTCTTTCGAATCGTACCATTTTTAAACCCCCTGCTCCCATAATTAATATGTTAAAAGTGTACCACAAATTTTATGTTTACCTGTTAATTATACAGATTTACGTTTTAATGCATCATTTATTTTATTTATTTATTTTTTAACGAAAGTCCTTTTTGCTTAGATTTTTTCTTATATTACTAGTTAATAACAAATACTTTCTCACGTACTTTAGGTAATCTTCTCAAGTTCATTATGAACTTCCTATATAGCTCTATTGCGTTTATAATATATACACTAAGCGACAAAAAAAAAAAAAGCCGTATTTGAATATTTTCCTTTCCGCCTTCTACAACCGCTAATTTTATCGTTTAAAAAGCAAATTTTCGAACAGATTTTACTATGTTGTCCTTCACATACACTTTAGCTTTGAGTCCAGTGTTAAAAACAAAATGCAATTGTCAGGAAAATTGTAATTTTAGAAATTATTTCAAAAATGGTAAGAATAAGGCAGTTAACGATGCCACAAAAAGTATTAATTTTTGAAGGAAACTCAAAAAATAGTTTAATACTTGCGATGATAAAATAATTAAATGTTAACGAAATATTGGTAAATGGGTTTTAGCAAGATATAAGATTTTTTATCCGTTTAAAATGGAAATTTTTTTAAGCGGCCACGTTGATCATCCAAGCGAGATGACCGTAAGTAAAAAACCATTGCTTATAAAATCGGTTTTTATTATATTTAGAACATAAAAGAGATTCAGAAAAAGGGTTTATCAGCATAATTTCTTTAACTACAGTACAGCAACTATTAAACGAAGCAGGTTTAAATGACACAAAATTTGAAAAAATTCCATTCTTAGTGAAGAGAATTAGTAAAGCAAGACCTCAGATGGCTAAAAAAAATTAAAAAATGGTTAGTTAATTATTGGGCTGAACTGTTCTATTTGATGAGTCAAATTTAACTTATTTCGAGCTAAAGAAAACAAGCAGATCTGACAACGAAAATATGACCGACTTAATGAAAATCGCACTTTTAAAACAGTGGCACATTCTCCGTACATTATGGTAAGGAGGTGCATAATTTGTCAAACAGTCGGGCAAATTTTTATGTTCAAGGAATCAATTAACTCGAAATAAAGCACAATCTTCATTAAAATGGTGCCTGACCGACTATTTTGGAGGAATCGGGGACATTACCGTAAACTGCATTTCAAGATGATAATGCACCTTACATACACGGCGTCTGTGGTAAGTTTATTCACTTCAAATTGTCAAAATTTCCCATCCATTCCCATGAGAACCTATAATTCTGTAAGTAATCATACCTTTTTTCACTTTAAGTTAAATCCCACAATAGAATTCAGTAGAATTTCTTCTTTACCAGACATGGAAATAGTCCTAATAGCTATCGGCTCGAAAATGTTTCGTCTATAAAACGACGGAGGAGAGGGGAGAGGATTCGATATTTGCAGTCTATAACTCTTCCAGAACTAGAAAAAATTATTCTTGATATTTGACACATTGAAATTTCTGAAATTTATATTAAAACACAGCGTAAAACTATGCCATTGTGTATTTAAGCAATAATTCCATATAAAGGCGGAGTTAACCCAATGCAGAATACGTATTTTTAATAAAAAATTGCTTAGATCTAACAAATAAATAGTTTTATTTGATATTTTAAAATATAACTTGTTTATTTCATATAATAAATCATAATGGAATACAAAGTGTATAGTTATTACATTATGTTCAAAAAGAAAATTTTATGCAGATTTTTAAAAAGTACTTCGTAGAGTGCAATAAAGCGAATTATTAAATCGAAAATGTACATAGGTATCATTTCATACCTTTGCAAACAAGACACTTTTATTTGTTTCAAACATTAATTTTAAAGTTATTACAAATAAATAATCTGGTGTGTCACTCACACAACTTTCTCTCACCCTCAAATTTAATACTATAAATACAGGTTGCAGATTAAAACGTAAGATAACGAGTAATGTTATGTAAACCTGTGTTAAACAATTCATATTAGGCTTCTGAAGAGTTTTATATGATAATTAGTTCTGTGTGAGGGGGGCTACCGCCCCCCTCAACCCCCCGTTTCATTAATGCACTAACATTTATATAGAATTTAATCCGGCTATTAAAAAATAATTCTGTTTTTAAAAAAATAATTTATTAAAATTATTATTTTTAAAAAAATGATCTTTTATGATCAAGCAGACGATTTCCATATTAGAGAAGTAGTATAACATCAAATATCCATCAAAAGTCCATTTTATTCTCAATGTTAAAAAAAAAAAAAAAAAAAAAAAAATCGATAACTTTGTTTTAAATTATCGCAAATCGATGGTTCAACCATTCGTTTTAAAGGTATTGGCGAGCTCTTTTGAAAGATACCCATCATGAAAATTTACTCCCCTCGAGGGGGACTTCCCCCCCTCAGGGAGGGGGGGGGCGAGGCTCCTACATACCCAAAATTTTTTTCCAAGTTAACCATCTCTATTACAAAAAAAAATTTTCGTTTCATTTGGTTTAGTGCAGTCTATAGACGTTAAACTCTACTTACTTGCAATTTTCCCCACAGACGTAATGTATTAGAATTCTCTTGATTGTCCCTGTACACGAACCATTTGCTTGATCTTAACTAAAAGCTTACTGTAGCATCCCTATATGATACACATTCAGAATACCAAGTTTGAACTTTCTGCCATAATTTGTTTTTGAGATATGCTGATAACAGACAGACACACACACAGACATACAGACACACAGACCATTTGCTAAAAACATGATTTTCATATTCAGGGGACCTCAAACGTGTAAATATAACAAAATCTGGCGTTCGAAAATTTGACCCCAAAACAATACTTTCTTTACCTTATGGGTAAGAGAAAGTAAAAAGGTATGAGTCATTTTTTCTGCAGTGCGGCTTTTTTTTTTTTTTTTTTTTTTTGTCGCTTAGTGTATATATGCATTGTTCCTTTTATAAATCTTAGTACCATTCCTTTCATATATATATGTATGTAAACGGATTACAAATTATATTAAAAGCAAATCTGATAAAAATGGACAAGAATATGTTTCTCACAAACATTATCTCTCTCAGTGTAACTTATTTCTAGAGGCAAGAAACCCCTTGTATCAATTCTACGTTTTTGCCACAGAGGTAATTTGATCTCTCAGACCCCCTCTCGTGAAAGAAATACAAGAACCGATCTTCTGTACTATTCTGCAAATTACGCGGGTTCTGAGAGGTAGAACTATTTTCTTTAAAGGCAGGGATATCTCAGGACCATAGGGGTGAATAGGCAGTCTGTAGAACTTCTCCTTTTTCCCAGTAGAGGTCGCGGTTCTCGAATCTGACTTCTCTGGAGGATGAAGAGTCCCCTTAAGCGGAAGGCCCGGGGTTCGATTTCCGGCTCTGGTATTTTTCACATAGTTGGTAAAAATCAGCCTTCTACTCCATTCTATCAAAAATTTTTAACAATTGTTTCTTCGAAATCTTTGCAAGTGTCATTTTAAACCTAGCAATATTTTAAAGATATATATAGAATATGAACTTTTGTGTCATAAATTGACTAAAAAACACAATAATCATAAAAAAATATAATCAAAATAGGAATTAGTTTATTTTATTTATTTATTTTTTTAAAAAAACAACAAAAAAAAAAAATTATACCAAAATTAATAAAAAGTCATCTCCAACATGACGACAAAAATTTAAAAGGCGTTGTGGGTGTCCTATATTAAAGCTGTACTGCCAGTGGAATAATGAAAATTGAGTCATGAACAATGAATTTCATTTGGAAACCCTTTCTTTGAATGATTTTGGTTTCCCTATTGTTCAATATTAATTTGGTTTTAATAATAATTTGGCTTCTGGTAAATTAAAATTTTAATTAGGTGGTGAAATTGGTATAACATTTATGAGTTTCAAATTTTAAAGATAAATAAGAAAAGAAAGAAAGTGTGAATATTTCGCATGGGTTTGCTAGTATAATATAATATTTTACCCCCCCCCCCCCTCCATTTGCTGATGATCAGAGATCAAACGTCCTGCAGAAGCATTGTGATTAAATCTTTCTCCATCTACAATATAAATGTCAATGTTCATTTTAAACTTGCTTTATTAGATTCTGGAACCCATAACAAGGTACAATTATTCAATATCTTTCACTTGAGTAATATTTTTGTGGTTCCCTTCACCCTTCCAACAATCGGCGATCAAATGTCATCTGTAATCCTTGGAATTTCTAATTTTTCTCCATCTACAAATAAATACCAACTTTTTTTAAACTTACCTAATTAGATTCCAGAGAAGAAAAATAATAAAGAAGAATTGTTCAATATCACTCACTCATATGTTTTATCCCCCCCCCCCCCAACACACACACACACCTTCTTCTAATGATCTGCGAAGCACTGCAATTTCTAATTTTTCTTCATATACAATACAACATAAATATCAATATTCTTTTTAAACTAACTTTAAAGCATTCTAAAACTTATAATTAAAACTGTTCAATAACACTCACTCATTAAAAAAAAAATTGTGCGACCCCCCCCACCCCCCCATCCCTAACGATTGGTGATCAAACGCTCTACAGAAATTTTGTGCTTTTCAATCTTTCTTCATTCGCAGCATAAATAAATTTCGATAGGGATCACATATGACATGAAGTCTTCATACAAAAAAAACCATTGGTGATCTTTAAAAGAAAATACTTTTACTTATTAAAACATACACACAATTCCAATATCAGAAGCTTCCTGTAAAAGTTGGGACTTGGTCACTGAGAAAGTGAGCAAAATGCAATTTAAGATAATGTACAGATGGCAATGACGAACAAACTGGAACTGTTGATAAGAGTGTGTTTATATTTCTTAATGGTTCTACATCTAGTTATAATTTTTGAAAGCTGCATTAATTTAAATTTGTAGTCCCTTACATACAAACATTTTACTAGAGCTATGAACAAAATCATGGACATATTTCTTCTTGTATGATATCAAGAATAATGAATAATGTCAACACTTTACCTTAACAAAAATTTTAATATTACAATGCTTTGATCATATCTGATTAACATTAGATAAACACAAACTTGGGATCAAAAATATGTTTACTGAATCCGATAATATTTTTTTCAGTTAATAATTATTGCAAAATTATGATGCAGATTATTTTCTGATACCTAAATAGCTGTCGCAGATTGGCAGATAAAATTCTGCTACTGGGGGATTGAGCAATGAGCATGTTTTAAAAAATATATATTAGTACATATATAAGAGTAGTATTAAAAATAACTAGGATTTATGAAGGATCCATTTAATGACTGTGTTATAAGTATACAAATATTTAAATTTATTTTAAATATAAAGTGAAATATTTAGCATATTAATAAATATAGAAAAATTCAAGAAAATTTTAAATTATACATAAATACCTATCACTAATATCATTTTTACTGTTTTACTAATTGAAAATTGATGACACAAAAACAAAAAAAGGGGATTAGCTAGCACAAACTGCTAATGACAGAGGGGAAGAAAGAATTCGAACAAAAATATTAATAAACAATTGAATATTGATATTAGTGTACCTAGAAATATTGTAATATTCAAAAATTTAAAAGTATATACAGTACACTCCCAGAAATCTGCACAGTTTGGAACCAGAGATTGTACAAATTATAGAATATTGTGGATTTTGGGTATTTTATTGTTTTCATATTTAAATTAAAATTTTAAAGCCGTAATGCATTAAAAATGATAGTGAAGACATATGAGCAAGCATATAAGACACATGAAATATTTAAAAATAAATGAAGGCAAGTAAAAAGTATAAATATAGTATACATATAAAATTCAATGTAAGTATTTTTCTTTTCACTTAACAAATTAAAAATTGTTCCATAAGGCAAAATACAAAATTGAGTATATGTAAACATCTGATATAATAACTTTTATTATAAACTTGCAATTTTTATTATAGTTTAGAATTATAGGTAAAGCCAAATGATTTTTTTTTTTTCAGTATATGAAATCATTTTTTGTTCAAGCACAAATACTACTGGTTTAAAAGAATTTAGATATTTACCTTGAAGATCTGGATCTTGCTTAAAATAAACTTTCTTTAATCTTATTAGATTCAATTTCTAAAATACCACCACTAAAATAAGTTCTACCTTGTTTTTTTTTTTTTTTCCTTTTCTTGAAAACTATAAATTTCATTGTTTACATTTGTTTTGATGTGTGGATTTCTGGTTTTATTTATGTTGAACGTTTCAACATATACATCAGTTTACAACTCTAAATACAGGTTAAATTATTTATAGAAAAATGAAAACACTCTTTGATTTTTGCTTCAATATAAAGAAAAAACTGACACGTTTGTGCATCTAAAATTTTGTCCCTGATTATGCAGAAAGTTTAAAATATTTATGAAAAGGCTTTTAAGTAACTTAAAAAATAAATAAATAAAATTTTAATAATATAAAATAATAAAAATCTTACCTTGAATTGAGTCTGTAATATTGCAGGGGATGCTGGCTCCTGAAATTTATCTCGAATATACTGAAAATACAGGTAATTCTTCAGCTGCAACATTTGTTGTATCTAGAAAAGAATATTGTTAATATTAGAAATACAATAAAAATATTACAAGATAAAAACAACTTTTTTTTTATATCATGTTTTAAATTTTCTGTTGAATCATATGAATGCTACCAAAGGCAGCGGGGACCTGAAACAGTTGGTTAAAAGTATGAAAAAAAATGCATTTCCACCGTGTTCTGAGCTATTTTGAAATTTTTAAATGTCTAGCTAGTCGGGAAGTTAGTAAAATAAATTTTTTGCTGAATCATATCAGTGGCGGATCCAGAACTTCACTTTGAAGGGGAGGGGGGGGCAAAGATTTTTAAAACTGTTATTCTAGACCAATAAAAAATTTACAATTGCAATATTCAATTGTAAATGTCAGTGTTTGGGGGGGCTCAATCCGCCACTGAATCATATAAACGCTACCAAAGGCAGCAGGGTACTGAAACAGTTGGCTAAACGTATTAAAAAAAGTATTGTCACCGTGTTCTGAGCTATTCTAAAAGTTTAAAATGTTTAGCTAGTCGGGAAGTTAAATGATCTTTGAAGCATATGATAAACGCTGCCGAAGGCAGCTGGGACCCGTAACCGTTAGCTAAAAGTATTTAAAAATGCATTTTCACCATGTTCTGAGATATTCTGAAAGTTTCAAATGTCTAGCTAGTCGGGAAGTTACATATTTGTTGAACCACATAATAAACGCTACCGAAGGCAGTGGGGACCCAAAACAGTTGGCTAAAATTATTAAAAAAATGCATTGTAGTCGTGTTTTGAACTATTCTGAAAATTTCAAATGTCTAGCTAGTCGGGAAGTTAGTTAAATAAATTCTTTGTTGAATCACATAAACGCTGCTGAAGGCAGCGGGGACCAGAACCAGTTGACTAAAAGTATTTAAAAAATGCATTGTCACCATGTTCTGAGCTATTTTGAAAGTTTCAAATGTCTAGCTAGTGTACTGGACAAACAAACAAAACAAGAATCGAAGTTAATAAAAACACGGTAAAAAGTCTAAAGACTTTTCACTAAAAAAAGAAAAAGTGAAAAAAAAAAAAGAGAAAGAAAGAAAAGATTACCAAATCACCATGAAATTAAATAAGGAAATAAAGAAGTCAATACTTCATTCTTATATAATGTAGCTTGCAAAACAGAAATTTCCTGCGAAATATTATTAAATACAGTTGAACCTTGTTAACATGAATTACTTTTAACATAATGTTTCCATAATAACTTTCAAAATGAAGATTAGTTTAATTACATAAAGATTAGTTACCGAAGCAGGTACAAATTTTTATCCCCTTTGAGATTCACGTTAACAAGGTTCGACTGTATAACATTTATATAACTATATATCATTTCTCTTGCCTTTTTAAAGTTTTAATTTTTATTTTAAAAACTTTCACTGTTTTATTGATACTTAATTTCACATACTCAGGAAAAATATCTACTTTTTATCATATATTATATTTTATCTGCTGTTTTCCCATTTAATATGTATCTTAC
This sequence comes from Salticus scenicus, assembly GCA_963930645.1. NCBI lineage: Eukaryota > Metazoa > Arthropoda > Arachnida > Araneae > Salticidae > Salticus > Salticus scenicus. The sequence goes on along the minus strand of OZ005653.1, from coordinate 219,992,702 downwards.
AGGGGTCTGTCCAGAGGTAAAACTGGGTCTGTTAAAGGACCCTTCACAAAATTTTATACATTAAAAAAGGATCTTTCACAGATTTTTTTTTATCCTCAAACAGGACCCTTCACAAAAATTTTTCTCGTAAAAACAGACCTTTGATAAATTTCTTTTACTTCGAAACCTAATTTTCTACGGAGCGAAAGGCCACTTGAGTAATCGTATGTGCTTTGCTGTATTTCCCCCAAACAGCTGCTATTCAATTTCTAATTTATGAAAGGTTTCTGTGTGTTTGTGTGAGTTTAATTCTACAAAAGTGAACTTTCATTGTCTAAAATGATTGCAAAATTACCTTAAAAAAAAAAAAAAAAAAAAAAAAAAAAGAGAGAGAGAGAGAGAGAGAGAGAGAAAAGTTCGGCCAAAGTTAGCCAAAAAGTTCAGTAGGACTTGATTTTCATATTACAGGGATGAGATTAGCAAAAATACAAAAAAGCTGAAACTGTACGCAAAGACAAGACGTTGAGATTAAACATTAGAATTTTGATGACAAAATCTATTATATTAGAGTAATAAATATTTATTTTAACCTTAAATGTATAAAAAAAGAAGAAATGCACATTAGAAACATAAAAAAAGCTAAAAAAAATTTAAAAGCTGAAAAGCTAAATGTACAAAAAAGCTGAAATCCTCTGAAAAATCTCATCCCTGATATTACTATTTGATTCACAAAATTATGTGTAGATTTTTCACAATTTCTCAATAACAGGTCTCTGTCTGAAAAGTCTAGACAGACCCCTAATCTGCTTATAAAATAATAATAATTAAAGATGCATGCAATTTAAATGTTTCAGACACTTTATTATTGAATTTAGCTATATATCAGATTTGAGAGATAAATAGGAATAGGCATACTGTAACATTGTTGGTATTACAGTAGGGTCATTCCATGTCAAATCAACCAAAAAAAAGATGATTTGACACCCATAGTCTCAGATTTTGACGAAACTTGGTGTATTTGTTCCTTTCATGGATTTAAATGAGGAAACAAAATATTTTTGCTCTATCTTAAATAGTTTAGGCAGTTACAGCTAGTTAAAGATTTGTGAATTTCATGTTTTTTTTCGATCAGGCAGAGGAAATGCAATTTGTTCTTCCATAAAGAATAATTTTTATCTCCCTTATTTACCAACTAATGTTGATGAAATTTTTTATGAGTATGCTTTAACATATAAGAAATACAGGAAAAAATAAATTAAACTAGCAAGTATTTGCACGTGGCCAGGAAAAAATCCTGAAATATTATTTTGAAATTTTTTTTAATGAAATACAGAGTTCCACTCCAAATGGATTATCTTCATGAGGGAAAAGGATAATCAAACAATATTTTTTGTATTCTTGTTCTAAAGGATGTATTCTACAACATGAACAAATAAAATAAATGGCTTTTTGCATCCTTCATTATTTTATCTGACTTCAAATTTAAAATTTCCAATTCCCTCATTTTCTTGAAATCGCCAAATTAGAAGTTCCAATTTTCATAAAATTATACAAAAATTTGAACCAAAATGTTATTTATCAACTAATTTCAGTTTAAAGAGTTTTGAAATAAAATAAAAAATTGAATTACATAATTAGGTGGTGTATGATTAAAACAACAGAGTAGTTTTTAAGAATGTTAATTCAGCATGCACAGAAAGATACATACATAAATGCTATTAAATTGAATCAACAAAATTTTATCTAAACTGAAATTTCAAAACAAACAAACAAATAAAAAAGTTTCTAAATTAGTATTAAATGTTCTAATTAATAGAAATTTGCATTAAAATTTAATTTTGTTTTAAAAATAAGATCTAAATTCTAATCATTTTACTACTCATTGCTATTTCAAATTTTAATCTTATTGTAAACAATCAAACCATTCAAGTTGCAACAAGACAATTAAGTGATATTCTGTCTACTGTGTAGGTACATGTTTAGATGTCTGAATAAGTCAAATCTTGTTTGACATGTTTAAACAAGTGAGCTTGCTCAGTAGCAGAGACAAAACTTGGCATCTTGTAATTAGTCAGTCACAAGCTATTGCATGTGTAATATGCATTATTGAGGCTATACTATTTTCAAAAGAATTATTGTTAATTATTTTTTGAATGTTATAGTATATTAGAAAAATGAAGAAGTGCAGTGCGGGGGGAAATGACTCAAAGTTATTGTCATTTATTATACCATGTTAGGAAAAAAACCTTGCAAACTCTTGATGAACTATCTGAAACTGATTTAACTCTCTTAAAATAGAGGACAGAATTAAGTTGTGAATTAAAACTGTCTTCATCACCAAAGTGTGTTTTTGAAAAAGTATAAATCATTGCAAAACCAACAAATTATGTACAGTTGGTAACAAAAATGTCCAAACACTAGCAAAAATTCCTATGTAAAAAAAGTATACTTCATACGATTCTGTTAAACAAATCCTTATCGAATCATGTTCTTAGACTATATATAAAGATCTTTTAAACTGAAATTAGTTGACAAATAACATTTTCTACATTGCTGCTTTCGTTGCAGTGCTCATGCGTACTTTGTTTTCCTGACGAAGGATCGTGTTTTTTTTTTTTTTTTTTTTTTTTTTTTTTTTTTAACTAAAAACAATTGATGAAAATTCTTGTATTTCATGATGTTTATTCAAAATTTTTACTCATTAAATAACACTTTGGTTCAAAATTTTGTATAATTTTACTAAAATTGGAACTTCTAATTTAGCGATTTCAAGAAAATGCGGGAATTGGAAATTTTAAATTTGAAGTCAGAAAAAATAATGAAGGATGCAAAAAGCCATTTATTTTATTTTTTCATGTTGTAGAATACATCCTTTAGAGCAAGAATAATAAAAAAAAAAATTTGATTATCCTTTTCCCTCATGATGATATTCCATTTGGAGTGGATCTCTGTATTTCATTAAAAAATTTTTCAAAATAATATTTCACAATTTTTTTCTGGCCATGTGCAAATACTTGCTGGTTTAATTTATTTTTTTCTGTATTCCTTATATATTAAAGCATACTCATAAAAAATTTCATCAACATTGGTTGATAAATACGGGAGAAAAAAATTGTTCTTTATAAAAGAACAAATTGCGATTGATTCTTCCACTTGATCGAAAAAAAACATGAAATTACCAAATCTTTAACAAGCTATAAAACCTAAACCATTTAAGATAAAGCAAAAAAATTTATTTTCCTTATTTAAACCCATAAAAGGAACAAATACACTAAGTTTCATCAAAATCTGAGACTATGGGTGTCATGGTGTGGTTGAACTGACGTGGAATGACCCAGTATCCTCCTAAACATATTTATTAAACTTCATTTCGATAAAAGCATATACTACTAAATGAAATAACAAACAGAAAAGAAAATGTCTCATAACTTAAATTCTTTAACAGCAATTGCTGAAATATCACAAGAAAACGTTTCTTAAACTTTTATTTGATTGTACAATGTAATGTATAAGCATTTTATACATTACTTGTCTACATTAAATTACTTCTGGAAGATAATACTAAACTTTATGCACACGCAACAACGATTAAACAATGAACTAATTATTTACTGATTTTTTTGAAAATTGTGCAAAATGTTATACTTTGATTAACAAGACTCCCTTATTTGTATGCATGCATGTTTAATCCTTAATTATTAACAATCAGTTATCGTATTAATCATCTCTGAACAAAAGGAAATAAATATCACTTACCAAAATGACTTCCGTCTCGATTGCTTCATCCGTGGCTCCGGCGTTGCAAACAACGCCATGTTTTTGTTTACAATCCGTGAACTGCGATTACAAGGGAATTGTGGGTAAAAGACCGGTTGCCAAGAGGATCGTCTCTTATCCTAGTAATTTCCTCTTTTGACCAGGGAGTTGAACTTTATTAAAACTGAATTGTAAATGGGATCTAAAAGTTTTTCCTTGCGAGGAGTCCGCCATAACTGTAGTCGTGATGCATGCTGGGTAGGTTGTTTTGCACATGCTCTCAGCAGAGATTAAGACACTACCGTTACGTGACTGAAATTAAGACACTTGTCGTGTCTTAATTCTTTTTAAGACGCTTATGTGACTGATTTTAAGACACGTGAATTTGCAGTGTATATTTTAAGACACATACCTGACTGAAATTAAGACGGTATCGTGTCTTACTTATATTTTAAGACACATAAGTGACTGAAATTTTTTCGTTTAAGACACTTTGATGTCTTAAATCTATTTTAAGACGCTTATATGACTGAATTTAAGACACGTGAATTTGCAGTGTGTGAATCAGAAAATCATGCTTTTAGCGGTTGGTCCGTGTGTCTGTCTCTCTCTGTGTGTGTCTGTTATCAGAATATCTCAAAAACAAATAGTATCAGGATATCCAAACTTAGTATTCTAAATGTGTATCATACAAGAGATTGAGATCAAGCAAATGTTTCGTGTATGAGACATTCAAGGGAATTCAAATACATTACATCTATGGGGAAATTTTTGATAATTACAGTGTAACATCTATTATAGGTTTACTTAAACAAAACGGAATGAACGAAATTTTTTGCATGCATAAGATAGTGTTTTGTGTAGTTTGTGGTAGGAAAATCATTCATCATTCAATTATAGGACTCAAAGGATTTAGATAAATTGGTGCTGTACTTGGAAATTGCAGGAATCGTAATTCACTTTGTGTTAGATGATTTTCAAATAAGTCTATACTTGAATGCACAATGTGTTTATAGTGCATATTGTTTATAGATAATATTCAAAACTATCCAAAATTGAGCTAAACGATCTTTTCTATTGAATGTAATTGATGGAAGCGTTTTGCTATATTTTACTATGTCAACGAGCCCTGCTCAGAAAGGAAAAAAATAATTTTTCATTCTCATACTGTAATCAAAGAAATTTTTGAAGTTCTATTTTCAACTCTTTTTTTAAATTGCATTATATCACGTTCTGAGGTGACCTGATTACGGAAGTCCAATTTTTAGCGGTTGATGTATATGTATATCTGTTATCAGCATAACTTAAAAACAAATAACTTCAGGAAATTCCAATTTAGTATTTTTAGGTTCATATTAGGTTTCCACTTAAAAATTTCATCCTTATTGGCAAGTTTGAAGGCAAATGAATAACAGCCTTGATTTTTTATTTTATTTTATTTTATTTATTTATTTTTATTTATTTATTTTTTTTGCTAATTGCTAGCACTATAATTGAACGGGTGGTTGACGCAGAAATATATGTGAAATAAAACTGTTCCTAAACCTATTTTAGATTATTTTTAAAGTAAATTGAACTTTATTACCTTACGTTATTGATGTTAAGACTGAACATACAAACTTTCTGTATTAAAATGCAGGGAAAGAGAATGTCGTGTGAGAAAAACTTCAGCTTATTTATATTGTTGTATAATTCTAAAATGTAAATGAATAAATAATACCTGATTTGTATTTTATTTTCTTATTTCTGAACTTTTTCATGTAGGATATTAATTGGAAATTTAATTTATGTGTGTCTGGAGAGTTCTCATTTCTGAATCTCTGTCTTTTTTGGGGAAATGATTTTTATATTAATTGAATCGATAAAATTATATGTTAAGAACTGAAAATCTTGCGAAATACAATTATAATTCCTCTCACTATTTTGTCTAGTTTTTGTCTCATGTGGTTAACATTTTAATAATTTGACATAGAATGGTGTCCTTTCTATTGCGTCTGATTTCATCTTTCGTATTTTCTGCTTTATTTAAAAGTAAGAAGAATAAAATTATTGAAATAATTCTTCTATACTTTTAAACATTTTGTTGATTTTTTCACTGCCAAAACTTGAAATTGTAAAATAATTACATTTCAGAGAACATTTTTAATAACTGTAAAAATGCAAAGATTCGTATTATACATAGGAAATTTTGCAAACTTTCAAAATGTGCGGTATAATAAAGGGTCACTGTGTTAAAAAATGGAATGTTTACATTTGATTAATATTATTTGTTTGACATAGAAAGTACATAGGTGAAATTTGATATAAGAAAATTATTAGCATCGACTTTATAATTATTCCTCTTATATTTTATGAAATTTAAATTTGAAAAGAAAAAGTGTAAAATTATACTTTTTCAGTTAATTCAGAGACTGTTTAGGTACAGTCGTAAGAAAAGTCTCTGAACACTAGCAAAAATTCCTATGGAAAAAAAAAGTACACTTAATGCAGTTTTGGTAAATAAATCCTTGTCGAATCCTATTCTTAATCAGTCTAAAAACAGGATTCGACAAGGATTTATTTAAGAAAACTGCATCAAGTTTTTATTTATTTATTTATTTATTTATTTATTATATGGGAATTTGTGCTAGTGCTCGGAGACTTTTGTTACCGACTGTAAGAATATAAAACACTTCATATGCTTTAAACAAAAATATTTGTTAAATAAAAATAAATAAAATAAATATTAGTTAAAGAATATTAAGTACTTCTCCATCCCCATCCTTCAATAATATCTATTTTCTCACCACATACAAACACAACATTTTTGTTTAAATATGTTTTCTACGTGAAACAATGGGAGTTTTAACAAAAATATGCGATACGCTCGATCCATATGTAAGAGAAATCATATTCAAAAGCTTTTTTTTTTCTTTTAACATTTAAATTCAACTCACGTAACTTTTCATACGTTGCATTTTTGAATCCCTCTTTACAGGAGTAGAAAAATCTCACCTATCTATCAAGCGGAGCGATGCTCTCTTTACACATTCTACAAAACAAACATCACTCTGGAAACATCCTGATTTTGCTCCGGAGCAAAACTTATTTTCCTCCGCTAAATAAAACATGCTGACGAAAAGAGAACTTCTTTCTCTTACCCCCTTTCCCTTTTGTAAAAGTCATGTTCCTTCTTCCAGGTAAAGCGATACGTACACCTTCAATGAAACCGATGAAGAAAAAGAAAAGAAGGAAAAAAAAAAAAAAGGAATCAGCTTGGATTAGTTTCCCAATCCTTCGAAGAAGGTCCCTCTGAAAGTTTCATAGGATTAAACAGTTTCCATGCAATCTCGCTTCTCGTAGCGAAATGAAAAATCTTGTGGTCGAATTTTCGGCACTTCGCCACTAGATGGCAGTAGTAGACGACGGTATAAAATATTGCTGTCCCGGTCTGTAGACCGGTATTTCTATGGGAAAAGTCAGTTGGACTTGTGACTTTAAAGTGACGGCAGCTTCCCTGAGAAGCTGCTACTCTTGTACTTTTTAGCTGTGCTCTCAGCTTCCATACGGACAAGGCTATGTGTGCTGGTCTGTTGTTTTCCCTGGATTGTTTCGTGATATAATTTCTCTTGTAAACATGGCATAAAAAATTGTGAACGTTTGATATTTTGTGTTATTTTTTTCAATCTGGACTACGGACTACATAAACTGTCCATCCTGTTGGTATTCTCTTTACACAGGTAAGGTTAAAAATATCATTATTTTTATTATTATTTTGAAGTAACGTCTTTGAAATGAATTATTTAAGAATTAAAATGTTCCCCGAATACTTTTTAAAAAATAATTTATAAAATGAATATTTTTGAAGTTTTAGTGTTTGAATTACGCGTATACGTATACAATATATAAATTTACCGATCAGGACTTTTTTTTTCTAATAAACATTATTAAAAATCACGATTAATGCTATTTTATGCTCTATTTTATTGTACTTAATTGATGATGTGTGACATTCTTTGAATTACAGCTTTATTTATTTATTTATTTAATAGCATAATTTGTTTTTCTCAAAATATGTATCATTCGAAATTTCTTTAATTATTTTGGTAAAATAAATAAAGAAATAATAAATAAATAAATAAATAAAAATAAGTACAATATTAACAATAATACAATCAATAAGATTATTGTTTTTCCAAATAGTCACTATAAGATTAAAAAAGGTTTTCAGTACAATGTAGAAAATGTATAGATAAATTAAAGAATATTATTATTATTATTATTATTATTACTTTTAAAATTTTTCGCTCAAAATGCAAATTTCAGACTTTTTTTTTTTTTTTTTTTTTTTACGTAAATATATCAAGACCAAATAAATATACCAAAATTTAATAGCTTGCAAAAAAAAAAAAAAAAAAAAAAAAAGAGCGAATTTATTTTAATAATTATTTATTTTATTGATACAAACGAAAATGGGCAAAATACGTCAGTAAGTACTACTAAAATTTTATGGCTAAATTGCATGATTCTTTCACGATAATAAAACAGAAATATTGTTAGATGTTTGGGCATAACAACATAAAGTGCATTTACTTATTTATTTGTTACATTTATTATTTATCTAATGTTAATAAGGTTAAACTCTCTTGTCAACATGATGTTCAAATATGACTGAAATAAAACGGAATATATTAATTTTCCGTGTAATAATGTTTACCATGCAAATATCAACAACTCTCTGTTCGTTGTATGTTGGATATTTATAGTTTTCTTCTGATGCTATTATCTAAAGCACGAAATATATTTCCAATATTCTGTTTCTACCCTTTGGCTTTTTATTTAGAATAGATACAATTTGACATGAAATAACTGTGATTATAAACTTGGCATTTTCTCCTTAAGGATTAAAGTGTAAATTCATGATACGTGCTGAAAAATATCAAATATTTGCAATTTACTATATCATTGTGCTTAGATGCTTGGTACACTGAAAAATTGTATGTCAATAAAACTAATTTCTTTCCATCTTATTATTATAAATAAAAAATAAAAAATATAAATAAAAACACTCAATTTAAAATATATTACTCACAAAAAAACATTTTTTAGTATTAATACGTTATAACTGGTATTTCAATAGCTAAAATATTTAATGTATGAAGAAAACAAAAATGAAAGAAACATTCAACTTCAAATATTCATTTACTGAGATGTCGGTATGTATTATTTGTAAACTGTATTTTTTCGATTGTTAAAATTTCAAATGCGATTTTTAGTAATCTAGAGTTCCTTAAATTAAACATTTTTATTACGATTATGGGAACTTTTATGTACAATTTAGTCTACATTACATGAAAACACTTTTTTAAAATGTTATTTTTTACTTTTTATACTAAAACTACTACACTTAATAAATACCTGTCATTTATAGAATAATTAAAACACAAATGCTTTTCTTCTAAACAGATAGTATAAATTTTACATTTTGTAACTTTCCTATTTTTGTGTAAAATCTACCTTTCTGTATACATTAGATGAACGTTCGATGATAAAAGCTTGTGCTCGCAATTAACTATAGCGTTAGTTTTTTTTTTTTTTTTATGTTAGCATTTATAGACTTATGACATCGTTATTTACGGTATTAAACTGTGCTCCATGTGCGAAATATAACTGTATACTTTCCTTTCGTAAAAAAAAAATATATATATATATATATATACGGTGAATAGTTGTATATTACAACGTTTTGGGTTAGTTCTGTGCTAACGAATTCAACAGATTAGGGTAATTAAGATAATTCAATGGATTTTCTTTGCGATTATTTAAAATATAATAATCATGTATTATATTACTCCAAATAATACTAAGTAGCATTATTTTCATTTTCATTTTAATGGTTAAAGATAACAAATACGAAGACTATCAAAGACATATACGTAAAGGGCGCGAAATTTCCGCTCGCCAGCTCGTCATTGGCGAGTGGTAATTTTACTGTGGCGAGTAAAATTTCGGTCTAAATGTAGAGAGAATTCTTACAGTGTACGGTGCTACTAATATATATATATTTAAAACGTACAATTATTCTAATCTTAGTAAGGATGACCAGACATCTTCTTTTTAAGAGAACAGTCTTTTTCAACGCTCTGCCCTCTTAAACGAAAGAAACATTACTGGACCGAAAAGTCCTCATTTTTTATGTTTGTAGTCCTCTGTCCTCTTTTTCAAATGAAAAAAATTTAGTTCTTAATTACAATCAGCTGCTCGCTGTATCGAAAAGTGAACCTTTTTTATGCTCTAGGTTCGCAAAGGAAAAGCTTTCTAATAAACTTGCCAAAGCATATTATGGTTTATGTCTATTCAGATTCTTCGAATCAAAAATAAATAAAAATATTCCTTATATATGTACAGTTTTTTGATCCAGAACACGGAATCGCTATTCATGAAATCATTAAGAAGGTGGAAGGTGGTGCTCCGGTTGATACGCGGTGGGTTGACCTGTGCTCTCACTTTTGTATGAATAATATTCCTTATAAAATTAGGCCCACCAATGACCGAGTGGTTCTGTCCTTGAAGCTGCTGGCATACATGAGGCGCTGTGTTTGATACCAAATCGCGCTGGTTGGCTTAGCCGTTAGGAGTTTTCCGTGGTTTTCTCAAAACCTAGCGTAAATATTGGCTAGGACCCCTTAGAAAGACCCCACTGAAGACTCTCCTACTCAGGCCTAGAGCTCTAGTGCAGACAATTGCCCTTAATGATAACACTACTACCATTTCACAAAAATATGCAAAAGTTAGTTGAATTCATCTTATGTCCTCCTGGCAAAACACTCCCACAAAGTTACTTTTTTCTTCAATGAACAAAATGTAGACATGCGAAAAAATTATATACCTACTTTAAAAAACTTATTACTAAGACTAATTTAGGTTAGACTTGTGAGAACTTTTATAAAATTTTGATAAAGAATGACCATTCGTTAAAACAAATTGTTTGATCTGCCGAATATTAATTTTATTTTTTCATTTGCCAATTTTATTTTTTTTCTTTTATGGCTATCATTGTAATAAACAAAAATATCAACCAGTTTTTTTTTATACAACTACATGAAAGTGCAACACACACACACACACACACACAAAGAAAAAGTTTCTGTCTATAGCAAAAATTAATAATAATATAAAAAAAAGTCTATATTGTCCAGTGACACCGATAAAAATTAGGAATTTTTCCTATAATAAAAGTTTAAACGGTATGAAACATTACTCTAAATCGTTAATTAAAAATATTTACAGGAAAAATCTATGAAAAAATAATCCAACAATTCCTTAAAATTAAAACAATTATTATGCGAATTGTAGCCTACAATATCTAACTAATGTGTACAAAAGCTAAAAATCTTTCACGCAAACATTTTTGTTTGGTATAACTATATTTGACGTTGTATTCTTTCATATGGTCAAAGTTCTCTGGTCTGATTTATTAATCAGTCTGTAACAAAATACTTAGAAAATTTAGAAATAGTAATAATAGTATTAATAGTAGAAATAGTAGTAATAATAACAACAACAATAATAAAAAAAATATATAAATAACGTATAAATAACGTATAAGCCCGAAATAAATAAATAAATAAATAAAATTTCATTAAAAACATAAAGTTAAAAATTATTGTTAAAATTTTTCTCACTGAAAGTTTTTCTTAACATAAGTTTTATACACCATGTCATAATATTATACGTATTTAAAGGATTTTTAATAAAAAAAATATCTATTATTGAACTATTGCTATTTCTTTCGCCTGAATTATTTTTTATACCAGTCTTCTCTTTAATGCGTGTTACTACTTGAAAACCACCTTGAAATGAAACAATGGCGTTATTATTATTATTATTGTTATTATTATTATTATTATTCATATAAATAAAAACTGTTTGATATCCGTCCTGGTTTTCGTTACCTACAATCTCCTTTTAAATAATAAAGTTATACAATAATGTTATTTTTGGGTACTTTTCGTACTTTTTAAATTTTATGTACTGGCATTGTGTTACACATAATAGTTTTTCTTTTATCATTTTATTATTTATTATTTTAAAACAAAAACATATTATTATAAATGGTAGCATCATTTTGTTTGTGCATTGTTTATACTTTTTGCTTCAAACGTAGGTGAAAACGGGTTCCTTGTATTTATAAGAACATTGCTAAAAATAATAATTTATAAAAAAATATAAAATTCACACTCCTAAACTAAACAACTGAAACTCTTTATCTGAAACAATATTTTATTCATACCTAAAATAAATAAGTACTTTTTTAAAGTTTCTAGAAACTGAAGTAAGAAAAAATACTTACTATCCATTATTAAGCTTATCACTTGAATTTAAAAAAAAAGATAAATGTTTCTTAATTTAAGTACGAAGACACTGAAAAAAACTACAAAAAGTATTAAAAAAAAAAAAAAAACTGAAGAAATTAATTTGCATTCGTTTATAGAATTTAATTTTATTAGTAATATGTAGTGTTGGTTATATTATGGTTATTTTCGATAACAACACTTAAGGTGTAGAAAATAAAATTTTAGTGTACGAAATTTATGTAAATTTATTGCAGAATGTTAAGACATTTTGCGAAAACTTCTTCCTTTTCCTAAAAAAAAAACTTGAATTCTTAAAAATGATAATTAAGTACTTTTAAATACTAAAACTAAAATACTTAAAACCCACTCGATTTTTTTAAACTTTAATATTTTCCTTACAAAAAAAAATAATGAAGAGAATTTAAGAGAATTGCATATTTTGTTTTAAACTTTTTATATCGATTTAATCAGGCATTTTCTTATAACACAATCTTAGAAAAGGTGTGTTAGAGATTTTCCCCCTGTTATGTCGCTTTTTTTTTTTTTTTTTTTATTTGTGCTTCTTTAACAATGAAACATTTTATTGTCATTTATTTGATATTTGCTGTGTAAGATGTATAATAATAAAAAAAAATAAGTAGAATGGTATAGTTTTTTTTTTTTTTTTTTTTTTTTTTTTTAATCAGATAAATTCAAAATTTTGCAATTTACACAAAATGTTGCTGAACTTTTTTTATTAGTTAAATTCGTAACAATTCACATGATTATATAGTACTACAAAATTATTATTATTAGTAGTACACATATTGTTGATAAGTAAAATAATAAATATTTTTAATTTAATCTGTAATTCTGCTTCATTTTACTTTAACTGAAATACAAATAGCCCCAGAGATTTAGTAATTACTGCTACTTGAACATTTTTAAGCGTATTTATACTCTACATATATAAAAGAAAAATGTAAGTAGAAAATAACGAATAAAGTGATTTTAACCCTTTCATTTTTTTTTTTTCATCCATAAGACAATAAATCTTATATTTAGTTATAAATATGTATCAAAATCAAAAGGAATACATATATATTTAAATGGGAATAATAGCAAAGTACGAACTAATATAGATAACAAGGCAAATAAGAGGTGTTTATTTGTATTTAATTTAATCACTGATACCATTTAAAATCCTAACTTTTCAATAAATAAAAGGATCAGAATTTTGAAAAAAAAAAAAAAAATACACGTTGCAATTACTTAAAATACAAATTATAAACATAAAAAAGGAAAATAAAAAAGGAAAATAAAAAACTTTGAAACTGTTAATTCACTTAAATTGCCAAAAAAAAAGCGAACTGATGCCGATGCTATTACCAGAATTAAGTAAAATAGTCCTCTCATTCATCAACTACTACAATGAAATAATCTAAAATGTATATGTTTTCGGTAGGAAAATATATATAGAATATAATATCGTTCAATTTGAAGTGAAAGTTTTAGTTGGTTATAAAGAAAAGCTTAAATGTTACGATTCCAATTTTCATCACGGGGAATGGAAAGGATAAAACTTTAATACAAAATATACTTTTTTCCTGTCTGCGGAAAAATTTTGTCGTAAGAAAATAAAACGCTTTTAAATTCTTAAATAAAATCGAATGACGTTCGAATTTATCGTCTGCTTCCAATATTATTGAAGACAAATCGAATTTTCTGCTTCCTAACAGATAAATCAATTCCAAGTAGCACTCTTTTGTCGTAACTAATTTATCGATTGAAAATTCCTGTTTCAATTTCCATATTAAAACAACTTTTAAGAATTTTAAGCAGGGAAAATGTGTAAGTTTTAAGAAACGCAAACAAGCAGAGTTATATACTTTCAAAATTAACTTTTGCGATATGTAAATAGAATATTCTTGTAAAATAAATTTTATTACAAATTTTATTTACAGTTTAATATTTATTTAGAACATGGTTATTGGCTACTATTTTAAGTATATCAATTTAGTGTCATTTTTGTGTTTTTATTAAAAAAAAAAAAAAAAAGAAGATTACTATAACAGCGTATTAGAGAACAAATACTTTGGAATGTGAGTAGTAAGTCTGTTTTATTGTAAGCTAAATTGCATTATAAGCAATAATGTTTCTAAGAAAAATTGTACTATTTTTACATTCAACTGTCTTCATTTCTTTCAACTATAAAAAAAAATCTGGAGTGACTCCACTCGACTTTCCGAACATTGAGTAACTAACAGTTTTGTAGATAAAATAAAGAAAGAGGAGTTGCTAAACAAACAAAAAAGAGAAAAAAATAACAGAGTGTTTGAGTATTTTTCTCCATCTATCACACGAGGTTTTATTTAACGCTACTGAACTTTGAGCCCTTAGATCATAATGATAAAGAATTTTTAGTTGTGTCCCTGTAAAAATCTATAAATGCTAGATTCACCAAAATGCTTATAGTTAGAGCAACAGTGATTTATAATATTCATACAAATTTTCAGCTCAATTGAATAAGGCGTTTAGATGCTATCGCTGGTCTCATAGGCCATAAAGATAAAGAATTTTTCTTTGTGTCCCTGTAAAAAAACTGTAAGTGCTAGATTCACCAAAATCTATACAGTTGGTTCAAATATGACCTATAACATGTGTACAAATTCTTTGCTGAGATTAATAAGGCGTTTAGACGCTATCACACTTTTAAAAATTTGGCAAAGAATTTTTCTTTGTGTCCCTGTAAAAAAACTATAAGTGCTAGATTCTCCAAAATCAATACAGATTGAGTATCTGTGACCTTTAATATGTGTATAAAGTTTTTGCTCAATTGAATAAGGCGTTTATATGCTATCGCACTTTTAAGATTTTGGTCCCTTGGCCATAATGATAAAGAATTTTTCTTTGTGACCCTGTAAAAAAAATATAAGTGCTAGATTCACCAAAATCTATAGGGTTCGTACTATGGTGATTTACAATATACGTACCAACTTTCAGCTTATTCGAACAAAGCGTTTAGACGCTAGCGTGTTCACTCACAGACATACACACATACATACACACATACATACACACATACATACACACATACATACATACATCATCGTAAAAATAGTGAAAACGGACTCGTTGGACCTCGAAACGTATAGAAACATCAAAATCTCGAATTCGGATTTTTGACATGATTACAATACTTTCCTCACTATAGTGTTCGGAAAGTAATTATTTGCTGAAATATATTTTGTAAAGTACGTAGTACAATATCTTACTTTTTTCTTACTTAGCAGTTTCTAATCAGATAAAATTTACTACGACATATAATATGATTTCAAAATAATTTTTCATAATATGTCCAGCTAGAATGATCAGAACTCAAGCGAAAGGATGTTCAAATTTTAAAAATGGATTTTTTTTTTTAGTTATTTTAAATATAAAACCATTTTTTTTAATATCGTTTGAAAAAATTATATTTATTTTAAGCTACAATAACTTTATCCTAACTTCTTTTCTATGTTAATTTATGAAATGTATATAAAGAAAATGTATCCCATTTACAGTAGAACATATCAATTTATAACTATTCTTCGATTCATTTTTTTAGATTAAAGTTTTATGACACAATATATAACCTAATTTAGATGTATTCATTTTATTTCAAAAGAAAAATAAGTAACTAATATTAATTAACTTTCAGTTATGAAGGGTATATTTCCTTTGTGGAAATTACTTTAGTCTCTGTATTTCAAAATATGATGTAAAATGATACGTCCAATCTTTTATAAATAACAATTGAAAAATCACTTGTTTTCTTTTTAAGTAGAATTTTAAGAAACTGAGGTTTATTTATTCATTTATTTATTTTTTTTAGGGTAATTTTGTTTCAAATATTCATTTTAAATTACTATAATATATTATTTTATCAGTAATTCTATTTGTTTAAGCATGAAAAAAAAAATCCAATAAATATAAATTTTATAAATCTGAAGCATATTTATTTGAAATTTGCATGATTTTATGTTGTTAGTTCCAAAGAAATTTGAAGAAATTTACCTTTTCTTATAATAAAATACTTTTAATCCTTCCGGATTTCTGTTTATTCTAAAACTTTAATTGAAATTTCATTGAAACAGAACATTTCACTTTATTTTGATTTTCATTAAGTTTAATCAATGAGAATTTATTGGCTTTTGAGTGCACATGAAATTTTTACGATATTGCGAGAAGCTATTTATTTCTTGATTTATTTTAAAATTACTATTAAAAATAATATTAAAAGAATGTTTTTAACTTTTATTTATTTATATGTTTGATAATTAAAATTGTATATAAAAAAATTCTCTGTCAGAATTTCCTTTACTGGTAGCTCAACTTATTTGTTTAGATGAATAATCGCAAATGTCTCTTATCGAATCTTTATAATATTTTTTTTATTTTTATTTATACTCAAACCAATGTTCTATATTTAATCTAAAAAATTTTAAAGATATTTATTCAGAAAAATAATCTTTTTTCCATTTAAATTTCTATTTGAGATTCAGTTTTATTTAATACGAAATCATGTTCAGAAAATTTATTTCATTCAACCTATTGAATATTTGCTTATCTTTATTTACAGCTGTTCATTTTTTGATTTCTTATTTATACTTTAAATATTTTCACGAATGAATATATTGATTTAGCAAAATATTTTTATTTAAAAAGACTTTGTTTTTAACAAACAAGAAAACTTAAAAGTACAATATTAATGTATATAACGAATCAGTTAAAAAAAATTCTGGATAGTATGTAAAGCGCGAAAATAAATAAATTAATTAATTAATTAAATAAAATAAATAAAAGGCTTGAAAATAAAAATTTATTAATAAATGAATATAACAATATACCATAATAATAATAATAATAATTTATGAATTAATTTTTTTTATGTATTTTTGCATGATTTTATTTATCTATGAAACATATACAGTCAAACATTGTTAACTTGAATCTCAAGGAGGAAAGAAAACTGTTCATGTCATCAGTAGTTCATGCTATCAGTAACTAAACTAATCTTCATTTTGACGGGGATCGTGGAAACAGTTCATATTAAAAGTAATTCACGTTATGGAGGTTCGACTGTGTTTATATCTGTACGTGTTATTTCCAACACTGTTTTTTAAGAAATAAATGCTATCAAATGTCATAACTAATTGTTTCGCCATTATTTTTATTTTAAATTATTCATGAATATATATATATTAGGTCTTTGCATAAATGCATAAATTCGTGCGGTTTTTCATTGCTTCATTTCATAAAAATATATCAAATCAAATGACAATTTTTAATCAAAATACTCTCGATTACTTTCTAGAACCTTTGCCCATTTTTCGGGTAACAAATGTATACCACGGCGATAGATGCTCTCGTCTTTGGACGCAATAAAATGATCTGCGTCTGCACGAACTTTTGCAACGAACTAATATATATATATATATATATATATATGTATATATATATATAATTAATTTACAACATCGCACTCATATGAAACATTTATTGAAATCAAACATGTTATTTATATATAATTGCTATAATTAAGGTTAAAATAGCTATCATTTATTCATATAATAAATGTATAAACACATTTAAAAAAAAATGCCCCTCGATGTAACTTTAATTTAAGTGTGGTATTTCTGTACTTTTAAATAAATGTTTGATATCAGTGTCATGTTGTAAATGAATTATATGATTTAGTTTCTTTCTAGCTCCACTAAACCTTTTTTTCTCATCATTCCCTAGTTTTCGCCTCTTTTCCCTGTCTGTTTTACTTTATAATTGCTTCATCATTTTCAATTGGACTTAATATGTTCACTTTACTTCTAAGTTTCCTTTTTTGCGAGTAAAGGAAAAAGAAAAGTTTAAGATAATGCCACAATCACATAATAAGATGCGTAACTTTATTAAAATTTTCCGATTTAGAAATTATCTCGCGTAATAGCAGTTTAGGTAATATTAAAACAACAGATGTAAAGAAAAAAAAAAAAAAAAAAAAAAAAAGGACATTTAGCGAAAGTCACTGTTCATGGTAATATCGTTCATATCGTTTTACGTAACGGAAATAGGGAAATGAGAAATTTTCATCGTATTTTATTTTTCTAGTAAGTTTATATAAACTTAGAATTTAGCAAATGCTCCAGAAATATATGCTTGTACATAACGTACGAGATAGAGAAATCAGTAAAAATAAATATTTTCAACTTTAAAATAAATTTAAACGCTACGTGGAGTCAAAAAATGGTTAATATACCATATGAATTTGTAAATGATATGCACGTAATAAACACGTTTAACTCCTAATTTACAACTGAATCTTGAATAAGTAATTACAAAGTAAAATATTAAATATTAAGTAAATCTGCGAATTGCATTTAAGTAACCGAATTTTATAATTAATATTTGTTAATTTTTCAAAACATTTTGTAACGCAAACCTTTTGTTTTCAAAATCACGGAAAAATTGTTCCATATCTCATTCAATTTAATACAAGGAAATGAAACATGCAATGAAAATAAGGGGTTATTATTAAGGTTCTGAAACTTAGGTTCAGTTACTATACATATATTTTTTTTCCAATTTGAAGTAAGAGGCTTTTAAAGAATTTGTACAGATAAGAAATGGGATATTTATAGACATTTTATGGATTCGAACTTTTATAGATTCTTTCTTTTTCTTTTTCTTTTCTTTTTCTTGTCTTTTGTCAGTTTGGGAAAAAAAAAAAAAAAAAAAAAAAAAAAAAAACACTTAGATTTGTTTTCTTTTGCTTTTACAATAACGTTTGAACTATTCCACATGAGTGTATATAAAATCAGATTTTGAAAATTTTTTTTTACATTGCGTACATGGACAAGAAAAGAGAAATTAAGGATATTTAGAGCGCATCAGACTGAAATCACAAAACGAAAACTAATAGAAAACCTCTTAAACATTTAAACTCTTTCCTATCAACAATACTAAAAAATATCTAGAAAATTCTATTAAATATCAAAAACCCCGGGATATTATTTTTTTGAGAGATTCAGAAATAATGTTTGAGAATCCATTACATTATAAACTATCTCTCCTTTTTTTCCCGTTTACCGTCAATACATTTTTCGCTCGATTCAGACAATAAATATTCTTATAAAGAGTGGTAGTGTTTATGAGAAAGACTTCAAATATTTTCTACTATAGAAATATATTTCTTAAAATATTCCCAGAGGACATGTTTGATTTCCAGTTAGAAATTTAGATTTGAACTTGTGATATTTATCTTCGTAGGTTTTTCTATTACGTAAGAATAATTGCAAAAGAACATGATATACAATATTTGATTTATGAGAAGAAATATGTTTTTTTTTTTTTTTTTTTTTAATGCAATTTTTATTAACATTTTAACGTCAAAAACTAAATTTCAATAAAAATCTTCATCATATTGATTTTTTTTAAAGCAATATTTATATCCATGGGGTTTGTATTATCTAAAGAAGATGGCTGATAAAAAATGTTGAATGAAAAAAAACTTGATTTATTACAAGTAAAATGTAGTTTTCTATTTCTTTAAATGTTATGTTTTCAGCAAGAATAAATGTAAGATTATTTTTAACGACAGAAATGCAATTTCAAGCAAAATTTTCATCATATTGATTTTTTTTTTTTTTTTTTTTTTTTTTTTTTTTTGTAATACTTATTTCCATGGTATTTCTTTTATCTAAAAATAGTTGGGGAAAGAAATGTTTAATAAAATGCTTGATTTGTGACAAGTAAAATGTAATTTTATATTTCTTTGATAGCTGTACTTTTGACAAAAATGTAAGTAAGATTATTGTTTTAACTAAATTCTTGCTTCCGTCAAAATCTAATTAAAAATTTGTTAGTTATTTCAACGTTAAAAATTTTAAGGCTGTTTTTAATTTAAGAACGTATATTCTGTTATGGTGAACGTATTCTATGAACGTATACTATGTAAAAAATAAGTGTGCTATGAATGAACGTATACTATGTAAAAATAAATGTAATGCTAAAAATAAAGAGGATTATAAAGCTCAGTAAATTTATACGTTTTAAAGTATCCTGTATATGTTTTTTGGTATTTTTACGACAATGAATGTGTGCGTATATTTGTATGTGTCGTGTGTAAGTATGCACGTGCACACACACAAAAAATGTTTATTTGAAAAAAAAATGTATTTGATAAAAACATATTTGGGCTCTATTAAAAAATAAATAAATAAAAATAAATAAATAAATGGTTGTTAAAAAAAATTGTTTTGTTATTTTAACGAAGCATTATTGAATTTACAAAAATTTTGTTAAATCAACCATTTTTGTTGCTGTTGATGTAGCCCCAACAAAGTTTTGTTGTTTCATCAAAACTTTTTTACTATGTGTGAGTAAATACGATAGCGTGTAAACATTGTAATCGATATATTAAAATATATATATATATATATATATATATGCTGCTTTATAAATTATCGTTTTACACAGTGTATAGCTTTTCGTGAGAGTAGGGACTTTTTACTTCAAGAGAGATACATGATAGAATGTTTATATATTACATCCTATGGGCTAAAGTTCAATTAACTGTATTTTAGCATAGCTAAATTATTCAAAAAAGAACGAAGCATTTTGGTTTTATATTGGTTTTATAGAATTTAATATTTATGGGAAATCCTTTACATTGCACTTTTGCATTACTTTTACTTGTAAGCATGAAAGTATGTGTACATATTATTTGTTGTGATATGAGTGAATTGTATTATTTAAGAGGAAATCAAAATTATATATGGATTTAGAATATTGATACAGTATGGACATTATTAAAAATTGCGTGCACACAGTTATTGAACTTTTATAAGATCACAAACGAAAGTAATCGGTAACATTACGATTTACTACATAAATAAGCAAACTTGTTGAACAATACTTAATGAACAATTATGTATTTAAGTATTGCGTAATAACTGAATTATTTTTTGATTAGAATTTGTTTAAACGCTTAGTAACTACAAATTGGTCAGTGTGAGACCACTTGAGATTTTTAAAATAAAATGAAAAGAAGTTTTCCTATTTTATTCTCAGAATAGACACACACACACACACACATATATACATATATATATATAAGTGTATGTGTGTGTGTGTATGCATATGTTTACTACGTATTAAAAAATTGTTAATACATATATATATATATATATGTATATATATATATAACGTTAGATTTATCATGAAAAATATTTAATATATATCAAAATGTTTAATCATATTCCAATGAATATTAATAAAGTAGATTTTTAAAAGTTTCTTTATACATATAAGAATTCGACTTTATATCTTGCATTTACATTTAACATTAAAAAAAAATTATAAAATTTCTTAATATATGATAAAAATATATGTTTCTGCTTAAAATTACAGCTGATTTAATAATTATTATAATCAATTACATTTTACATTTCAAAATGATAGCTTCAGCGATATTTATTATAGGAAGAACACTCCATTCCTTATCTGAAAATATACTTTTTATTTATAAATTGCATGAATACTATGCGAAATCTTAAGATCATTGGAAACAATTTCATTTATTTGTTGTATAAATTCTTGATTTTATCTTTTATGTATCTTTTATTTATATTTTGTTGTATGTAGCAACATTCAATATTTTAATTAATCTGCAATAGATATGATAGAACCAAATTCTTTGTTTATAAATTTTATCACAAATTACCACTAAAATGTTTCTAATCGTGTGCAACTGGAATTTACACAAATATTTAAGTAAAATTGTAACATTCTTTGAATGATTGAATAAATATTTAAAAAAAATAATGAAGATAATAATTTTAATATTTACTGAATTCGCAGTTACTGTTATTATATTTTGAATCTATGTTTTCTGTGAATGTCTGCACAACATTTCAACTGTGATTTTTTCTTTCAATTAGTTATCGGAGAATGGTACGATTTTACAACAAATTTACGAAATTTTAGCACGCAAAGCATCTTTTACTACTTTTCATTTTTCAAAATTTCCTCAATCACTTATTGGGTGAAATAGGAGTTTATTAGAATTTTTAAATAAATTGTTCTGCATTCATAATTCATCTCTTCTCAATTTAGATTTTTCCTTACGAATTTACGCCGTAAATGAAAAAAAATATCTCCATTATTTACACACGCGCGCACACACACACACACACACACACACACACACATATATATATATATATATATGTATATATATATATATATATATATATATATATATATATATATATATATATATTAAGTTAGTAGTCCAACCGCCTAAGCATGCACTATGTTTTAACGTTGACCTTGTGAATGGGCAGATTGAAGATTTCCAAAGAAATAAATATTGAAGTAATTAATGTTATTTGATTAAAAAATATAATATTACTAGTATATAATAATATTACTACTTATTAATTTTTCATGCACTGTTGCTCTTCTTTACAAGGCAGACATTTCTATACATTCACGTTTACATAAACGCTATAAGCTGACAACACTTTATAATATCACTTTTCTCTAACTGATGAACACAAAAATTGTTTCATTTTAATATAACGATGAATTAAGTGCAAACAATTAAAATAACAAATGAAATGCATTATTTAACTTTTATTATTCTATAATAATAAAAATAATAAGTATTATTATTCTACAATTCTATTTTTATTTTTTTTAATTATTATTATTATTTGAAATTTTTCGTAATTGTTTTCTATAAAATCTTTGTTTCTCATTTTGAAAAAGAAAATGAAATATTTAACTAACTACGAAACATTATGAATACTTTTTTTTCATCAATTTCAGAATTATATTTAGGAAAAACTTGTTTAAACACTTCAAAAAGAAATTTAATATTTTAAAAAACGTTAACTATATAATTGGTATAAATAATTGTAAAGGGAACTCTTGTGTACACATGTAAAAAAAAAACACAACATAAGCTTTGTTTTCGTTGTTTAATTAGCAATGAATAACAGCATTTTGTAAATGTCACTTATTCATTTATTGACTTGTTTATAATGCCCGAAAATCATCAGATCAATTATGAAAAAAAAAAAAAAAAAAAAAAAAACATATAGCAAAGAAAAAAAAAAAAAACGTACTATATGACACTTACCATCGGTAATTAACAGTATATATCAGGTCTCGCAGAGTTTCTAAACGTTCACGCGCTTTTTAGTTTATTTACACCACTATTTCAGAACAGACATTTTAAACATAATGTTGTTTTAAACTTAAAAAAATATTCGAAAAATGATTCTTTTTAAAAATAGTGGTGACAATAAAACGTGTGAAAAATTTTAGGAACGTTATGAGCCCTGCACTGAAAAAGAAAAAAAAATCTGTGATTGACATCTAGATATAGAAGCTAAATTTTGAGTTTAGTAAAGATTGTTCTATTTCATTCTTATAAATTCTAGTTCTCTTAAATAACGAGTTCTAAAAACCTCTATTAAAATTCTCGATTTTCTATAATATCAGGGTGAAACTTATTTAAAAATCTTTGCAAATAAATTCGAACACAAAAAGGCGAGTTTTATTAACTATAATCTTGGTTTATGACCCAATTCTAGAAAATAAATCGAGAATTTATCGCAATAAAAAAGATATATAATATTCATAATATTCATAATATCGTTTCACCATCTAAAAAAGTATATAATAGAAATTCTCAGTCATCTCGTTAAACTGGGTTATTTGTTTACCTTATACGCTTAGCTCGGAAATCTATATTTCTGGTTTAGGAATTCAGAAAATGACTGCTTATTCATTCTAGATAAAGACATTATATATATTTTTTCTCAACGTGCACAAATTCTTGATTTTATTATACTTCAAATAATATTATCTGTAATATTTCACAATTAAAGTTGAAAAAATATTTGACTAGCAAATAAATCGTTCAAATTACTTCGCTAATTTTAAACATAATACTTTCAGTATTTAAAAAAATTTTTTTTATATGATCTATAAAACTAATTTCAGCGTTGATTAAATTCTGATACAAGCTTCTAATTACTAATTCTCGCATGCATATTTTGCAAAATAAATTGTATAAATTTTTGCCAAAGATTAATTATCCATGGATTGCGAAAAGTTGTGAAAATGTTTTGGAATATTCTCTGTAATATTAGAAATATTTTTTTTCGTCTAATAAGAATTTATTTCCAGAGTGTGAAATAGTTTAGTGTAATATAAAATAATTAAAAATCCTTATAAGCAATATAATAATACATAAATTTTATACTGGGAAACATATCGTATAAAGCAATTTATAAACCAAAGCATAGTATATTACTAATATTGAAAGTGCTGTAATATACGAAAAACTCAATTTCGTCTTTCAACTAAACTAGAGTCAAACTCCATTGTAATTATTTGGGATTCTATAATTCTTTTAACTTTTCCAAAATATAATGTGTAATCATTGATGCCAACTCTTCCATTTTTTTACACAATTGTTAAAAACTAGTTATATTTGTTTTGTTTAATTGCAAAATTTTAGAATACAAAGAAACATTTTACTGGCATAAAGATCTATTTTAATGGAAATTAAATATTAATGATGCGCAGGAAAAATATATTTTTATGAAGTTATTATGAAGTTTTTATGAATATACAGTATGGACACAAATTTATTTTTACGGTGTACTTTGATATTTCTTTCTAACGAACATTGTAATATGTTACATTAATTAATAAGATACTAAAATAGGTATTTTTATTGTTAGTATAAATTTTAGTAATTTTCTTTTTCCCCCTATATTGACTCAAAACAAAATTCACATTTTTGCGCTATTTAATATATATATATATATTTCATCTGTCAGAAATCATAATGCAATTTAAATTTCTGAAAGAAAATTCATTTGAGTTAATTTCCATGTTCTGTCTAAAAAGGAAAACAGGTTTTCTCTTACGAAATATATTCTACGTTTTAAATATTTATTGTCCGCTTGTTTAAATAAGTTTTGTAATTCAGCCTTATTTCAAAATTTCAAAATCTCATTTAATCGAAATTTTTACATTACATAAATGAAAAGTAATTTCGTGAACCTTTTTCGAAATAGAAATATTAAAAGTGATTTTTTTCCCCAAGTGTATATTTCAAAATATTTTTCAGCAAAAATTTATATTATGAACAATGTTTATAATTAATTTTACTTTATTATAATTATTTAAATGTGCTTGTCATTTTGAAACAAGATGTTTTTTTTTTTTTTTTTTTTTTTTTTTTTTTATAAATAACATACTTTGTTAGTAAAAAGTTATTTTAAAATATATCAGTATATCATCTTATGTGTTTTGCTTAGTTTTTTTTTTTTTTTTTTTTTTTTTTAAGTAAGCTCCTACTTAGCAGAAGATTCCAGATTCTATACTATACAACATATCCAATATGAAATAAATACCTTATTTTTATTCATTTCCTCATGAAATTGTTACGATTTTTTTTTTTTTTTTTTTTTTTTTTCATTCGTTGACAAGAATAAATTATCTAAATCTAACTTGATTTAAAATGTTAGTTTGTATTCGAAATTGTCAAGTAAAATTTCTAGTATGTACTTGTATAACGGTGCATAGTAATAATAATAATAATAATAATGAATCTTTTTAATTCTGAATGCATTTAAGATTTGTATTTTCTAAACATAATCCTGAAGAATAGTAAAGAAAATACAAGTGAAAAAAAAAAAAAAAGAATTCCTGAAAATATCCTGGTAAATATAAGGGGAAAAAAAGATATTCTCTTCGAATAAATACGTAACTCTTCTTAGTAAACACTTGTCTATCTTTGTAACTTTACTCACTTTTTTTCTTCATACTATTTCGTCAAAGAAATAAAAGTCCCTAACATAAAAAGGGAATTCAACAATCTCCCCCCCCCTCCCTTTAACAGAAGTTTGTTGGAATAGAACTGATTCATGTGCAATGATATAATTCAGGACCACCATCGAAGAAAAATTCTATATATACTTTGGTATTGAGTTTCCAATTTATAATATCATGTGTTCTTTATTTTCTTCTGAAGTTACAGTCGCACAAATAAATGATTTCCATTGAGAATATTTAATGAATTTGTGTTGTTTGAATTTTTTCATTAAACAGTATCTCATCATCTCTATTAAAAGAAATCTAAGAGTAATGTTTACTGTCAGTTATAAACCAATGATGCAGTTTTTTTGTAAAATAGTTTAATGGCGATAATTAAAAAATAAATAGATTTCAATTTCACATAAAATTTTGTGTCTCTCAAGTAGCAATGAAAGATAAATAAACTATTTTATGGGTTAGGCATATTCTGAAAATATTTTCGTATGAAATGTGTATATGTAAGTACATTTATTTAATAATTATATATATATATACATATATACCTAATCTTTGGACGATAATTTTTTTTTCTTTGAGCTATATTATTTTATTAATTCAATTTCTTTCATCATCTTTTATTTTATCTGATTAAGTTTATTATACCTGTATTTAAAAAATTTTACACTAGATTTTGAAGTTAAATATAAAATATAATATTTTTAATTTAACACAAAATAAAACTAAATGGCGATTATTACATTTTACAGTTAAATAGCATAATTTCCATGATGTGTTTGTGGATTGTTTTTCTTCTTATATTTTAGTAAATACCGCATCAACATAAGTTTTTTAATTTGTTTATATATATATAAAAGAGATGTGGAACAAACAAAAGTAGTATTTTGGGATATTTTTTATTTAATTCTTCATTTTTATGCATTTAATTCAATAAAGATTTTTATATATATTATATAAATAAAGCTATTTTATTAATATTATTTTATAATCCTAGAAATAGTGTATACCTAATACGTGTCTTGCTAAAAGTTAGAGCTTACATATTACAAAATGTGTTTACTATTATTTGAATTATTTATTCTATAAATTACAGGTAAACAGGTTATCGATCCAAAGATATCCCTATAAATATTTTTTTACCGGCACAATACTGCTGTACAGCTACGTATTTATCGCCAGTATCTAAAAATTTACTAAACAGAGACATTGAAGAGGAATTATAATGTTTTTGAATAATAAATTAAACGAAAGTAACCCTAGTATAGAGGTTAACTTAAACACAATCATAAATTAAAATCAAGCATCTAAAAATAGTAGAAATAATTTAGTAATCGAAGCTCACAATGCAAGTAAATATTTACGTTTTTTATTTTTATTTTTATTTTACATTCAAAGTTAGCTTAACCAAATTCATGTACTTAATTTAATTGATTCAGGATTAATAAGTTTCTGGATTACATAAAAGATAGGAATATATATATATATATATATATATATATATATATATATATATATATATATATATATATATTTACATATTTACAAAACCTCCCATAATTAAAACTATTAATATGATTCCGATTCCAAGTTAAATTCCGCCCATTTTACAAGTAAAGTAAAGAAAACAAACCTTCATATTAATTCACAAAGTGCCAGGCATATATATATATATATACATATATTTAAGAAAAAGAAAATATATAATAACATTATTCGACTATTCATACACAATAACTTAAATTATAATACAAGAAGGAACTATTTTTTTTAATTAAAAATTAAATTAAATAAAGATTAGAATCTTAATTTTATTTGCCATTATAGAGTATTTTATGTTTAAGATTTTCAAAGTAAAACTTCTTAGTCATCCAAATCCAGTGACATAAAACACTATTGCAAATCTTCATAACTCTACAAGAATACACAATTTGAATAATTAAATAATAAATTACAGATTTAAACAAAAAAAAAAGAGAGAGAGAGAGATAATGCAAATTGTATGAGCGCAAATGCAACTATAAACGAAGTGTGTAATA
Organism: Salticus scenicus; assembly: GCA_963930645.1. Classification (NCBI taxonomy): domain Eukaryota; kingdom Metazoa; phylum Arthropoda; class Arachnida; order Araneae; family Salticidae; genus Salticus; species Salticus scenicus. Next base: position 219,964,723 of record OZ005653.1, on the reverse strand, counting down.
TAAAAATAGTGTTAAAGTCAATATTAGAAAAATCTAAATATATGAAATTCCCATATTTTTATTTGAAATTACGTAAATCAACAAGCTTTATTAAAGTCAAAATACATTCAAAATTTCTGCGCAATTGCAGCAGTTATCTATAGTTAAGAGTGTATGCATTTATTATTTTATTTCAGTATTTTTATTTATTTATTTCAGTAAGTCTTATTTTAAATAATTTAAGGGATTTTTATTTAATATCATTACATACCCTTAAAATCATTCATCAGCTTTTGATTAAGTTTTACAGATTTCCTGGTTTAGAGAAATAAAACTTAAACAATATCCACTTTACAATAGTATAATATAAACTTATGTTCGTTGCAGATAAATAATGTCAAATTATGTATTTTTAGAAATAAACTCTTTTATACTATTTCATTTATTTAAAGTTTTCAAAAAAGTAAAAATTGTCATGTAATTTTTCTTTCCTGTATGATCAATGCTATTTATGCTGTACGTTCAGGTACAACATGCATAGGCACCAGATGCCCTTGAGATGATGCAGCCAAAATTTTCTCAGTGTGCCATTGACGCTCTGGCATCAATATAAGGGACGTCATTAATAATGCTTAAAATGACGACATCCGTGACTGAAAAATGATTGCCAACTTGCAGATTGAATCTTTATATATTCGATAGTGACACTTCAATTCACTCAAGATATTGATTTATTTTTATTGACAATTATTTTTTATCTCTATATTCCTTCGTAATTAGTCGTTACTCACGCAAGAAATGGTTTTGCAAAATGTTTCTGTCTTGAAAAAATAAAATAAAATATGTTTTTCCGGTTTTCCTTAATTTTTTATGTAATTATAAATTAAAGAACTGAGCAATGGAAAAGATTAAATTTTTAAAGTTTTTCTTACCCTATAAAATAAATACAAAAACTATCGGTTTGGAAAGAACGTATCATTTCTTCTTCAGGTGCAAAAAACTATGTAGGTCCACGTGCTTTTTGTACATGAAGAAGAAAGGCCACATACTTTCAAAACCGGTATTGCTTGTATTTATTTTATGGTGTGTGAAGAAGTTTTATATTAAAAAAAATCGTGCTAATATTTTTTATTAGTTTATTTTTTGAATACAGAGATTTCGACATTATGTTTCTGTACAGCAATTTAAAGCAACATAATTCATAGTAGGAGTTTAATGGACATTATCCGTTTTTTGGGTTCGAGGCTAAATCATACCCATCACGTGATTTGGGATTCTCCATTTCCTTGTGAAATTTCCCACAAAATACGAATGATTCTCTATAGAATACAAAATTTTCCCATACTATACGAATAAAAACATTGTAATGTTGCAGTTTTCCGTGTAGTGGTCACATGTCAGGGGTTTTATGACATAACATGAACAAAGTCCATTACCATTACATAAATTTTAATATTCAACACTTATAATTTTATATACGTAAATTATTTGTCTTTTAGGGTATGTCAGCTTATAATACTGGAACAATGCATTTTTTTTTTTTTTTTTTTTTTTTAATTAATTGTAATACGTTTTAAACTATATTATATTCGTCACTGAAGTTTTTGTTTATTATTAAACATATTGTGAGGGTATGTTGTTTCCACGTTCTTTCGAGCATTATCCGGAACTAACAATTTTATAGCTGAAAATGTAAAATAGGTTTTAACGGTAAAAACAAAGATTTTAAAATTCTATAGTTTATTGAATACTTACTTATGGGAGGAATTTGCTATCAGCTAACTGTGGTGTTTTAAGTGAAATACAAAAAAAAAAAAAAAAAAAAAAAAAGTGGAGTGAGTGTTCACCTATTTTCCTGGTGACAATAAATTTGAATTTACTTAGGATGTGAATTTCTCTATATTTCTCTCTATATATACAGTGTTTAAACGCTCTCTCGTATGTTCTCAAAATGCCCACTACGAATTTTTTATGTAATATTTAATTCTCTGACAAAAATGTTCAAGAATTTAAATTTGTAATGGAATTTTAGTTTAGATTCTTATATAATATACATCTAATAATACTTTATTGTAAGTAGCGGCATGGGTTGCTGCTCAGAAGCTGCAGGTTTCCGTTGATTGTGAGTCAAATTTTTACGACTCGCGCAGGACATTTTGCTATTCTAATACTACACACACACGTTCTAGAGCATTTCCGATCTCCTATTTGAATCGACCCTCTGAAATTTCATTTTATTTTCTTTCAAGGTTATCGTGATCTGTGTATTAGCTATTTCCTGATGATCTGTATATCTTATATGCCAACGAGTTTTCACTATATATCCTTTTACATATGTTATCAGATGCTTCATACATCGGAGAGAGAGGACCCTAAAAGGGGAACGCGATGAAAATTTTGAGGACGTGGGAGTGTAAACTCAGCTTCTATCTCCGATGGTGCAGAAGACTGAAATACATTTATCTTTCAGTGTTTTTCACCGTTTGATTTGTCAACAGAAAGTTGTTATCTTTTAGAGATAAGACGAAATACATTTTTGTAAAAAATATATAAAAACATGATAAAAGAGCTGTTGTAGTGATTTTTCCAACTTTCCAAGAAAATGTACACTGAAAAGATTAAATTTCACAGATAAAATTTACAGATGTTTTTCTTTAAAATCTATTTATATCATTCATGCGGTATTAATTTCACCTAGAGCATTTTTTAACGCCAAAATTCGTCGTAAAGATGTTATCTGAAAACTCTAAAGCATTATTTATATTATCTTTATGGATTTCATTTAGTTTTGAATAATTTTAATGATATAAATATTACATTAGCCGGGAATTAAAATCTTCCTATAAAAGTAATGACCGTTTTTGACAAATTAAAAAATATTCTAAGTTTATTTATTGCAATTAAATTGTTCCATCACGTACCAATTTCTTTGGAAGTTGAGGGGTATTTTAAATGGTTGGTTGGATGACTCATCTAGAACAAGGTCCAAGAAAGGACATGCTGCGGCAGCGTCCTTTTTTTTAATTAAAAAAAATCCCCATGCTTTTCTTAAAGTATTGTGCACATTTGAAGGTCTATGATCTGAATTCACACGTTCACTGTCTCAAATTACAAATATCAACAAAATTATTTTTTGGTGGTGTACGTTTTATTTAATTAAAAAAAAAAAATTAAAATTGTTGATAATTATGATTTTATTGCTTTGCAGCATTGTTAAGAAATATATGGTTTTTCATGCATTACTATGAGTTCTATGTTTCATATATTGCCTCTAAAAACGCTAGATTAAATAAACCAATTCCTTATATATTTTAAAATCTTATTTTTAGCTATTTATAATTCTTTTAACTATCTATCATTTATAGTTTGCGAAAAATTGTTTTATGAATAAACCAACTGAATAAGCAGTCACGATAAAATGTATGTCTGAATGAATGAATTACATCGACCGATATTTATATTCAATACATTTTGATTAAAATATTAGCATAAATTTTAATCATCTTTAATTAAAGACACGATGTATTCCAAATTTAACCTTTAAGTATTTATTTAATTAATGGAGAACTAAGACAAATTTTGTAAACTTTGTAAAGCCTATTTCAATTCAACATTACCAACACATATTTATTCTTAATTATGTAATTCAAACAAATTCACAGCCGTATTAATTAAAAATATTCGCTCAAGATTTATATAGAATATTTATTTATAATTTTCAGTCTATTAATAATGCAGAACTCTATTAGATAAAATGAATAAAATAAAGCACTGATTTGTATTTCAGGAATAATTTTGTGACTGCAGACGTTCGTAGATTTAATTCGTTAATTTCCCCATGAAATGCATTTTCGAATATAAGTTTATATATTTATAGTATCCAATTAAATTTAAGAGCCTGCTGAAAAATATTTTTATGTATCTATTATCTTATTAGTGGATTATGAAATATAAATTCCATTTTTTTCACTTTTAGCTTTATTCTCTCTCTCTCTCTCTCTCTCTCTCTCTCTCTCTCTCTCTCTCTCTCTCTCTCTCTATATATATATATATATATATATGTGTGTGTGTGTGTGTGTGCGTGTGTGTATATACATATATAAAAGGAAAATAAGAACTATTAATTTCATCAGTAGAATTAAATATTTACTTTTTCTTGCACGTGAATTTTATATCTGTGTGAAAAGACCATTTAACATTATTTTATGAATATCAATTCTTAAAACCAGGTACAAATATTTAATAATCTGAAGTGTAATTTTGATATTTAAAATTTAGTTTTTTATTAAATAAATAAATAAATAAATAAATGTTAAAATAATTGGTAATTTAATAATTTTCATGTATTTTTTGTTCAAATTATGTTTAAAAATTTTTTCAATACTTAACTAAGGAATACTTGCATTAGATCAATTTTAACACTTTGCCGGCAGTAACGCCTTTTATTCAACTACTATCATTAATTTTGAGGAGTGATATTTGATACACATAATAAACGAAAAAACCTTCGAAGTGATTAGACAAATGCTACAAATAAAATTTTATAGTGGATATTGAATAAAAATATCCTTGAATTTTGTAACACTGACCAGAGGAATAAAAAGAAATAGGACTAGAATAAAAAAAGGGTTAAATAAATAACTGTGATAGTTTGAAAACATCATAAATCACTGTCTTGTCTTGTTAAAAATACCAAATCTGATCCTAAAACTTCAAAGAGTAAATTTATTTTTTCAATGACAGGTTGAATACAGAGTAAAAAATAAATAAAATTAATCTGTTGGAAAAATTCAGATGTTGGATTAGTTATAGAGGTTTTTTTTTTTTTTTTTTTTTAGAATATTACACCACTGTATTATGTATTGGTTAAATTTAAAATAGGTTAAAGTGATATTTAACATTTAGGCAGTAAATGACCTAGCCATATAGCAAATGACCAAATGTACCCGGTAATTGATCAAATCTGTTCAAATAAAATAAAATAAAATAATAAACATATATATATATTTATTAAGTAGTAGAATTTACGTTTAATGTAGATTAAAAAAAAATCGTAATGAATGAATAAATAATAATTCCCTTACCAAATAAATATTTCACATTTTTTAGTTATAAGTATTTATTGTAAATTAAGAAATATTAAATAAAATACATGAGCTAATTTTTGGATATTTTATCGATTTAATAAATGTGAAATATTCGCGATTAAAGAAACACAATAGCACATATGCACAAAGTTAAATATTTTGTAACTTTCATACTACTATTGAATATTTTTTTAATAAATGAAATTTCTTTGTGAAATTCTCAAGAAAAATAAAAATATGTATGAGAAACAGAGAGAACTATTAAATACGCAAAGATTATTGGTTAGAAACTCTGTTTTTAGTAAAAATGTGTTTGTATTTGAAGATAAGTGAAATGTTTTATGTCAAACATACGTCAATCTACGTCAAGCATATATCAAACATATGTCAAGTCTATGCCAAATACATCATGTCAATCACAGATAGTCAAAACGTAGAATAAAAAATAGTATAAACCTATATGTATTTACATTTAACGTTTTGTAAAAGAGAAAGAAGAAGAAGAATCAGTACCAGTGTAAAAAATAAATAAATAAATAAATAATAACATAAAAAAATAATAGTTTATATATATATATTTAAATGTCTGAAAATACTCTGAAATATAAAAATGATAGTAATATTAATAATAATTATAAGTTAATAATTATCTTAAAGACTAAATTTTGCGGACATTTTTATGTTACTTATTAAAAAAAAAAGGAAGAAAAAAAATTACAGTTTAGTACTTGAAGAACATGTTTCAAAATCCATATGTATATCTATATATATAGTATATTAACCAATAAAGAAAAAAGAAAACAAAATAGATATATGTTTTATTTATGTTTTATCCATATCTTTACCGATTGTTTAGTTGAAATTTAACTGGTCAAATATGCAATAATTATAATTTTTGGCATTTGCTCTTTAAGGTTTAGGATCATCTACATTGGTTAACTGCTATAGAAGAAATTGTTTTAATTGGTGAATGAACGGGAAATTTTAATCCCTTTATAGGCCGAATTATATCCAAAATATACCGAGAGTGAATTTATATACTGATATTTCGCATTAATATATTAAAGTAATAAATAAAAGTGATTTGCAACACCAATCCCTGGTCCTTAATACTTTGATTTTCAAAAAATCAAAAACACTCGTATTGTATATTATTGAAGAAAAAACAAAAAATCCTTTTTGGGATACCGATTTAATAATAAAAATAATTAATTAAACTTTTGCAGTATAATTTGTGAAACTGATTATTTATTTGATTATACACACTTTAATTGTGTGTATAATTAAAGTAAATATGTGTTATTTATATGTACGTAACATTCATTTAATTTAAGCATATGTGGTAAAGTTACACCGAGTAGGCATTCTATATGTTAATTTTAAATATTACGTAAATGTATATTCAAAAGATAAAATTGCAAAGTTTTTATTTAAAAATAATTTTTCTACCTTGTTTGCACAAAATAAACTTAATTTAGCTGATAATTCAAACAAATAATGCACTATTGAAAATCTCAAAATGACGAATTTTATATTTTTATGCCAGAAAAATTTTATAAGATTATCTTATATAAACAATTTTGATGAGTCTATTCATTATCTTATTCTGAGACGAAAATCCAGATGCTGAGAATACTTCGCATAAACAAATTGTAGTAAGTGGCGTTAAGTGATAACATATCAAAAGTTCTCATTAAAATGCATCGTCTACCAACGTTGTCCTCACTCGCTAATTATAATTTAAATAACGTAATACTCTGAAAGATTCACGCATAGAAAGGCATGTGTGGAAATTCAAGCTCTCTGAATTTAAGCGAGAATATATTCATTTTTAACATTAAACTATTCCAAAATATATTGGAAATTTAAGCATCAATGCTTCACTTACTTCTCGAGAATAAATTTAATAATAAAAGAATCTTTTCTTAGAAAATATAGACTTTTTTTTTATCTCAAAAGATTAAGGCTTGTTAGTAGTACTCTGAAAATTTCACTTTTATTTTCATTTATTTATAGGATAATTCTGGTTTAATTTCTTATTGTGATTTTTATTTCTGTGTAGATTTAAAAGTTTTTAAATTCGTCCATTGACATGCATATTGACATTTAGTACTTAAATGTTACCTATAAAAGGATCTTTAACCCGCTAACGCCCGAATTAATTTTGCAAAATATTATTAGCTGATTATTTCACTTCAAAATTAATATAGACAACTAACAGTAAAATATATTAACTTAAACAATTCTTCTGATAGATTTAAATTTAAAGCCAGTTATTGACATTTAGTGTTATAGCGAGAAAATTTCGACATAGAAAAACTTTGAGATAACAGATTAATTTCCTATTATATGTTGACAAAGATCTCGAAAGTAAAATATGATGATATATATTATTATTCAACTTGATTTAAGTTAGTATACCTGTACAAAAAGCAAATATATGTGCGACGAATGAAATATCATAAAATGACTATCCAAATTGAAAAATCATAAAATGCCTATCCAACTTATGAACGAATAATTAATAATAGGCACATAAAACATTCAGGGATCATTTAGAGTGAAACTATAAACTGTCACTAAAAAGCAGAAATTATTCCAAGAAACCAAAAAAAAAAAAAATATATATATATATACGTGCCATTTTATTAGCTGTCCTCAAATGATGACACTGGGCGTTAACGGGTTAAATTAATACAGCTTTTTATAATTTCCTAGTCAGAATACATGGTAGATGTAGTTAAAGTTTGTTATAAAATTCTGTAGATGAAACAAACGATTGAGTTATCACCGAATTTGGTATTTGGGGGATATAGAAATAGCACTCCACGTACAAAAGAAAAATAGTATAAAATATCAATCCGATGCCGTTTAAAGTAAAAATACGTAATTTATTAAATAAAATGACGTACACACATAGTTACCTACATTTTAATTTATTTCGGGTCATTTTTAGCGCTGCCTTTACTTCGCACCCCTTTTTTATGAAATAATTTTCTCCAATATGTAACTACGATTAAATATGAAAAAAAAATGCTCAAAATAAAAGTGGCAGGAAATAAAGGCCGGGCTAAGTTATGCTCCGAAATAAATTAAAATGTTGGCAACTCTGGTAACGTGATAAAAAACAAATTGATTCATGTAAAAATTAAAATTGTTTATTCATGTCACAAGAGATAACTTCTTTGTTACATTTTCCGTTTTCCATGTAAAGACTACCTAGTACATATTTTTAAAACTTTTTTTTTTTTAAAGCTCTTTAAGCTTATATCATGATATAAGCTTAAATAATTCGGTAATAAACCGCTGGCCTATTATAGTTGCATGATACCGTTTATAGTGGCATTTTATTTGTAACCATTATGTATATTAGCTCTAAATGTATATATCATTAGAATATTTCTTAATTTGTAAATAAATAAATAAATAAATAAATAAATAAACAAATAAATAAACAAATAATAACCTATACAGGACCAAAAACGAATTTATACAGGTTAAAATTAGAATTTCTTGTTCCTTCCTGATAATATATCTAATTTGTTACATCTACTATTTTTCGTATAAAGCAACTTCAAGCAGATGTTTTTCCAACATTTTTTTTTTTTTTTTTTTACTTATTTTTCTTCTTTCTTTTTCTTTTCTTTTTCTTTCTTTCTTTCTTTATTTATTTTTTTTTTTAAGCGCATCTCATGAACTGTTTACAAATCAAATTCTGTAACAAATTAATAGCTGCAGGACACTCTTAAACTCTTTATAGAGAGAATATTAATTATGACCACCCTTCATTAGCTCTAAAATATATGTTCAAATTACAATTAAATCTAATTTTTTAGTAAAAAAAAATAATAACCAGTACGGGAATAAAAACTAATTAATACGTGTTAATATTAAAATTGTTCTTTCCACATGAGATGGCTCTTTTGTAACGTTTTCTATTTTTCCATATAAAACACCATGTAGCAGACATTTTTAAAAATTGAAAAAATATAAAAATATAAATAAATAAACCCATCTTATGAAGTGTCTTCAAACCGAATTCGATAACATATAGCTCGTCTATTATAGTTACAGTACACTATTTATAGGAGAATAACCACCCTATATATCAGTTTTAAAAATATGTGTTCTAATTAAAATCGTGTTAGAATTTTACCTAATTTGGCTGGAAATATTTTAATTATTGTAATTTGCTTAGATTAATGTCACAATATGTATATTATTGTTAGTTAACTGTTGCCTTAATTAATGTTGCTTTGTTATTTATATATATATAATATATATATATATATATATATATATATATATATATATATATATATATATATATATCCACCTTATTATATAAGTAGTTTGAAAAATAGTTTTAGGCATTTTATAAGTTATTCTACAAAAGTATATTACGATTATATTTCAGGTCTATATTATTTCATTTGCTATAGTAAATCATCTGCTATATATATATATATATATATAACAGATGATTATATATATATATATATATATATACATATATATATACATATATATATATATATATATATATATATATATATATATATATATATATATATATATATATATATATATGCATATATATATATATATAATCATCACATATAATCATATATGATTATGTATATATATATATATATATATGATTTTATGATGATTTAAAATTTAAGTTTTTCTTTGTAAGTTGTTTTACGGCTGATTGTTGTTGTAAAGTTTATTGTAGATTGTTAAAGATAAAACCAAGCCATTATTTAATCTTCATCTGTTTTTCCATAATAGCTGTTATTTTCGTTTTAGAAAATGTGTTTAATAAAAATATTTAATATATCATTGAAAAATTGTTTTTGAATAATTTTTTTATTTCTGAAAAATTGCTTTGAAGTTGCTTTAATTTATATTATTTTAAGAATTTTAATTTAATCATCAGACTAAATTGAAAAAGAGGGCAGTGCAACTTAAAAATAAAATAAGAAAAGAAATAAAAAATAAAATTAGCTCAAAGAACATAAAAAAATAATTAAAATAATCATAAATCAAATCGAAATAATTCAAATATCAGACCAGTTGGTCTTCATGGCGAGAAGTGTCACTAGCACTAAAAAAAAAAAAAAAAAAAAAAACGCCGCTTATATTAATTTAAAATTTAAATCCAATGCTATTTAATAACTCTTATGAGGAAAAAGCAATTTTTCTGAATCTAGCGTTCCGATAACACGTAGGATCGTTTTGAAAATAATTTAAAAGGATTTTTGAGTCGTGTTATAATTGCAGAGAAATTTATTAGGAGATATTAAATTTAAAACTGATATGTCTCAGAATTTTATTGTAAAATTATGTATTTAGGCAAAATTTAACTTTCCTTGTTTCTTGCTTTAAAACTTATATGATTTATTTACCCATTGTTTAAAATTTAAAAATATGTTTTATAACATTTTACAATTACATTTTCTTGATAAAACTTAACATCACTTTTCGTTACGGAAAGACTTTAATAATAATTTTCTGTGATTTAATATCTTGAAATTAACTATTATACAAAATTTTCGCAAGAAGCAGTGTAGTTAGTGAATATTTGATTAAAAATCTACATTCACTTTTTTCAAAATACTTTTTATTTATTTATTTATTATTTTTTTCTTCTTTATTACATGAAATGAAAATTTGTTATTATTTGAATTGAATGAGTTGAAAATATTATGAGTATTGAAAATATTATGTTATTAATTGTTTTTGAAAAAATAAATAGAATTTCAGACACTTTATATCATAAATTAAATTTGAAAGTTTTTAAGGAAAATTTTACAATAACACAGTTTGAAAAACTACATCAATATTAACCCTTACTTAAACAAAAAAATAAAAGAATAAATATTGAAATAGTTCTTTACACGAAATTAAAATAAATTTCGTATAATAAATAATGATAAAATTTCCTTATTAAACAATTTCCTTAATAAAGAATTTGAATTTTCCAAAGTGTTTAATAGTTCAAATATAGCTAAGCTTTTTATAGTTTAGAATTTTAGAATTTATTTCAAAAATAGATTTTTCATCTTTTAAATACATTTAGATAACTTCACGAATTCTGAAGATAATTTTTAAGTTTAATTTTAATATATCATTCTTTTTCTCCATTGTTGTTTGAAAATAGTTTAAAAAAAAGCTTATATGAATAACTGAAAATTGAAAGTTTATTTTTATTTTTATTTATATATTCGTTTTAATAAATAATGTTTTATAATATCTAAGAAAGTGTGTTAAGAAACGTCGTTGTGGTATTGCGTGAAAAAGGGATTGAAACTTAGAAAAAATTTAAATAAAAATAAAAATAAAGTCCTAACATTTCATCAATTACGTCAATTACAGACTAAAAAAAAAAAAAAAAAAAAAAAAACATGTATAAAGGTGTATTTATTTTGCATAATTTATTTTTATTATTATTATTTGAAGAAAGATAAATATGCTTTAATAATGAAAGCATCAATTCCCTTTGAAGACTATACATTGTAATTTTAGTGAGTAAGCCTCAATGCCAACTCAATAAAACCCTGTTAGATAAAAATTTCTACAAACGAATCCTTTCTTTTGTTCCCAACGAATAAGTAGATTATCTTTTAGTCAGTTCTTTGGAAAAAAAATGTAGCAGTTATGCTTGGACGACATTTTTATTCTCTTTATCTCTATTTGCTACAATCAAAAAATGTCACATCATTATGTTTCTACTGAAAACACTATTATCAATCATTACTGTATACGTTATAAAAAATATATAAATATCTGTATTTTAAAAATAAAACGCAATTTATGTTTAAAATATTTTAAAGTTTAATACATGTTCTTTAGCTGCATTTCTCCTATACATTTCGAAATTTAAAAAGGATTATTATTTTTTTTTTCTGTAGCATGTGTAATTGTTCTGAGTGATGTGACATTTTGAAGGAAAATTACGCGGCTTGCTTATTACGCGATTTACATTATCCATTAAAATGATAAATTATGTCTAATGAGTCAGTTGCGTGAATATAATTCTACAGTTAGTTATAATTTTCATAAACAGTTGTTTCGTAAATTGCTCAAAAACTTGTAGCAAAACTTTAATCTGTAACTTTTCCAATATAATATCTACTTGAAAGCTTTCATGTGTTTAGCGTTATTTGCTGTTTAAATAATTTTACCATGAATATGTTTGGTTTTTTTTTCTTTTTATGGTGGTACTCAAAAAACTTATTATTATTATTATTATTATCTTAGAATTGGCCCATTACTTGTATTTTAGGTTTATATTTTGTGTATTGCTTATATTATTTATTTATTATTTACTGCATTTTTTTTACCTGTTATTAATAAATAGATTTCAATAATAAGAAAACTATTGTTAGAAAAAACGTTTGTAATTCGATATATTTGATAGATATTATGAAATTTCCTTTATGTATACTTTAACGTATATCTTTTCTAATATAATAGCTACTTGCATGGTTACATGTGTTTAGCGTTATTAACACTGTTTAAATAATTTTGCCATGGATATGGCTTTTATTTCTATGGCAACACTCACAAAACTTTGCTTATATTTCAGTTTTACTTTTTGTGTAGCGCTTATATTATTCATTTAATATTTGCTTCTTTTTTTTTTTTTTTTTTTTTTTACCTATTATCAATAAATGTGTTTCAATCACACCAAAACTACTTTTCAGAAAAAGCTTTTGTACATCGATTTATTTGATAGATATTATGAAATTGCCTTTATGTAAACTCTAATGTATATCTTTTCTAATATAATAGTTACTTGCATGATTTCATGTGTTTAGAGCGTTCTTAACTGTTTAAATAATTTTACTATGAATATGATTTTTATTTCCATAATAATTCTCACAAAACCTATCATCATCATCATCATCATTATTATTATTATTACTATTACTATTATTATTATTATTGCTATCATTATATTAGAGTTGGTACATTACTTATATTTTATGTTTATCCTTTGTGTAACGCTTATATTATTCAATTAATATTTACTGCATTCCCATTTTTATATTTTTTTAAAACCTGTTATCAATAAATATATTTCAATCACATCAAAACTACTGTCAGAGAAAGCTTTTGTACATTGATATATTTTATAGATATTATGAAAATTCCGTTATGTAAACTTTAATAATAAAACTTTAATAACTGTATATCTTTTCCAATATATTAGTTATTTGCAAAAGATTTCATGTGTTTAGAGTTATTAACTGTTTAAATAATTTTACTATGAATATGTTTTTTTAAATTTCTGTATCAAATCTCACAGAGCTTATTATTATTATTATCCTAGAATTGGTACATTACTTATATTTTAGGTTTCTCTTTAGTGTAACGTTTATATTACTCAATTAATATTTACTGCTTCTTTTTTATTTTATTTTTTAACATGTTATCAATAAATATGTTTCAATCACATTAAATCTACTGTCTTAAAAAGCTTTTGTACATCGTAATGTATATCTTTTCCAATATAATAGTTACTTGTAAGGATTTCATGTGTTAGCGTTATTAACTGTTTAAATAGTTATGCTTTTTATTTCTAAGCAACTCTTACAAATTTAGTATTATTATTATTATTATTAGCAGTCGTAGTAGTAGTAGTATCTTAAATATAGTACATTTCTTATATTTTAATTTTATCTTTTGTGTAATGCTTATATTATTCATTTTACATTTACTACGTTTTCTTTAACATTTTTTGTATTTATTTTTTAACTGTTATCAATAAATATGTTTCAATCATATCAAAACTACTGTCAGAAAAGGCTTTTGTACATCGATATATTTGATAGATATTATGAAATTTCCTTTTTATACATCTTCATGAAACTGTCAGAAGTGTCTTAGATTTACTGGTGAAATTATACCTTTAACGATGTTACAAGTTAGAACTGGTTTTGTTTCAAACAATTCCTGTCACATTCAGTTTCTTTCTTTCTTTCTTTCTTTTTTTTTTTTTAATCTGAAAGAGTATTATTTTATTTTTGATATTTTAATTTTACAAATCTGTCTACAAAGATGTGAAGACTTATAAAATTGTTTATTATTTGATTAAATAAATAAATAAAAAAAGACTAATTGTTACGTCTTTTTCCCCACAATTTCATTTTAAAAACTTGGATTTAATTTTACAAATAAAGTTGATTACACATGTTTGTAATTTGGGAAAATTTTTGTAAATTTAATTTTACTTCTAAATAACATTCATGCAATAAAGCAGCGTTTCATTAAAACCCCAAAATAATTTTATTTATTATTAAGAATGCCAATTATAAAGCCTATAAGTTAAAACAGATTATTAATAACAGTTTAGTTCAGGCTGATATTTCACATTAGGGTCCAAGTCCTGGTATGCCCTCTAGGTGTGCATTCCTGGAGAGTTCTTGGGGAATTTAGACGGAAAAACGTAAAATATCCGGACAGCTTGGCTGACGAGTGCGGCTTGGGACCGAAACCTGTCCCTTCAGACTTCCAGATTAGAGAGCCGAAACTCTCGGTCGCTAGTTATGCATCAACATGATAGAAATATAGCAATTCTAATTAAGATGTATGTTTTGACATTTGAATTTAAAACGGTTTCTTTAATATGTTTCATATTATCGCCTTCTAATTACACAAATTTCTGTAAAGATTTCCAACATTTTGTTGTTTGTCAAATACAGGGTGGTCGATAAGTCACAAGACTTTTAAAATTTGAATAAAAAAGCAACCACAATAGAAATTAAAAAAAAAAAAAATCTCAAATAATAAAATAAATTTTTTATTAATAAACTGATATTACACAATTTTAATTAAAAGTTTTGTCGTAAATAAATCTGTTACATTTGTAATATTATTACCTACAATACTACTTTTTACTTACAATACTCTTACAACGCTTACAATTAGTAGACTTATGCTTCGAAGTGTATTAAATTAAAAGAAAATATAACTTAAAATATAGAATTCGTATGGAAATTTTCAAACTTTTTTTTAATTTAAATTTAAATTTATGTATTTTTATTTAATATTATATATAGTAGATAAAAGGTTTTGAAAAATTATAGTAATTATTCTCATACTTTCTTTTCTTTTCTAAATTTTAAATTTAAATTTTCCCAACAAAATGAAATATATTACCTAAGATTGAAAATAAGTTTGTAAAAATTTCAATGGCATATGAGTCTAAACCTTCAAGCAGACATACTTCAAGAAATTTCTAAACTCTAAATATTATTTAAAGACTTATATTAAACTATACTAATTGGTAATTCTTTGTAAAGTTTTGATGGCGCATAATCTTTAAAAATATAGATAAGTAGCGACTGCAATTTATTTTGATAATCAGAAAAATATTTGTAAAACATTTTTTTTATGTTATTAAAACAAGAAGTTTTATTTTGTAAAATAGCCTTTCAATTAGTTAAAGAAAAAATGCTTAGAGTATTGTTCCTATAATTTATAATTTAAAGAAATTTTTATTCGGGTATGTAATATTGATTTATTTTTATTTTATAAAATCTAAGTAAGTACATGTTTTTTTTTTTTTTAATACCATAACAACTTCTTAATTAACAAAAATATTTTTGTAAAAAAGTTTTCGAAAAGAAATATTTTTCTTAACCTTTTCGAAAAGAAATATTTTTCGTAACAATTTTCTTATATGTATTAAATCAATAATTAATATGCTCAAATTTGTTTATTTAGATGCACATTCAAAAAATGAATCAATAACTAAATAGAATTGAATAAATGTGCGGATAATTTGAAAATAGTAAGTGGGATTTTATTAAAAAAAAAACTAATTATAAATATTATTGTACATTTATTAATATTTGTTATTTTAAATATATGTTTATTTGAAGATAAAATTAAAAACATTATTACACTTGCAGTAAAATAATATGCATGTAAATATAAACTAAAAATTAATTTGAATAGTCACTGATTTTATTTAAAAATTTTAACTAAAACATTCCTTGCTTTAAATATGTTTTAAAAATTTAAAAATAACGTTTTTCATCCCCCTTTATGCAAATAAAATTCATCAATGTATTCATAAAAGAGAAAAAAATATTTTGTGGTATTTTAAAAAGAAGTAAATTTTAGTTTTATGAAAATAATTTTTCCGGAAACAAAATAGAAAAATATTTCTTATTTTTAATCCAGTATAATATATTTGATAAAAGAAATAGCGTCTTCGGGGAAAAATATTCAGTATTTCACAAATGGAATTCATCTGAAAAAATGTCGGTGAATTTTAAAATAAATTATTAAAAACAAATACCGCTTTAATTTGCTATGAAATCCGTAAAAAATGTGACTTTTAAATGAACTTCATATGTAAATTCAAATAAAAAAAGGAATATGCTGGAATTTATTTTTCTCTCTCCTTGGCTTGCTGCCATGTTTTCTTTCTTTCTTTCTTTTTTTTTTTTTTTTTTTTGAAGATATACTTTTTGTTGGAATCTTTAACATAGCTTTAAAATTTATCGTTAAATATAGGTAAGTTAGGTTAATATAGGTTAATTTTGTTTGAAAAAACTTTTATTTGTCTCATGGCTCTATATTCATACTAAAGTTTTTGTTTAAACAAATTAAAATATTAAAAATTATGGCAAGAATTAAATATTAAATATTTGTAGCTTAAAAAAGGATCTATTTTAATACACAAATTATTTCATTCTTATCTTAAAATGTCTTTTTTTTTTTGCAAAATAATAAAATATTGAAAAACTCTGCATCTGGCATTATAACGATTTTAAAATTTATTCTTCCTCTTGCATAAAAGGTACAGTAAAATTCTGTGTTATATCAAAAGATATGGCTAATTTTATACTTTATACGTTAAAGTTATACTTAGTTAAACTTATAAATTATTTAGTTTTCTTTCTTTCTTTCTTTCATTTTTTTTTTTTTTTTTAATCATTATCTTACAAATATTCTCTAAAGAAATTTTGAGATATCTCAAATAATAACCTGTCGGTATATCACTCCGTTTTTTAACTTTTTTTTTTCTTTTTCTTGTGAAATAAATTTACAAAACCCATTTTGTTAGCCGGAATAATGATTGGAAAAAAGTCTAGCATATGCAAGCAGAGAATGTTTTCTCTTCCAATAGTTCAAATTCTAAATTTTAAGTTACACATAAAATAATTTCGTTTAGTATATATATATATATATATATATATATATACATACATTAATATTAATATATATATATACATTATAAAACTTCCCAAATATGCCTGAAACTAAACTGAAATGGCCATATATATATATATATATATATAATTGAGTATTTTAGATTGTTATAAATTTAGCATTTAAGAGATACATTGCTAGATAAAACACTAAATCAAGTTAAATATTAGTACTTATTTTCACTTATGATTTTCATTTAGTTTCATTTAATTAATTAATTGATTTACTTTACTTTCATTTAATTTTAGAAAAGTAAATAATATGTTTATTTTTCTGTGGTTTTCGTACCTTAGTTTCCTATGTTATGTTCTACAGCAGTACCACAAATTCTATTATTTAGTTTTTTAAATTAGTATTTAAAATTTTATAATGGGTATTGGATACCATGGAAGGAGATAGATCTAGTAAAAAACTGCAAATGATTCACACTACATTGCGGAAAAAAAAAAAAAAAAAAAAAAAAAAAGTGTAAAAGGTGAGGTAAATGTAATAAATTGAAGAACAGTTCTCTCTCTCCCTTTTTTTTTTTTTGGCTTTATTTTTCTTTAAGTAAAACCTCCTTTTTTCCCATGCTGTTTCTTAACACACCATTAAGATTTATAAAATGACATAACATTTAAAAGTTATTATTATTATTTAATCTATATTTTAAATTTTATAGCAATTGTTATTCACCATGGAACGATCCAGATCTAACAGAAATATTATGTGATTCACCCTACAATATATATATATATATATATGGATAAGATACGGAAGATGTTCTAAGTAGGAGAAAAATATTATTTTTCTCTTTTTTTTTTCTTTCCTTTTTACTTTAAGGAAAACCTCATCTTTTTTCATCTTGGTTCTTAACACACCATTAAGATTTGTAAAGTGTCTTAACATTTAAAAGATAACATAAAGAAGAAACGAAACAATGTAACCCATAAAAATCACCTAATTCAGTCATATGTTTACTGTAAATCATCGGCTGCAAGATTACGCAAATGTCACCAGTCCGGAGAGCATTGTCAATCACTCGAGGCTCCATATCAGAGATAGGTTACCAATGTATTACACAAAGGGAAAATATTCTAAAAGCGAGGAGGTGGGATACTTATGACCCTCCAGAGAGTCTCCTTGAAAGATATTTATGGTTCATGACCTGACGAGTTCTGCAATGCATTTAAGTAATAGAAGCAGTTTTAATTCTATCTAAGGCTGCTGGCGCCGGTAGCAGATAATGTCAGCGTAAAAGCAAGTTAGAGATTTATGGGACAGTATATGAAGCACTCTCATTGTTTTCGCTTTGAAACTTTCTTAATCTTAATGGGTCTTTTTTAGTGTACTTAAGCTACAGATCAAGAATCCGAGAGATTTGCGGCTCATTCGAAAAGTACCCATTTGAAGATTAAGCAGATATTTTGAGGACCTGTTAAGTAATTGAGAAGAGGATTTGACATTTTTTAATGTAGAATACTTGCTTTTTTATATAAGGATAACAAACTGATAAGTTTAGATGGTATGTTGCTGATCTTTTTATGAAGAATTAGATTGATTGTATTCAAATAGCTATCCATTCAAGTGATTTCAATTATCTAAATGTGGTTATCTATGTTACAATTAAATGGACATATATTTCTTAAGTTCAGTCTAACATATTAAGGAATAAAATACAAATAATATATTATTGTTAAGTTAAAAAATAAATTTATATTTATTATAATAAAGATTAGTGAATATTTAATCTTGTAAAAATTATGAAATTTAAAAGAATATTCATATAATTGATTACGAAATATTAAATATTTTAGAGAAATTTGTCGATTAGAAAAGAAATGTTAATTTCACAGCAATAAATAAATAAAAAATAATAATAATTATCTCTCTCTTTTTTTTTTTTAAATGTTTGATTCAAATGTATGGAATTTTTAAGAAATTGTGAAAAACTTTTGTATCTTTTGTACTGATCGAAAACGATTTAACAGAAAGGCTTTATACATATAGACTTAAAAAATATATAATTTTCTTTTTTTCCAAATTAAAAACAATCAATAATTCATATTGATACTAAATTATTTTCTGTAAAATTTTGTGACAGAAATATAATTAATAAATATTCTATTAAAACCTATTTTCACACTTTATTCCTTTTTCCATACGTGTGTAAGGAAAAGAAAGGAAGAAAAGAAGGCATAGCAAAATATTACAAACTTTTCTCCAATAAAACATTTTAAAATGCTTATATCCTTTATTTTAAAGAATTATTATAAGACGATTCATATAGTGAATTTGCTCATACTTTTGTAACATAAAATTTTCAATTATTTTCATACAAAATTATTTTATATTAATTCTTAGAACGTTACAAATTTTAAATAAAACTTAAATATATAAATTTTCCTTCTGTCTCATCTGACAACGTATTATGAACATTAGGAGAAGTAATGCTCGCATAGGAAATTTTACATTTCGCAGTCAAAGTAAACTTTTTACATCAATGGAAATATATTTATTCATTTATCGAAAACATTTTTATTCCTTAAATGCATGAATTTTTATTTTTCATAAATAACATTTAAAATGAACAGGGAAATCAGTGAAGTTAAGGAGAAAATACAGACAGAAAAAAAGAAAGAAAAAAATAATAACAAACAAACAAACATAGGATTTATTTTAATATTAGTGAACTAAGGTAGAACCGATTTTGCATATTGCTGTAGTTTTATAACATAAAAAAAAGCTACATTTTTCTTGCATAAATTTATCAGTATATGCAAAAATATAAATATTATTCCTTAAAAACACTTTTCCTGTATGTTTGTATAAATTTTTATATAAATAATCGTAATTCTTAACACCCGCTGAAATAAAATTGTACTCAGATAGCGCGTCAATAGTGAAAATTGTCACAAATAAAGAAATAAACTGTCAAAAATTCTAGTTACGTTCGGAAACGATGAAATAGTTTGGGTAAAATAAAAATAAACGACAACAACAACAAACCAAAAAACACTCTGCAAAGGATGGTACATAAAGAGATATGAGGTTTTAAACATACTATGCTGATCTTCATTTCTTTACATTTAAGGCTTAAAAAATATTGTTTAACCTAATTTTGATTCAGAATGTTTATTAACTATCATTTATTACATATATAGTATATTATCAGTAATATATAAAGGTAAACGCGTCCGTGTAGGGATATCTAAGGTGTCTTAATCCATATTCGCACGAGTTTCGATAAAAACCATTTAAAATTCAGAACAGCTCGTTAAACTATCATGGAATGCAATCAAACCCGGCACTTTCTGTCTATGAACTTCGAATGCTAAATCTGTCAGCCACTGGTGCGGCAAAAAATTATCCGAAAGGAGATAACAAATACATATTTAATTTACGGCATTTTTTTCAGTTTCTGCAATATAAGGATTAATGTTCTGCGAAATGAAATGTACAATTTTAGGCTAGTAAAGTAATGAAAGGTTGTAAACAGAAACCATTATGAAAAAAATAATATATGTTCTTATCGAGATTTCAAGTTTTATTTATACACTAAGTGAAAAGAAAATAGCAATTTCTATTAATAATATGCAACGCCGTTTTTAAGCATACAAACAGAAAATTAACGAACCGCCAAAATAGCGATTATGCCTGCTTATTATTACTGAAGATATAAATTTTTATAATCTGCAAACACACACAGCAAAAAGTATACATAGTACTAACTGCAAACGCGTTTTATATCTAGAAAGAAGTCAAATGATCCCCTCTTTATCAGAACTCTTGAAGCAAAATTTATTCAATTTTACGAGCGCTCGATTTAATATGATTTCAGGATTTAATACTGCGTTCAATTTAGTGAATTAGAATCAAAAATAAAAATCTAATCTTCTTAAAACGCTGATATTAAATTCCGTTCAATCATGGAAAAATTTAAATTTAATCAAATATTATTCTACATTAAACAGACTTTTTATGCTTCCATAAACTGTATTGTATTGTTGCGTTATAAATATTTTGTTTTAAAATTGGCTTATAAATAAATATTTTGGTATATACATGCATGTGATTGCTTCTTTTCACTGTACTGTTTGCACATACCTGCTTGTTAGTGCGAATGTTTAAAAAAAAAAAAAAAAAAAAAAAAAAAAAAAAAGTGTTGTTATACAGGTCGATTTAACAGGGAGCAGCCCCCGCTCATCACTCACGGAGTGATGTTGAGCGCTTCTAAAGGGACTATTCGCAATTTATTTAAAAACTAAAAAAAAAAAAAAAAAAAAAAAAAAAAAAAAAAAAAAAATCGCCAGGCTTTAGCCTAGAACCGACAGTGGGCGATGATATGAGAATTGAACAATTTCAGAGAAACGCCGGAATAAAACCAAACCGACAATAGGCGTGAGCTGATAAACAACAAAGTTTGAAATAAGAGATGACTGCTGATGAGAACAGTCTGATAAAAAGACCGATCTACAAGAAGTCCATGTATATATTCCAAGTTGCGCCGAGGATTTGCCCTTCGCGACAAGGGTCGCTATGGAAAAAACTGTTTAATGCAGACAAGCAGTCATATTTTTGATGTTGTTGAAGTTGTGGGTTACACTCTAATGAAGATATACAATGCAATATTAAAGATGAGATGAAACAGTGTTTCGAAGGGATAAGAACAAACTTTTGTATTTGCAGTGGGAAATCTTCATGTCAGATTCTTTTAAAACTGGGCTGACTGCAGCACCGAAGGGGAGAGTACACAAATTCTATAGAGGTCGATTCACCACACGGAGATCCTAGATCTAGGTGGAGGGGGGGGGGGTCTTCTGTTTTTTTTTTTTTTTTTTTTTTTTTTGAATTACTAATATAAATGTCGTATTTTACTGGCCCTAAAATCATGTTTTATTCTGTTTGTTTAACCGCCTAATTGATAATCTTGAAATTTTTACGAACTTGGAAACACAATATAAGAATTTAAAATATATATCTCAGTCTAAATGTATTTATAATTTTTTTTTAATTATCATTAATACAGCATTAGTTAAAATATAAATGCTGTAATTCATTGATACAAGAAAAATAAAAAAAACCTTTGATTAGGTTAGTTTGCTTGTTGAAATCTCTTTCCATGTAGTTTTCTTCATCGTTATTATAACAATGAAAAAACTGAAATGCCAAAATAAATGTATTCATTGCTCTTTATAAAATTTATTGCTTTTTATATGTTATAAACTCACTATTATTGCTAACATAAATGTTGTGTTATATTGACACAAAAATACATCCCTCGTTGTGTTTGCTTGCGAGATTTTATTTCTTCTTAAAATTTCTAGAAATTTATAACAGCAATTCAAACTTACAAGCATATATGTAACCCAGTGTAAATGTAAGTATGATTTATTGCTGTTTAATTTTTATTATTTTTTAATTTTACTACGATGCTACTTTTACAGGTACTTTGATGACACATAAGTATCTTAAATTTTTTCTTTACTTTAACTGAATCAATAATTTCCATTTCTTACGTTTTTAAAATTTAAATTAAGATATTTTCATTTAAATTTTCATTTAAAGTATGTTCTCTTTTAAATTAATCTGAATTATTCTTAGCCCAGTTTAAATAAACATTTGGAAAATTTTTATTCTTTCTGTAAATATTTTATTCATAACAAAAGAAATGCATATGTGTTTTCAAGCACTTTTACTTTGAAGTACATTACAAATATCCATAGCGTGTAGGTTATTTGAGCAAAAGTTTTAAGTTTCAGCCTCTTAAAAAAAGAAAAGAAAGAGAAATAAAGTAAGGAAGTAATATTTTTCAGCACTTTAGTCCTCTTATAGAATTTATTCTAAAAAATTTTCAGCAATTAATTTTTAAATCTGTTAAAACTTATCTAATTTTTTTTTTTTTATCGTTTGTATTTTATTTTGAAAACATGTGTACATTTTAATACTTAATGGTAAAGAAATTCATGAAATAAATTCTGTGAGTTTGATAAATTATATTCAATAGCAATATTTTTACTGTGATGGTTGAATAAAAAATTTTATTACTAAGATTTCCCATAGTATATATCATTGAACATTTTGAGATAAAATTATATATTTTAGATTTCTAGCCTATATATTCTTTCAAACATTTTAAAATTGTTTGTTTTTTAAGCACATTTTTATACCAAATTAAAATATATATTATAAAAGATCTTAGTTTGCGTGTTATCTTAATACATTTCTAAAAATACATGCTACAAAAATCCTAATTTTTTCAAGGTTTATAAAATTTTTCACAAATGGACTTTCATGTGAGAAAGAAGCGAAACTAATGAAGATAACACATAAAATTAAGAGGAAATTATTAAACCTGAAGAATAAGCTAATATTGAAGAATAACAAGTTTGACAAGAGTTAAAATTACGCAATGTCGCATAAATAGCTATTTATTTACGTAAACATGAAGAATGCGATTATTTAAAATTATCTAACAATTCAAACAGATTAAAAAAAATATATTGCATTTTAGTTTTCTATTGCATATATATATATATATATATATTCCTGATTCTTTCACCATTTTTTTTTTTTTTTCTTTTTGGTTCAGAATTTTTAACAGTATGATTGCATCATTAATTAAGTAAAATTTAATCATACAGATATTCTAGTGGAAGAATCAGGGGAAAAAAGATTGCTCTGTAACCACCCTGATATATATATATACATACATAAAGCGTTTATTTATTAATATATTCACTAGATATATGTAATTAAAGTATTTTGATTTTCAAATCTATAATTTTTTTTATTTTCATTTTCTGCTGTAATAGAAGATCAGCTAGTTATTACTACAAAAGAAGAAATAGTATTATTATTTCTTACATTATTTTAGCTAGTAATAATTTTTAATATAATAATATTTTATATTAAATTTTTTCAAGAAATAAATTAAGCTAGAATTTATACCTAATACACATATATATATATATATATTTCGCTTATATTATACAACCGTGAAACGGCACAGAACTTTATCGCAATATTTTTCTTGGTTCAGTTAATGGTAGACCGAATATTCTTTTAAGTATAGGATTCAGCCTTACTGCACTACGTCATCAACTCCTCGCCGCCAAATTCTTGACATAATCCTATGATCAATTATTCTTGATTCATATGCAAGAAGATTAAATCTTTTCCTCTGGCAAAACTCGATTAACTGAGAAAAAGGAAAGAAAGAAAAAAAAAGTAAATAAATAAATAAACAAAAATGCTCCACCCATAATTCGTGATGAAAGAAAAATCTTGTGGTATTTTCGCGGTTACGTTCGCGGGAAAACTCATTTATTGAGCTAAATGCAATACTGGGCGGTGCGCTACATCCATCACCTCTGTGTGACAAGCTTTGCACTATCAAATGCGTTATCATTGTGCTTATGGAAATGAAACTTGCGAGCAAAAGTAGCTACTAATGACGGTAGAAATGTTTTCTAGAGATTTATGCTTTCGGGAGCTTTATTTCTACTGGTCATATATAGATCTGTTTTCTGGTTTTATAAATGGATCTATTCAAAGGTCATGTGCCTTTACATCAATTTAGGTGTACGGCTTTTCACTTTGAGATCAATTACACCATGTTATACTTTGCAGTTACAAAACTGACGTCTGTTTTGTATTTACTCAGCAAACAAAACTGACAAGGAACTAGACTAGGCAAACAAAAGTGGAACGGGGAAGGTTCAGTGAGTTTTTTCTATGCAAAGATGGGAAAATTACTTTTATATTTGATGATCACGTTCATTAAAAGTTAATGAGAAGGATAAATTTAAATTAAACTTTCGTTTTCAATGGATTACTTTTATGATTGCTTATTATTATTTTTTAATTGTCATTTGTAAGTTTTTTATTTTATTTATTTACTCATTTATTTATTACAAAATCTTAAATAAATTGTTAAATATTAAATATTTATCTATATCTTCAGATCTTTTTTAATTTCATTGTTTTAAAATGTAGAAATTCGTGTCAGTTATTATTATTATTATTATTATTATTATTATTTAATCTTCCCGTATGATATTAATTATTACATTTATTATTTCGTAGGTAATTTAAGTAACTTATTTGTAATAGTTAATAAAACATTCCAAACAAAAGATAAATTCTAAAAGCACAACTGTTTAAATCTCTCTGTATAAATGTGGACAGCCACTCACTCAAGCACTGACTGATTAACACACTGTAAAATTAATTGAAGTCACCGACTCGAAACTCAGCCAAAGCACATAAAAAACAATTTAAGTGCGTGAAGAGACGGGATGTCACGAAATCGGGACCTCTCTAACGCTATAGTGACAGCAATATATTTTTGAGGCAAATAGTTAAATATTTTAAATGAAGCTAGATATTTGAAAAAACCGTGTTACAAGATAGTGAGGAATCTTAGAGGTGATGAATCTTAAAGGTGTGGAATCTTAGAGGTGCGCAACGCATACTTTCAAAGATGTAAAATTATTAGAGGGAGAAGTGTGTAGATTTTTTAAAACAAAGCTAGAGGAATAAAAAGCCATATTACAACGATTTTAAAGCTGTAAGTTGAATGGGAAAAGAAGAGATGCTTTAATTTTTTTTTTTTTTTTTTTAGCCATGGCTTAGAAAAACAGTTTTTCTGTGCTTTCGGTGAAGTGAAATTGATTGTTCTTGCTTTTGATGAAGTAGAATTACTTGTAATAGATGGAAGAATGCGCGAGCATCCCGCGTAGGTACAGTCGGTAACAAAAGTGTCCGAACACTAGCAAAAATTCCTATATGAAAAGAGTAGAATTAATACTGTTTTTTAAATAAATCCTTGTCGAATCCTGTTCTTAGTCAGTGTAAGAACATGATTCGATAAGGATTTATTTAACAAAATCGTATGAAGTGTACTTTTTTAACATAGGAATTTTTACTAGTGTTCGGACACTTTTGTTACCGACTGTATGGTGCTGCCGCAGCCATTTGCGATCAGGTCCCGAGAAATGGCCGGAGAAGAAGCTGACTCCGAAGACAGTGGTAACCCGCATAATTCGTGACTGACTCGGGAAAGACATCGGGGTCCAAAATCGAGGTTTTACACAATTTCGTTTTTACTATTATTTGAGAATTCATAGTCATCATAGAAGAGAGTAAAGCTCGCTAGTACATAAATAAGCTCGCTAGTACTTATAAACTAAAAAGAATGTTAAATAAATTTTAATCACAGTACAATAATAGGATTGACAAAACAACCATTTGCGGCATTACCTTAAAATGTGTTTTACATCAAAATTTTTCTTTTTCCTAAAAACTGATACATAAAATTACAGTCGGTAACAAAAGTGTCCGAACACTAGCAAAAATTCCTATATAAAAAAAGTACACTTAATACAGTTTTGCTAAATAAATCCTTGTCGAATCACGTCCTTAGACTGACTAAGAACAGAATTCGACAAGGATTTATTTAGCAAAACTGTATTAAGCGCACTTTTTTTACACAGGAATTTTTGCTAGTGTTCGGACACTTTTGTTACCGACTGTACTTTTAATGAAAATGCTCTAAATGCGAAATACAGACATATACATTTGCTATCGATTCCATTTACGCTTAACATAAACATTTTATTTATAAAAACATGAATGTATCTTTTCTTTTTTTTTTTTTTTTTTTTTTTTTTTTTACACGAATGCAATTTTCGATTTTTATTCACTTTTAGTGTCATTCAAAACCAATTTTATTGCTTTTAATCTTTATAACTTTCGAAA
Source organism: Salticus scenicus (assembly GCA_963930645.1). NCBI lineage: Eukaryota > Metazoa > Arthropoda > Arachnida > Araneae > Salticidae > Salticus > Salticus scenicus. Next base: position 219,937,682 of record OZ005653.1, on the reverse strand, counting down.
GGCTTACTGGTAAGTAGAAATTGCCTATATGACTTTTTTATTTATTTATTTTATTTTATTTTATTTTTAACATACGTCTGTTAAATATATCCGATGACTCTATATTGAATATGTTTTCAAAGATTTTATCATATTACTTGTGCAGAGTTTCTTTGCTTCACGTTTAAAACTTAATAGATCTCTAATTTCAATAAAAAAAATTCGTAAATATTTACATTTTATTTAATGTATTAGGTTTCTTTGCAAATTTTTGCTCATTTTATTTACTTGCCTTTTTATATGAATGTATTTTCTATATTGATAAAATTGGAAAGAACAATTTTTTGCTTGTAAGAAGTATTTGATTACTTGATTATTATTATTATTTTTTTAATAAACGGAATATTAAATTTAACTTTTAAAATAAAAGCACATTGGGTAAATATATATATCCAAATATATTTTTTATCAAATGTACATATTTAACAGTGATTTTTTTCTCATTATTGGAAGCTCATTAGTATTTTATGTTTCTCATTTTTGTGATTATTTATATTTTTCATTGTATTTCTCAGTATTGCAATTTTTAATTGTTAAATGCTAATCAATGTATTTAAAAAGGTCTTAAAATTAAAACATTAATTGATCTTCTAAACATTAAAAAAAAAAGGAAATGCAAAATTTAACTTTAAGCAAGTTTTTTTATAGCGATTGTATGCATGAGAAAACGAACTAGATACAATATATGAGATGGGTAATAGGACGTATGATTTTCGGAACTCCATATAGGATATCTTAAAAAAGAATTAAGAGACACGCATCATACTATCTGCTTCGGATGTCAAAAATATTTGCTTAATTTTTGACAATATGCGGTAACCAATGAGCCGAAGGTGTGTGGAATACATTTTAGAAGAAAATTTAGACAGCCAATTTGACTTTTTCAAGACATTTAACTTTTTTCTTTTTCATTTTATAGACGTAAATTGATTAAGAAATTGTTCATTGACTAACGTGGTGTTTCTTTTTCTTTTTCTTTTTATCTTATCTTATTGCCTACTCATACGCATTACCTTTGTTATGTTATTCTTATTCCTTTCGGCATACGATACTCCCTTTAAAAATGTTAATATCTGTTAAAGGGACACCCTTTATAACCACTGTTTAATTTGTAATAAGTAACCACTGTTTAATTTAATAAGTGATCTTTAAGTTTCAATGATTTATAATTTTGATAAAAGAATGAAACAAATTATAGACATGGAAATTAATATAAATTGAAATTATTTATTACTTTCACCGCTCTAAATGCATCTCTGAACAATTTAAATGAAATTCATATACACGAATACGCACGTAGAATTCATGCTAAAAATTACTAACATTAAAAAGAGTCGAAATTGATATCAAATACAAAAGCAAAAATGAAAAAAGTTATTGAACCTATATTGGATTTAAAAAAAAAAAAAAAAAAAAAAAAAACTCTTTATTTATATTAAACTGCAACGATACAATTCATTTTGCGTATAATGGGGCACCTATTTAGAGAAAAAGTTAAAGAAAAAAAGTGAAATTAAAACAATGGAAATTATCGCGCAAGATTACTCAGGGTATGTCTCAGTACAACCTAAATTGCACAGTAGAAGAAATATAAAAAATACACTTTTAGATACTTAAAAAAATTAAAAGTGTAAACTCATATTTAGATGTTTATATATGTTACCATAAATAACCGAAATCCGTTTTTGCGCGTAATTATTAGTAAAAACGCGAAGTAACTACAGTCGGTAACAAAAGTGTCCGAACACTAGCAAAAAGCCCTATGTAAAAAAGTACACTTCATGCGGGTTTGTTAAATAAATCCTTGTTGAATCTTGTTCTTAGTCATAGTAAGAACATCATTCGATAAGGATATATTTAACAAGTATCCATATCCTGTCATACGTAGTAATTCGCGAACAATTAAAGAAATACGTGTTATATTATATTATAATAATTTCCGATTAAACAATACTGGTGCATTTCTACAAAAGAGAAGACTTTTCCAGATCCTTTGATCAATTTCTCCAGTTTCTGGAAATCATTCTGTGAATATAAGTGACCAAACAGCGCATAGATCATCATCAACCGAGATGTGCCGAGAAGTTACTATTAGTGCTGGACGATATCAGAAATTAAATATCGCGATATATCACCAAGTTAATATCGATATTAGCGATATATTGCGATATTTCTTTCAAGGCAGAAAAAAATAGACATTTGTTATTTTTTAAAAACATATGCACACGAATTTTAAAGTATACAAGTATAGAGTGTTTTCCATGTATTTTCTGGTATATTACTACCATAACTTTATCATAAAAAAAAAAAATCATAAAAAGTGAATTAATGTTTTGTGTTTCTCATAACTTATACTATTGCTTTTTAGTATACCTCTGTATAGTTTATCCTCCATTCTTCCCATTTTAAGCTTTAATTATTTTAAAATCATATTTTAACACAGCTAATATGTGATCTGTGTTTTATTTGTACCAAGTATATCAAAATTCATAATTCTACTAAAAATAAAGCTTCAGAAAAATTGTCTTAAGATGCAGGTATTAAATAAAAATGAAAATCATTTTAATTAGTTCAGAATTGCCATTATAAATAGTTCAGAATTGCCATTAAATACACCTTTTTTTGGTTGTAGAAAGTAATATTTTTTACTTAAAACTCTTATATGCATCCTAAATGTCAGTTACTTGTCATTTTTATTTTTGTATCCTCTTACCAAATCATTACAATATCTTTTAAATATATATGTTCAATTCACATTCGTAATAGTTTCACAGTAATTGAAATTTGAATTACATATTATAATGTGTGTGTGTGTCTGTGTGTGTGTGTGTATTTATGTATACATTGTCAGTATAAAAATTATATTATTTAAACAAAATTATGTTGAAGTTTCATTTTGTTACTTAAAGTAACTCATTTTGCATTTAAACCAATTTTATTTAACATGTACGGCTTTAAAAATAAAATAAATAAATAAATAAATGGAAAGAGAAATATAAATGCTACTTAAAATAAGTAATAAACTATTCAATATTATATAATTCTATAAAGAAACTGTCACTGTAAAATTACTGACGATAAAACTTTATTTTACATCAGTTAGATAGCACCCTTTCTCCCTTCCCATGTTATCCAATAGGATTTTTGTCGCTTCGTTTCATAAAAATATTTTATTCAAAAATGAACTTCTTCGAATTCTGTTTTTTGAATATTACTCTTTGAACAGGTCGTCTTTTAGCTTAGTGAGCAATTTTTCGAAAAAATAAATTTAAATATTTTACTTAGAGATCCACACAGAGTCCATAATTTACTTATTGAAATAAAATATTGAAATTAATTTTTTCGAAAAATTGCTCACTAAGCTAAAAGGCGACCCGTTCAAAGAGTAATATTCAAAAAACAGAATTTGAAAAACTTCATTTTTGAATAAGATATTTTTATAAAACGAAGCAACGAAAATCCCATTGGATAACATGGGAAAGGAGAAAGGAAGCTATCTGACTGATGTACAGTCTTAATAAAAAAAATATTTTATCGAAATATTTAATAATAATAAAATAATATTAAAAAAAAATACATTCCATAATTGCTTATATTTTCAGAAGTTTTTTATTAAACGCTAAGAAAATTTGCAAAAAAACTCTTCTAGTAGATATCAGTTCATTGACGCCAGATGGTCGAAAATTATTTCCCCAAACAAGTCTTCAAATTTCCCCAAATCACGGTTTTTTTTTTTTTTTTTTTTTTTCGAAAAAATCCCCAACTTGATTTCTACTAAAAAGGGAAAATAAAAATTTTTTCAAAAAAAAAAAAAAAAAAAAAAAATATCAAGCAGATTTTTCTATGATTTAAGCTCAGATTTTTCCCCAAATGAAGGCAATTTTTGAAAAAATCCCCAAATAACAATAAAGCTATTGAAAGTCTCTAGACATAGGGATAAATCATTACGCTACCAACATTGACAGAAAGTTGAAAAACGCCCCAGATTTGTCCCCAAAAATTTTAGAATTCCCCAAAAAAGTCCCCACAAACATTTGGTCTCCAAAATTGTCCCCAGAAGCCTCAAAACTCCCTAAAATGGGGACAAAATCCCCAATCTGGCATCACTGTATCAGTTCGGCTTTGATGATCTTTATTAAACACATGTTGAAGCATGTTATTGGCCATTTTATATCGACACTTTGAAATAGACCGATATCAATGAACCAATAGCAGGAAAGGAGCTAAAACAGAAGATATTGTTTTCATTCGTCATATTGCCTTTTCTGTGGTTTCCATTACCTACGATATGCATGAATGTAGAGTGGGAAACTGGGAAATCAGTATAGTGTAATATATCAGAACCCATAATAGATATCTCGGATAGGGATATATCGTTTCGACTAATATCAAAACCTGCTGATTATAGGTATTGTGATATTGAAGTATGTCTGATGAATTTTTTCTGAAGGGGTAGAACCGTGACCTTGAACGAAGTCAGCTTATTCACGGGATAATCAAAGCAGATGGCTTTCAATAAATATATTTTTTTTTTTTTTAATTATTTATTTATTTATTTTTTTTTTTTTTATGCGGTGGCCTTTTTAAGGCAGTGATGTTTAGATTTGAGTTTATGAAGGATGAGGAAGTATATGTATATGTGTTGCAATAGAAATCGTTTGGCGTGGGGCTATTTTTTCTAGTTTATCAGTGAGTAATTAGAGAAAAGTAGAAAATGAGTATTAAAATCAGATATTCGGCGCTTTTTTTCTTCCGGTTTCGCTCTCGTTAGCTGTTGTATGTTGGCTGATCGGGTTTCATTCGCTCGAGTTTCGTTCACTCGGGTGCAATATCGTTAAAGGGATATATTGGAGGAGCTAGATCTTAAATATTGTTATCGGGATATTAAAAAAATATCGATACTTAGGGATATATTGATAAATAATCCAGCCCTAGTTACTATTATACGTGTAGTAAGAGCGGGTTCTAACAAACAGTTTCAATGAATAACCGAAATAAAATTTTAATTCGTGTCTTTTCTAACCTCCGTAGTAACCTGTGAGGTTCTATAACCCGTTTTCTATAGAAAGAATGCGAAGTTACTGATAGTCATAGATATTTCGCGTTCCTACTAGTAATTAAGCATAAAAACGGATTTCGCGTATTTACAGTAAGGTATATGAACACCTAAATATGCGTTTGCACTTTAAATTTTTTTTGTGTATCTGAAAGTGTGCTTTTATATATTTTTTTCTACTACGCGTTTTAGGTTGCACTGAGAATGCTCTGAAAAGGAAAATATTCGAACAAAATTCATTATGATTTATCCATGTAGATTTAAATAATTATAATAAAAAACAAATCTGGCTATTTTGCTTATTAATCAGATGTATAGTATCGAAACACTCTTTTTTTAGCACATGTAAGAAATAGGATAATTATGAATGTTAATTCTTGAATTGTAAATGGAAGAAAAATATGCTGTATGTTGCAGTATGTCGAAGGGTTTTACTTATATATATTTCAGTTATAAAATATTTAGAGAGCAATTTTTGAATCAAAATAAAAAAGGCTTACCTAAATCTATAGTAGAGGGGTTGTGATTCATTAATTGTGAGGTACTTTTAGGGAGTATCGATTTGAAGTTGCTTTAGCTCCAGAACAGATTTCATCGGTCTCAAATCTGGGACTTTATCCTGGAAAATTAAGGAGAATCTAGAGCAACTTCATTTCTATTATTCCTGAAAATTTTCGTCGACATTTAAATTTCAGAGAGCGTTTTTAACTTGAGGAGATTTTTTTTTTAAATATATAAAACTAATTCTGAAGATAAATATTTTATTATAAGACAATAGATTAGACACACATTCAATTAAACAACCATTACAATTAAAATTAATGACATATATTGAATATAAAATACCCTACAAGTTTGCATCAATGATTCGAAACGTTGTTCAAGATATTAAACAGTCTTGAGATGAGTGAGTGCTACCCTTTGGGCAACTGTCGACGGTTTGGGACTTCCTTATAATGGTGGTCTGAAGACATGCTACCAAAATATTGGTTCAATGAAAGGGATGGCTACTCCGTTTCGGTAACTCCCAGATGCTTTTATTTTATTTTATTTATTATATTATATTATATTATATTATATTATATTATATTATATTATATTATATTATATTATATTATATTATATTACATTATATTATATTTTTTATTATTGTTTCATTAAGCGGAGGGCTATAGTAATACTATTCCCATGGTTGTTGGGAAATTTCGTCGACGTTCAAATTTAAGAATTCATCCTGAATACTAAACGAATGTTAGCTCATTCAAAATCCAGCTGTTAGGCATGAAACTAGAGACAGATTTGAATAGAGAAAATTTCATAACATTTTTATGTACCGGACTCACATGCTCATACTTTTCCTTGATTAATTACATAGCCATATCTGACCACTAAAGAATCATATTTTTTTAACTGGACAAAATATCCACGCTGAACATAGGATATTTTGGAGGGAAAAAATGCTCACAACGTAGAAAACCGTAAATTGAAACAATCATAAATTTGAACAATCTAAAGTCATTCTCTACAATATTAGTGAACTTTGATTAAAGAATATGCGTGTATGTCCCGCTTACAAATAATTGAAAGGAAATATTAATTTCTTCCTTTTTTATGTTCAGAATAATATTTTACTGCGATAACATTTAACTGTCGATAGAATTTTTTATGATATATCAAGAGTGTGACATTTATATAAAGACAAAGTTATATTTAAAATCGTCAAAAAAACCCATTTCACGTATTATTTTCCAAAATTATATATATTAATGTTGAGGTAATTTGTCAACATACATATATATATAAGTGTGTGTACAGTCGGTAACAAAAGTGTCCGAACACTAGCAAAAGTTCCTATGTAAAAAAAGTACACTTCATACGGTTTTGCTAAATAAATCCTTATCGAATCATGTTCCTACACTGACTAAGAACAGGATTCGACAAGGATTTCTTTAACAAAACCGTATGAAGTGTACTTTTTTTACATAGGAATTTTTGCTAGTGTTGTGAGGTCGAGACTGTAGAAGGTCACCGCAGTTTGTTTAAAATTAAGCTGGATCCAGCAAAGTATTCAGTTGGGATGGTTAAATCGCTTCGGCGCCAGTGACTCAGCGAAATTTTAGGTCGGATTAGTTTTGTGTCGACATGTTGCTGCGATGAAGGAATTAAGTTGCGAGATGTAGATGAATAGGAAGCGATTATAGAAGTTTGGTTGAAATGGAGAGAAGGGAAATTGGTAGAAAGTGGTATAAGACGGAGATGGTTTTCGTAAAAGTTTAAGATGGGGTCTGCGTCAACGGAAACCTCACAGTGTTCGGACACTTTTGTTACCAACTGTATACTGAATAATTACCTGAACATTCTAAGCAATTTTTTTATTTTATTTTATTTAACATATTATTCAATTATTTGTATTCTGTTCGGTAAATTCAGCTTTTCTCATATTTCGTTTTTGGTTCATTTTGTTATTGTCAGTTTAAATAGAAAACTTTTGATTACAACCATTAAAAAACTCCTTATTTTTCATGCTTCTGTAGGTTTAATATTCTCAATTGAATTATTTTTTAAAATCAGTATTCTTCTTCTTTTTTCAAATATAAAATTGAAAATATTGCTCAAATTATTTAAATAATTTAATTAAGTTAACTAGTTACCAATTTGGTTTTTGTGGGATATTGCGGTAAATTATCCATCCGTTTATTTTTCGTACTCATTCTCATTGTTTATTATAATATATATATATATATATGTATATATGTGTGTGTGTGTGTGTGTGTGTGTGTGTATGTGTGTGTGCTACATAAAGAATTCCTGGAAAATAAACACAAAATATAAAGCTTGAAATCTCAAAAAATATGCTGTGTAAATATAATATATTCTTTACACACGTAATTTTTTTTATACCTTTAAATAACATTTTTTAACGTAAATAACCTAATTACATAACAATTGAATTACATAACAATATTCTATTATTCAAATTTGTCAGTCATTAAATTTTTAAAATAATAACCATAAAGTTCTCATTAATAATTAATTCTAATAATCTCATTAATAAGGCAATCAGTGTATTTCTCAAATCTTTGGTAGCAAAGCATATTTTGCACTACCACGCAAGCATAACCCACCTACCTTGTTGCTTAAATGTTGAGATTGCTAAGAGTAGATCTGAAGTTGGGGAGGGCCTTATGCAGACGGACATACCTCTCAGTGTTTGCTCGCACGCGAGTTGGCGTGTTTGTTATACAGCTATTATGCGTCCAACGGTTGAATGAAAAGGAAGCATAGGATGGTGTACCTTTTGTGTGTATGTCTGCATTGAAGGAGTGTTTAATAAAAAAGTCGGCAGATCTTTGGCTTCTTAAATTGTCCTTTGAAGCTGATTGAAGCAGAAGTCAATTGGGAGGGTCTTCTAGGGAACTGAGGCTATTGTCTTCAAGTCAAGAGGCTAGTAGGCGCGTAATATTTATTTTTTATTTTTTTTCTTCTTCTCTTTGTGAAGGCCGAAACGAAATCCGGTGTTTTCGGTTCGGAAAGTATTAAAATTACGTTATATATTAAAAAATAATTAAATGAAATAAAATTTTTTTGTTATCCAGGTCTTATTATCTGAGATTTTTTTCATCGAGCTTTTTTTTTTTTCTTTTCTTTTTCTTTTTTTTTTTTTTTTTTTTTCTTGTCCCGGTGAATGAGATTGCGTATTGAATTCTTTTAAATGTCTAGCACTTTTACAGAGAACCTTACATAAGTATCATCGTACTCCAATAAAAATATTAAACTTAATTTTCATGGAAAAACATTACTTACATATATGCATTTATATATGTATATGTGTGTGTGTGTGTGTAAATGTAATTTTAACTACATATGATTTTTCATTGGCGTTATGAGGAACATAAATTCAGCAGTTTGTGTACCATCTATTTACATAGTCTACGAATGAAGTAAACTTTTCAAATCTGAATGACCACTTCTAAGAATAATTTTTTAACCTTAAAGATTGAGATGGATTATGGCAGACTAGCGGTAGTACTGTCGCATACAAATTTTACAGTTTTTGTTTCTAAGCTGTTAAGATATATATTTTTATACTGTTTAAGCGTTATAATAAAATATATTTCACGTATGTATATTAAAAAAAAAAAAAAAAAAAAAAAAAAAAAAAATGTTTTATTCGATATTTCTATGCATAATTTATCCCAGATTCTTTGAAAAATCAGCACTGCTATAGATTCGTAAAGCTATTTTCTAAGACTTTATGTTTTCAGTATTATTATGAAGGGTAGATGGGAGAAAAGACACTATAGTTTATATTAAATAATTCTGTAAAATTCCTTCTTGGTGATATATGTTATTTATTGACCTCTTGTAAAAATACATGCTTTTAGGTGTAGATATTGAAAATATATTTACCTTCAAAAATATTAGAATAACTTTGAAATAAAATCTTCCTTGACGCTTTTGTCTCGGCATCTTACTCCCGATTATGGGATTTCAATGTAAGATTCACATTCTTATGAAACGCATATATTTGTTTTAAACCACATGATTGACATCGAAAAAAACTGAAGCAAAATATTATCTATTATCAACTTATTTAAATTTTTTATAATAACTTTGAAATAAAATCTTCCTTGACGCTTTTGTCTTGGCCTCTTACTCCCGATCTCAGTGTTTATTTAGGGGTAAGACTAGTTATGGGATTTCAATGTAAAATTCACATTCTTATGAAACGCATATATTTATTTTAAACCACACGATTGGCATAAAAAATAACTAAAGCAAAATATTATCTATTATCAACTTATTTAATTTTTTTCTAGAATTAATGCTTATATATTACTTAAAACCACAAACAAGACAATTAGGCATCTTTTTACATAGGGAATTTACCAGAATTTTACCCCAAAATTGGACGTGATATCATGTAAGTCTGCTTATTAACTTACAAATTGAGTATCGGCACCCTTTGTAGATTTGGTGGAAATGCCAGCGATACTATTTTTAAAATTCATGCGAAATATATTTACTGTTTAAAATATGGTTTACATAAACAGCTAAAGAAGGGCCAAGAAAATTTTTTTAACATTTATCATATGAAGAAAGATGATTATCGTTGTGAATAGATGGTAGGGTTTTAACGTCACACTAGTGTTGCGCAATGGATAATTGCACCCCTTAACGTCACCCCTAAGGATGGTCCATAAACAATCGATCTGAACAAATTCTTAAAATTTCACTAAAAAGTAACGTACGTCTTGTTCTTGATGTACCACTCCTGTCAGATGCTGGTCCCCCCCCCCCAAGGCACTTGTGTAGAAAAGAACAACATGACATGGTATTTTGTGGAACGCGGCATCTTACCTCTACTTACTCTTTTATTTTAGTCTCGAAAAATACAGAATAATTTTACAAGAAAAAAAAAAGAAAAGAAAAAAAAAAAAAAAAAAAGTAAATAAATAAATTAAACAATACAAATGCATTTTCAAAAAAAGTTCTTTTTTTTTTTTTTTTTTTAATTCTTATTTATTTATTTTAAGAAGTAATAGAATTTCGATTAAACTATCTGCAGTTTATGTAACACACGTACTATTGAAAATAGAAGATTAAAAATTAATATTTCAAAATCACTTTTTTATAAATATTTAATCATTTGTTTCTGCATGTGCACCTAGTCGTAAATGCTTTACATCGTACAATAATCGTTGTAAATTTCATAGACTTCATTCTTTGTAAATAGCAATTTTGTTGATCGGAAATTCCATTTACTTAAAAAAAAAAATGTTCATTTCATTTAAATAGCAAAATTTCGGTAATATATAAACGAAAAAAAAAAAAAAAAAACATCAAAATAATTCTTAAAAGCAATTAAACGTAACGTCTAAATTACCTTTACAAATACAAAAATGTAAAAAGAATTCTTTGTTGTAACATTTTGTACATTTATATTTAATGGCAAAAATAAAGCTGGTGAAACAACAATTTTTAGAAACAAGATCAAAAATGAACTGAGTAGGAGAAGTCATTTAATTTTTGTAAACTTTAAATAGACAAATTGAACTTAATAAATAGCATTACTTTAACAACTAATTGCTCTGCTTCTGATACATGCATAATTTATTTCTTCGTTTCTCGTTTACGAATTTTGAAATATTTATTCAATTTGGTAACATCAAAAATGCAGTTTATTAAGAGATGTTTTTTTTTTTAAATATACAATTTCCAAAACGTATATATTTTCTTTGGAATAATGAAATTTAAAATTGCGAATGTGCATTTCGTTGCAACGTATTTAATTTTTCTTTGTATTCGTATCTTTTATTATAGTAAACAATGATGTTAATGAATTTAAAGGAGTAATAATCTTGTGCATGACGGCTGAACAGGTCGCATTTAAAATACAAAAGAAATGCATTAATAATTTTTGGGCTCATTATTGTTTTAAATAAACATTGTTTCTATAATTTAAGCCTTATTTAGAAGTTATTTGTTTCTTCTATGTACATGAAAGACATCTTTTAATTCATTTATATAATGGGAAATATATATATATGTATATATGTATATCATGAATCTCGTAAGTAACATTTGTGATTTTATGAATACATAAAAAGATTGATTTTATATTTTATTTTCTCTTTATATATATAGAGAGAGAGAGTAAAAAATAAATTCATTGATATATATATATATATATATATATATATATATATATATCAATGAATTTATTTTTTACTTCATTTACGGTATTAAAATTGTATTTTTCAGTTTTATTTAACCTTTTAATTGCAGATGCAAAATTTCAGATTAGTAATATGAATGAAAAAAAAAAAGTTCAAATATACAATTAATTTTGCTTGAAATTATTTCCTTTACATTAAATATTCATTGTTAATGAAAAAAAAAATTAAGCAATTTATTTGTAAAATATTACATTTAAGGGGACTCTCTACTTATTATCTCCTAAAGCCAAAACCAATGTTATTCTATGGGGAATTTTGCCCTGTAATAACTCATTAGCTAATTCATATTTTTAAATTCAGTTTTCACATTCAAAAAATTCACAACAGTTAAAAATTTCATCGCTTTCTAAAAATTGATATTTTTAATTTTTTAAATTTTATTTTTAAGCTCAAATATGCAAAATTTCACATTGGGAAAATTGGTATTTTTCAACTTCAAAATAAAATATTAAAAATTTAAAAGATAAATTTTAAAAGCGATAAATTCTTTAAAAGTTGTGAATTTTCTGAATGTGAAAACGGAATTTAAAAATATGTATTAATTAATGAGTTATAAGGGGGCGAAATTCTCCAGAGGATAACATTGGCTTTGGCATCTGGAAACGATAAGTAGAGAGTCCTCGTAACTTTAGAATCTCAAGGAGAAAAAACATTTGCGCGGCAAAATGGACGTCATTGGTTTGGTTATGTTTTGTACTTCTAGGGTCGTTTTTGCCGACTACGGCTAACTAATACAATTAAAACTAGAAATAATCCTTAAAGTGTATTCCAAACACATACGATTTCCCATAAGAATGAAACCCAGCGTTTCGTAACTAAAAACAAAAGCTCAAGCAATTAAGACACCATAGGATCGGAGACATTATAAAAAATACACATTAATTTATAAAAGTCTGAAATTATCAGGATTTTTGAGAGCTGCAAGTAATCTATTTTGTGTATGATTATTTCCGAAATGTTTTCTTGGTCTTCTTAAATCACAAAAATTGCATCATTTAATAAAGGGTTAATTTCCATTCAAAATTATTTATTATTCTAAAATTTCAGAAAATTAGCAAGTCTGCTTTTTATTTATTTATTTATTTATTTATTTTTATAATTACGAACTGATAAAATTTTATTTTAATACCCAAAACATTTTTTTTTTTTTTTTTTTTTTTTTTTTTTTTTTTTTTGTATGGCGTATAAATCCGTTTTTTTTTTTTTTTTTTTTTTTTTTTATAGATCCTACTTGTCTTAAAGAAAATCGTTTAATAACATATCTAATTTAAATGAAAATTAACATAATAAAATTTTCACCAACATTATATAAATTAGCAACATTGTTCTGAGTATTATCAGCGAAATAAAAGGTAACAGCTTAATTGTTGTGCGACAAACTTTTTTTTTTTTTTTTTTTTTTTTAACATTACATGAAACAGTCTACTACATTGCATAACATACAGTGGTGGTAAAAATTGCAAAGGCAAGAGAAAAATTGCCAAATCTTGCCTACAGTTGACCAGAAAATTATGAAAATTTTATGGCTGGAAAACAATGATAAATGAAGCATTTTTTTAAATTAATTGTGATGAAAATGTATGGGAAATCCTTATTCATAAAATATGTTTTGGATTTAGACAGCCATGGGTTATGGACAAAATTATGAAGACAACTGTATTTGTGTGTTCTGAAAAGCAAAATTTACATGTATTATCTTCTGCACACGAATGCTTACTAAACAATTGAGAACTTCGTAATCCATTTTTAAAGCCATGCTGCTAGGTCGAAAACATTCGGAGTTGGTTATTTAAAAAAAATTAAGTGGTTGTTTTTAAAAGTTTAGAAAATACTGCAGGTCAAATTGCGACAAATCTGAGTAGATTGAGATCTGTCATTTATAAATTTTTTAAAAATCCTGACAAATATAGATCACAAAAATATACAGATAGACCATCTTCTATTTCTGTGCGTTGGAAACGAACGATACTTAGGCGAGATTGCTCTAATAAACAAACATCGACAGATATTGAACGGAAATGAAACTTACCATCGAGTGCTCGAATTATTCGACATATTTTACAAACGAAAAAAAAAAGTCCCCGACAGTTGCAAAACGTTCCCAGACCATTACTGAGCCTCTTCCAAATGTCAGCTTATGAAACTTGCTTTTTATTTGCGGAAATCATACCATAAGGAGCAAAAACAATCTGGTCCATTCAAAATAAACTTTTTGTCAACGAAAACTATAACATCATCCCACTTTTTCCTTATAATAATGCATTTTTTGACAACCTTCCCTCCCCTATAGTTTCTTATGAATGTTTGTAACAGGCGGTCATGACATAAGATTTTCAAAATAAATCTTTTTTCTTTTTCTTTTTGTAAAATACGTCGACGAATTCGGGTATTATCATCGTAAGTTTAATTTCTGCCAATGTTTGTTTTATGGAGCAAGTTCTCCTTATTATCATTCTTTTCTCATGCACCGAAACAGAAGATGGCTTACTGTCCCAGGACGTTGTTATAACGTTGCAAATAAGTCTGAAAAGTGAAAAATTAGTCATAACATCGTTAAAACAATGTTATGTGCTACTTGAGAGTATGACTTAGCTGTCGATAATTTTTAAGAAAATTATAAATGGACATTCTCAATCTACTCACTTTTGTCGCAATTTGACGTGCAGTAAGTCCTGAAATATTAAAAGCCACCACTTTCAGTTTCTTATACTCTGAAAGTTTACCACCTAGTGGAAAGACTTTAAAAATAGAATACGATATTCCATTCTCTTATTAAGCATTTATATCATCTGGGAGTGTTGTGTACATAAGAAAAAACATGCAAATTTTGCTTTCCAGAACATATAAATACAGTTGTGTTTATAATTTTGTCCATATCACATGGCTGTCTAATTCCAAAATACATTTCACAAATATGGATTTTCCATGTATTTCCAACAAAACTAATTTAAAAAAAATGCTTCATTTATCATTGGTTTCCAGCCATAAACTTTGCATAATATTCTTATTAACAGAAGCAAAGACTTAGCGATTTTTGTATTATCCTTATAATTTTGACCACCATTGTATTAGAATTCTTATTTAACTAGAAGATAACTTTTGCCTTCCTTTGGGTACAAATATTTATGCTTTAACAGAATATCCATCCTGTAATTAGTTTTCAATCATAAGGTAGTGAAACATTATAACCACAACTTTGCGGCTTCGAAAAACCTTTAAGTTTTTATAGTAACAGGCATGAATATAATATCAAGTTATTAGGGTTCTATTAGGGTTCTAGTACATTTTATAATACGAGTATATACAAGTTCTGAGATTTCATCGCAGCAGTTTACTTTGCAAGCATACAATTTATATTTTCTTCTTTCAAAATTCCAAATTTACATTGTAGTTTAGACAATATATCTAAAACTAAAATTGAAAACCTTGTCGTCGAGTGAAATCTGTTCCACAGTGTATGGAATGACACTTATTATGGAGGAGATAGAGTTGAACCTCATTACAGGGAACTGTCTACGGACTTTATATAATGTTTAGTATAACCGGGTGTTCACTATATACAAATTGTTAAAACGTTGATAGTTCCAGGAATTTGACGGTGGTTCTGTTAGAAAAATTTACTACGACTATACACAATTTACTGTTAAATTTTTAATCACTTAACGAAGCAATCGAAAATTAGAAAAGGAGAAAATTATTTAGTATATATATATTTATTTTTATTTTTACATGCTATGGAAATAATTAATTATTTTTGATGAAAAATAATGTGTTTGTTATCTTTATTTTTCACTTCAGTCGCTGACATTTCATTTTTTTTTTTTTTTTTTTTTTTTTTTTTCTGTAGGTAAACAAGTTTTTCCTTGTTCATCATCATTCATCATCATTATTCTTTTGCTTTGTTTCGGAATCATTTAACTTCCAACTGGTTTGTGACCCATGAAAATTCTGGCTACAGATTCTCCCCCACAATGGTACCTCTTATTTTCATAAATTTCTAAAATACGTGTAACAAGCGGCAACTTATAGGGATCATTAAGTTTGTGAAAACGTTTTGAAATTCTGTTTTTCGGCATTTTGATATATGTATAAATCTTGTAAAGATGTTATAAGATCCTTACAGCGCACTTATCTTTAGTAAATTCTGAGGATGTCCATGGGATGTATTTTCACACTCAGGGTAACCCATTGGTGTCCTGTGAAGAGGATGTGCTTTTAGGGAGAGGAATTGGCATACTGCGTATCAGCATGCATGACCAGTGAATTTAACTGTTGTCTAATCAAGATGGCCGATGCTGTAGAAATGCTGCCGTAGGAGCCATATAGAGTCAGCCATACTGAGTGACATAATGGCTTCTACGGCTATGGTTTTGGCTTCATGTTTTTCTGGACTTCTTTTCTTATATCATTACTCTAAGATATAAAGCCACTTTGGAAAGAAAAATAAAACCTGCTAAAGGGACATTTCAGTTCACTATAAATGAACTTTTCTTTTCTCATCAATTCAGAATAAATGCTTACATTATGGGATACTCCATTTAAAGTAAACAGCAACCTATTCCTTGTTATTCTACAGTCAGCAGCAAACGTATACGTGCACTAGGAAAAAATATTATATAAAAACGAAAAAAGAGTACACTTAATACTGTTTTTTTTTAAATAAATCCTTGTCGAATCATGTTCTTAGACTGACTAAAAACAGGATTCAACAAGGATTTAGTTAACAAAACTGCATTAAGTGTACTTTTTTTATGTAGGAATTTTTGCTAGTGCTCGGATAGTTTTGTTGCCGACTGTATGAAGAAATTTCTTTTCAAAATTACCCATTACCTAATATATATTTCTTTATTAATTCCCTTTCCACATTTAGAAAATCCACAATCAAAAAACTGATTCCTGTTTTTCAAAAATTAATTTTTTAAATGTTTTATATTTAATTAAATAAATTTTTGAAAAACAGGAATCAGTATAATGGTTATGAATTTTGTAAATGTGAAAACGGAATTTAAAAAAATGCAGTAGGTAATGAGCAATTTTGAAAAAAAAAAAAAAAAAAAATCCATACAATAAAATGGGAGAAAGCTGCCGTCAACGTTAGATAAAGTGTCATTTAATTTCTTTAAATAGGTGTTCAGTTGGGACCGTTGAAAACATTCATTACAACATAGAGTCCACTAGTATACTCTCCGGGTTCACTATAGTGAGTGTCAACTCTAATTATAACGCATATGTTAACTTACAAACATTCATGACAAGGTACATTTCATAAAAACATTTTTGATTTAGATTCTTTTACTTTTAATAAAAAATACTAGTGGATTTTTGGTGTCACTAAAAGACAAACATGATTTTCGAAGGAAAAACCCTTGAGTTAATGAATCATGTAAGTTAGTTACGTATCATTAAATTATTAACACAAGGAATAATACGCTAAAATAAGAAAATTCTTTACGTTACAAAAACAAAAATGAAATAATGATACTTACGCAGAACAACAAGGGAGGAATTTAAATAACATATAGACAATTCATGGCAGAAAATTGATGGTTATGTGCAGAAAATGCATTATTTCTTGAGATACATGCACTATCAGCCGAAAACAAATAATCGTATATTATGTAAAAATAAACATTTATCACTTTGTTTTGTTTATATGTATAGATGTAACGTTTCTTAGAACAAATAAAATAGAAGATAGTATTTACACTTGAAGAATAAACTTTAGAAGATATATCGCTGAATGATAAAAAAAAAAAAAAAAAAAAAAAAAAAAAAAAAATGCTTAGCATGAAAAATACATGATTTTAGAAAAATAACTTTTTAATTATTTTAATGATTTATTAAAAAAAAAAATTTCGCCATTCTAACAAAACTAAAAAAAAAAAAAAAAAAAAAAAAAAAAAAAAAAAGTTTAGTAGTTTTCTAGTTATTTGTTTTACCAATAATGTGTAAATTAGAGTTGCTATTTTAGAAAAAAGAATTTTTTGTTGTTATTTTAAATGAAAATGTGGAGTAGTTCTTATTCATTACTCCAAAATTAGAAATTGGATTGCAGAATTTTTTTAACAAAATAAAATAACGTTGTTTTATATATCAAGTAATTCAAAAATCATTATTTCATAGAATGTTTTATAGAAAATCTATAATAATAATAACAATAATAATAATAATCAAGAAACTTTTAGAATTGCTTTATAAGATAAATTTGAATGCCTCTGAAAATGAATACTTTTCTTAAATATTTAACACAATTCTGATATACGTTCTTTTCCTTTTGTAATTTTCTTTATTTCAAAACATATTTATATATTAAATTTATGATTGCAAGCGTTTTAAGTAATCAAATATTTCAATTTTTGTTCATAAATATTAATAATCAGAATTCTTTTTAATAAATCATTTTTTTTCCAAGCTTATTTTTTGAAACGAACAATAGTTTATTAATTAGAAAGGATATATATCTAGCAGAGTTTATGATTGATAACTAAACCTTGACATCAAATGGGAAAAGCCATCTGCTTTTTAATAACTTAATTTATTCTTTTCGCTATTTCAGAATTCCACGGATATCAACTGTTTCACCTTGGATCATAGATGCCTCGGAGAGAAAATTTGTTTTTCTTTTATTCTGCGGCGATTTAAAAACTTAAGAAACACGGTAAATGTTAAATAAAATCTATTATGATATTTTCAATAAAACGAAGTTCAAGGATTTCAATCATCGTACGAATGTAATGCCACACTTTTCTAGTTGTAAAACATAGTGCATGCACGGGAATAAACGGAACGGGTTTATGTACAGAAGTATGAGATAATCTAAAGTATTTTTCAAAAAAAAAAAAAAAAATCATAATGAAATAGCTAAGACAAAAATAAAAAGTGCAACAAATTTCTGTGTTTTTCATTCTTTTTTCCTTAAAAGGGCTTAACAAAAGAAAAAAAAAACTGTTTGTAAAATAATAGTAATAGAAATCTTTATAGATTATATGCATTCTCGTTACATATAATATTTATACGACATTCGGAATTTGCATCGTGATTAAGTGTAAACGCTTTTTAATTTCTAAAATTAAAACACAGCATAAAATGCAACATGATTTTTTACAATAATTTAAGATTTAGTAATGCAGACTAACATATTTTTGATAACTTTACAAAATGACAATAACTTTATGAAAATAAATAGAATTGATAAATTGTTTGTATATTCCGTATGTTAAACGTCTTATCATCCCACTTCAAACATAAAATTTTAAACACATGTTGTAAGAAATAATCGTATGTTATACTGAATGTTCAAATCGAATTTTGAGATATATTGTATCATTTATAAAAACGTATCGTCTACATCAGACCTGTTCAACCCAAAACACTTGGTGGGCCGCATTCGATATCTATTTTACTCAGTCGGGCCGCTCCATATGTATATATGTGTATGTGTATATATGTTTGTGAGTGTATGAACCATGTATACTATACTTTTCTGAGAGAAGGCAAGGAAAAGACTCAAAGCATAATACATTAATTTAAATTATTTTCATGCATAAATTAACAATAGAATTGTGAAAACATTATGACCATACATTAATAGATTGTAACTATAACAAAAAGAATGTATGATCGATATAGAAATAGTTCATTACAACAGTATGGTTCTTTAGTTGTCATATTCGTTGGAAGATATTTTCACTTCGACAAAGCAGAACAGATTTGTTAATTTTTAATGCGTTAATCAACTTTTTCAACCTTTAAATATTGCTAGTATCCTCGTGGGCCGCAAAAAACTACATGGTGGGCCGCGGGTTGGCCACCCCTAGTCTACATGATAAAAAATCAATTTCAAGTAAATTGGAAAATATATTCAAGAGCATCAATGAGAAGGATAATTCTTTGTTACAGAAATTGGTTTAAAAAAAAAAAAAAAAGTTGAAACACGTGTAAGTTATTGTAAGGTAATTTTCAAAAATGTCGCTTTTTTTTTTCTTTTTTTTATTTTCCTTTCAAAATTTAAATTACACACAGACCGGAAATTAAACACCAGAAAGAAAATATTGTGTTTAATTAACACAATCGTTATGTAGCTTATATTGATTAACTGAATTTTTCGTGTAAAGACATTTTGAAGAAAAAAGACAGTAAATTCTATTTGGAAATGAATATTTGGTTTGAATTAATGTAATATGTCAATAATTATCTGAGAGTTTGTCGTACTTTGCACCAAAAACCTTTTTTGAGGGTATAGTATATAACCAATAATATATCTAGAGAATTAGAAAATATCTTCCTTTATATATTATACAATATTATAAAAAAATTTCTTACAATTGTAAAAGTGGTACACATTGATACCTATATTTTAATTGAATATAAAAATTGAAATTGCTTTCTGTTTGTTCTAAATCAGATCAGTTTCTTTCAAACAACAAATTTCTAATTATTTCATAATCTCTATTCTAATAAATAAATAAATTTATTCCTACAATTTTCTAAAAGCATTTTTAGATTTGGCCAGAAATTTGTTTAACAAATTTTTTTATAAATAAAAAATTTCACTCGAACTTATTACCTGAATCGAAACATTTTTCTAACCTGAAAAAAAAAAAAAATAATTTTAGGTCGACGAATTTTTAATTATAATAATTTTTCAAAAAATGCACCTGCTTCCTCTGTTTGTTATTGTAGTGACCCTAAATACAAAAAATATGTTGACACCACACATGGACATATAATTACTGGAGATCTTAGTATTGTTAATGATCTTTATTTATATAAACTTATGAATTATGGCACTAAATTTAGACTTTCCACAAAATGTAACATATATAATATTTTAAGTCAGTTTTCTCTAGATTTAGATTTATTTATTTATAAAATTGCTATTGATTATAACAAACCTTTAAATTACTTTAATGTTTGGAAGATTAATTCTTTAAATATTCTAAAAAATCAGCTTATTATTCATTCTAGATTTATTAAAAATGAAAGAAATCAAACATTAAATAAATCTATCAGTCTTTTACAAAATAAATTTATTATTACTTATGTAGATAAATCACCAAACAACTATGCCATTATTTGTAAAAAGTTTTATAAACAGATCCTTGACAACTCTATTTTAAATAGTAATAATTTTAAGAAAACAACCTTTACCACTGAAATTAATAATAAAAAGATTCTTAGCTTTCATAAATTATTAAAACTCAAATGTAAAAATTTCAACTATCCATATATAGTTATTATTCCAAAATTTCATAAAACTCCTGTTAAATTTCGCACTGTTACTATAGGTTGTAATGCATATAATACTGTTGCCTGTAATCTTCTATTAAAACTTTTAAAAGAAATTTATAGTTTAACGTTAAACAATGACAATAAGCATTGTGTAAAAAACAGTTTTCAACTTGTAAATAGAATAAAAACTTTTAATAATATTACAAACATCAGTACATTTGATTTTAATGATTTATTTAATAATATAGACATTCATGACTTACATAACACTATGTTAATTCTTTTTAATGAATACCAACATAGTATTAAAGAAAAAATATCGATTCATTACTTTAAAACTTTGTTAAATTTCACATTACATAATAATTTTATTTTATTCTGTACAATCATACTATATTCCAAAGTATTAAAGGTATTACACAAGGTGGTTCAGCTAGTTGTTTATTATCTGATTTGTATCTTTATTATTATGAAAGAAATTTCTCTATTAGTAATGACTTAATGTTTTATAGATATATAGATGATATTATAGTTTTATACTTTAATGATAGTAATACCAACACATTCATAGATAATTATCCTCATAGTCTTTTATTAACTAAACATGATATGATAAACAATGAAATAAATTTTCTAGATTTAAAAATTTATAATGAAAATGGATGTTTAGATTTTGATATTTATGATAAGAGAAAAGAATTTTCTTTTAAAGTTAATCTATTTACTCATTACAAATCTTGTTTACATAAAACCATCTATAAAAATATTCTAATTAACTTCCTCTATAGAATAAAACATCTTTGTTCTAATAAACATAAAAGTAAAAATGTTAAATCTATCTGTAATCATGCTAGAGTTTATGGTTATCCAAAATTTCTAGTAAATTCAATTATTAAATCATATTTCTGATTTAATTATCTTTCCTTGTCTATGGTGTTTACATAAAAAAAAAAAAATAAATAAATAAATAAAAAGTGCATTTTTGCATTTTTCAAAAAAATTATATAAAAAATAAAAGACAATAAAAAATGTGGAGGATGGGTGGGCAGATGCTTGATTAAGGAGGATGGGTGGTGTTGTTAGGCTGGATGGTTGGGAGGGATTGTGATTCTCGCGTATTTATATGTGTGTTTGCTTTATAGATTTAAAATAATAAGTAAAAAAAACTGTAATTATATAAACTTTAATATTAAATTACTGACTCTCTACTAACTTAATTTGTCCAAAGAAACATTTATCAAATGTACATAAAAAAAAATATGTATATATAATTAACCTCAATTTTAAATAATTATTTAGTTAATAGTTATTTAGTGAATTAACCTCAATATTAAATAATTGTTTTGTAAATTACATATTGCTTTGTGATTCTTTATTATTATATTATTGAAATTCAACTTAGTTAATTTGTCCAAAGAAACATATAACAAATCTACATTTAAAAAATAAATTAATTCATAAATTCACCCCAATTTTCATTACATATTGCATTGTGCTCTTAAATTAACTCTAAATTGAATTTTATATGAAAGCATTTTATTAGATTTTATTCAGCACACACACATTATAAATAATTATAATTATTAAAAAAAAAAAAAAAAATTAGGGTTATTACTTTTTCTAAATTACACAAGATGGCTTCACTATCTCAATAGTCTGATTTCTATGTTTCAATAAAATGACACTCTGAAGTTTATGCAATATCGTACATTAAGTTAATCTCAATTTTAATCAAAATTTAATTTTAAATTATCACTTTTAGGTGAATTATTAAAATCAAACAGTTCACTCAACTTTATCGTTCAGTTGATTAATACAAATTCAAAAATAAATTAATAGTTCAGTTATTTAATACGATTCCAAAATTAACTGTGAATCTAACTGTATACAGCCACATGTATGTCTCGTGTTCTAGTTTTACGTGCATGGGTGCAAGTTTCTTATACAAGTTTTTCAGGTGTAATGTATGTTATACTTTAGTTTTATTAATTATTACTAGTATTTCATTTAACTATTTTTATTAGTATTTCCATTAATAATATTGTATATTGCTGCATGAATCAAAATGTTTGATTTTAATAAGGTTTTCATAACTTTTCAGTTTTAATTTTCTCTTTTTTGGTGGTGTTATTGGTTGTAAATATTTAGCAATTTGCATACAACAAGACATAAATAACACCTACTTTACATGCAACATTCATTCTGCTCCCTTGAAAACGTAATGAATTTGCATGTTTCCATTTATGGATGTTTGATAGACGCAATCTCTTTTTGAATTTTTCTGTTTTATCTTTTTCAATGTTTCTTGTTTTCATCTATTCAATGTTTGAAAAGGTTTTCAATAGATATATATATATATATATATATATATATATATATATATATATATATATATTTAACATATATATATAACATATATATAAACATATATATATATTTGTTATTGTAAATATTTTGAACTTTAAAAAAGCCAATCAAGTAATATTTACCTCTAGATTTTGTATTACTATTTTTTATCAAAAATAAATATATTAATAAACAAACAATTTTTTATATCTACATTAAAAAAAAAAAAAAAAAAAAAAAAACTTATAATATTCATTATTTAAAGAATATGTACTGAGATTAAATATTTATGTTGGCTGAAGAAATTAATAATATTAGTTAAATATTTTATGTTTTGTTTAAAAAGTAAACAATTTTTACATTAGAGTACAAAAATATCTTTAAATTTAATTAATAGCAGGTTTTTGTCAAATTTCAAATTGCGAAGTATCTCAAATGATGCTTGAAAAGTTCTTTTTCTTTTTCTTTTTTTTTTTTTTAAAGATAAAATAAAACAATTATAAGATAAAAAACTTTTTATAAACCATGTTTTTAAATTTTCTGTTGAATCTACATTAGCACTTTATCAATGCGTATGAAATCTTTAAAGTGATAATTACGTCAAGCGTTTAATAATACTTTTTGAAATGTTTTGAGCAAAACAAAAGTTTAAAATGTGTAAAACTATCAAAAACATACACGAAAAAAAAAAAAAAAAAAAAAAAAAAATCTGTGACAGGCATCTAGAAACTGAATTGTGGCTCTAGTAAAAATAGTTCCATCTCATTCTTAGAAATTCTAGCTCCTTTTGGTAGTGAGTTTAAAAACCCCTATTAGAGTTTTGCACCGTTTTCCTATCTTATTGTGGTTAAATTTATTTAAAAGTCTTTGTAAATAAATGCGAACAAAAGGGTCGAGTTTTATCAACTATAATTTTGATCTATAAAATAATTCTAGGAAATAAAGGGAGAATTTCTCGCAATACAAAGGATTCGTAACATTCAAAGTATTCATAATACCGTTTCACCATCTAGAAAAGTATAAGTTAGAAGTTCTCGATAATTCTATCCATTCAGATTATTTGTTTATGGTATATGCATAACTCGAAAATCTATATTTCTAGTTCAGTGATTTAGAAAATGACCACTTGTTCGTTCTAGATGAAGGCGGTATATATATACATCCAATACACGGAATACATATATATATATATATTCCGTATATTGAATGAATATGCCTAATCTATACTTTCATAGAATTAGGCATGCAAATATTGGTAGTTGCATTGTAAAAAATAATTTCCTACTGTGCACCAGAAAAATGCTCCCAGATTTGTTGCAACCAACGTTTCTTAAAATTTGGTGCCTGCGTTTCACCATTTGAGCAGTACAATTTTAGAAACAAGCACCACTATAATTGAAGAACCAAAAAATTTGTTTATTTGCACCTTTGTTCATTGATGCGTAGTTTTTTTTTTTTTTTTTTTTTTTAAGCAATGCATAAACGTATTACTAATGAGAAAAAAGAAAAAAAAAAAAAAAAAAAAGGGAAATTTTATTTAAAATTTGAAACGTTTTATCTTTTTGCAAATTGCAATTAACTTTCGTTCAGAAAATGTTTTGTTAGAAGAAACTAATAATAAAATTATTTTTTTTAACTACCTTTTATTTTCCGTGTAATTGGTTGTCTATCAAAACTAATATATATCAACACATTTTTCATTTCGAAAATTAGTTGATTAGTATTATAAAATATCTTTACTGTATAAATATACATAACGTTAATATTAAATACTTAAATTTGGACTGAAAAAATTTTCCCACATCTCATTTGTTTACACGTTTTATTATATTATTAGTATCTACCAATTTATTAATTGGTTAGGAAATTTAAGTGTAATTTTGTATAAAAATTCATCAGCAAAACAGCTGTTTCATAAAAAGGCAGGTAAATATGTTGAGAGACGAACACACTTACTTCCTTGAACTATCGTCCCTCTGAGTCGAGCACCTGTTGAAGAAAATTGCATTGTGTCAGTAAAATAATGAATCGTCCAGTGTATTTTAAAGGTGTAAGTATACTTTTAAGATGGTAATTATTTCTTGTTTGGCATCTGCACTCATAAAAGAAAATAGCATCTGCATAAAAATACACCTGCTTAATTGATATGAAATAATATTCTCCAGTTAATATCTTCTGCGATTTTATTGTCTATTTCGAATCATTTTTTTCTGATTCTATCGCCTTCCTCTTTTTTTTTTTTTTTTTTTTCGTTTTTGAAAAATAATCGTTTCATTAAAAAATTGTGTACCAAACGAATTTTTTACTTTATTTAGTATATCACAAGCACTTTTGTAATCATGTAATTAAAACTATTTATTTTTAAATTAGATGTCATACCACTTAATTAAAAATAAATTAAAGAATCTAAGAAAAGCATAAAATTCAAACAACAAAAATAACATCAGGAAAATAATTTAAAAATAGTCATTAATTAAAATATTTTATCTTAGGATAGAATACATTTCTTTGTAATTACATATAATATCTTTGAAAAATTCTGTTTTAATGCACTAGAATTAAGTAAATTGAAGCATTTATACGAAATTTGAATGTACTGAATGCATATATATATTTATTTAATTATAATTATATATATATATATATATATATATATGTGTGTGTGTGTGTGTGTGTGTTATTATTATTATTATTATTATTATTATTATTATTATTTATTTCTCATATTGTTTTAATTTACAGAAATAATATTTTTGACGAATATTTTTTTTAATCTACATATACTAAGCAATATAAAATAAAACACAAACACTGTATATCTCCCTTGTATTAATTGTATTACACAATTTTGTTTTATTTTCACTTTGAGGACTATATTTTTAACAAAGCATATAAACATGTGATGAATGTTTAAAAAATTTTTAAAGACAATATTCTAATTCTGAAACAATTTTTAGTAAAATCCGTAAATTTTAAAAGTAAGTTTTATGATTTACTTCATTTTCAGAAACCATATATAAAATTATTTTTAGACGAAAATATAATGCGGTTGACAAACAAAATGTTTCTTAATATATATATATATATATCCTGCCTAATATTAGTAAATGTTTAAACATCGTGAAATTTTCACTAAGTACGCCAAGTGCTACTGAAAGTTTAGAGAATTATTTTTGCATCATATTTTTTCAAACTTAAAATATAACACATTTAAGCTTTTTTTTTTTTTTTTTTTTTTTTATAAATAAATAAATAAAATTTAATGAAATAAAATAAAATAAAACTTAAATAATTAGATTTGTTTTTAAACATGTTTAAATTAGCTTTTAATCAAAATTAAAAATCCAATAAATTTCATGTTATTTTGTTTTTGTGTTATAAGATTATATATATTGCTGCAGTCGTGTAATTTTAAAGTTAATCATATAGCTAACAAAATTTTAAATCTTGACAAAATTTTGTGTCCTTTACCCTTATATATTATATACAACTATACCACCTTCTACTTCTCGAAAAAAAAAAAGAAACAAAAGAAAGAAAGAAAAGAAAGAAAGAAAGAAAAAATAGTATGCTTAATACGTAAAGCAATTTTAAATATATATATATATATATATATATAATTTTCCTAATATATAATTATTAATATTGAAATAATACATGTGTGTATGTGTATATTTCTTTAATTTTCTTTTTCTTTTTTTTTTCTTAATTAAAGTTTCTCGTAATTGATCAATTTTCATGAAACAAAACATGCAAAATAAAAGTAAAATACAGGAATACTTTTCAAAAAAAAAAAAAAAAATCTGATAAATTCAAAATAAATAATTCCAATAAAAAGTACTTACGCCATTATAAGTGTTTTCATAAAATAGGAGATTTTATAAAGTATTATTTAATTCATAAATTTCCTTTCATTCTATCCAATAACAATTGCGGAAAAAAAGAGAGAGAGAGAGAGAGAGAGAGATTACTTTTTCGTTTATTTTCAACAGATTTTACATCTTGAAAAGTATTTTTTTACTAACTTTTTCATCGATTTTCTTTTACTAAAAATAAACCATGTTCTTACAATGCTTAAGGAGCTATTTAGATTGAAGAGTTATTTATATTCTTTTTAAATATTGATTTACCTGACTTTGCATTTTCTCTTTGTATTAAAAGTAGCTACTTTATCTAACAATTCATCTAAGGACCTTTATTACATATTAAACGGATTACAAATAAAGTCAATTTGTTTTCTTACATTATGTACAAAAATTAGAAATTCTATGTATATATACACAGATATATGTACAGGGCACGTGAAATCCGGTCGCCTGGTCGCCATCGTCGACCAATATATTTTAACTGGCGACTATGTTTTCAACTTCAAGAGAACTCGACACTTTTTTTTTTCAATATTTGGTGAAAAAGTTCGTCCTAAAATCAGTTCTTATTCTACTCTCGATGTCTAACTCTCACTATTTTGATTTTCGCTCCTCTCACTACAATTTGAGGCACAGTGTTGAATGAATACATCATTAGATTTACACCACTTTTCTTCATGCATGTTTCACAACTCGGTGTTATATTAGAGCACCATTTTAGGGAATTGGTTTACACTGCTCCTGTTTCTGTGTGCTTAGTAACCTGGTACTGAATCCTTATCAGGTGTAATAATGTATCAATACCGAGGGTGCATGTGTTTGTGAAAATAATAAAGCCGGTTTCATGATGTTAAATTTAAGCATGTTTTCCTGATGCATTATTTCAGCCCAGTAAATATTTGGTTTTTAGGATTAGAATTTTAATTTCTATATATATATATATATATATAGATATATATATAAAGAGGGATTTTTTTTACTGGTTACCAGAAAATTTTACTGGCAAACAGCTTTTTTCAAATTTCTGGAGCTTTGTATATGTATTAAACATAGTTTTATAGAAAATATACGAACCTATCACGCTGTGGTCATTGCAAAATTTCTGTTATAATTCTACATGACTGCGAAACCTATAGATTGACATGCACTAAAAATTTATTCAACAGGGCTTCACACAAATAACATTTTACATTTGCAGTTTGATTCAATTTCATACAGTACATGGTGAAATATATGCATAAAACTAATGTCAGAAAATGAGTAAAGGCACCGCCACCTGTCGCCGGATATACACCCAAATTGTTTCATTGTTTTCATGCGTAAAAGTTTAGTCCATTTACATATTTTTAAATCTGATATACTAGCAAGCCCGTGCGAAAATTCCGCACTTTATTTATCTCTCCGTTACCTTTAAAATTTAAAATTAATTTTATTATTTTATAGACGTCATTTTTTCATGTGCATGAGCAAATTTAATATTATATATAAATATATATATATTATATTATATTATTTACTTATTTATTTTTTCACGTGAAAGCATATTTCATTTTATGCTGAAAAAAAAAAAAAAAAAAAAAAAAAAAAAGAAAGAAAGAAAAATTGGCAACAATTAAAAATTTAAATGTCTATTTTAAAGCTATGTCTATTTTCATATTTTAATTAATTAAAAAAATCTAACAGAAAATTAGTTACAAATAAGGTACCGAATGAAAGGGGCGATTTCTCTGAATCCATGGGATAAAACAGCTTATCGATCGAACAATTAGATTTTTTAAAATTAACTAAAGTATGAAAGTTATGTGGCAACATGCGTTTACACACAGACAGAGTCCAAGTAAACCTCTTAGCCTTTTTAAGCTTGACAGAGTCACTCAGTGATGAGCGTAACTAAACAATGCTGATAGCCTTCCAATAAAAGGCAAAAATGGCAGCGTCAGCAAAATTAATTCAACGTTATTTACCAATAGGTTGATCAACCATATCAAGTTCGGTGCACTGAACAGAAGCTGATATATAGCATTGCCGTAAATAAGAAAATTTGTAGCATAGCAGGGCCAGTTGCTTGCAGCACATGTTTCTATAAAATTATAATAAAATGTAAAGAATTTTAGAATAATTCTATTATTCCGTGTATATTTTCGGGAGATACAACAGGCATCAAATTTTCGTAACACATCCGGCAGAGGTACAAAGGCAGACAGACATTTTGTACAAATGGTCAAATCGATTTCACGACATCTCAAAACGGGCAAATGTATCGAAAGCTTAGCTGGCGAAAATTTTCAAGAATCTAATAATTTCTTTTGGTGTATAGGAAAAAGTCAAATTAATTGTGCATTTAGCATTTGTTACGAAGCTGTTTAGATTCATGATTTATTTATAATTCGTTTTAAACAACTTTGTTAGGACCTTGCGCCATAAAAAATCAATCAACCAACAAACCAAGCAACCATCGTTTTAGACAGTGTTTTATCTGATATTTCATTTTGTTTTATCTCATAAAGCAGGTACTGATTTCAACAATTGATGTAAGGTACTTTAATACATTGGAATTGAATTACAGATAAAGTCACTATTCTCCCCTTATATGGTAATCAATCGAATTATTTCACGTTACAAAGAGAAAAGCATTCGAGTTTCTTTACAGCATGAAAAAGGAAATAATGGGTTAATATGGTAGGCAAAGATAAGTTACTCAAATTTAGTTTATTATCCAAATAATGGAAGCATTTTGACACTAACTTATAACTTAATACTCGTATAAGTTCCCAATATACTAGTAATTTCTTCACATAGAAGTTGAAATGTGAATCACAGGCTACTGAGTCATTATAAAGTTCATTTTCTGTAAGGAAAATAACTTATATTTCCAAACCCAATCATGATATAATTCACGAAATGTGCTAATAAAAAGTTTCTTTCAACGATTATCAAGATTTAACAAAATGTAAAGGTGTTTCTATTACTTCATGAAATCTTCGTGAGGAAACGCACAGGTATACACAAACAAACAGGCATTTTCTAAAAATAATCAAGGTATGTTCGGGATATCTCAAAACACGTAAAAATGTCGAAAACTGGCAGTCAAAAATTTTTACGAATCCAATACTTTATTAGAAAAATTAAAATTTATTACATAAAACTATTCAGATTCAAGAGTTATTGATAATTCACTTTAAATATTGATTTATTTGGATTTGCACTTTTTCTTCTCTTGTAGCTGCAACATCCAGCAACTGGTCAAAGTAAACTTTATCAGAATGTAACTGAACCACAGATAAAGCCACCATTCTCTCTTCGCATGGTAATCGATCGAATTACTTCATGTTACAGTAGAAAACCATCCGAGTTCCTTTACAGTATGTAAAAAAACATAATGAGCTCATGTGGAAGGTTCATGATAAGTTACTCAAAATTAGTTTATTTAATTATTCCAATTGATGGATAACATTTGACGCTAATTTATAAATCCTGTGTAAGTTTTTAAGGTATTTACAATTTCTTCGCATGCTAATTGAAAGGTGGATCACACTAACGGAAACATTACTTAGTTTGTTTTACGTAATAAAAATAGCTTTTCATGTTAAAAGTAATTCACGTTAAGCATGTTCATGTTAATGAGGTTCATTCTTCTAAATGCAAGCGTGATATTTATTTCGCGAACTGTCATGTTAAACAGTTTTTTAGGACGAATATTACAGTCTAACACAATTTAAATATTTGTAATATTCCGTTTATTATTTCATGAGATAAATACTCACAAACTTTTGCTTAAACAGAAACACACAGATGTATAAAAACATAAATTTTCTAGAAATGATCAAAATACATCCACGAAACCTCAAAACATGTAAATCTATCGAATACTGGCATTTGAAAAATTTTACGAATCCAATACTTTTTTATAGGAAAAAATAAAAATTAATTGTATGTGAAGCTATTTTGATTCAAGAGGTATTGGTAATTCATTTTAAATATTGATTTATTTGGCTTTGCACTTTCTCTTCTCTTTTAAAGTATCTGCTACATCCAACAATTGATCTAAGAAAACTTTATCACAATGTAACTGAACCACAAATAAAGTCACCATTCTCCCCTTACATGATAATCGATCGAATTATTTCATGTTACAGGAGAAAACCATTCGAGTTCCTTTACAGCATGTAAAAGGAAATAATGGGCTCATATGGAAAGTTAATGATAAGTTACTCAAAATTAGTTTATTATCCAAGTGATGGATGAGTTTTGGTGCTAACCTATAATTTAATACCCGTGTAACTTCCCAAGGTATTAATAATTTCTTCACATACAAGCTGAAAGGTGGATCACAGGCTACGGAATCATTACATAGTTTGTTTTGTGTAATGAAAATAACTTATATTTCCAAATACAATCACGATATACTTCGCGAAATGTGTTATTAAAAGGTTTGTTAAAACAAAATGGAAGGGATAAAAGAACCTTTCATTTTCTAAACTGGAATTACTTGTTAATGCAAATGACATCTACAAACCGTGACAAAAACATAGGTACAAAGTGTTTTTTCTTTGATTTTTCATAAAATAACATTATCTAAATTATGCTGATCATTTATTATTTTCATAAGCTTATAATACTTTAAGTTTATAGTTTTTCTTATTGCATTGCATCAAAGAATGAAATTATTTTAACACAAAATTTTTATTCTTTGATATGCTAATGATATAATTTTTGTTTTAAGACTAATTTAGAAAAGTTTTAAGACTATTTTTTTTTTTTTTTTTTTTTTTAAACTACACACCGCGACAAAAATATAGGAACAAAGGTTTTTTTTTAAATTTTTCATAAAATAACATTATCTAAATCGTGCTGATCATTGACTATCATAACAAAATATTATCATATCAAAAACATATTAAATATTTGAATCATATTCAAAATATTCATATTCAAAATAAACATATTCAAAAATTAAAAAAAAAAAAAATCCCTTTGTTCCTTCCTATCTTTTTGTCGCGGTGTGTAGTTTTAAATAAGAAATATTTTAGTCTTAAAACTTTTCTAAATTGGTCTTAAAACAAAAATTAGTCTGGGAATAGTGTTATTTTATGATAATAATAAATGATAAGCACAATTTAAATAATGTTATTTTATGAAAAATCAAAGAAAAAACCCTTTGTACCTATCTTTTTGTCGCGGGGTGTATATGTGATACTTGCTGAATTATATATATATATATATATATATGCATATATATATATATATATATATATATACATATATATATATGCATACATATATATATATATATATATATATATATATATATATATATGTATACATATATATGTATACATATATATATATATATGTATATATATATATATATATATATATATATATACATACATATATATATATATATATATATATATATATATATATATATATATATATATATATATATATATACATATATATTAAATTTAAACAAGTTTTTTGAATTATTTATGTGTAACAAAACTACATTTCTCGTAAAAAAGAATGTTATAGGAAGAAACAAGTTAGTTATTAAAAGAATACAGAGCATTCAGTTCTCAAGTGACCTCTGACATTTTTACTTTTGCATACAATCATTTATTGAAAAATAAAATAATGTTTCGTAGAACAGGAAAAAATGTTTTTAATGTTAATTTAGCATTTTTATGTTATTGTGATTAATATAATAAGGAATTAATAAAAACATGGTATAATTAATGATAATTTCATTTTCGTTTATATTAATTAAATCATTATGCATCAGTAAATACATATTAAAACATATGCATGATAACACATATGTCCCTTTAAAATTAGTATGGCTAACTGTTTATTTTATGGTTTACACAAGTTTTCCAAAACTGAAATAATCTGCAAGTACCGTATTTTATGTTGCTAAATATTGAATAAATTCAGCCCGAGTGATTTTTCATAACACATTTTTTATTCAAAAATTAATTTGATTTTTGTTCATTTGTACGAAATTGTGTAACAATAAATTATAAATCTAATAATGAATATTTGCTCTGACTTTAATTTTTGTTTATTTGCATAATTTTTCTTTCTTTTTTACATACTCTGAGATAACCAACATATTGATGTAAAATATTCCATTGTTATTTCAATATATCTTAAAGTTTTTCTATACCGTTAAATCACAATATTTTTATAAACTTACGTGATCTTACAAACTGTAAAATGGAATAAAAAGTATGTTTAGTAGAGCTCTTTTACATGAAAATTTAATTAATAATTAAAGGATAAAATTTAACTTTAAGTTTATAGTTTTTCGTATTGCATTGCATCAAAGAATGAAATTATTTTAACACAAAATTTTTATTCTTTGATATGCTAATGATATAATTTGATATGCTAGAAAAGTCTTCACGGCTTTTCAACTCAATTTATATTTCATTTTTGACTGTTTTCAAAATATCAAATATCAAAGAAATGACAATAATGAACTTTTAAAACAAATTTCTAATAATTATATATCTCCTCTCTAACTCCAATTTAAACTCAAGGTAAAATATATTTTATGTGAGTTTCGAAGCATCAGTTTTTTTTTTTTTTTTTTTTTTTTTTTTTTTTCATTTTCTTTACGGTACAGGTTTAAATCAAGGATCAGAATATATATATACAATTTGTTTAATTGTTTTGTTATAGCGGATTGTACAACATAAAAAAAAAATATATATATGCATTTCAATGTAAACAATTGATTTTTCGGACTATTTAAATAATTATAAAGACTAAGATCTTTTGATTATCTCATTATGACTTAGGATTAAGTCATTGTATGATTTTTCATTTAGTTTCCATTCTCTACAGTAGTGGTCGGCAACAGGTGGTCTGTGGACCTCTAGCGGTCCACGGCGAAATTTTGTTGGTTCGTAGAAAAATTCTGACATCGTTTGCATTTTTAAATGTTTTATTCGAAATTATACTGATGTTAATTTTAAGTTCAGGATTTTCTGAATCATTCATAACTTACAACATTAGACTTCTGAGTTTTCTGATTGATAAAAAAAAAATGGTAGCAATTAGGCATATTTATCACATTTATTATTTATCAGGAATCAACATAGTTATCCTTGGGATTTCTGATCTGCATTCTTAGAATTGTTCTGAATTTATCAGAATATTTGAATTCTTGAACAAAGTTTAAAATGTAAGTCAAAAGTATAATTTTCTACTGGATTTCAATAATCTAGCAATATAATATTGTATCTATTACTAGATATAGTAAATATACAGATTTATACATGGATATAACAATTTATCATTGTAGTCTGAGTTTCTTATAATGTGAAGGCAATAAATGGTGTTTATGTTTCGCCTCTATAATTACTTTTTTACAATCAAACAATCATTAAACATTGCTTTAAGGATTAAATTAGTATTTACGTTTTTTATTATAACAAGAAAGCATTTGTTATATTTTATATTAAGTGAATTTCTTACATATTTCTAAAATTAGCTTTCTCCTATTATTACTCTCTCTATATAGGGTCGGTAACAAAAGTGCCCGAACACTAGCAAAAATTCCTATATAAAAAAAGTATACCTCATGCTGTTTTATTAAATAAATCCTTCTCGAATCCAGTTCTTAGTCAGTCTAATAACAGGATTCGACAAGGATTTATTTAGCAAAACTGTATTAAGCGTACCCTTTTTACATAGGAATTTGTGCTAGTGTTCGGACACTTTTGTTACCGACTGGACGAAGGTTTCTTAATCGATAATATTAGTGGTCCGTGGGTCATTAAATTAAGAATTTAGTGGTCCGTGAGTCGAAAAGTTTAGGGACAACTACTCTATAGTATACCCTTTATAGAATCTTTGCATTAAGACCTTCCTGTAAAAATGACTTGGAAATACATTTAAGTCAAGAAATGAAATTTATAATTTCTCTCTCATTTCCTATACAATACATATAGGATATCTCAGAACTGTTTTTACTAACTTCTGGTACGTTTAGGGTACATTTTGACAAGTTGAAACAAAACATAAGGAAGCTGGTGAAAATGACATGGGGATTCTGTAATGTTCCTGAAAGCACAACAGTCTTAAAATTTTCGCAAATAAACTATTTATTAATTAATATACATGCAAAAAGTCTTACAAATGGAACAAAAAATGTAAAAACTTCATAATATTATCTTCTATTAGATTTGAGCAGGCCTCTCTTCTGTTGTTATAAAAAGCACCACAGAACTGGTTTTTAAAAGTAATAAGTACAAAAACTTTGAATAAACATCATAAAATGTTAGAACTCGCAACAATTGTTTCAGGTCTAAAGAAGATGTGACCTTTCGTCAGGTGAACAAAGTAGGCACGTGTACTGCATTCAATACCTTGTGCGTTGCCTCTTTGATTGTAGCACTATTGTCTATTTTGTTTACCTGACGAAGGGTCGTGTCTTCTTTCGACCTGAAACAATTGTTGCGATTTCTAGCATTTTGTGGTATTTAGTCTCTTCTGTTAGTTTGGTGGATCTTCTTAAAACTCCCGTGCATATTTTCAAAAAAAAAAAAAAGAAAAGAAGAAGAATTATGCAATGCATGAAACTAGGTCCTCGATACTGTAAACTTATACATTAATCTATATACAATTATACCTTATATAGCCACAGGAGTAGAAGCGAATACAAGAAAATTTGCTTATGGAGCCATTGCACTTGCAATGCCATCTACTGCATTCCTAAATTATTTCTATTTGCATATTTTTATATAATTCAAAATAGTCTAGATGAACATTATCTCAG
This sequence comes from Salticus scenicus, assembly GCA_963930645.1. Lineage (NCBI taxonomy): Eukaryota > Metazoa > Arthropoda > Arachnida > Araneae > Salticidae > Salticus > Salticus scenicus. Next base: position 219,901,616 of record OZ005653.1, on the reverse strand, counting down.
TATAATGCGCTAGAAACCTGGTTCATGGATATTTTGAAATAAAAACAGATATATCAAGACTGCAATATTTTGATTAAGCAGAACACAAGTCTTTTGAGTACGAGTTTATTTTCTAAAATATTTTCCAGGAAACATAAATTTATTGCAAATATTTTAATTGTAACATGAAAACAGGAATATATCTATATTTCCTTAGAAATGTCAGCGTATCATTTTTTTTTTTTTGTTTGTTCAGTTTTTAAAAAAAGTTTTTTTACGTAGCAATTTAATACGCAGAATATTGAAATAAAAGAAACTTAAATAATAAGCGTTGATTTTTTATAATGCAATTTTCGTTGAGATGACAAAGGTAATTTGAAATATGCACATAGAAATGTAAAACACATGTTAATTTTCTATTTAAAAAGAAGAAACATAAATTATAACAGTAAACAATATGGAAAATAAAAAAGTGAAGACAAATGGAAAAATTATACCGTTACTTACGAGAAATGAACAAAATATGTAAATAATGTCTTTAAAAAAGTGATTAACGAAAAACTTTTAAATTATGTAACTTATAAATATTTATGTTAGACTATACATTAGAGCAAAATTTTAACTACAGAACTTGCTTAAGATATTTTTTATTTAACTAGAAAATTATTAATAAAGAGATACACCGTTTGTCGTTAACAAAATAAAAAAAAAAGAACTTTTTGAATATAATTATATTATCGATGTTTGTACTTTTACTTTGTGGAAAAATGAAATACCACTTTTCTTTCCATTTACCATTGATTTCAAATCTATTTCCGGGAAAATCGATGAACATATTGTAGTAATCACAGCTTTTACCTTAAATAACTTTTTCTATGAAACATGCGCTTTCACTTTTCTTTTCTAACATTTACTTCGAAAATTCTTTATTTCTATAAAACAGTAATGTATTCTTGATAATGATAAAAACTGCCATTTAGAAAAAAAAATATTTGAAATTTAACACTACAAATAAATTATTAGTATTATACATTGCATTATGCTTTTTTTTCTGTAATTAACTATGGGATTTCAATTTGGGAACAAACAGTTAAATGTAATATAACTAGAATCAATGCTCTCTTAAATAGATATAAGAAAATTATCAGTTATAATTTTAATATAATTAGCAATAATGTAAAAATAAGAACAAAAATTGAAATAATTTATGAATATAAAATGTACTTACTATATTATTTAATAGAATAAAACTTAACATACATATCGTACAACAAACTTAACATCATGAAATAATTAAAACTCAATTACCTAAACATTAGTTTAATAGTAGGAATAAAAATAGTTTAAAGCCAGAAATAGCTAGAACCAATGTTAAACTGAGAAGTATAAACAGACGTGGACATAAATTGTGTAATAAATTACCTAACAGATTTCAGGCTATAAATTCAAAAGAATTTGTTTAGAAAATAAAAAGGGAATATCTTTTTTAATAGACAATATTTATTGAAATTGGGTTATTATTTTACATACAGTCATCAGATAAATTATTCGAGGTCTAGCAATAACTCCTAAAAAAAAAAAAAAAACACTTAATACTGTTTTGTTAAATAAATCCTTGTCGAGTCATGCTCTTAAACTTACTATAAGACCATGACTCAATACAGATTTATATAAAAAAGCAGCATTAAGTGCATCTTTTTAATATAGGAATTATATATAGCGCTCGAATAATTTTGCTGCCAACTGTAATGATGCTAACTTATGTGCTCATAATGTGTTTTAAACTTACTAGGGGGATTTTTATTTATTTATAAGTTTTTGGTATGCTTTGAAAATTAAAAAGCACTAAAACTTTACTCAAGGCTTCCCAGTCAAAGAAACATTAGACCTTATTTGTATTCTATTGACATTGAAAGGTTGTGTTCTTACTTGCTTTTTTTAAATCAATTTTTATAATAATTGTTTAATACTAAGCATTTATGTTTATGTATTCTTTTGGTAATTTGTTGCTGGCACCTTTGATTTTTTGATTTGATACCAATGTAAATATATATATATATATATATATACATATTACATAATGCGTTCTATAAACTAGATTTTTTGACAATCAAATAACTTTAAGGAAGAATTTAAAATTTTACGCGTTGTAATTATTAGATTAAAATCGGAATTATGGTATTATATTATTACTTTATTGCAAGAAATATGAATAAAAAAACCCAAATATAATACATGAAATCTTTGTGACATGAGGTAATGCATAATATCATTGTAACAAAAATGATAAAATGTAACTAAACGTTTTTTAGTTAGTTTCAAAATAAAGAAAAAAAGAAATAAGCCGGATCTTTTGTTATTGTATGGAATGCCTCAAAAGTAAGTACCAAAAAAGTTTATCGTGATAGTTCTTTATGATAGTTCTTTTTCTTGGCATGTTGCCATGATTAGCAATTTTTCCATGCTTTGTTTGTGACACATTCTTAAAATACTCTTAAATTTAGTAATTAATTAATTTATTAATTTTATGTATTAAATTTCCTTTAATTTTTGAAATATTTATTTCTCATTTATATATATTTATTTTTCATATGGGATCTCTTTGAAAAGTACCTAGATAAAATTATTTCTTTGGAATATGTGGCCTCCCCTAATATGACAGTTTATATTACGATTTTTTAAACATTTGTATTACATTGTGAGGGATAGCAATGTGCTACGGTTAAAATTCGCACTTTGCGAGTAAAACATGAATGCGAAGAATTTAGGATTCAGTAGAGTAATAAAGTTAGTTCTCATCCTAAATTGAAATTGTAATCTGCGATATGTTAATTTTATAAATTATTTTGGAAAGAAACTGTATAAAAAGAGAAGGAAGATTGAGTTGGAGTGTTAGTTGGAGAGAGAGAGGATGGTAGTGAGCTAGTTAGAAGGTAGGCTGTTGAGTTAGCTGCTTAGAGTAGTGTATTAGATGATGGTTGTCGAGTAGTACCGTGGTATAGGGAATCCTCCCGTGTACGAAAGACTAGTAGCAGCAGTAAAAGTTAATGAAGTTAAATGTAGTAGTTGAAATTATTTGTGGTTATCTATTGATAGTTAAAGTATTTGTGAAGGCTGCCCATTTAAACTTATAAAGATATTAAATATAATTTATGTCCATCGCCCACCTTTTTCTATTAAGCTCAAATAAAAGCTCATTTATTTTACAAATCTGATTTTGTCATTTCTTCATGAATTTATTAAGTAATTAAGTAAGTTACAGCTTCGATTCTAAGTTAAAGGATGATGACGACATATAGGTCGTCACAACATGAAGTCATAAAAGTTGGAATATTGTCAACGAATAGCTGGAATCGAATTTCATAATTGGGGCATTTTTGGTATTTACTTTTTTTACTTCGTTGTAATTACTATCGATTATGTAATCTAACAAATGTTTCATTTAATGTTTTTCAAGACGTAGTTAACCGTCATCGATATCTTCAGGGCGCCTTGCTTTCCTTTAAACATTTCAGTTTCTTTTTCTTGTCTATTTTTTCTTCATTTTATGACTCGTGTTAGTTGAATTTTTTACACACCTGTTATTGTGAGGCTTTTATTTTTATTTTTATTTTTTCTTCCTACACTGTAAAAAATATGTCCTGTTTGCTGCCAGAAATTCTCTGTAGCTTGAGAACATACGTTCTGACAATGTAATTATTTCGTAAATTATGCGTATATTCTCAAATTACAGAAAATTTGTGGCAGCAAATAGGACATATTTTTTACAGTGTATGCTTTTTTTCGATGAATTTTTGACATTTCCTCCGGTTTATTTCGCATTCTATAATGCAGTAATTATTAAAAATTAATCTTTTAATAATTTCGAATTTCATAATATACAAAAGCATAAATTTAAAAATAAATTTATTTAAAATGCATTTCAGATAATAAATAAATAAATAAATGCAATAGTGTTATTGATAAGACTTACTGCATACGTAATTAAGTATAGTTTATACCGTAGAAATATAAAAAAAAAAAATATTTCATGATTTACATGAACATATTTCAGAAATGCTACTTGTAAAAATAAAAAATAAAAAATAAAATAAAATAAACTTTTTTTTTAATAAACTGTTTTCACAAATTCAACAATCGAAAAAAAAAAAAAAAAAATCCAAAGTTTAAAAAAATATTTTTTTAATTAAAAGGATCCTCTTTTTACCCATAAATTTTGGAAAACACCTTTGTGTTAATTATCTAATTCCTTTTTCATTTGATATTTTGATATAAAGAATGATTTCCAAAGTAACATAAAATTACGAAGTTATTTGGAATCACTGTAAACATATCGACATTTTATTACAGTGCATTATATATATATATATTTCGTCAAAATTTCTGCCCTTCAGTTGAGATGGTCGGGTTCGATTCTCGATTATGGATGTTTTATTTATGAACGTTCGTAATGGCTCACAATCCATTTTAAGCTCTAAGACTCAGTGTAATGAGTTTTAATGTTAAAAAAAAAAATACATAAACAACTCCAATTTCAAGCCTTCAAAAATTCTTTTATATTTAATTTCTGATGAACTTCTATAATTCCTATAAATTCCTCTATCAAATTTTACATTTATGTAATTATGATCATGTAATATAATAAAATAATAAAAAATTAAGCATATCTTCTCCTTTCCCGTATTCTTCCAACGAGGATTTTTTTTTTTTTTATTAAAATATGACGCTTGCAGCATTATTAGTTATGTTTCTAATTATATATTTTATATGATATATATATATATATATATATATATATATATATATATATATACTTAAAATCTGAACTCTCATAATAACATTCGTTTTTTGTTATAAAATGCCCCAGGGAAAAATTTTCTAATTGAAAAACAAATGCTGAACTATACAATATTTCTCTAGTTGGCTCTTTAATTTTCTTTAAAATTCCAGTGGGAGTTATAACTTTTTACCCTTTCCTATTAATATAAAATATAAGTTAGTCGACTTCAAATCGACATTTTTATTAGTTGCCTTAAATTATACTTTTAAGTTATTACATTGTGTTTCTCTTTTTCGGAGATAAACTTTTCCCCCCAAAACGAATTTTACATCTTGCAGTAATTGTATTTCGCTTATTTCTTTCAAAAACCGAATTTCTGTGCCCTAAAGGTAAATGCTAGTCTTTGGAAAAATCACAATGAATAAAAAATATATTATGCCATCTATTAAAGAAAGACTCAATTTAGCAAAAGGAGAACGCAGATTAGCTGAAGAAATAAAAGTAAGGTCATAGTGTAGTAACGGAAGGAAATTAATAGCCAAAAAAACTACGGCATGGATGCCCTGCGGTCCATACGAGCCAAAAGAAAAGCAAAATCACAATGCAGTGATGTAAATAAATGTCGGTACTGAGTTTACCTCGCTTTTTTTTTTCTTTCTTTTTTTTAAAGAAAAATAAGTATGCGAGTAAAAAAAAAAAAAAAGAAAAAGTTTATATATTTATATATTTATATATACATCATGTGGAATATTAAAATAATAAAAACCTGCTGTTTTATGATTACCTTTACGAAAAACAGTTTATATTTTTTTCTTTTATTTTTCTTATCCCTTTTAGGGAAAAAAAGTGCACGTTATGGGGATTTTTATTTTCTTTTAACCCCTAAGGAAGACGCGTGCGTTCGCCTGTTATACGCGCTTTTAAACATGTCATAGAAGAAACAGCCATTTTTAAAGTAACTTTTTTCTTTTCTTTTTCTTTTATTGATTTTTATGATGGATATTTCATGCGGCAAATCAAAAGAAAAAGGTAGATATATCTTAAGCATTTTTATTTTGTGATCGATATTCATATTTTTTAGGCGTATTATATTCTGTAAAAAGATATGGTATTTTTTATTGCCGTTTTTATCGCATTTGTTCATGGTAAAGCATTATGTTGAAAAATGGTTAGGCCTTTATGTGTATTTTTTCATATTTTTCTTTATTCAATCAGATTTTATTATTTAGGGCTATAAAGGATATAACGTACTATGTTAACGATCATGCAGTTTTTATTTAGACTTGACTGAAATACACACACACATATATATATATATATATATGTTGGTATTGACATTATCTATTAAATGCTAAAAAATAAAGGTTAAATTTTATTAAGATATCTATCATTTATATGTATGTATATATATATATATATATATATATAAATGATAGATATCGTAATAAAATTTAATCTTAAAATTTAGCAATTAATAGATACAAAACAATACCAACACACAAAAATATAGAACGGATTTTAACTTAGAGGAAAGACTGACACTAAATTGTTACGATTTAAATAAAGAACCAGTAAGAGACAAAAATGACTTAAATTACTTACGCCGACATGGATGATAATAAAAAAAGGACCATTAAACTTAATGACAGAGAAAACAAATAAATAACCACAGAAATAATTGGATAAAAATGCTTAAAATTAGAAGTAAAATACTCATCAGGGGGCATGTACTTCATAAAGCTCTGAAAGCTGCATCGATTTCGTAAAACAATATCTAATCATAGCAATTTATATCGCTTCAGCCCCTATCGAAGCAGCGAAACCATATACAATGAGAAATTAAATGATATATTAAATTAAAACAAATATTAAATAAAATCTTCATGGATACCAGTGAGAAAACTAGAAAAAAGCATAGTAGCCACATGTAAAACATTTAACACAAACTGGAGAATAGGATGATGCCAACAAAAAATGAAATTAAAAATAAAAACTTTGCAAACATCGATTAATCGACAAAAAATGAACGACAGAGCATTTTCATTAACGACAAAATACACAGAGTAATTATTTATTGAGATATTCAAAATATATTCTAAAGTTAATTAAAGTTGAAACTAGATAAATGTGAATTAAAATTCTACGTAAAAAACGAATTGCAACGAAATTTGGTATATAGACTACACACGAGATGTGCTCATGAAATTTCAAAAAAAAAAAAAAAAAAAAAAAAAAAAAAAAAAAAATCCAAAATGTCCACCAGAGGGCACCTTTTTGGACAAAAACATTAAAATTAACACGATAAACGGTCAAAACGAAATACAGAAACAATATTAACAATCCAGAACAAGAATTATGAGTAATAAAATGCAAAACATGGAAAAGCTGTCAGTTGTAGGAAAAAAATGTCGAGATTTCTATGCTTGCAAAGAAGAGGAAGCTTTATGAAAAACAGGTATTACTTAATGTGGTTCGATGACAAGGTGATCAGAAACTAGTCAAACAATTTTAATATTGATTTTGTATTCCATTTTGGTCGTTTATTGTGTTAAATTTAACGTTTTTCATGTAAAGGTGCCCTCTGGTGGACATTTTGGAACTTTTTATTTTTCGAAATTCCGCAAGCGCATCTCGTGTATAGTCTATATACCAAATTTCATTGCATTCCGTTCACCCGTTTGCGCTGTAGGGTGCTGTTTATAGAGGAAGTTTAATTTAATCCACCCTGTATTTCTATTTGAGAACATATTTTGCATTATGTTAACAAGGACAGAATATGTGTGTGTATTAAATTTCAGTGAAATTTTCAGTGAAGTTTTCAATACATGATGAAAAATAAAATAAGATTTGTTAGATAATAATTATTTAAACAGTTTCTTATCTCCAGTTTTTCTGGTTTTTTATCTCTAGTTTAAAAAAAAAAAAGAAAAATTACAAAGTAATTTTAATCCGTAAGAAGCTAAAAGTACACACGAAAAATTTGGTACAACAAACCTTACATGGAAAATAAAATTTTCTTAACAAACCAAACCCCCATGGGATCTTTACCTCCGGCTTTAATACAAAAAGATGAAGTTGGAGCAGAAAAACAAACATTTATTCTATCATTTCAATTGAATTAAAAAAGAAAAAGAAAAAGAAAAACTATAACTAAAGTATTTTGTGACCATCCGTCAAATCTTAGATTATAAAAAGAATATTCTAAAATTCATTGTTCCGACAAAGAAACTAAAAATCAAGATTTTTTTTTTTTTTCTTTTTGCACTGCTCATTTCTTGGTTGGTAATTATTTAGTTTTAACGATCAAGAATAAATGTGGATCTTCTTTTGCTTCTCCCCCCCCCCCCCCTGAAAGAATGTGTTGGTTTAATTAACTTGGACGTGTCTTCGATAACTAATTTGAGAGGGTGGTGGTTTAAAGAAGAAAAAAGCGAGAGAGAGAGAGAGGAAAAGAGAAAAAGGAAAGTTATAAGTATTACATGATTAGTGAAGCAGAGATTTTTCCCTTTTATCTGGCAGCTAAGGTAAAAAGTGTGAAAATGGCTTTGAGGGAACGTGAGGGATTGCTATCGAAGTGAAAGGGGTGGAATGTTCTGTGTTGTGATAGACGAAAAGAGATAAATACAAAAAGCAGATACGTTTTTCTTCGATTTTTGAAATGAAGTTGTAAAAAGCAAATTAAATATTTACTTATATATTAAAAATTCAACATTGAAATTTACTATATATACACCTTTACAACTAAATTTCTTTCAGAGCACTTATTTTCCCATTGATTTATTTTGAAGTTCAAGTGTTCTGACTCACTTAGAGTTTTGACTGTTTTAATAGTGGTTAGCTTATTTTTAAATACTTCTGGATGCAATAGGCAGTAATAAAAATAATAATAATGATGATGATGATAATGATGTTAATAAGGATTTTTTTTTCTCTCTGGACTGCTTATTTCTTGTCTTCTAATTATTCAGATTTAACGACCGAGAAATAAATGCGGATCTTATTTTGCTTCCCACCAAGAACTTGTTTATTAATTTGAACGTGTCTTCGATAACCACTTTGGTAGGGTTAGTGGTTTAAAGAAGATGTAGAAAAATGAAAGAAAATATGATGGTTAAAAGTAGTACGTACAGTCTGTAACAAAAGTCTCCGAACACTAGCAAAAATTCCTGTGTAAAAAAAGTACACTTAATACAGTTTTGTTAAATAAATCCTTGTTGAATCCTGTTTTTAGACTGACTAAGAACAGGATTCGACAAGGATTTATTTAACAAAACTGTATTAAGTATACTTTTTTTATATAGGATTTTTTGCTAGTGTTCGGAGACTTTTGTTACCGACTGTAATTCGTAAAGCTATTTCGCATTTTTATCTGGCTACTAAAGAAAAAAAGTTTCAAAAATTGTTTTAAGGGAACACGCGAAGCGTTTTAATCTAAATGAAATAGATGACTCTGAGATGAATGAATGTAATGGAATACCTATTTATTGGTATGCAAACATAAAGTTTGTCGTAGCTTATTTTTTTATAAAAGCAGTGACTTAATAGCAGTATCATTAATAACTTGTTTGATTATTTTTATTATTTCTGCTCTAGTTCAGGAATGCTTTTAAATCGCCAAAAAAAGTATGTTAATGTGCGCTGAAATTATCTTTCTAATTGTTTAAATATTTTTCAAACATATTTCATTATGTTTTTGCATATAATTCTGATTAAAAGATATACAAGATAATTTACCACACCAATTAACTATTAAGGAAGTGTGTTTTTCATATACTCATATATTTTTATGGTACTATCATACTCTTAAAAAAAATGACTATTGTTCTTTTCATTTTAAAGACAGGCCAATTTATTTTGTATGAAATGCATAAGTCATCTATCTCCCTGATAATCGGTAATGCTTCTTCAATGCACTTTTAATTTTTACTATCAATCGTACATTCGTTCATAACACAAACGATACTCAAGTGATCTAGGTAATATTTTGAATAAAGTTCATTTGAATTAATAGAATGTGCTTTTGATTAATTAATTGAGTTACATAAATTTTTATTTTATTTTAATTCTTAATTTTTAATTATATCTTTTATGCTTCTTGAATTGACAAATTTATCTGACGTACAACCAATAATGTTTCTGCGATGCATTTTTAGATTATATTCCAATTCTTACAGTGTTATATTGAAAACTCTGGTAAAATAATTTGAATGGGTATTTTGATTAAAGTTCACTTGAACTACTGCACTATTGTTGGTTATTTTTTTTTTAATAACTTATTTTATCATTATGCTAAATTTTATTTTCTTAGCCCTATGACTGTTTGTGTTGTGATTTCGGCAGGCGCAATAAATCTATAATAAATTGCTCAATCCACAATATTTGCGGAATGCACGTTTCAAGCCCTTTACTTAATTAAAAAAGGTTTCACGTAACGCCTATGCCCTTACAGAGAGAATAAAGTAAAACCATAAGAGTATAACCTAAATCCTTCAACAAATTTAGAGAATGTACTCATCAAAATGTACAAAAACTGCAATGAAATATCAGGTCACAAATGACATTTAATATGTAAAAATTGTGAAAATGTAAGAGCGTCTAAACTTCGCATATTGCGAAATCCTTTATATTTTTTAGCAATATGGATTTCATCTTTTAAAAACAGCTGAAATCACTCATTTATGTGACGTCAGTGGGAAATGCTGCACCAGAAATATGGGAAACTTCAAGTCCGTTCTACATTTGTCCCTTCGTCCCTGTATTATATGGACTAATATCCATAGCCAGTTGTTTTAAAGCTGTTCTTTACTTTAGTCATCACGAGCTGTTTTCCACCTATTTTTTGAAATAAATGTTTTCTCTGTTGTGTTACTGAAGTGTATTTTTCTCGTCTCACTGTATATATTTGGAGACACATTTGAGATTTTCACCCATTAACGCGATTTGCGAGATCGTGTTCCATTGCAGTTTTTGTTTTTCTTAATGAGTGCTATCATCACCCCAAGTTTTCTGAAGGATTTCCAATGCACCCTGTCTATCTATGTTCGATTCTTATGAATATCTTTGATATTTTTTCATAAGATAATTTTACATGTTTTTTTAATTTAATTGGGACTTAAGAGTACCATCGCTCGTTAAAGGGTTAAAAAAATCTTTGTTTAAAAATTGTTCTATGGAATTTGAGTCCAAAATATGTGTAAATTGCAAATACATAACACAAAAAGTTAGCAACGTTTGATGAGATTTTCTTTAAAAAAAAGAAAAAAAAAAAAAGGTTGAAGTCAGAGGGTTAATACTTATTTTTTAATTTTATTGCTCTCTGCTATAAAAAATGAACAAGTTATCTGGCTTACTGCCAGTAATGTCCCTGCAATGCATTTTCATTTTTCACAGTAGATTTTATTGAAAATGCTACTTGAATACTTGATTTTATTAAATATTTTCATTTAATGTAAAAAAAAAAAAAAAAAAAAAAAAAAAAAACTTTTCTTTTTTTAAATAATGCGGCGTAATTTTATGTGTTTCTAGTTTTAAAATGATTGTACAGTTTCACTTTGAATATATTTTGATTAGAGTAATTTGTAAATCAAACGATTAGTTATTTCGTGGTAACTGTTCACTTTCACAAATAAATATTTTTATACTTTTAACAATTTATTGTTTTTACAGACATATACAATATACAGATTTATAATGCTCTATTTTAAATTTCTGGTTTGCTGAATGATTTACAGGTAGGGTAATTGCACTGTATCACACAAAGCTCTTTCGTGTAATTTTATTACCATTAAGCCTTTTCACGTCATCTCTTATGCTATATTAAAGAAATAATTTTTGAATGATATTCCTGGTGAACATCTCTCGAGAGAGAAAGCTTTTAAACACGCTATTGCCTACGAATCACGATCTTATGTTGCCTTTTTGACACGCACATACAGTTAGAGCTCTCCAAGATTATTAAAAATAAGTAACTTGAAATACATCATTTCGTATGTGGAAACCTAGCAAATCAAGTCAACGTATGCATTTTCCATTAAAGAACATCGAATTCACTTAAACACCCCTCTCTACCCCTACGTCGTAGTCTTACCCTTATTTTCATTCTAATTTGTTAAGTTAGCCCCGCGTCATCGTAAACTCAATCAGTAACCAAGGAAACACTAGGGTGTGCGCATTTTGTATCAGAATAAACATAGCTGGTACGTTTTATTTTTTATTATTATAACAGCCCCTTATGAGTTTATACGTCTAGCCTGTTAATGATTCCATAATGCATATAAGTCGCGGCTTGTTGAATAAATCTGATATTTTAAAAAGGTACTACCAATTTATACGAGTAAAATAATGACTATATCGTAGGCGCAGAAGATACACGATAAGAGATCAGCCAATCGCTGTTGGGATTATAATTACAGATTTACTCTCGCAGATGCGTTTTAAATCGGAAGAAACCTTCTGGCAAATAGCTTTTTATGACTTGTTTTACTTGCTTGTTAATTGACGCTGATATTTGCCTAAAAGCTTCTACACAAATGTCTTGATTTTTTACGAGGAATTTCTACACGAAAGCCTGCAGGTACCAAGATAAGAAAAAAATGTATTAAACGATTGGTTAATAAGGAACTTAAAGCTGAGGCTGTACTTTCAGAATGTAATAACCATTTATGTATTTACGTCTAGGTTTTCAAAACATTTATTAGCCAAGTTTATTATTATTAAAAAAAAACTTGGGATTTTGTTTATAATAAAGATATTTTAATGCAATTTTATTAATAGGAATACAAGTAACTAAAAAATATTTATCTTGAAGAAATTAATGTTAAATTTGCAATATTTTTATCGCTACATTAGTCCAGATATTACACTATTATAATACTACGAGGATATTTTTAAAACTTAACTATTTTTATTTCAAATCGGTAATAAAACACTTTGTTCATTGATATTAAACCATTTTTATTAAACAAGGTTGAAAAGTGTTTATGACTTTGGTTTGTCTGTTTGTCCGTCTGTCTGTCCTCCCTCTAACTCCTATAAATATCTATTGAATTTCTTGAAACTGATATATGTTATTCAAATTCACTGTCGGATGTTCTCTATTGAAAATGGAGTAAACACCTTTACTGGTTTGTGTACAGAGACACCTGAAAGTTTTCCAAAGCATTGTGTTCTAGGATAGGTATTTCCATAAACCATATTGTACTAGCGTTACTTTGCACAAATCTTAATGAAATTGAAATACGTTATCCAAGTACACTATCGGATGTTCCTCATTGAAAATGAAGTACATACCATCACTGGTTTGCATACAGGGACACCCGAAAGTATTCCTAAGCATTGCATCCTATGAGAGGTATTTCTATAAACAAAATTTGAAGAACTTTACTTCAAACAAATCGTAATAAAATTGAAATATGTTATTCATATGCACAAAAGTATGGTTTACATAGAATATAGTATGGTTAGCAATAGATTTACAGGGTCACACAAAAATATTCTGTTACATTAATGGGTATTATTAGAAGTTTGTTGGAATTGCATATTTGTTTATATTAATCGTTTTTATCGTTTTCTAAATGTTTTTAACACTTTCCAATAAAGTTGAAAAGTGTTAATGACTTCGGTTTGTCTGTCTGTCTGCCTATCCATGCTCTAACTCACGTAAATAGTCATAGAATTTCTTGAAACTTATATATCATATTCAAGTTCACTGTCGGTTGTTGCCTATTGAAAATGGAGTGACTATCTCTACTGGCTTGTGTACAGGGACACCCATAAGAATTCCAAAGCATTGTGTTCTATGAGAGGTATTTTTATGAACAATATTTTTTGATTCTTTTATTATACACAAATTTCAATGAAATTGAAATACGTTGTTCAAGTTCAATATCAGATGTTTGCTGTAGAAAATGGAGTAAATACCACCATTGGTTTGTGCATACAGAGACATTACAAAAAAATTATTCTACGGGAGCTATTTGTATAAACCAAATTTTAATAACTTTACTTCGAACAAATCGAAATAAAATTGAAATATGTTATTCATATGCAAAAACGTTTTCCGCCGAATGTAGTATGATTAGCATTAAATTTACAATGCCACACAAAAATATTGAGTTACATTGAAGGCTTTTATTGAAAGTTTTCTAAAATTGAATTTTCGTTTACATTAAGCCGTATAACACTTTTCAACATTTTCCATGTGGGAATATGATTTCAATTTAAATATTTATCTCTCCGACGGACCATATGTCTCTCTGTCTATCAGCCCGCCCTATCGTCCGTAAATATTTTCAGAAATTTTATAAAATTATATATGATGTTCAAATTCACTATGGAATACTCCCTATTTAAAATGACATTAATAGTTTCTGCGCAACTGGTTTATGTACAGGGTCACCCCAAAAAATGCCAATGCATTGTATTATAGGACAGACATTTTTATAAATTACATTTAAAGAGCCTTTCTATTGTAAAAATCCTAAAGAAATTGATATTAAATTTTAATATACTAAAATAATATTTTGTATAGAATATGATTTTGTTTTCCTTCAGATTTACAGAGCTAAACTAAAATATTCAGATACATTATGGGCTGCAATTACAATATAAGGACTACGTTGTCTTTAGTGTTAAACATTTTGAACACTTTCTAACAATTTTTAAGAATGATTCGGAATTCATTAAAATATCTATATACTGTATGTCCGTTGCGTGATTACGTAGGCAAAGAGTATTGAGTTAATAATCAATGCGTACCACATGATTTTGCGCCCTTGTTTAATAAAGTCTTAGAATAAAATATAGCTCTCGGTTTTTGCGTTTGGAACTTACTATTATTATTATTATCATTATTATTTAAATAAATTTAATATATCAAATATTTTAGTTGAAATTAATAGTGTGTGTAAAAGGCTGATAACTATTTTTAGTTAGGAAAACTCTACTTTTTGTTACTACGTTACCGGTAAGCTACGTTGCCACCGTTGCTTACTGGTATCAAAATATGTACCGTTAATCTGACCAGAAATATAAACAGCTGACATTTGACAATGCATTTGGTCAAGTAAGATTTGCCACATAAGCTTTTACATACACAATATTTGAGACAGAAAAAAAAAGAAAAGAAAAACAATATAATGCCCCGTACTAGTGCTTATATGTAACTTTAATCTCAAACTATATATCAAACTTTTACTGATACCAATAGGCTGTAACGCAAGCTTTTACATACACAAACCTTAAGGATTATGAAAATCTAAGGATTATGTTTTAAATACAATCTACTTAATAGAGAATCTTAATAATATATATAAATAGAAATTCTACAAAACTTACTACGTATTCTTAAGAAATATTATTACAGTAACTAATGAAATAAATACTTAAAATAATACTTAAAAATACAAATTAAATTAGAGTGTTTTTCTTTTTTCAGTAATTTAATATATATATATATATATATATATATATATATAAATAATTACACATTTTTATCTGTGTTATGAATGTATTATAACTAATATTCATTTTATGTAAGATGAGTCATATTTTTAAAAATTTCCATTCAACTATATAATTTATAATTCATAGCAGTCTGTAGAGAACTATTTATTTTCTCATTTATAATAACATGAATATTTTTTGCCTAATTATGTTTTCCATTATTCATAAGATTATCATCCGATGAAAAACAATTATTAAAACCTGAAAAAATGTGTATCAATAAACATAAATAATTTATCTTTTTAATCACGAAGTAATTAACTAGGAAGTACATATACTTAAAAGTTAATTAGGTTATTCGTAGTCACTGCATAACCACGCAGGGAATAAAGTTATAAAGGGTGAAGCGTCTGTATCAAGATTCTTACCGAATTATTATGAAGTCATAAATTGTTTCTTGAAATTTCTGCGCCTATTTTTATCACATTTTTTACAATTTTTTTTCTGTCGTTCATTACATATTGTTGCTTTAATACTGTCGCCTTATTAACAGAGTTTGCAAAATACGATATGCAAAATAAAAATATAAGTATCTAATTGCTAAGAAATAATAATTACTATGCGATGACTTCAAAACTTTCAAGCGTAATTAATTCTATTTTCTTTACAAAATTAATTATTTTGTTCAATTATATAGCCTTTTCCTTGACTGCATTTGTGGTGAGAGATGATAAATAAGTAATACAATTATTAATCAAAAAATTGAATATTTATATCAGATTTGTTCCCAATTTCCCTAATATATATATATATATATATATATATATATATATATATTCTAGAAAACAAATAGTTTTTAGTACACTATTTTAAATTTTTGAATCTTTATTTTATTAAAAATACGATACGTAAGAGTGAATTTGGATGAATGTTATATGTACTATTTTTCAAACAAAATACAATGTGTCTGTTAAAAAAAAAAAAAACATACGAGGTGTGGCTATTAAATAACGAGACTATTGCTGCTACAGATGAACTACGTATGCGTCAAATCCGAACAACCGACAGCTGTGCAGCGTAAAGCCTTCTCTTTCGATTGCAGCGCCTTCCGTGTTTGTAGAGGAATCAGTCTGGCCGTAACCTTCGTTTGTGTAAGAGGTGTTTGTTTCGTTTTGCCGAAAACGTGATGAGTGTAAAAGTAGAGCAACGAATTGTCGTGAAATTTCACGTGAAACTTGGTAAAACCGCTAGTGAAACTTATCTTTTATTAAAAGAAGTATATGGCGATGACTGTTTATCACGTGTGCGAGTTTATGAGTGGTTCAACAGTTTTCAAGATGGTTGAGAAGACATTGGATATGATGACCAAAATTCAAAGCGATAATGATCCTTGTTTTCGTCATTCATGGTATTGTGTACCTTCACTTGGCTCCTGAATGTCAAACTATTAATCAACATTACTATTTTGAGGTGCTTGCTCAACTCCGTGAAGGGGTAAAGTAAAAACGACCCGAATTGTGGAAGAACAAGTCGTGGGTTCTCCACCAAGACAACGCGCTGGTTCACACGTCATTGTCTATCAAGAAGTTTTGCAGCCAAATACAACATCACAGTTTTAGACCATCCGCCTTATTCGTCTGACTTGGCCCCATGTGACTTTTATCCGTTCTCCAAAGTTAAATCTGCATTAAAAGGAACATTATTTGAGTCAGTTAAATCTGTGAAAGAAAAAGCGGCACACCACATGCAGGAGCTCACAGGACAAGACTTCCAGCACTGTTTCGAACATTTTAAAATTCGCATGGAGCGTTGTAGGGATAGAGGAGGGGTGTATATTGAAGGTGATAATAACTAAACATGTATAAATTTAAAATGAAATGTTTTACAGCAATAGTCTCGTATTTAATAGCCACACCTCGTATAATGTTAAAGTTTATTAGCGAGGAAAATTCAATATAAATTTAATTTACACGTAATATCTAAGTTTTTCATGTTTGTTTTTATGTACAACTTAGCATTATTAGGACATATGTGTTTTGCGTACAATGCTTAAATTTCTCTTGAAAAAATGTTAAAACATTCTAATATTCATTAAATTAAATTTCTACAACCATAATTTTATCAAGTGTATTTTTAAAAATAATTTATTAAACTTTCTTTCACTTCATTATACGGCATAAACAAATTAATTGGATATTCCGCGGTCATTAACAATTTCCACGAGCTAGATTTAATTTCTACATGTAATATCATTAGTAACAGGTTATTTGAAAAGATTATTTTAACTGTCTGATTCACCGTAATTAAATTTTGTGATCATTATTGTATACTAAGGCAGTCCAAATTGCCTCTAAATAAAAATAATTCGTATCATTATAATTGATGAAAATTATGAAAGGTTTTATACACTGAACAATTTAGCACCTTAATATGTTTTTAATGCATACGTCTCTAATTTCGTATCTTAAATACTTTTTAAATGCCTTTCCTGACAATTTTAATAGTTCAAGGAGTTCATTAACGTAAAAAATGAAGATTTTGAAACTTTGTAAATTGCATTATTTTAATTTCCATATCCTCAATCTGTATTTAAAAACACGTTTTGTTAAAAAAATTAGGCCGTATTTTTGAACTTAAATTTTGTTTGATGAATCAGCCCTAAGCTTTAAAAAACTTCAATAAAAAGCGAAGAATTGACAATTAAATGATACGCCATCTGCCTTCTTCAGGTGATAATAACTAAACCTGTATTTGTCACAAATTGTTATGAAATTTACAGAGTTTATCGCTGATTAAGGGGCCGTTTCCCTACTTCGTGAAAAAAGTCGTGACAGCTTTACGGATATACATAACTTTATTTTTACGGCGAGTTACTGGACCACTTTTTGCGTGGCACTGCCCGTAATCTAGTGACAAAAATTCGTAAACTAAACATTTTATAATAAAAAATTCAATGTTTTAAAAATGTATATAGGAGAAAGAATAAATTTTAACATTTAAATTGTGGATAGACACTAATCCCAGAAATACTGCTCTTATTTGAATTCGAAAAATAAAGCTTAATCTTAATTCTGAAGGTGTGATTTTCGATAAGCACCAATTTTAATATATGTAGCATTAAATGTAATTCTAGTCTTTATTTATTTATTTTTTTTTTTTAATCAATTTTACAGCAGTTACGTATGTTTATTCTAAAACGAAGATATGTAACTGTAGCAATGCTAGTTTTTTCTTACGTATTCTTAAGGTCTATGCTCGGATGTTAATTATGTGAACTTATGCCAAGTTCAGGTTAGTTTTGAATGTTTTTAACGTTTCCCTACAGCTTCATAGAGGGTAGTTAGCAATGATTTGGGATATACCCAAAGGTAGTCTGGAGGCATACCATCTGAATTTGGATCAACGACAGAGGGTAATGCCTCCACATCTATAACCACTGAGTTATTACACTTTTGAAACACATAGGACAATGTAGCCAAGACTCATTTTACGTGCGCAAGTTTTCTTTAATATTTACAGCGATCTATGGTTTTCTCAAGTATTGAAATAAGCATGTCAGCACCACCAATAATCGCAGACTCTTTTAACAGTTATTAACTGTGCTAAAAGTCTCTCAAATGACTTGTTTTTCGGTTTATGTATAAATTTTTTTGCTGATAACTATTAAATAAGAATACCACTTTACTGTGAATTTTTAAGATATTCATAGATATTTTAATCAGGATGATGAGTTCTTCATGGTAATGGATTTTTAATAGTCACCTATATGAATATAGCCCGAAACGCCATTTATATATATAGATCATATACAACCATCTGAATTTATTCTTTAAAATTTCTAAATGGTTATATATATACACATAAAGTAAAACAGTTGTGATATATTGCTTGCTATAGTAGCCTCAACTGGATAAATGATATATCCTTAAACTGAAGATGTCTCCCACGAGGAGCTAATGTTAAAATTGCAATATCATTTATTAGAATATAAATTGGCGTTAGCTACTAGCTGGTAAAAATATATTAATGTTTTGACTGATCTTAAAAACTATCGCGTTCTAAATACTTGTCAAAACCTAGAGATACAACCAAATTTAATATTACTTTTATCTAACTTTTAAAAACGACTAACTTTTAACTTTTATCATTATCTAACTTTTTAAAACGCTTAGTTCGTACGGCTGTATTTTGTCTTAACAGTTTTATTAGTGCTAAAATAGCTTAACACCTATTTAACGGCTCTCAACTGCTCTCAACGACCCTAAAAGTTTACAAACAAACTATTTTATTGCTTTTCATTGTTGATCAATTTAGCACTCAATGATTTTGTCTAAACAATTTGCTTTCTTTAATCCAGCTACATTATACACTTATTAAAAACATGCAATCCAAGTCCGATGAGGAAACACTTTGTAGCCTTAAAAAAAATAAAGATATTACGCGTGTAATATTTCGTAATATATTGAAAAGAGAAAAAAAAAAAACTGTAAAAAAGTATAATTATTTTTAAATTTGTAAAATATATATAATATTTTTGCAGTTAGAAAAATATTATTATTGTTATAGTTTTAACCAAATATAGATTCCTCCATTGTTTACGCTTGTTAAAAAAGTACTCGACCTCGGCTCAAAACTGTGCAATTGAGTTAATACGAAAATGAATCCTATTATATGTTTTTGCTTCTTTTAATGTTAAATTTCCTGTATGCGAGTTATTGAAAACACCGATCTCCAACAACACAACAGTAAAAGAAAGCGACAGAACTATTTCTGGAAATTGATTTATTTAACAGCATTTCGACACTTAAAGATTTTTATGGAATTCCAGAAACTGCACCGCTTTCGGCAGAACCAAAAAGGAAGGAAGATTAAATCACAGTAAAAAGTATTCAGTTTTTCACTCATCCATTTATTCTATTAACATATTTGCGCAGCTAACATGCTAAAGTATACAAAGCAACAGATGATATTACTTCTTTTCGACGAACACGTGTATAGACTGAAACAATTGAAAAGAAGCTTAGGTTATCTTTTTAATACAATTTTTTCTACGACGTACCATTTACTTCTGAAGGTTTTTTTTTTTTTTTTCTTTTTTTTTTCTTTGTATGATTTTTCTTTTTGGATTAGTTTTTCATAAAGGTAGTATTATTTTTTTCAAAGAAAAAAACATTTCACAAATTTTTTTTTGTGAAATATCATAATGTTAATTTTGCGGATTATCCATTTGTTTGTTATTTTCTTACCAACATGTATTGTTTTGTTAAAAATACAATACTGAAAAGCTAGAAAACTTCGCACAAGCAGACTTATAATATTGTATCCATTCTACATGTGTAAAGTGAAACATTTCAAAAAAAGCTTCTGTTACATTTTTAATGCAAATTTTCCACTAACATAACATTTACTTCTGATGGCAATTTCTTTCTTTCTTTCTTTTTTTTTTTTTTTTTTTTCATGATTTTATTTTTTGGATTAGTTGTTCGCAGGTGCATTAATTTTTGGCAGACACAGTAAAATATTAAAATATAATAGCATTTTACATAGTTTTTCTTTTCTTTTTTTTTTTTTTTTTTAAATTTTTAATCCATTTGTTTGATAATTCTTTTAAATTTATTTTTCCCAAAACACAATGCTAAAGTGATGTGAAGGTTCACACAAGAGGACTTGCAATTTTATATCAATAAAAAATTTCTAAAAATTTTAAAAGTTTTTTTTTTTCTCTTTTAAATGAATGTTTTTAAAACATTGTTTTATACAAAATATAAATTTTTTTGGAATGGATTCGAAGATTAGTTTCATATATTAATTATTCAAAATTAACTACTATAATATTTTCTAAATTATTTGTAATTTTTCATATTTTCTAAGATCTGTAGTCTTTTTTTTTTATATGAACAACTATTCCTATATATTTGACAATAAAAATTATTGTTGAACATGGATATTCGAATTTGAAATTTTATTATTATTTTTTTTTTCTGTATCAAAGAATTTTCAGACACTTTTATCTAGATGGAACAATAGATTATAAAATTTACATTATTATTTTATTTATGAAAACAGTACATGAATTATTGAATCAATTTTTTTTGACACAACAATTCAGAATAAAAGTTATACATGCTTCAAATAATGATCCAAAACATGGTACAGATTAAGAAATATATTTTATTAAGAAAGGGAAAGGAAAAAATACTTATTTTATGTAGAAGTGTATTATTTATAATGCTGTTTGAATGGAAAAAATGCAGAAAATAAATTATAGGAATCTTATGATCTTGCATTTAAAACCTCCTAGCAGTTTATAAAACCTTTGCTAATAATACATTATTTATCTTTAAAATCCAGTTTCCCTGAATTTTTTATATTATTTTGACAGATTCCCATTAATCAAAATAGAAAAGAAAATATAAATTGATAAATGGTTTAAACTTTTTTTTTTTTTTTAAATCTTTCAAAACAGTTTTACGTTATTAATATATATTGCATTTTATGATTTTTTTAATATAAAGTAAAATAAATTATTATTATTATTATTATTATTATTATTATTATTAGACCTTTTCCATCTTCATTAAAATTTTCAACATTGATTAATTATCATTAATTAGTATTGAAATTCGTAAAAAAAAATAAAGTTTATATATTACGCAGCTTTTTTTTTTTTTCCAAAAGCAATTATAGTTTTTTTCAATCGTAAGTTTGCAGAATGCTTCTTAAAATTGTTACATTAATTTTTTAAGCAAATTAGAATACTTATATCTAACTAAGATTGTTTCGATATTTGCTAACAATTATTAAATACTTAATGCTGGTTATTGATTGTTATAACAATGATTAATTACAAGCAACATTTATTAGCATTATTTTCTTTACTAAATTTATTATGTTATCGTAACAATATAAATTTAACTTAATAAAAATTTATGTATACATATATACATATATGATTCGTTCGATATACACGAACTTTCAGAAAACAACTTAAAATTTCTAATGCGCTTAGAAAAGTCTCTTTAGTGTATTATATTCTTTTAAGGTTTAGACATCATTAAGTAATTTAAGATGATCCCTATCGCTACTAAAAATACAGAGGCTGTTCGCACATTTTTTAGACGATTTTATTTCGCAGTAAGAAAAAATCGTTTGCATGGAGAATTTTATTTTCACAACAGTTATATTTTTGGAAGTTTCATTTATCTTCTGATATTTAGAATTTTTGTTTAGATGCAAAAATGCGCTTTTAAAAAGGCAGTGGATGGAAGGATAGGTTTCCGCTCTTTCCAAAGAGAGTTTTTAGTGAAATCTTTATGAAAAGCATTTATCAGGAGAAAAATGGAAAAATGTCACAACAATAGATGAATCTTGGGTCTATTTAAGTGTTTGCAACAAAAAAAGATCAATTTATTATCACAAAAGTGGAGAAATTTTTTTTTTTGCTGAATGGTTCAAAGTATCAAAAGGAAGTTTTTCTAAAGGATTTATGATTGCCACTGGTTTTTCATACAAGCGCAAGATAAAAGCAAAAAAAAAAAAAAAAAAAAAAAAAAAAGTGACAAAAATGTCAAAATCAGCTCTAAATACTATCAAGAACATATTTTAATTCCAATTTTTAAAAATAAAAATCCAGATCTTTATCCACAATGCTATCAATCCGTTGAACTGTATCAAGACAAAACAAGCAGCCACACATCACAATCCGCAATTGCTTTTCTAGAAAAAAAATGGAACAAAAAACGGGAATTAAAACCATACCCTTCACTGATATTCCTGCTAAATCTCCTGATGTATCACTGTTGGATTTTTGTGTTTTTCGACTCTTAAAATCAACATTATCCAAACACCGACCTACAACGCTTTGTGGACTTTAGAAAGCCGTTCAAGAGGAGTAGAAAAATATACCTCTTCCGATATTATAAAAAGCATTATTATCATAGAAATTACGATGTAGAATGATAGTTAAGAAGAAGGGCTATCAAACTGAACGAATAAAATACGAAATATGAGTGAAATTGCTTTAGTACACTCCATCAAAATCGTCTAAAAAATGTGCGAACAGCCTCTGTAGTATATCCCGTTTACAATTTTTGCCCTAAATATCATGCCCTTAATCATGAATTTTTAACAGTTCGTTTAATTTATACAATTGCAAGCATTCCATTAATGTTATCAAGTCAATTTAACTTAATAATTATTGTTTCTATAATTACGAATGCAAAATATTATAGCATGCAATATTAAGTATGTCAAAACTAATTTTGAGAAAAAAGTTTTATTCATTTAAACTTGTTTAGATTGTATTAGAATTTGAAAGTATGAAATTACGGGTGCACTTGTTTTTGTGTGATACTTAAAATACATCAGGGTTTTTTTTTTATACTTTTATATATTTTAATAGTAGTAGTAAATGTATAATTAATTCTTTTGCATTTATTTGAAATTTATTCTTATTCACATTTTATTTATTACGTTTATTATTACTTTTTTCCCCCTTCCTTTTTTGGTGGATCTCTTTACACAGAATAAACATTCTAAAATATTATTAACACTTGTAAAGCTGAAAGTTTTTTTTTTTTTTTTTTTTTTTTTTTTTTTCAAGTTTAAAGCTATTTAAAGTATTGTTTACAATATTTTTTCTTTCTTTCTTTCTTTTCTTTTCTTTTTTTTTTTTTTTTTTTTTTTTTTTTTGAGGCTATTGACATTTAATAAAAGAACTAAACCAATAGCTTTAAAATAACTTTAAAGCTGAAAGTCAAATTACATTTTCAATGCATGTTACGCATTATAAATAGAGGTAGCGCTTTGATTTTAAAGCTTTTCTTTAACCATTTTTTTTTTTTTTTCTAAACCTAGAATACAAAATTGAACTATAATTATTTTATTCGCATCTGAATATTCTATATAAAATATTCATTTAGTTAATAAGAACACACAGACTACATACTGGTTTTCAATCACTTTTTTAATTGAAAGTTTGACTTAATTTTCTGCTTTATATTTAACATTTGCTCTCCAGTTTATTTTTAACATTGGCTTTAAGCCATATATTGAAATTTCTGCTAAATGTATCACTGCGGTAAAAATGGTGAGTATAATTAAATTTTTAAAATTGTTCGATTTTTACATATTTCTCTGTTATTTCGGTAAATGTACGTGAAAATTTAAGTATATTGAATTTTTTATCTGAAAAATACTTATCTTATATATATATATTTTCCATAAAATGTACTTTTTCTACATTAATAATAAATTAATGGTAATCAGACTACTTTAAATAACTTTGTTTGACTTTATCATCCTAAACTTTAAAATTGAATTAAAAAGAGATAACATAGGTGGCTTTAAATCTGCTTTTTGATTGAAAATTTGGGTTGATGTTATTGTTTTTATTTAACAATTGCACTCCAATCTATTTTTCACATTAGTATAATGCAAATGTATTCAAATTTTTTCTAACTGAATCACTTGGACGAAAACTGTAACTATAATTAGTATTTAAAAAAAATTCTATATTTATGCATTTCTATGTTACTTAGGTATATACTTGTAAAAAAATAACTATAATAAATTTATTTATATCGGAATAATATTCATTTCTCAATTAACTCTTTCTAAAAAATTTGTTGGCTCTTTTTTCCCAAATATCAATAACTCGCAGATAAATATTTTTACTGATATTTAACTGTTTAATTCAGACCGCCTCAGGCTCCTAAAATACTTAAGAAAATAATTTATATTTATTAGTGTGTAACATATATATATATTAAGATATTATATATTAGCACATCTTCTGCACGTATTTATCATCATATTAATATTTACTTTATTACTTTTTGTTTTTGTATGTTCAACTTTAAAAATATATAAACCTTTTTCTCTTTTTTTTTATTTTCAGGTGTGACTTCTTGTACAAAAGATACGCAGTAAGTATTGTACATTACTTGCTTTTATCTTACTTATGGATCGTATTCTTTTAAGGATTTAAACTTCACGTGTTTTCAGTAGATAAAGAAACACACGTGTCTCGGTAACATTATCACGATGTGCACGCTTTGAACTGGGATCTATCACGGTTTTACAGCTAATCTACTCTAATCTCTTTTATTCTGCAATTTGTTACAGGACGGAACTAATGAGAAAAGGGGTAGATCACAGCTGTGATTAAGGGGTAGAGAAGAGTTAATGAGGATTCAAAACGTGAAATGTAGTAAATGACTAGATTTTATGAAGATTGTTATGCTATTATGGCTAAAATAGTATGTTTTTGAGTGTTTTCTTGAATGGGAAATAAGTTTTAGTGAAATATAATATGAAAATATATTTATTCAAATCATTAAAATTGATGTTTAAACGGCAACGTACTTAATTCTTACTTTTTAAAATAACTATATATATATAAGTCTCATTCATTATTCGGAAAACAGTAGATGAAAGACGTATGTTAAACGAAATGGAAAAATTAAATTCAGATTCTTATAAATAAGGTTTCTTAATATATTTGTACATTTTTTGACATTTAAACCAATCACATTTAATTTATTTTATAATTGTCAGCCTCAAAGGCAGCGTGTTTTTTTTTTTTTTTTTTTTTTTTTTTTTTTATCCCCGTATGAATGAAAATGCTTCCCGCATTTTTTATGGAAGTACCTTCTACATCCAGTTTACTCCGTCCAGTGTTCAGATTTCCTCGTTCAATGTTTATCACAAAAAAAATACAAAGCGAATATTTAAATTTTTAAATCTGACGTTACGTTACAGTATAGGTGTTTTAAAAGGGAAATAGCTATTACACGCTTCAAGAATAAATCCTGTTTGTATGTTCTGTAAAGCATTTACATCTGATGATAGAAGTAATGGAGCGTCAAGAAAAAAATTAAAAGAGTACGCATTACACTGTGAAAAAATAAATATACCGCCTTCATCTAGAATGAATAAATGGTCATTTTCTAAATCCTTAAACTAGAAATATAGATTTCCGAACTATGCGCATAAGACACGCCGGTAAACTGAATAGATGAAATGGTCGAGAATTTCTAATCTATATATTTCTAGATGGTGAAACAATATTCTGAATCTTTTGTATTACTAGAAATTCTCGCTTTATTTTCTATAATTGGGTCATAAACCAAGACTATAGCTGCTGAAACCCACCTCTTGTATTCACATTTATTTGGAGATGTTTTCAAATAGGTTTGCCCTCGATAGTATAGGCAAACGCTCAAGAATTCTAATAGAGGGGTCTAGAATTCGCTTTCGAAGGGGACTAGAAAAAATTTTATAAGAAACTCACAAGGATGACATGGAACTATTTTTTTCAAGAGCCACGATTTAGATTCTAGATGTCAGTTATACAATATTTCTCAGTGTATTGCAATGCCTTTTACTCATAGCTCGGAAATCTAAATTTCTAGTTTAGGGATTTAGAAAAGGACCACCTATTCGTTCAAGATGAAAGCGGTATATATTTTTTTTCTCAGTGTATGCATATTTTTAACTATACATTCATTTTCAAAAGCATATTACAAAGTGAAAAAAAAATATATTATTCCATTTTTAAATGTTTATAAAGGATACACATTACTAAATTCCTTAAAATTCATTTAACTTTCAAAACTTACTAAAAAAAAAAAAAAAAAGTGTTTCATATATTTATAATATAATACAGTAAAGCACCGTTTATCCGTCCTTCAAGGGACTGACGTAAGGACTTTTAAATTAAAAGACGTATAATCGAAATTTTAATAATAACACTTTGATTACTACAAATTTAAGGACACTTGAGTAAAATTTATATGAAAATACTGATTAATAAAGTTTCTTAAGTTAGTAAATACATATTATACTTTTTAAAAACGTAATTGATTAAAAAAATAAAAATTAAAGATTTATTATGAAAAGCGAGAAAAATCATACTATTAATGCATGACTGGGTACTAATTACATAAACCATATATTGAGTATTGTATTACATTTCTTAAGAACTATGTGAACACATTTTGAATATTCATTATAATATATTGCGTATCTTTAATAATAAGCATACGATTCATGTTCTCACAGAAAATTATTAAATAACATTAAAAATCTTTAATATTCGTCTGATTTGCGACTTGTCTATGAGCATTGAAAATTCTACTGTGAATTCAATTGATTCTTTGATCAGTATTCTTCGATCTTTCCTGTGTTCCTCTATTTAAGATGCTTTCTAGAAAAATCGTCTTATTTAGAATAGAAAATAATGACAGGTCGAGAAGTTTTGCGGTTTTTATTAAAGTGGAAAAGACATATAACCGATATCAGTGGCGTATAAACGAAGCATTTTTGAATTAGAATGAATAGGAATGAATCGGGACTTTACTAAAAGAACGTATAAATGTAAAAGACGTATAAACAATGGACGTATAAACGGTGCTTTACTGTATAATATAATGCAGGCTTCAAAAGTATATCCTGATTGTATGTACGTGCTCTTATATCTGATGATATGAGTGATGAAGCATTGATTAGAAGATGAAAGGAGCATATTTGCATATTTTTAACTATGCATTTATTTTCAAAAACATATTAAAAAATGAAATATAAATGGTATTAAACTATTTTTTAAATGTTTATAATGGATAAACAAAACTAGAATTCTTAAAATGCATTTGCTTTTCAAAAAATACAAAATAATAATAATAATTATTAATATTATTATTAATATTATTATTAATATTATTATTATTAATATTATTATAAGTATATCATGCAATTAAATATAATAAAATACAGGCTTCAATAATAAATTCTGTTTCTATTTGTTTGATCTTACATCTCATTATATGATTGATAGAACGTCAAAAAAATACGTAGCATGATACGTAAAATTATAAGAGTGCGCATTATACATATCTTTAGCTATACATTAGTTTTCAAAAACGTACGACAACGGGAAAAAAAAAAAATGATATTATTCCATTTTTTAAATGTTTATAATGTATACATATTACTAGAATACTTAAAATGTATTTACTTTTTAAAGCTTATTGAATATGTGTATATATATATATATATATATATATATATATCACATATTTAAATATAATATAATAAAATGCAAGAATAAATCCTGTTTGTATGTACGTGCTCTTACATCTGATGATATGAGTGATGAGCCGTTAATAAAAATAAAAAAAAAACGAGTACGCATTCTATATATTTTTGTGCTATGTATTAATTTTCAAAAACATATTACAAAAAAAAAAAAAAAAAAAAAAAAAAGATGCGATTAATTCTTTTTTTTTTTTTTTTTTATTTATAAAGAAAAAAACATTACTAGAATTCTGAAAATGTATTTGCTTTTCAAATCATGCTAAAAAAAAAAAAAGAAGTATATTATATGTTTTAATTAAATATAATAAAATGAAATGCAGATTTGAAGAATAAATCCTGGTTGTCTGTACATGCTTTTACATATCATGATGTGAGTGATGAAGCGGTAACTAGAGGATGAAAAGAATACGCATTATACATATTTGTAATGTGCATTAGTTTTTAAAATCATATTATAAAATGAAGAAATAAATAGTATTATTCCATTTTTAAATGATTATAAAAGATACACATTACTAGAATTTTTTGAATATGTCTGCTTTTCAAAACATACTAAAACAAAATACATAAAAAATAAAATAAGTATATCAATTTAAATATAATAAAATAAAATGAAATTTCTTAATGGATAAAATTAATAAATATTATTCACTACAGATTTTCATTAAACATATTTTTTTCTTTTTTAATTTTTTAGAGTTATAGAGAAAAATAATGTGTGTAAAACATATAAAATAGCTTAAAGCGAGCTAATTTCCTTACCGTTTTTTTTTTTTTTTTTTTTTTTTAAGTATTTACGTATGTGTCCATGTCTATATCCATCAGTAATGCATTTTGGTTTTTACGTGGTATTGTGATACCATGGTGTCTGAAAAATATATACATATATTTACTTAAATGCTATCAAAATGAAGAAACGATTTTTATGAGTAAAAAATAGTGCTTGAAAAAATTATAGGCGATAACCTCAACGATAACCTATATAAAATTACTTTCATTAGTCTCAATAGTTATTATTATTATTTTTTTTTTTTTTCAGAGTTGACAAATGACCATTTGAAGATTCATTATTTTTTTGTATTAATGGAGCTTTAAAGCGAACATGCACATAAAAAAAAATAAAAAATCTCTACATATATATTTTTAACGTATTTTAAAAAGTAATTTTTATCACTTTTATATTTATAGGGGAAAAAAAAGTATGAGAAGCATATAGAAATAGCTTAAAGTAGCTGATCGACTTTCAGTTCTTGAATTTTTATTGCTCACGTATGAAGTCGTACGTGAGTATATTCAGTAACGTATTTTGGTATTTTACCATGTGTCGTGTCACCATGCTGTCTCAAAAAAATTGATTTGAGTGTTATAAAAAAGAAACCATTTACATGAATAAAAAATAGCACTTGAAAAAAATTATGGGCCATACCATTATCTATGAAAACTTTAATACATTGTTCTAAGAATTCATCATTTTTTAATTAAACCTGGAAAATAATTATATGGAAGCGGTTCATTTTGTAAAAATAATAATGATCCTTAAAATAAAGTGTATTTGATTTTTTCAGTGAATATACATGTATATACATGCATAAATATATATGAAAATGCTCTGAAGTTCATTCGATTAATCGATTTCTGTAAAGCTTTTATTTTTATTTTTAATTTCAATTTTTGTTTTGGCATCATCCTTTTCTCCAGTTTGTGTTAACTGTTTTGCATGTGGTTACAATGCTTCTTTCTCGTTTTCTCTTTGGTTTCCATGAAGATTTAAATTAATCTTTGTTTTAATTTAATATTTCACTTAATTTCTCTTTTTATAAGGTTCTGCTGCTTCGATCGGGGCGTGAAATGATATAAATTGCTATGATTAGCAATATTGTTTTACGAAATCTATGCAGTTTCCACAGCTTCATGAAGTACTCGCCCCCTGATGAGTATACTTCTAATTATAGGCATTTATATCCAATTAATTCTGTGATTAATTATTTGTTTTCTCTGTCATTAGTTTAATGGTCCTTTTCTATTATCATTCATGTCGGCGTAAGTATTTTAAGTTATTATTGTAACTCATTGGTTCTTAATATCTATCGCAACTTTTTGTGTCAGTCTTTCCTCTATGTTAAATTCAGTTCTATATTTTTGTGTGTTGTTATTGTTTTAGTTCTATTAATTGCTAAATTTTAAGATTAAATTTTATTACGTTATCTATCATTTATATATATATATATATATATATATATATATACAGGGTGTTCCGAGTGTCCTACACACCTCTCCTAACTCAAAAATGGGTCGGAATTTTGAAAAATGAATTCAGGAGGGACATCTTTTGGAGGGAAAAAAGTTTGGGTCCGGGGGTCTAGGGTGTCCACTAAGGAGGACAACTTTAAAATTTCAAACATGAAGGTATGTCTTGTGATATATCCCTGTAAACGTCTCCTCAAGGCAATGAATTTGATATAAATAGTTTCGCCCTACGATGCTTATTAAAGGAAATACATGAGTTTTTAGACCTTTCGAAATGTGTATTTTATACTTATGTATCCCCTTTAATGATCACTTCAGGAAAAAACTATTTATAGCAAATTTATTCTCTTGAAGAGACCTTTCCAGAGATGTATCACAAGACATAACTCCTCATTAGGTATTTTAAAGTTGCGTCACTCCTACCACACCCTTGACCTGGACCAAACATTTTTGGGCAAATTATGTCTTGCTATACATCCCTGGGAATATCTCTTCAAGAAAATGAATTTAGTATAAGTAGTTTTGTCCTACAGGGATTATTAAAAGGGATATATAAGTATAAAATCCATATTTCAAAAGTCTAAAATCTCATGTCACTGCTTTA
Source organism: Salticus scenicus (assembly GCA_963930645.1). Lineage (NCBI taxonomy): Eukaryota > Metazoa > Arthropoda > Arachnida > Araneae > Salticidae > Salticus > Salticus scenicus. Next base: position 219,870,468 of record OZ005653.1, on the reverse strand, counting down.
ATAATGATCGTAGGGCGAAAATATTTACATTAAATTCATTGTCTTGAAGAGAAGTTTCCAGGGATGTATCACAAGATATACCTTCCTATTTGAAATTAAAAAGTTGCCCTCCCTTGCTTCTCCCCCCCTCCCCCCCCCCTCTGGGCCCAAACATTTTTCAGCAAAAGAGGTCCCTCTCGAATTCATTAAATACGTGTTTCGCCATTTTTCAAAATTTCGACTCATTTTCAAGTTAGAAGGGGGGGGGGGGGGTGAAACTTTTGGTATATATATGCGGTGAGGAATATGGCAGAGTCGGGTAATATATATCTATCTGTATAGTTCTTCAACCTATTGGAAGCACGTCAAACGTCCTTACGGGGGGGGGGTGGGGAGTCAAATGTGAACGGTAATTTACTTTGTGTCAGTGAGAAGATCAGTTTTTGTGTAGTCTAACTTCTTTAATTTAACGCGATTGAAATTTTTTCTGAGGTATGTTTTCCAAATTATGTTATGTACTTACGAAACAGTAAAATGAGTAAAAATTTAGTACCATTTCCGGTCGGGGAGGCGAGTAAATAATTTGACTCTCATGAACTTATTTCTACCAACAAGTGGTTAATGTTGATTTAATCTCCCAGATAGCGATTCGAGTATAACGGAATATCAACTATTCCATATTATTTGCAATTCTTGTAAAACTTCAATGTTGATATTTTTTTTTTCAATACTATTGATTTTCAATAATAATTTCAAAAGAAAATGATTATATTGCAAATATTAATGATTTTCTGTAAACATACTACTCTATTTCATATTATCCTTTATAAGGAATTTGTTATATGTTTCCCTTCATAATTATCCCATAGTACCCGCTTGTTCCATATTACCAAAAGAAAAAGAAAAAAAAAACTTTTTTTTTTGTTTAAAATCTTTTTTTTTTTTTTTTAACTAAAATTTATGCATTTAAAATCTTTTTTTTTTTTTTTTTTTTTTTTGTAATAGAAAACTCTTAAAACACATGAACAATATTTAAAGGTTCACAAAAGTAGAATCCATAATGATAAAAATAATTCAGTTTATTACGGTGAGTTCACCTACTTTCTCCTGTATTAACATGACATGGAAAATAAACAGTGATAACTTTTATTATAATTTGATAAATCTCTTAAAAAATGAAGTATAATATCTTCAATATATGGAAATTATAAATTAAAATAAACAGAAAAATACCAAGATACGAACAGATTAAAAAAAAAAAAAAAAGATTAAATTAACAAACATATTGAAAATATTCAAAATTAGACGAAATGAAATAAGGGTAGGCTTGTCAAATTCGTAAATAATAATAATAATAATAATAATAATAATAATAATAATAATAATAATAATAATGATTTTAGTGAGATCTGATTTTTATTATTGCTCGGTAATAAATAAATAAACAAATAAATAAAAAGAATTTCCCTTCAAAGAAAATCAATGATTTGTTTTCTTTTTTTGTAAACGATTAACAGTTTTCATAATAAAACAATTTAACTAATAGTAGTAAAGCCTTAAAAATTGATGCTACAGCTAATTAAAGAATTTTTTAGAAGGATTAGAATAAAATAAAAAAAGTTCGCATGCTAAATCAATATAATTTATTAATAAGAAAGCACCACAGAACTGGTGTTGTAAATTATTACTTACAAAACTTTCAATAAACACCATAAATTGCAATAAACTCGCAACAATTGTTTCATGTCGAAAGAGCACACGACCTTTCATCAGGCGAACAAAGTAGGCACGAGTGCTGCAGTCGAAGCTGCAGCGTTGGTGTTTATTCAAAGTTTTGTAAGTAATAATATACTTTATTGTCTCGGATTAATTTTATTTATTTACTTATTCTATTATTTGTAGCAAATTCAATCTGAAGTTTTTATTTCATACCTTGCAATAAATTTGTACTTGGGTCTTTATTTTGAAATACTTTTGTGTATATATAATTACAATTACTATCCTAAAAAAATAATATGTTAGCAAAGATGTCATAATACTAGTAATAAACAAATATAAAACTTTTTTAGAATATACTGTAGAAAATTTGTAATATAATTTCAGAATCACAGAATGTTCAGCTAACAAACAACATAACTATGTACTTAAGCCTTACACAAAGCAATGTAAAGAAATGAAAATTTTTAAAGAACTCAAATATTCGTTAAGCATCCAAAATGAAGCTTTTGTGATTATTGTCTCCTCGATCATTGAACCATATCTCAAGAACACAGTACATAGAATTCTGATACCAAAAATGTAAGATGATCGCCTAAATGCAAGATTGTACTTCTTTGTTTGCATCAGATTTATATTGTCATGACAGAAAAGGATAAAATTTCTTTCAGTACTTAGCCAATCAGCTCTTCAAAGAAGAGAAAATATCATTCTATATCGCAAAAGCAGCCCGTTTAATTTTCCTAGGGTTACACTTTTTGAAGAAGAAAGAATGAAGGCCTGACAAAAGAATCAGCCGATCCATTTTCTTAGCGTGAGCCTTTATCCAAAGATGATAAACCTGATTCGAAAAGCGGCAGAGTTCTGCATAAAATTTTGTAGATTTCAATGAAGATTTTGTTTCTGATTGATGTCGACTACCTTTAGGAAATTATATGTATGAAACATTAAATATAGAAACAACAGACCATAAGGGTTTTCGTAATAATTTTACTTCTTTTATCTCGGATTTCTGAATTTGTAATTATTATAGCGTCAAATAATTCTTATGGAAAATAATAATAGTATTTTTTTAACAAACAAAGAAATTTTACTGTAATAAGATAAACGTTCACACGTGCATATATGTGTAAATATTTCTTATTATTCTTATGCTTTTAACGTACTTTTTTTTTCTAGAAATTATTCAGCATAATTATAAAAACGAAATATTTCCATTAGAATCAGCTATTTATGATTGTTCAAGTTCGCAATAATTTTTCATTAAAAAAATTGTAAAAAAAAAAAAAAAAAAAAAAAAAGCTTGAACAATTATTTTTGTTTTTTTTTCTTAATGTTATAGTTGTTTTAATTAATCTCTGTTGCCTATAAGGGGTGGTTGGTAGAGTCCCTGACTCCCACGCGGTAGAGTCCGTGTTCCATCCAGTACAAAGCATGGTATAAAGTTCCGAGTATTGAAGTAAACATATTTTATATCAATATCTTTAATATTGATTTATGGTTAATTTACTATATCTGTGAAGTCTCAACTCACGTTCTTATTGATTTTATATCTGTTTTAACTAGAAGCTTTAAGTACATTTTTTATTATGACATTTAAAATTTTTATAACACCTTTTTTTTTCTTTAACATGATGTCATTTTTTTTTTTTTTTTGTTTAGCTTTATCAGATAGTATGCCTATAAAACCTACATAATCAGAAACAAAAAGAAGAAATTTTTGAGCTAATGTAGCTGATCTAACATTCTTTAACAAAGATAATTAATTATCAGACTTTAAGTTGTCGTTTGTTTAAAAGCTTTTAAGCTTTTTCTTTTCACCATTAGCAAACCTTTATTATGTATTATACTTTTAAAGTCATTTCTTTTAAATAACCTATAAAATGTTTTATCTATTCCCCCTCTTTTCATCCACTCTGTCTAATTTTTTTTTCGTCATTTTTATAATAACTTCGAAATTGTACAATATCTGAAGTGTTTTTGATTGGCATTACGTGATATCAAAGTCTTACAGCAAAACTAACTTTTTAATACCAGTTGTTTCTCTAATTGTTGCCCCCAGACTTTCCCGTCTCAGCGAACCTTGCCGTCTGCTGGCTAGTGATAGCAGCTTGATGAATTGCCTCTCCATGCAGCTCTATACGGCTTTGTTTACGGTCTCTTGAAGCTAAAGCATCTTTGTTATAGATATCGTCTTCCGATTCATTAACTGTGTTTCTATATTTCTTTCTTTTGTTTTATCACATCATATTTTTTTATATATTTTTTATACTTATCATTATTTTTGCGTGGATATTTTCTTGTTTTTTGTTCTCTCTTTTCTTCAATATGACAAGTTGATGGATATTTCGATAATGCTCGTGAAAGTGTCTGATTTTTTTCTTCTTTAGTTTTCATCGAAAGAAGAAGAAAAAATAACTAATGTGAAAAAGAAAAAAAAAAAATATATATATATTCTAGTTTTATTAAAATTGAATTTCACATTTCAATATATATATTCGAGTTTCTTTCTTTCTTTCTTATTTTTTCCTAATACAGTCGAACCTCATTAACGTGAACACTGTTAACGTGAATTACTTTTAACATGAACTGTTTCTACTATCCCCGCAATATGATGATTAGTTTAGTTATATGAAGATTAGGTACTGATAACATGAACACATTTTTTAGCCCCCATGAGATTCAAACTAACGAGGTTCGACTGTATATAGTTATTATGAATGTGACATTGAGAAATGAAAAATATTTTCAGCATTTGCAACGTTTACATGACATTTTAGCATATTTTTCAAGAAATGAATATTTGTTTTATAAGCAGTTGTAATTTAAACTTAATATCTAGGATCTTTATTTCTATTAACAATTATTTAAGCAATAGAAATATATAATTCCATAGTGTATACGATACATATAATTTATACAGTAATAACTTCAAGAAACAAACATTGATGCTGGTTGACGCTATTGATGCAGGTTGATGGAAAGTGCAGGGTTTGATCGAAAATCGCGCTAATAGACCTAGTCATTCAGAGCTCTACTAGTTTCTCTCCGACACTTCTGTTAATACAGGATAACACTCTTTAGAAATACCCTCCTCGGGGACCGTCCTATCCAGCCATAGGTCCTTAATTAAAATAATAATAATAATAATAATAATAATAATAATAATAACTACACCAGTATATTTTTTTTTTAAAGATTTTAAAACAGAAAAAAAAAAAGAATAAGATTCGGTCAATTAAATTTAATTGCAATGGAAAAAAAAAATGAAATAAATTATTTCATCCTTTAATCAGTCAGATTAATGAAACAAAATATATATGCTACTTCGTTAGCAAATGCTATCAATTTGAAATATAAGCTAAAATTGTTCCGGGTTGAAATGGTTAAACACGATCGTTAATCAAGCGAAAAATTTTAACAAAAAGTACACCGTTTGCAAACATACTATACATAATAATTAAAAACAATATTTAAAAAACACATAAAATCCTAAAGCATAAAAATATTTATAGAAATTAAATGTTTAAAAAATATTCCTTTCCAATTCAAACAAAATAAATTATTTATGAAACAGTGTTCTACACTTGAGTATTTTAAATTCTGAATTACACAATTTTACGTACAGAATTTAGAAGCATAGGTTAAAGAATACACGCGAAAAACATTTATTATATTTTATTTATAAACAACCTTTTCTTAAAATTTAATACATCTTTACCTTGTAAATATTATTATATAGACAAGAATGAAATCTTTACTACGATATATAAAGTTTTATTGCAAAAATTCTAGAAATGGTATAAAATTTTATGCTTCTGACATTTCAAATTACGTATTGTTTTGCGATTTTATATCGCAGACCACGCCTTTTTCTCTCTCCCCAATGTATTTCCTGGTTAAAGTAAATTCCGATTTTCTCGTAAATATCTTGTTCCTTTTGCCGAAAAAGAAAATTTTATTGCCTTTGTGATGAAGGAAATGCGTAACAAATCTTTTTTTGTTACATGTATGTTAAAAAGAAAAAGAAAAAAGAACATTGCGCATATTTTATGTAACGTAAAATATTCATTTTATTGCACATTTAATTTTTTTTTTTTTTTAGAAATATCAAATTTTTTTATGAATGAAATAAAGCAAACTAGGACATGAACGTAAAATGTTTCTAAAAGGTTAAAATGTTTATGTGTTTGAAAAGGATTGTTTTTTAATTTACTTTTCCTTATTCTCATTTAAATTATTGCAGTAATATACAAACTAAGATTTATTGCATTCATTAACAAAAAGTAATATATATATGATGCAGGAAGCACGGAAAATTAATATCTAAAATAATTGACTGATGCTGCTAATGACGATATGCTGGGACATTAAGACGTCCAGTCATATCCGGAGCTAGATATCCCATATACTTCATAGACGTACCTATATAAGATCTATGAGAAAGCCTCACTGGGAGTTATTAAAATTGGCTGAAAACCAAATAGTCATCACCGGCTCGACTTTTTTGGGTTAGCGGGTCTAGTGATAGAATTGGATAAGAAAAACAATTAAAGAAATGATCATATACATATACAATAGGAATATGTAAAATATCAGATTTGCCAACATATATATTTTATTCCAAAGCATTCTTAGTTCAATCTTTTCTTTCTTTCTTTTCTGTTATTTTTTAATACCATTCATTTTTAAGTGTAATTTTTTTCGTATTTTATCGTTGTTAAATATTAGAGAAAAATATTCTACAAATAAAGTTGTGTGAAATGAAGGCGGTGTTAAAAATGCTCCAGAATAAGTTATAAAAGTCGGAAACTCTCTACAATTAATTGTATTTTTAAATATGAGTTATCCAGTATGTAAATACATTCAGTATGAATGCCCATTAACAATATTTTGTTACATGGTTAATTGTCTTTTACAAGATTATACTATATTCGTATATAATTCTTCTTTTATACCAATAGATCTACAAAGAATTGTGTTATAATAACAAGATTCTTCCTGATACATTATTTATTAATTTTATAGAGTAATTCAATATAAATGTAGTCTTGTGCACAGTCGGGGATATTTTTACTTCGACCAGTATTTTCTAACAATAGTCTCTATCTTACCTGATAATAATTAAAAAAAAAAAAAAATCTGTAAAAATACCACATTTCAGCATGTTAATAGTCAGTATTACACTTTCCTTTTCTGACACTGCCTTCGCCATGCAATTACCCATATGGTTGGCTGGTTGGTTGGTTCGGTTTAATGCCACTCTAGTACTGCACAATGGGTAATTTGCTACGGTCTAGAACGCACCCCTGAAGATGATCCAGAGACATACCATCAAATTTTTTATCATCCACAGATGGGGTGACTCACCCGCTTCGGTGATCCCCAGAAGTATAGTTTCTTACCCTTAAGAATATACAAAGAGAATGGAGAGAAAGAACAGAAACGGAAAAAACATTTTCGAAATTTTAAAAGAAAATAAATCGAACATGTTAATTGCTTAATTTATATTTTACAGAATGAAATCTAACTGCGACAAAAGATACTATTAGAGAGAAGACCTGTTTAAAAAAATAATTTCGATGTGTTGTACGAATTTTACATAATTAAATATTTTTGTGGCAAAAAAACTTTGTTACATGGTTAATCATACAGAAACTGTGGCTCGCTATTGTAATTATTCTTTTTAGGTTTATTTTTAATCTTTATTTATTTTATTTAAATTTTGTAATTAATTAATCCAGTGCCCTGTACCAATTAATATTGTATATAAAGAAGGCGGAGGAAGATATGGAATGTATTTAAATCTGTAAGCAATATTCAAAGATGAAATGGCAAATGCACTCAACACCAAAACGAATATACACTTGAACATATAGTGATTCAATATATGTTGATATATATATTTTTTTAATTTCCAACTATCTATAAATTAAAAAATTACTAAAAGTTTTACTTAGAGGGTAATGAAAAATAGTCGGGTAATGTACAAAGTTCCCACAGCGACACCTTTTAGCACGTGACTCTTTGATCACTATTATTTAAAACTAACTAATTAGTTAATTTAATAATATTAATTTTTAACAAAAAATGCTACATAAAATTATAAGTTTGTAAACTCATTTAGAGATTTGTGCAACTATATGGAATATTTAATGAATATATATAACTTCAACCATTTGTCATTTTATGTAATACAGCTAGCAACTTTTCATACAAGGAATTTTCTATAACATTTTTAAATTTACTTAATGATAGAAAATGACAGATTTATATTTTAAAACAGTAGTGATAAATCTGATTTACAAAAAGAGAAATGTTGGCAGCAAATTTATTACATTAAAATGTATTAATTCAATTTTCGTTAATTTTTATATAAATTTAAAATATATTTGGATATTTTAACATGTGTTACTGATATTTGATTTTAAAAATTTGATTTAACAAAGGTATAATGCTCGTACTAAATATATATATATTTATATATATACATATATATGAATGTATATCCGCCTCTAAAGTTGTATATTATATAAAGTAAGCCTAGAAGATTTTGTGTACAATTTAACAAAACGTTATTAAAAAAAAAAACTAAATTTTAATTTTTTGCTAAACTGTTGGTGCATAGCTTTGAAGTGATTCCTCTTCTACGCAGTCATATTACTATTTTGTTTTTATACTACGATTTAAAGCAACAGCTGTAATAAAACCAAGAGAGTTATTTTTCACAATCTCTCCTTGTAGTTTAGGAGAGATTGCGCAAATTGATAGAAGAGATTGAGCTTAATTTTTCTTAAATGACAGTTTTTGTAAACAAATATTTTTGTACTACATGTAGGTATTTCAATTTAATAATAATAATAATAATAATAATAATTATATATATATATATATATATATATATATATATATAACAGAAAATTAAAATATTTTTTTTTAAATTTTTATTTAAAAAAATAAAATAAAATAAATTAATTAATTAAAGAAGCAGTTAAAAAAAACAAGACTACATAATAAAAGTAAAATTTAGTTTCTAGAGAATATGTTTAACTCAAAATTAATAAAGTTCCTGCGTTCCTTTTCAGTTTGAATGGCTTCTTGTTTTTGACCTAATCCTTCGCTGTCTATAATCGTTGCACTCGTTGTTATAAATGATGCAACTTTCAAGCAACCACCTGCCACAAGTAAAATTTATAAACGAGTTCATGGGAAATCGTTCAATTTAAAAATGTTTTGCAATACTATCATTCTATAAAAATTTTTAGAAAGGATTTTAAAAATTTAAGCAAACAGTTTTGAAAACAAGACAAAATAAACACGTTTAATCTTAGACTGTTCAAGCAATGAACATGCATATTTAATTGGGCACTCCGCTATTGATACTGTGGAACAACTTGGAGTTTCAGAACTCCCATTGTAGTCCTTCCTGTCGATACCTTATGTGCGCAATCTCTGCTAGATTTCCCTTATAACTAAATTGAATGATACTTCAATTCGTCAAATTATATTCATTTTAAGTTAGAGTGAATACAATTTCAAAGAAAATGTTATTTTAGCATTGAGTTTCGAAAAATATATAATGATGTGAAATTCGTACTCACATGGAAAAAATTGCGCAAGAAAAAACATTACACTAGTATGTAATAAGGGGATGTTGGATAAAATAAAATATATCATTATTGAAAGCATTAAACCTTATCTACAGCTTTATATAAACAAAGACAAATAAAATTTAAAATTTTCTGGGGAAAAAAAAATAATGTAATACTCTATGCTAACAAGTTTTAAGGTTTTTCCTGGAGTATCACTTAATTTTGATGCGCTTCAACGCATACGTATACAATCGTAATTTTAAGTCAGTAATTAAAATACAGATATATTTATATGAGTCACCATCCCTTTAACTCAATATTACATTTAACTTTTTTTTTTCTTTTTGCAGTAAACCTTATTTTATTTCTTTTTACATAATTATGTATCTGATATAATATAAAATACTAATTTCTTTGTTATGTAAATCATCAACAACAACAATATACCATGTATATATATATATTTTTTTTATTCGCACTGCATGCCCAAAATGTGGTCTCTTTTTATATAAAAATAATTACTTACCTTCATATTATTTTTATACGATATAAACACGAACTTCGATAAATTTAATTTACCATAATTTCTCTTAATTTTATTCAAACTTTCAAAAACTTTTGAAAATAATATTTTTAGATTTTATTCAAAAATAGAAACACATTTAAACGAAAAATAGTTGGGAATGTTTATTCTCCTAGGGCTATTTTTTCAGTTTAAATCAGGTGAAAAAACTGCAGAAACAGCAAAAAGAATTTTTTTTTTTTTTTTTTTTTTTTTTTTTTTTGTATGTAACTGGTGTCGTCATATGTAAAATGAAGCGAGAAATTTTTCTGCTTTTGTATTGTTTGCTTCGAGAAACATCTAGAAAGGAAAAAGTAAATGTTTTTGTGCCAAAGTAAATAAAAAAGGAAGAAAGTGTAGAATATGAATTTTTATATTCTCGAAGGGACAAGGGTCTGATGGCAAAAAACTACGCTTCAAACAAAACCTGTATTTTTTCGGTTTCAGTACTATTTTATTTCGTTTTTTTTTTTTTTTTTTTTACTATTCGATTAAACTTTTTTCAGTAAATTTATGTAACATAATGTTAATTCTGATGTATATATCATAAATACGATGGTCCATTAAAGTTGAATAAATGTCAACGATTTTTTTTTTTTTTTTTTTTCAAATTTTTCCAAATGATTGTGAAGTGAAGTGACTTTTCTGTATGAAGTTACAAAAGTTTTTCATTTAATCTTTGTTTCATTGTACAAGTGTTTTTAGATGAAAATGAATGATGAGATGATTATGAATCATTTAAAAATTTTTATTAATTAATAAATTAAATTAAATTATTATTATTATTATTATTATTATTATTTGACGAATACATTTAATATTTTAAAATATTTAATATTTTGTAATATGTAATTAATTAACAATGTTTTTCAAATATGTACATACAATATGTGTTAATATCTCGAATTGCACAAACAGTGTTATTTAATCGCCGAAAATTATTAGAAAAGTTATCTTTTCTGAATTATTAACATTGAAAGCTTAAACTGAGTCAGAAGTAATGCCAGAACTGGATTTGAAAACATTCCTAAAAGGTGAAAATAAATAAGAAAATTAATAAGTACAAGACTTTGAATAAACACCATAATATGTAATAAATTCCCAACACTTATTTTGGGTCAAACGAACACACGACCCTTCGTCTGGCGAAGAAAGTAGGCACTAGTGCTGCGGTCAAAGCGGCAACGCAACAGTTAATAAAATTAACCAAAAATTACATAAAATTAAACTTTTGATGAAAATAGAAGTAAAAAAAAAAGAAAAAGAAATCTAAAAGAAATCAGCTTAAAATTTATTAAAAATATTCTAACTATTATATTTCTCTTTAATTATAGTATTTCGACAATATATATATATATATATATATATATATATATACAAATTTTATATATGTTTAATTATAAAACAGAATATCTCCACTTACGGAAATTCATCATTAATTGCATTTTTCTTGAGAAGTAATAGAGTAACAACGGATTTCTTTTACTAAAAAATAATCAAGTACTAATGACTTTTTATTCATGCATTAATTAAACTGAATATATTTGAAGTGCTTTGGTCATCAAAATCATGAATCATTAGAAACCAGTGACTGATCGTATATTAGAAATTTTAAAAAATAATTAATCAGGGGAAGTAGTAATTAATGGTTTTCGATGTTCAAAAGCGTCAGTTTCAAATGCCTTAAGGTGTAAGATTTTTGAAAGGTTGTATTTGTTACCATGTTAAGGTAACTGGTATTACACAGACTCTAAATTAGAAATACTTGACGCGTGGTTATGCTATGCATTCATTCGTCAAGGTTTTCGAATGGTTATTATATACACTCTTTGATCCATCATTTTGTCGGAAATTGCGAATGTGAATTACAAAAGTTAATTTAATCTGTAATCAAGGTTACGCTTCATTGTCAATTATTTAATTCAAGTGGAGAGAATATTAATAACATGCAATGATTTTTTGTTATTCAATATTTTTAAAGACTTGTTATAGCTGAGTGACAATACCCTTAGCTAGTTTAAAATTAATTATATATAACAGATCTCCGATGTTATGTATGTGTGGATGCTGTAGAAATATGATCCAAGTTTTGTTCTATAGCTTAATAAACACTTGTTTCACAATAAATGATTTATTTATGTATTTAATCTTATTATATCATCGATACAATGCTTATCATTCGATATACAGTGATAACAAAAATGTCTGATAAAAAGTACTTTGTTTAATGCTGTAGAAAGAAGTTGCTTGGAAATCTCAAAGAAACTGCTTCAATTAACTTTTTGAAAACTTATATTAATTTAATATCCCTGTCATGTAATATAAAATTTTAATTTGATTATTGAGGAAAAATAATCTTTCGTAAATTAATATTTTTAGTATAAAATAATTAAAGAAGTAATTAAGAGTATTTAATATAAATGGCGCACTTAGAAAATATTTGGATATTTATTATCATAAATGTTTTATGATTGTCGTAACAATAATCAAAATTTATTATTGTACTACAGATTAATGTTCCATTTTCCAATTCATTAATTCTTTAGTATTTCGTTGATTATACAGTTTTTAGCTTTAATATATATATTTCACTGTGAAGTCTGGTCAAAAATAATCAATTACTTTCCTTATTGTAAAAATGTACTTCAAAAAAGATATGCTAGGCATTTTACGCTAAAATATTTGTTAGATTAGTCATAATAAAAACAAAATATTTCAATATAACAGAAACAAGAGTGCATATTATTTAATAAAATTTTTATTTTAGTATTTGGCAATATCAGATTACTAAACCAATATTGCTATAGATTTTAGTATTTTTTCAGTTTTATTTCTTTGTTTCTTTCTAGAATTTCTAATGTTTTATACATTTTTGAAATCTTTTATTCTTAAACAATTATACTTTGTTTGAATAAGAAAAAAAAAACTATATACTTTTCAAAGATTTAAATTAAATAAACTTATTTACATTAAGTTAAAATTAAAAACTTGTTCGATATTTGAAATTATATTAGAAAATATTTATAATACTTGTTTACAAAACATGTTCTGTCGAAAAAGTATCTTTGGAGCAAAACTGAATACTCCCCTACTTTCATGAAAGTACTCACAAGAGAAATTGAGTTTACTTTTATTTTTCTATGTAAACAACATTTTTGTCAGTTTCAATTAATTTTTTTTCCTTCGTTTACTGGTGAAAAAAAAATATATTTCATTAACTTTGAGTTAAACCAGAGCACTTACTGAAAGTAAAAATTGTAAAGGTAAATAAAACTAAAAGACAAGTTGGTCTACACATAAAATATGTAGTTATTGTTTCTTAATATATTTATTTTTATTTCGTTTTTTCCTTCTTCTTTTTTTATGAAAGATAAATGCCTGATTTTAGTAGAGAATTTATAAGTGATCTATCTTTACACCATATCTGTCAAACAATTTAAAAATTGAATTATTCAGTAGAACAACAAATGATTATAGTAAGAACAGTTTTAAAATATAAAAATAGTTTATGTATATATTTTTTTTCATATTTTTAATAAAAATATCTCTAATAAAACTATGCTTTTGGTTCTTGTGTCTAATGTTTGCTTTCCATCATTTGTTTTCTTGCATTCTGCGATCATACAATCATTATAAAATTATACGTATACATAAACACACACATATATATATATACATATAATGGTTCACTTTCCATTCAATATCTTTTTTATTTGCAGATAATAATCCAGGAATTACGTTGTGGTAACTTTGATGTGTTCTATTCCGCTTGATTAATAAACTCAATTAAATTAATTGTTTTCATTTAAGAATTTATGTAATTTTAATTTTAATTAATTCAGAAATTAATTAAATCTTAATGGTTGCTTTAGATTTTGGGGGCATATAATCATCTACCTTTTAATTTATAATTTTTTAATAAAAATTTTAATATATATATATGTATATATTATATATTAAAATATTTTAATATTACATATTAGTCTTGGAAAATTATTAATAAGTTTTTAAAAAATAGCAAGAAATAGTGAATACATTAACATATTTTTGGGGGGATTTAATAATCAGAAGAAAATAATATACACATTTAAATTATATTAATTAAAAAATGAAGTGAAGTTACTACTTAAATAAATTAAAAAACCTTTTACTACCTCGTTGTTGGCCGTTAAATCTTTCGGTCGGGATCCCGACTCTCATCAGATGGCTTCTCTGTGAGTGATTCTGATTCTTCTGTCGGTTTCTGCATCTTCAAAATATGGCGCCACCTTCTATTCGCCACCTTCACCACTGGAAATCAAAATATAGCGTTAGCCAAAACTTTTTATCAGGAAAACATAGATATAAATTTCGAACAAGCCACTAAAATAGCTAATTACGAAGAATACAATTACGCCATGTTCCGGGAGTCGATCGAAATAACAACCAATAAAAACGTTTGTAATGACAGCAGCGCAGTAACTCCAAATAGAAGGTGGCGCCATATTTTGAAGAGGCAGAAACCGACAGAAGAATGAGAATCACTCACAGAGAAGCCGTCTGATGAGAGTCGGGATCCCGACCGAAAGATTTAACGGCCAACAACGAGGTAGTAAAAGGTTTTTTAATTTATTTAAGTAATATACACATTTTTATTCTTTTTGCAAGCTATGAAAAAATATCTTGGGTAATCGATATGGATTAATCGTACTTTTTTGACCATTGCTATAAAAAAGCAACCATGGAAATTAAATATTATTATTATTATTAATTTTCATTGATAAAATTCACAAGACCCGTGAATTCTTATGTCTCGCCTCTCTTTCAAGTTAATTGTTTGATTATTATATATTCTACAAATGGAAGAAAATAAGAAAAAGTAATTAAAAGTAATAAATCCTAAATAATAATAATGAAAATTTAGATTTATTGTAAACTAAAATGCGTGTTTTAAAAAATATTGTTATAGCTATGTCTACGTTGTTAAGCTCTGATAATTATAAATATTTATTGGTGCGGAAGGATTTGGAATAACTTTTGAGCAAAATACGTAATAAATACGATTTATAATAATAATAATAATAATAATAATAAAACATTTCAGAAATTTAACATTTTCAAGAAATAACATTTATTTCTTGAGTCTAAAGTAGAATTACATTTTAATGTGCTTTCTGACATGAGCTATATAGAAACTATTCGGAATTAAGAGAATTTGTTAAGCTATTTTAATCTAATGCAATTTCATTTGACCTTTAAGAAAGAAAATGAATATATATATATATATATATATATATATATATATATATGTGTGTGTGTGTGTGTGTGTGTGTGTATATAAATTCAAGAAAATATGTTTTTGTATTAAATAAGTCAAAATAATAATAATAATAATAATATATGTATATATATATATATATATATATATATATATATATATATATATATATATATATATATATATATATATGTATTAACAGAATTATACGGAAATATTTCGATATATCCATGCAAAATAAAATACCTTAATACGTTTGTAAAAGCAATATTTCTCCGTATGAAATATTAATATATCCGCAGCTTATTTGTTCATCTCTTGCTGAAAATGCAGATAAATTGATAGATGCCAAGGCTGATAAATTGATTTCTCTGTAGAATTCTCGGAATAAAGTAATGAATTTTTTTTTTTTTTTTTTTTTTTTTTTTTTTATTCATAAGAGCACAATTTGCTTTTTTTTTTTTTTTTTTTCTACATGAGATTTTTTTCGAAGAATCCTCCTAACAAATTCTTTTCCGGACTTTTCCGTCTTATTTTTCCTTGTGTTTCCTGACACTATGCTCTCTTGGCTTCTAGATTAATGCTAGTATGTGAATTCGGAAATCCCATAAGTATCTGAAAAATAAGGAACTAAGATATGCCCGATAAAAGTATAACGGCAAATTGTTAGGCGACTTTTAGTTACATAAAAGGATGAAAATCGCATTCAAATAATGAATACTAATGATTGAAGTACATTTTCGTATAGACAGATAGACAGGTTGGTAATGTATATAAATCTTAGTTAATTCTTTTGAATACAATAGTTTAAAAAAATATTAAAATAAAATTCATGTATATTCTTAAAATAAATAAATAAAATACGCAGAACATATTTTAAGATTGCTATGCTTATTCGCATCGTGTGAACTGCACAACGTACGTGGCTATTTATATACCATTGTATGTGTAAATATAAAAAGTATATTTTCAACTTTTATGCTTTATAAAAGAAATAATAAATATAATATCAATTATAAACATTATTAGGATTTAAACATGATTAGGATTTAAACAATATTTGTAGTGAAAAATGATATGTCAAGTTACATTTTTTAACATTATATGCAAATGTCTTCTTTATTCAACAAAAAGGCATACTATATATATAGTTTTTTTTTTTTTTTTTTTTTTTTTTTTTGTAGGGGGGGGGGGGGTTGTTATCAAAGAGCTCGACCATTCTTTGTTTATTTATAAAAACAGAACGCTCACAAGGAAAACTATTTTCTTTCTAAAAAAAAAAAAAAAATGCTATTTGCAAGCACAATTTTTTTCTTGTTTAATTCAAAAAAAAAAAAATAATAATAATAATAATAATGTAGACATTGAACGTTTAAAATATCAGTTTTTATAAAAACTGGTTATGGCAGCGCCAATAATAACGTAATGATTTCAAGTGTTGTCACTCTAAAATAAGAAATATTATAAACCCCTCTACCTGCCCAGAAGCATTCGCCGTCGTCACATATTAACACTTTAAAAGTGCTTAAGTAGCGAAGAGAGCAAACGAATGAAAAATAAAATTAGAATTGAAAGTAAAAGTTCTTTGATATAGCCACTAAATAAATATGTCTTCTATTTGAATAAGAGACATGTGAATATACAAACTGGCAGACAAAGGAGCTTTTCCTTGAGGCTCTTTGAAAACTGAAAAGAAAAACGTTGCAACTAAACTTCAACATCAAATTGTCTTAGTTTGAGAAGTTTTATAATGACTTTTGTGTAGTTTTCTGCTTAAGTATCTCATTCTTAAAAGAAATCTTACTTTTGTAAAATTTTATGTTGACATTTTGTAAAGAAACGCAAGCTAGAAATTTGATTAAGATGTACATTCAAGAAAACTTATTATTGAAATACATTATTTAATTAAATTAAAGTAATTCTATAATGCACGCAATATCGTATTGTTACATTGTTAAAAATTAAGTTAAAAATCAAGAAAGAAGATAACTTTCAGACGAAAACAAAATTACTCTGCAAGGTGCTTTAGTATTTTTCTTTTTGTATAAACATGAAACAGGTTTGAATTGTAGCTCGTAAAATTGTTCTGAAATTACAATATCTATCTGTATATATATATATATATATATATATATATATATATATATATATATATATATATATATATACACATTCTGATATTTTAAACAGAAGTTTTACGCATATTGTTTACTTTTATTTGACAACCCATTTAATAATTAAATTAAAATAATTCTTCAATGCACTTAATACTGTTTTGTCACATGGTACACATTGTTAAAATTTTAGTTAATAATCAAGTAAGAATATAATTTTCACACAAAAGAATGTCACTCAAAGATTCTTTACTTTATTAATCTGTTTATTTTAATATAAACTTGAAACACGTTTGAATTATAGATTGTAAGATTGTTCTGAATTTACGATATTCTTTTTCACATTTGAAAATTATAAACAAAAATTTTACGCATATTATTTATTTATTTATTTCCTGTCAAATCATTTAATCAATAAATTAAAGTAGTTCTTTAATACAATTAATATTATATTATTACTTAGTTACATTGTTCAAATTTAAGTTCAACATCAAGTAATAATATAATATTTAAAAATAAAATCTGACTTTAAAATGATTTATTTAAATTTTCTTATTTATTTATTTATTTTTATACATAAACATAAAACGCGTTTGAAATATAGCTCGTATGATTATTTTTAATTTACGAAATTCATTTTTCACATTTGAAAATTGTAAAGAAAAATTTTTATACATATTATTAGTTCCCCATCATACTATAGGTATGGGGAACTTAGGTAATCGTGAAAAATTTCGACCTCGGTTTTTTGACTTTTCTACACGTTTTCAGGTGTGAGGAATCCGAAAATGACAAAATTTCTATGGTGTCTGTCTGTAGGGTGTCTGTTAGTCTGTTAGTCTGTTAGTGTGTTAGTGGGTCAGTCCGTTAGTTTGTTAGTCTGTGTACACGATATCTCAAGAACAAATTGTCGCAGAGAGGTCAGATCGGTTTTAAAATATTACTTTCGACACTGGCAAGAACCCTATTCATTTGCAACATTCGATTTTAAAAACTTCGTAAGTTATTCGAAATTTACGATTTTCTTAACATGGGAGAATAGGACAAAAAATCACTTAAACGTGCATTAAATGAAAACTTTTTATTGTAAAAATGTCAGACCAGTTTTAAAATATCAGTTTTGATGCCGGAATGAACATCAGTAACTATAAATATGCTACTTTGAAAATTTCGCAAGTTACTGGAAATTTACGAATTTCTTAACATGGCAGTATAAGGGAAAATTTCACATAAACGTCAATTTTGAGAGATATTTTCATCGTAAAGATGTCAAACCACTTTCGAAATAATATTTAGGATACTGGCATGGATATCATAGACTATGATTTTTCCAATTTAAAAAATTCGTAAGTTATTTGGAATTTACGATTTATTTAACATGTCAGAATAAAGCAAAATTGAGCATAAACTTCCATTTTGAGGATCCTAAATACGTTAGACAACTTCAAAATTACGTTTATGATATTTGTTTGAACGTGATTGAATACAAATATTCTAATAGGAAAATTTCGTAAATTATTCGTAATTTACGATTTTATCAACATAGCGAAATTGTAAATTTTTCATATAAATATGAATTTGAGGATTATTGCATTGGAAATAGTAGCATGAAAACTAAACAACGAAATTGACCCTGATAAAATAAATTAATAGATTAGAATAAGATAAATATATCGAAATGAACGGTGGATAGCCTATTAGGCGGGGATTTCATTCTGTCACTGTATGAAGCTTTGGTCAAATTGATTTCTTTTAACATTATTGCCGAAACGTCAGTGGAGGCCCTCTGTTGAGACTCAAAACGGTTTTGGGCTGTGTCTGTCTGTCTGTCTGTCGCGCGATAGCGGCCGCCAAAAAAGCGCTATTTACTTGAAATTTGGTACACATGTTCATGAGCCCCACGAAATCAGCTGTATAGTTTTTGGTATGTATTCCATTTGTAGTTCGTATACAGGGACACGCCAAAGTTTTTCTTATCATTACGGCCTATGGGAGAAATTTATATGTATCACGATAGCGGCACAAAAATCACGCTATTGACTTGCAATTTGGTACACGTGTTCATGTGCCCCGCGAAATCTGCTGTATAGTTTTGGGTGTGTATTCCATCTGTAATTTGTGTACAGGGACACGCCAAAGATTTTTTATGATTAGGGCCTATGGGAAGAATCTGTATGTACCGCGATAGCCACCGCAAAAATCAAGCTATTGACTTCCAATTTTTGCCGAAATGTGAATGGAGGCCCTCTGTTGAGACTCAAAAGGATTTTAGATTCCGTCTGTCTGTCTGTCTATCATGCAATAGCGGCCGCAAAAAACACGCTATTGACTTAAAATTTTGTACACATGTTCATGATGCCCACGAAATTAGCTGTATAGTTTTCGGTGTGCATTCCATTTGTAAGTTCGTGTACAGGGACACGCCAAAGTTTTTTTTACCATTATGGCCTATGGGAAGAATTTGTATGTACCGCGATAGCGGCCCCCAAAATAACACTATTGACTTGCAATTTGGTACACATATTCATGAGCCCATTGAGCAAGCAATTGACGAAACTGATATAGATCTGAGACTGACCGCCTTGGCGAAAATAATGCTCCTTTTATACTTTTCTATCGAAAACAGACTGTTCTGGAAAATTCTCGTATCACATCAGCCAATGAGATTAGAGCTTCCATATTTGGTATATCCCTAATAAGGATTTTCTCGCCAAGATCCCCAAAAAAATCACCAAGGAGGGAAATAGTCGCCAAATTTGGCGCCAAATTTATTTTTTCCCTTATAGGAGCTTTTTAATGCGTTTTTAAAGGAAAATTTGGCTATTTTAACGCTAAAACGACTATAAAGGCACAAAATTAGCATTTTATCAACTTACTAAACCTCTTTGAAAGAATTTATACAAAAATAAATGCAATTATTTACAATTTCGTAACACTTTATATCATATACAAATAGGTATACAAAGAGAGATACAACGGGGGGTTGAGGGGGGCCAAAATCAAATACATTCCTGAGGGGGCAGCCGCCCCCCTCAGGAATGTATTTGATTTTGGTAATAAGTCGATCGAATCAATATATACTATTATATAATAAGGAATAAATAAAAATGACCTATTGAATAATGTCTGATGCAAATAGGACGTTGAGGCTCCTGATCTGCAGATCCACTAGTAATATGTCTCGCACTAGAAATTTCTGAGAACATAAATATGATGGGGAACTGAGCAGAGTCCACCTATGCCAACTAGTTTTTCTTTGCCAACTCATTTAATTTTTAATAATGTCTGGGAATGAGCGATTTATTCACTACTAAATGAAAAATTGCGTTCAGAAATAAATTTAATCATTGTTTATTTCAAATAAGAAAAATAAAAGAAGAAAAAAAAAACTACTAATTATTTTTCTGTGAAAGTATTTTTAAATAATTAATTTCCTTCCGTATATAATATAGAATGTCACAACAATTATCGAATATTAATTACATTTTTGGTTTTTGTTTACTTTTAATTATTTAATTTCGATTACGCGGTCGTTTCGATCTAATTTCGATTAAATACGCGGTATTTATTAATATATGCAAAGAAAAGCTTTAATTATTTTTTTTTCATTAGTGTATTAATATAAAAGGAATAATTTCTGATTAGATAATTTAAAACTATCTCTAATTTATTAAAAATCACAAGATTATGGTCAATTTCTGGTTTCCTGGAAACGTTTAAAAATTTTCATATTAAATCGGCCGTTAAATTATTCTTTATAATCAACTGTTTTCTCTGAAAATCCGTTATACATACTTAATTACATTTTTATTAAAATGTGTTTAGTATAAATATATAAATACACTGTATAATATTCAGTTTTTTTCTTTCATGTTTTTAAAATTTCTTATTCGTTTATTATCTTATGAAGACCGTTATATAATATTTCACACAATATATACATATGTAAATATTATACTTTTCAATTATTTCCCATATTACATAAAATACAACTCGATCACAAAAATGTTCACCTTACTTTAACATGGAAATGTGAGATAAAGTACGGATAAAGTAATTTGAAAATAAAAAAAATATTTTGTGATTGCATTACAATAACTTGTGAAACAACTCTGAAAGAACCAAGTAATATATTATGTTTTAAAATAACCCATACACTAATTTTCCAGAATGATCTTACATAAATAATGTATTTTGTTTTATGAATCATCTTGAAAATCAAAAATAAAGCTTCAATTTGATGAATTTTGATGAACTATTATTGCTTTTTTTATTAGTAAATATACAGCATTTGTTTTTCCTAAAACGAGTATATCTGGAAAAAAAAAAAAAAAAAAAAAAAAAAGTTGTTTTATTAAAAAAAATAATAATAATAATTAAATAATGCAGCGGGAATATTAAATCGGATTCTTAAATTTCAAAGTAAAACTGTATGCTTAAAATTGGTCGATTAAGGTGTTTATACTTTTAGACTCTAAAAATTTGAGCCCATAGGTCATGACGATAGATAATTTTTCGTTGTCTCCCTGAAAAAAAAAAAAAAACTTTAATAGCTAGATTTATCAAAATCGATACAGTTCGTGCGACTATGACCTATAACATGCGAATAAATTTCTAGCTCAAATGAATAAGGCATTTAGACGCTATCGCACTTCAAATAATTTTGGACCATACACCATTATGATAAAGAATTATTCCTTGTGTCCCTGTAAAATAATAAATAAATAATTAAATAATAATAAAAAAAAAACAATAAGTGCTACATTCCCCAAAATCAATAGAGTTCATGCTTTGTTGACCTATAACATATGCGCCAACTTTCAGCTCATTCGAACAAAGAGTTGAGACGTTGTTTTGTTCACTCACATACATACGCACATACATACAGACATACAATACCGTAAAAATAGCAAAAATGAACTCGGGAGACCCCAAAACGTGTAGAACCCCCAAAATCTCAAAGTTGAATTGTTCCATGATTAAAATACTATCCTTTCATATGTATGTCCGCAAAGTAAAAATAATGCATAGAATTAAATAAAATATTTTATGTAATTGATGATTGTTAATTAATGATTGATAATTAATAGTTGATAATATATAATTAATAATCTTATACAATTAATAATATTTTATATAATTAATAAATTAGTACTGAATATATGTCCATCAATGAGTACTGCCATGCCTTTTTCTTTAACAATTTACCAAATAACTTTAAATCTGTCATCTTCTACAACTTTAAAGTTTAATATCAAGACGCTTGTTAAATGAAATTAAGCTGAGTATGAAGGGATAGCATCAGCTAATATTGTATAAATAATGGCCATGGTGTCAAGTGATGTATTGCAGTACGGTTTCCACTGATATAAATGACATCTTATTACGGAAGGCGTGCCAGTTACCGATGGTAGGTAGAAGTATAATTTTTTAACACGCTTTTATTAGATTCCCCTGTATGTATGTATGTATGTTTGTATGTATGTTTGTAACCGCTCTGGGAGCAAACAAAAAATCTCTATTGTAAAAAAAGACTTTCTCTACGTGAACGGCGTGGCGTTGAGGTATAGCTCCGCGCTACGAACCTAAAGGTCTAGCGTTCGATCTCAGTCAGGGGAGATTTTTCAAAAATGGTTTTTGTTTAATTCTAAATTATTTTAATTAAATATTTAAATGTATGTAAATATTATGGTGTCTCACTCACACGATTTTCTGTTACCCTGCATTTTCATACTAAGATAGATATTTTGTGCTTTTTAGTTCACATTTCTATAAAAGCGTGTTTTTTAATTTTTTAAAACTATATATAATATTATTTTATTTTGCTATATTAACGTAAGAAAGAAAGGTTAGTGTTAAAAAGCAAAAGGCTTTAAAATACAATGCCGACTACAAAATTTGCCTTTTATAAAAAAAAAAAAAAAAAAAAAAAAAAAAAAAAATGCTGAAATATATATCAATGTACTAATGCAGATCATATAAAAATTTATTTTAAATTTCGGAGACATTTTTTCATAAATTTTAATATTTTATAGTGTACTAAAGTAGGAGCCCGTAGAGTAATTTATCAAATAGAAAAAATATAAATAATAATGTTTAAGCTTTATTTTTTTTCCATTTAAAGTTTTTTTAAACTTATATAAAATATTAATATAAAATATTAAGCTTTTATCTTTTATAAACAAAGAAAAACAGTTCTGCTATATTAATGAAGTTCCTGAATTATTGATGTTCCTGTCTTCCTTTCAGAATAAAGTATAAGTTTCGCAGAAATAATGAAACCAAATCAGTATTAATGAACCCCATTTCCTCTTCCCGGTCTAGCTTTGTACCCATGTTTCTTTCAAGGTTTTTGATGAAGTAATCATAATTATCGGGTTAATTAAAATTTCATAAGAAATCGATTGCCATGGTAATTTAAGAACCTGTAATCTCGTTCAGCTAATTGATTATCTCGTTCGGGCGGTTTGAAAAATAGAATCCCTGACGATAAAATATCGTGTTAAAATAAGTTAGTTTTGTGGTATTTAAAATAGGAATTTTTAATTTATGTTTGATTTGATTTTAATCTAGGTTGCATTTATGTATTTAAAATGCTTAGTAGAGGAAGATTAAATGAATAATACAGATGAAAATTAAAGTAAATATTACGTATATTGAATCAGCTTTAATAAGAATAAATGAACAATTCATACATTTATTAAAGCGGTTGTATTTTGTTAGAATAACATAAATAAAAAGATATACTATATTGCTATTCAATCTTTATTGTAATATTTAATTTTTTGGTTTTAATCTTGTACATACATAAGACTTTCACTTAAATTTCTAGCAATAGATTTTAATATGCAATATTTATAGATATAAATATATATAAAAGGAAATTATTAATAATTTTATTTTGATTCAATATTTAATAGTTATTCAATTTATTGTATTCCATATTAATATATTTTATAGCATCATATATGGCAAAAACAGTCTGCCTTCTTGCACAGTCTGTAATTTTCTGCACAGTCTGCCGTCTGCCCTGCTCAATATGCCCCAGATATTTTTTGTTCTTACACACAAAAATTTGGCTCTATTTACATGAAAAAATATTGTAGTACAATTGTAATATAAAATTAATTTATTTTGCAGGCAAAATTTAAAAAGATTTTAAAGATAATAAAAGTCTTTTGCATTAGTAATTCAATTGAATTCGAAGTTGATAAAGTCATTGTGTTTTGGTAACGTCTATTACTGGTTCCAATAATAAACATTAAATTTTTAATTTTAGTATGGCAAAATCTTTTGGCTCTCACTAACATTTTTGGAAAACAAAACTGCTTCTAAATATTGGGTGTTTGAATTAATTCGTAGCGTTTTTTTTGTTTTTTTTTTTTTTCGAAAATTGAGGCTTTATTGTGCAAAAATAATTACAAATAAATTATTGAAAGTATTGACCATCACTAGCCACTACTTTTTCCCATCTTTCTGGCAGCATACGGATTCCGCGTCGGAAGAACGAATCGTCTTTAGAGGCAATCCAAGAATCGACCCATTTTTTACAATCTTCATAAGAAGTGAAGTGTTCCTCAGACAGGCCATGGCTCATCGATCGAAACAAGTCGTAATGAGATGGAGCAATGTCTGGAGAATACGGCGGGTGAGATAGGACCTTCCATTTGGTCGTTTCGATGTAGGTTTTGACCGGTTTTGCGACGTTCGGTCTCCATGTCTCTAGGTTTCAGTTGGTATGGGACCCAATTTCCCTGCTTTTGGATCATTACCATGGCTTTCAGGCGTTTGCTGACTGTTGAAAAGTCAACTCTTAATGATTCAGCTAAATCTTGAAGCGTTTGGCAGCGATCTTCATCGAGCAATGACTTCAATTCTTCATCTTCGAATTTTTTCGGCTGCCCAGGTCGTTCCTTGTCTTCCAGCTCAAAATCACCACTTTTAAATCGAGCAAACCATTTCCGATACGTTTGTTCAACTAGTGTATGCTCTTCCACTAAAATTCGATGACTTTCGGCAGCGCTTTTCTTCATGTTAAAGTAATGAAGTAGAACTCCCCGCAAAAACACTTTATCCGGCACAAAGTTAGACATATTCGATGAAGTAAAAAATTTTGTTATTTACGCTTCAACCAAATGACATAGACTAATAACGATGCTCAATGATAGTAGGTTTACGGGGAATACTAGTCACGCCATCTATTAGAAAACGCTACGAACTAATTCAAATACCCAATATTTTTTTTTCTTCTTTCTTTTAAATTATTAGATTTTTTTTTTTTTTAATCTTTGTTTTCGTACAATGGTTTAATCTGAGATTTTTAAGAAGATTTTAACTGTGTTTAGGTTGGAATTTACTAATATGTATGTATTACAAAATAAACTTGTGCATGTAGAGAAGTTGTGGTAATATAAACTTTTGACATTATACGTATTTTTGATGAGTAAAAAACTTAAAAAAAAAAGAAAGTACTTAACATAATTTTGAAATTTTTATTCATTAATTAAGAATATGCTTAAAACGAAAAGATTAGAAAACATTTAAAATTACAAAATTAACAACAATAATTATAATAAATTATTTTAACAGGAAAGAAAATTCGAATGATGAAGGTAAATTAATTCTGCAACAAAACGTATATTTTAATAAAGAATTATAAAATAAAATTTTAATGATCCTCACTTGGTGTTTAAATATAATTTTCTTCACAAGTTTTCTTAAATTGTGTTAATGAAGAAAACATAATTATCTCACTAATTAAAATTCCATTTGGAATTTATTGAAATGCAAATTGTAACATCTGATAATATTATTCTTCCAGCTAACTATCCGGGCGAGACATTTTCATAATGAAGCCCCAAATGTAATATTCTGTGTTATTATCTTTAAATGTTAATTGTAAGAAAATGAGTTGCTTAAATTGTTGTCGAGTTTAAAATGATATTTACGAGACGATGTATATTACTTTATTTCAAAATTCATTAAAGACTTCAAATTTCTCATTAGTAGTATGTTACAGATGGAACGCTTGGTATAAAGTTTAGATTTCCTACAGACATTTTATCTGTGGAAAGACATTATTAATTATTCATATCAAAGAAATATTTTTGTAAGAATATATTAATATTTTCTGTAAAAATACATATTAAAATTTTGAATCTGAGTATTTTAAAGCAATTCTAATTTGTTTTTTAAATTTAAGATAAATAAGAAATAATTTTGATTAATAAAGGAAACATTTAAATTTATCTATTTGAATTAATTGAAATGCTAAAAAAATAATCAGAAAGCAGAAATTTATCATAATATTTTTTCTATATGCACCGAATATATAAACACGAATTTCTGCAAAAACTACATTGAAAATTTAGATGGATCGAGTGATTTCTGCAAGTATGAGAAATTTCATCTTTACAGCTGAATTCAGCTTTCATGACGATTTTTTTTATTTCTATGATAGCGTACAATTTAACAATGTTTATAATTTGAAAGTCGAAGTTTGTATTTCCTGATGTATATTACAGTTATATCATCTAATAAAATATGATTTTACATATTCATAGTTAGAGAAAACTATCAGTTAAAAATAAAGTAACTAAATTATTTTTGTAGTATGTCTTTGTCAACTGAGTTATGTTGTTTTCTTTTAATGTCCATTTTTCGTGCAAAAATTCAGCTATAAGGTCTGTCCTGAAAGTAATGCACACATTTTTATTTTAAGAAATTCATTGAACTAATTCGTACAATCGCGCAATATTCTTCGAAATACATTCCGCCTGCTTCAACCCACTTGTTTCAATGCCGTTTTTATGCTTTATATGCGTCTTGGAAGAACGTCTCATGGATGCATTTAGTAACGTCGTCGTAGCCGCCTTGATGTTCTTCAGGGTCCTCAAGTGTTGTCCTCTGAAGTCGAGAGGATACAAACCAGGACTATAAAACGGCTGGGGGAGCGTTCAGATGCCGGCCTTGGTCAGTTTGTTGGTCGTAATAAAGACGGTGTGGCTGGGAGCATTGTCATGGTGCAGCTGCCAGGATTTCTTGATCTCGCGCCTGACGCGATTAACCCGTTGCTTTAGCCTTTTCGATATTTCGACGTTGAATTTGGCGTTGACTGGTTGGCGAGCAAATTCAAAATGGACCACTCCCTGCGAATCGAAAAAACAATGAGCACCGCTTTGACCTGCAATTTGCTCATTCTTGTCTGTTTTGGGCGCTGGGAAACGTTGTGTGTCACTCTGTGTTCTGTCTTTTTGTTTCTGGGTCGTACAAGAAGATCCAAGATTCGTTACCACTTACCACGTTGTCCAAAAAAGTCGGATCGTCCTCACAACACTGCAACAATACTTCTCAAGAGTTTTTCCATGTTGATTTCGACCGAGCACTCACACAAGTGTTCACTGAAGCAGGCACTGGGACTCTGCAGGAGTTCGGAGCCGACTGGCACTGGTAGCGCTGTGTTTCCAAGACTCCATCCACCCTTCCGTACAAGCGGTAACCTTGTGCAACAGATAGTCGCGGCAGAAGAAATTGGGGCGCATTACTTTCGGGACAGACCTTGTGTTTTTCCCTATTTTGACTCTCATCTCTGTGCCTGTGCATGTTTCTTTGAAAACATATAACATAGTACATGATACGTATGATATATGTTCATAATGTGTTATTGATTTCAAAGGAAATATAAATGAATAAACGTCATTTTTTTAAGAAGTGAAATTTCCATTTTTGCCATGTGTAAAAGCAACTCCGTAACTTTATGTCAAAAACACAAAATTATTTTAACGGTATGTTCTTATCTATATTATATTTTTACTGCTTCACTTACGGATTGCATTAAAATATAACACATATTTTTTATATTTCCTAGAATGAACGTAGTTTCAAGAGACTGCTACTGCATTATTTTAAATTAAACAAAATAATACTAATAACACAATATCTTGTTAACAAGTAAATAGTTAATTCCCCTGCGTATAACAGTTTTATGTGTAGCATATTATAAGATATTTTTTAAAGCAAGGTATTCTTTAGGGTTACAAAAATATTCTAACAATGTAACAGTAATTTAGCATAGATTTTTTATTTTTTTCGAATTTCCCAAAATATTAAAAAAAAATAAACGTTGAAGTTTAATCTAAATAACAATTAAATTTTAGTATTATTTATGGTATGAAAAGTAATTCATATGTTTATAGCAAGTTTCGCACCCTTCCTATGTTTTTACGTGCGTTTTAATATGTTGTGACTGCTGTTTCAGAAAAGAAATTTTTTGAACAATATTATAGCATTAAACCTTTCAGGAAACGTTCTTTATAAAAATAGGGGTAAAAATGCATGTAAAAATATAAGAAAGCCGTGACTCCTGATTTATATGTAATATATGACTGCCAGTATTATGTGTAACGGACTAATAAGTTTCATTCCATATTTACCACTCTAATTATACTTGTATATTATGATGCTCAATACCATTACAGATAAATATTTTAGAAAATAATATTTTGGAAATATGATTTTTGTACGAGGACATCTTAAAAAGATCCCAAGCTTTGGGCTGCGTAGAATTAAATTTTGACACTTGAACTTTTCTGATAGCACGCTTCAAGTTGTATATAATTGAATTCGAATACTGAAATTTCAGAACAGTGAATTTGCCAAACAAAGATTTCAACTATGCACTACGTACAACCCTAATTTATAGGCACAAATCTTAGGTGTATGCAATAAAGTATCTATGTAATTACACAACTCTTATCTTTGAGACACGCAAAAAGTTCATTTAAGTGCACTTCATTTTGCCTGAAGTTAAATATCACACTGGCGAAATATTGAAACGAAAATGTCTGAAATTCTTCTCTGCGTACAAGAAAACGTCAATGACGTTAACATGGTCACCATGGACAGCCGATTTGAAATTTCATATGCTGCTGCTCTCCAAAAATAATTAATTGTTACAATTGTAATGAACACCAGTATTATGTGTAACGGACGAATAAGTTTCATTCCATGTTTACCGCTCTAATTTTGCTAGTATATTTTGATGCTCGGTAACGTTACATATAAATATTTTAGAAAAAAAATATTTTGGAAATATGATTTTTGTACGAGGAAACATCTTAAAAAGATCACTTGCTTCGGGCTGCTTAGAATTAAATTTTGACAATAGTACGCTTCATGTTGTATATAATTGAATTCGATTACTCAAATTTCAGAACAGTGAAGTTGCCAAACAAAGATTTTAACTATGCACTTCGTACAACCCTAATTTATAGGCACAAATCTTAGCTGTACGCAATAAAGGAACCTTCAGACACTGGCAACATACAGAGCGTCAAAACTCATAAATTATCTATTGTCCGAAAGTGACACTTGAAAATTTGCACACATTTACAATGAAGGACATTACTTTTTATTGCTCTTTTACAAAAGGGACCCTCTTCTCATGCAATTATCGCACTATGAGGTTTGTGAGCTTCGATTGCTGCCAGCTTCGATCTCCTAAACCACATCAACGAAATATCCGTAGAGCCGACTTGCAGCTTTCTAAGTTGCCAGTCTCTGAAGGGTCCTTAAAGCATCTACGTAGTTACACAACTCTTATCTTTGAGACACGCAAAAAGTTCATTTAAGTGCACCTCATTTTGCCTGAAGTTAAATATCACACTGGAGAAATCTTGAAATGAAAGTGTCTGAATTCTTCTCTGCGTATAAGAAAACGTCTTTCACGTTAACATGGTCACCATGGACAGCCGATTTGAAATTTCATATGCTGCTCTCCAAATGTAATTAATTGTTACAATTGTAATGAACACCAGTATTATGTGTAACGGACTAATATGTTTCATTCCATGTTTACCGCTCTAATTTTGCGAGTATATTTTGATGCTCAATAACATTACATATAAATATTTTAGAAAAAAAAATATTTTAGAAATATGATTTTTGTACGAGGAAACATTTTAAAAAGATCACTTGCTTCGGGCTACTTAGTATTAAATTTTGACAATAGTACGCTTCATGTTGTATATAATTGAATTCGATTACTCAAATTTCAAAACAATGAATTTGCCAAACAAAGATTTTAACTATGCACTTCGTACAACCCTAATTTATAGGCACAAATCTTAGCTGTATGCAATAAAGCATCTATGCATTTACACAACTCTTATCTTTGTGACACGCAAAAAGTTCATTTAAGTGCACTTCATTCTGTCTGAAGTTAAATATCACACTAGAGAAATCATGAAACGAAAATGTCTGAAATTTTTCTCTGCGTACAACAAAACGTCAATGACGTTAACATGGTCAACATGGGCAGCCGATTTGAAATATTTAAGCCGCTCTCCAAAAATAATTAATTGTTACAATTGTAATGAATGTATTAACAAATGCTGATAAAATGTTTTTGTAACACTTTTTTTATTGAAAAGAAAATGATTTAAAAAGTTGCATGTTTCTTTTTTTCTGTACCGCATCAGTCATATTATGCACGAAAGAAAAATCTCATGCAAGTAAATTTCATTACAATGTGTTGCAGGAACCTGGAATAACAGGAGTGACTACCTTTTTCCTCTCATATTACTATCGGCTATCACGGCATCTTTCGTGTAAAATCATCTAGTATCGTGATTCGTATTATTACGTAACATTCTGTACTATGACTGACAGTCCAATTACGATCTATTTAGCACCACTGTAAATGGATTTTGTTTTCCATTATTTTACCCTGCAAGTCCCGACTTTCTAATGATGTAACAGATGACATTAGGAGGTAACTACCCACTAATGGTTTGGGTTGCGAAAAACTATGTAATTTACAGTTATATGTTGAGAAAATGGCCCCATCTGTAATTTTTAGTATTATGTATTGAATAGAATGAATTAGATTTTACTATCAGATAATTCAACAAAAGATGCTGCCACGCAATCAGTTGAAAAATATTGCAAATTTAACATAAAATTAGTTTGGGAGATCAGAATGATCTAAAAAGAAAAAAAAAATAATAATAATCTTTATTTATAATTAAAACAACGAATTACTTTTTGATGTTTTACTGATGAGGAGCCTGTAAAAGGCTCGAAACGTTTAAATTTATGTTTTGTGTATTCTAATGTTTTAAATTGTATATTTTTAGTGTTTCGGTTTTTGATGTGATTAAAGTTTAAACCTTTATTTACGTTTTGAATCTTGAAACTCAATAAACTGTCATATATTAAATAACACTATATAATATGCATATTGTTTTATATAAAGTATAATTAGTTACGCAGAATCAAACATTGTAAATAATAATATTTTGTAAAAAGAGAGTTCACTTGCGAAAAATTCATATCCAGAGATTATTGCGTGTATTATATCTTAATTTTGCAAGGTTGTTTTAAACATCTATATAATATTTCTCTAACGTGGGTCAGTTATGATTAAATTTTGTAATAACGTTACAATAGACGCTTAATAAAATACGCGAGGATAAAAAATAATACATAAACAATATTTAAGCACACGATCGCGGTTCAGTGATCTAATAAAAAGTATGGTGACAGTTGTCTGATGAAATCATTTTATAGAAAAATCTATTTTTAAAAGTTACATGTTTACAATTTTTGCAAGCGGCATATTAAACCTAGCAAACTCTCAAAATATAAACAAAAATGAACTTTTGTCAAAAATTGACTAAAAAACGCAATAAAAAAAAGTATAATCAAAATAGGTACAAAAGATTTTTATTTATTTATTTATTTATTTATTTTTTTTTTAACAGGAAATTATGCAGAATGAATAAATCAAAAAAATAAATTAAAAGACATCGCCAACACGGCGGCGAAAATTTCAAAGCCGCTATAGGGCTCCTATACTAACGTTGTCCTGCCTGAGGAAGTAGAAAAAATGGGTCGTCAGACATGAATTTTATTCTGAAAGATTTGATTTAACTATCAGTAGCGATTCATCGCACAGAAATTAATAATCATTTGGCTTCTGATGAAATAAAATTGAAATTTAGTGGGGAAATTGGTATAAGACTTATAAGTTTCAAATTTTAATGATAAAAAGAAAAAAAAAAGTTGTGAAAATTTTGCTCGGCTTCGCTAGTAATGATATGTTGTTTTAGTAGTCAAACTATGATACTGTGCATAGCTTTGCAACATTTTTTCTTTTTCTTTTTCTTTTTTTCTTTTTTAAGTTTGCATTTTCAAGTGTTATACGTAATGGGAAAAAGAAAACAAAAAACAGTTAAAGTAAGATAAGCCAAAATAACTAGAAAATAACTTCAAAAATAGAAATGCAATAACATGGTGTTACGGTATGTTATTGTGGTAGACAGTTTACTAAAAGTAATTGTTAACCTGTCAGATTGACTGGGAATGAGGGATTATTTAATATATTTGATGAGTTTTGCACTCAGTTGCAGACTATATGTTCCTTCGATAAATGTACTGCTAACAAGTAAAATGGAAAAAAAAAATCTAGTGTGCTTTGACTACCACAAAACTTTGTTATGTATTTTTCTAAATGAATTTTTTTTAAATGTTATTATTTATGAAAATTACTCTTCATGATGAGAGCAAGAGATTTTTTTTATCTCAGAAAAGTGTAACTCAAAACAATGAAAGAAACTCAATTTTGTACCCAACGAATAATATCTTTTATTGAAGATCTTCTTTAATTAAAAAGAAAAAAAAAAAGGTCCATAACTTTGTTTTAAATTATTGCAGATGTATATTCAAACCACTTGTCTTGAAAGTCTTCGACGAGTTCTTTTTTTAAAACAATATTAAAAATTTACATCTCCGGGAAAGCCGATGCTCCTATACAAACAAAATTATTTCTTGGTTAACTGTTACTGTTATAAATAAATATTTAAATTCTACAACGACTGGCTAAAACCAAACAACCATTATTATGTGCATTTATACGAAATTTTATACTATGCTTCCATTAAAAAAAGAATGAAAAAGCAACATGCACCAATAGATACGAAGTTTTATCTAGATACAATTTAACTTTTTAAGAAACTTATTGTATTAGTTCTCGATTTAGAATTTTCATAAAATTTATGTCACACACTCACTGACAGATGGACAATTTTCAAAAATATTCAAATCGTGTTTATTGGACTTCTCTAAACTTTCAGATCCATTAAAAACCGGAAGTAAAAAAGAAATTACGAATCCGATAATTTCTTGGTATGAATATAGGAGAAAGAAAAAAAATTTTTTTTTCTTGGTTTGCTTTATTTTCGTTATATATTATCTATTTAAAGGTCATTTATCTGTCTTGCTTCTGAAATACAGTCCATGAAAGTAGAAAAATATTTGCTTTTGATCAGAACCTATAATAAAGCATAATTTATGTTGGAAGTTCTTTAAGCAATAAAACATAAATAAATCAGACATTCAAAATGCAATAAACCTGTCATTAGTATTTTTTTTTTTCCCGTATAGTATAAATTTAAATTTATGTCATTAAGAAAGCTTAATATGTCGTTGCTGCTAGGGATATCAGATAACACTGCGTAAAAAAAAAAAAAATCGAGCACTGATACTTTTTTTGCTGATTCTTATATAAAATGACCTCCTGAATCCGGATATGACCCCATTTTGCCCAATCACCCACCATTTTCTCAGGACGTCACCCCTTCTCACGATTTTTATCACTGTTCAATAATTATATGGCCGTGATTTGGAGAATGGAAAAGAATTATTTTAACACTTAAATATATATATATATATATATATATTTATATATATGTATGTATGTATGAATGTATATAGTGTGCAATAAATATTAATAGTAATTGATTAAGGAAATATAATAAATGTAATGTATAAATTTAGTGGCAAATGCCTCCCTCCGTCTCTAAATTTTCCCCTTGCTGCGAATCATCCTGTTTTATAATTTTCCAATTAAGTAGCCCCTCAGAAGGTATTTAACAGTTAAAATAATTTTTTACTCCCATACAAGTCAGATTTGTAACCTTAAAATTTTCAAAAAGTGATAAAAATAGGGGAGCGTTCCTAAAAACACAGTGGGTGATAGGGCAAAATGGGTGTCATATTCGGATTCAGGAGGTCATTTTACATAAGAATTTGAAAAAAAAATGGTGTTAGGGTTGATTTTCATGTAGAGCAGTGTAATTCATTTATTTTTTTTCAATTATTTAACAATTCTCCAATAAATCTAACTATTTCTTTGAAATGTGTAATGATAACTGTAATCAGACAAAGAATAAAAAATGATTCGTTGCACCATTTTACAGCTGTTTTCATGTTATATCAATTGGTATAATTTAATAATCCTCTCTTTCCATTCTTTATCATACAAATTAGACCTCTAATTGAAACGTTAATGAAATTGTCTTATTTACTTTTAAAATAATTATCTATAAATTAAAATTCTTTCTATAAAATGATAATTAGATTTATTATTTTCTTTAATTAAAAAAAATAAATTGTTTGATAATTAATGTATAGAAAGATAAATATATTTCAAATCTTTAACATAAAATATACGATTCAGAAACAGATAAATTTTTCACTTCATACAAACTTTTCTTAATGATATAAAAGATTTTCCTAACATGATCACATTTTAATACAGTTCAATGAATAAAACATTTGAAATATCTGTTAAATCAATGCATACTTCGGTAATTTTGAGCGAAATAATGTTTTAGTTAATTAATTTTGAACTAATTAATCAACATTTAAAGAACATTCTGTTTTGATTAAAAATTTCGAAATTTGCCTTTGAGGTACGTGTAAGTTTAAATAAGATATGGTGTTAACTTTACGAAATGCTGTGGTTAATTTAATTCTTTAGAAATTTGTCTCTAATTTTAATTAAAATTACTTTTAAAAGTTTAATTGAAAAATGCATGTTTGGTTACTCCTTTTAAATTGATAAATCGATAAACAGGATCTTTTTAATAAGACTGGAACAATAAAACTAATTTAGATAAGTCTACAATTAAAATTTCAAAATCATTTAACTATATTTCTCTAGCTACACAAATTGTTTCTCTGTTATTTGTAAGATAAACTATAATTCTCATTTTAAGTTATAAAACTACGATAATAAAACTTTTGTAATTATCATGTGTAATTAGTAATACATATAAAAAGGCGTTTCATCTTTTATAACGCACATTTTATTTCTGATTTAATAAAAATGGAAACATGAATCAAAATTAAAAATAGTTTCATAGAATAAAATTTAATTAAAAAAATCAATAAATAAAATCTCTCACTGTAGTTCAAACTATATTAAGTAGTAAAATAGTATTTAAAAATGAAAAAAAGTAGAAAGTACTTTTTTAATTAATAATTACACTAATGTTTAATTATTAATTGTTTATATTTGATGGCTACTAAAACAAAAAACTAATATAAAATAAAATAAAGAAGAAGAAGAAGAACATATTATTCCAATTACTGACTAGCAGTGCACATAGGGCGAGCAGACATCCACGAAATCTGCATTTGGCAGCAAAATTATTGAAGCACACATCCACATTTTTCCTTTTATTTTTATTTTTATTTATTTATTTATTTATTTATTGTTTGTTTGATTGCCAATTTTTATCATCATCTTGCTTTTTTATAAACAGCATAAAGATTAAGAGCATGACTCGACAAATATTTACATGACAAAGCAGCATTAGGTGCACATCTTTTAACTAAGATTTAGCGCTTCAATAATCTGATTGCAGATTGTACCTTCGTCCCCCAAAAATTAGAAAACATTTGAGGACGACAATTATAAAATTATTAATATTTTATTATAACAATGTATTAATATATATAATAAATAAGCTGAAATAAATTCCTTCAAGTACTTCATACATAAAAATTATTAAAATTTTACAGTTTAATGTGATTTTTAATTTTGCTTTCGAAATTCGGGGACACCGCCATGTTTGTCTTTAATTTTAAAACATCTGGCCACCCTAAGTGTACAATACATTTTTTTTAAAACTAAGATACTCATTTTTATCATTTTATTCTATATCCAATAGAAGAAAGTATTACATTCACAAATAATACTTTTGACTTTAGATTTGCGGTATATTTGCATGTTTTGAGAAGTCCAGAACATGATTTGGTTACTTTTAGAAGGTATCTTTCTGTAAGTGAATGTTACAAACAATTTGTGTTCAGTTCTAAATCTAAAACATGTGTACTTAAGGTCATAAATGTTTTTATTTAGTTGTACCTAGAAATAAATTGGTGTGTTTCAACGTTTGACGCGAAAATTGCTGATCAGGTGGTGTTCTCGTTCGAATTATTTTTAATTTTATTTATTATTATTATTATTATTATTTTCATTAATTTTAATATGATAGCATAAAACATAATTTCGTATAAAGGTACAACGATAATTATGTTTAGCCAATCTTTGTAAAATTAGAAAAATAAGTAAAAATAAATAAAAATAACTATTTAGCATTAGTCTTCCAATCTAAAATTTTTTTGTATGTAAGAATATCTGTTCCCAACCAGGGAGTAAATTTTTACCTTGAATAGTTTTTAATGTGGACAAGTCAATACTCTTAAAAACAGCGGGGGAACAACAATTTGATAATTTGAAACAAAGTTATCGATTTTTTCCTTTAAAAATATCTCAAAGAAATATATATTTTAAGATTTAATGACTCTATATAAGCTTTTCCATATAGGCTTGATGAAAGAGTTTATAATTTCGAACAAAATTTCCGATTAATTTTTTTTCTCGTGAATATGCATGAAAGAATCCTTTTTCTTAAAAAAAATATTATTTAATGCCTAATCAAGGTAAAATTTTCACCAATAACCTACACTGAGAAAAAAATATATACCGCTTTCATCTAGAACGAATGGGAGGGCCTTTTCTAAATCCCTAAACTAAAAATATAGATATCCGAGCTATGAGTATAAAGCACGCCAATACACTGAGAAAATATTCTATAACTGACATCTAGAATCTAAATTGTGGCTCTAGAAATATAGTTCCATGTCATCCTTATAAATTTCTTATAAAAAAAATTCTAGTCTCCTTCGAAAGCGCATTCTAGGAACCTCTATTAGAATTTTTGAGCGTTTACCTATACTATCGCGGACAAACCTATTTGAAAATATCTCCAAATAAATTTGAATACAAGAGGCGAGTTTCAGCAGTTACAATCCCTGTCCAATTCAAGAAAATCAAGCGAGAATTTCTAGTAATACAAAAGATTCAGAATATTCGGAATATTCAGAATATTGCTTCACCATCTAGAAATGTGTAGATTACAAATTCTCGACCATTTCATCTATTCAGTTCATTGGTGTGCCTTGGATATCTATATTAGCTTGGATATCTATATTTCTAGTTAAGGATTTAGAAATTGACCATTTATTCATTCTGGATGAAGGCGTTATATATTTTTTTCTCAGTGTACCTGTGTTTATTTTACATATTAGAAAGAATCATGAATAATTCCTAAAAAAAATATATCTTTTAGAACCATATTGCTCACCATATTTCTATATAAACGTATTCAACCGTTTACCAATATTTATCCACACGCCAAACAATCCCAAACGAGTCTTCATTAAAATAAGAGAGAAGAGCGGAAGCAAAACTAGACTCAGAATCGTAAACTGCTTTGGACAAATAATTCGTATGCGTTATGTCCTTTGAAATATGAATGTTCCTAATCATCTCTAATCCTTAAATTACACATAGGTTATTATCATATATTACCTACATCCATGGTCTTACTCATGTAACTGAAGTTATTTGTAATATGTTCTGTTCCTTAGATAAAACTTTAATATCTAGATCTCCAATTTACCATAATTATTATAGAGTTTATAAATGCTTGTTTAAATCTGCAACAGTATGGTTTATAGTAATGAAAAAAATAGATTTGTTTTAGAATTGTCAGATTAATTTCGAAATATATGATACTTAAATCTTTTTTCATAGTAAAAAGTAAAAAACAAAATTGCTCATTAAATAAAATAGTGTAGAGCTGGAACAGAATTCTGTTACGTTGTCAGGAACTGTATATATAATGAAGCATTGTTTTGAAATAAAGAGAAATTTATGTTTTGTTTCCGCATGCACACTGTTTTTTCTTTTACAATAAAATAAGGCAAATGACATATGTATTTTTTTCCCTAAGTTTTTTACTTTAAAGAAGAATGAGCATTTTCTTTAATTTAAGAAAGAAAAATATTGCAATTGTATTATTCTTGACTCCATTGTTGTTTCAAATTTTCACATTTTTTTTTATGTGCTTTTTTGTTTATATCTTTTTACGGTGATTTATGCTGTCTCATTTAAAGAATAAAAGTTTCATCAAAGTTTTCTGCTTTGAATTTGATTCTATATATGAATTTCACTTTAAAATAGAATTATTCAAGAATGTATACATTTTTTGAAATGCCTCCTACCTGCAATAATAATAGTAAGAGATGGTGTATTATTCTTTCACTTTTCTTTTTCATTCTTCTTCTTCTTCCTTTCTTTTATTTTCATTTTGGTATGTTTTTGCTTTGACAATAAATTAATAAATAAATAAAATTCTGATTGTTTTCTGTAAAAACATCTTTAATTTTTTTTTAATATAATTTATTTAGAGATAAATATATTAGCATTACTTTTAACCACAATATTAATCACTGCTTTTGATTTAAGATCCCTATCTAATATTTAATGTCTCATCTCTAAACCACTTTTTGCTCTTTGCTCATTAATTTGAGGTTTTAGTTAATTTTTCGGTTAATATATATATATATATATATATATATATGTATATATATATATATATATATATATATATATATATATATATATATATATATATATATATATATATATACATATATACATGTAAAAAATGACTTTAGTTTCAAAGTAAGTATAAAAAAAAATTATAAAGATCAAAGATCGAAATATTTCTTTAAAGGAACTGTGAAAAATCACAGTCGAATTGCTTCTTTTTTTTAAAAATGTAGTAATAAAAAAAAAAAAAAAAAAAAAAAAAAGAATTGATTTTGCTACAATATTTTGACATTCATAGTCTTTTAAGTTAGATGATTATTTAACGTTAGGGAAGTTAATATTATTTTTTTAATAATATTATCATTTGTAACATTTTGAAAAAGAAATTATCTCTGATATTATCGGAAACATATTATTCGATATTAGTCGAATATATTAGTGAATATTATCATAACATTTTTCATAACAGACTAAAACCGTTATAATTATTCTAAACTATTTTCTTTTTCCATAAATTTGAAATTATAATCGAGAAATGACATATAATATTTTTCTCAGGCGAATTTGTTTGTGGCTTATAAAAATTGTTTTAAAGGTTTCATCCGAAAATAATATGTAAACTACTTAATGTTGCACATAATTTTACATAAAGTTTGGAAATTTTATTAAAATAAAAGTCCAGTGTGAATTTTAAATTAGGATTGGTTTTGAATGTTTTCATTTACTAAAAATTAATGCAAGTTTTATTGAAAAATTTTATAAAAGTGAAAATTTATAAAAGTACTATTCAATGACAATATAGAACTAAAGTTTTGCTCAGTGTGTTGTTTACCTTCTACAATTTTTTTTTTCTGTCAAGGGATGCATGGATGTATTATGCTAGACCATATAACATTTTAAGGGATTTATGATAATATATTGATTAAAACATCAAATATATAGAAATTAAAGTCTTACAGAAATAAATTCATTCCTAATTGAAGCCAACACTCCCGTTATTTTCGGTAGATTTTATATCAGAAACATCAACCTCCTTCCCTGCATGATTAATGACTTACATCATAGTTGCCAACATTTTAATTTAATCTAAAGAATTTTCAGCCCCGCCTCTATTTCACACCATTTTATTTTTAGAGTATTTTAATCTAATATTTAAGTACGATAAAATAAGAAAAATATATTCCTTCCGGAATAAATTAAAACGTTGGCAACTCTAGTTACATTAACAATAAATTAAATGTCTTTGTTATATTAAATATATATATATTAAATTAATCAGAGATTTTTAACACACATCACTCTCAGAAATTTAACGATCTTAGTCAAGAACTGCAAGTTTTGCAAACCGACATGACCATAAAATTGCTACATTTTAATTTCATTTATTTATTAATTTTTATTTTTTAAGTTAAACTGATAAAAGACACATAGATATATTTTCCAGGACATCTTAAAATACGTATTATAGTAAAAACTCAGCATCAAAATTTGTATTCTAAATGATGTTTTGTCTATAATATATCAGTAAAGAAAAGTTATTAGCATTATTACAGTTTCCTTGGACAAGCTATTTACTAAAGGACTTTCCACAATTATCTCTATATATAAAAAAAAAGTTACTGTCACTGGCGTCAAATTATTTTGTCTGCGATAGTATCTACTAACGGAGGGCAGGGTCCTTCGCATCATGAGAGGTATCAAAGTGTTCCGAGTACTCCAAGGATGACATTTCAACCGCTTAGAAATTTTTATTATTTAAATTAAAGAAGTTATTAACTAAAAACGACAAGTTTATGAAGGTACTCTATTTGCCATTTTGAAAAAAGTTTCTCCCAGTGACATTGTTCTTCTGTCATGAAGTCATTTAACACGAGAAAATTAAATATGAACCATGGTTGTACGTATGTAGGTAGGTTGGTTGGGTTTAACGTCGCACCAATACTGCGCTATGGGTAATTGGCGACGGTCTGGGACGCACCCCTAGAGATTAACCCGATACATGTCCTCACAATTTTGAACCTTCGCGGACGGGATCCCCCTCCTTTTGTGATCCCCAGAGGTATAGTGGGGATGGGAACATGGAGGACTTTTCCACTACGACAGATTTTATGTGCACCAGCCTCCATTAGTGTACACGACAGTCTTTGGCCGGCTCAAGTATCTAATCGGCAATCTTCTAATTACGTGCTCAGCGCTTTACCGACTAGGGTACCGCGACCCGAAACCATGGATGTAAAAAACAAAGAATATAAATATCACCTTTTTTCTCTACTTTTAGAAAATTAATCTTCTTACACGGGAAAATTAAAATATGATATATGGTTGTAGGTAGGTAGATAATTTACTAGGTTGTGATTGACGTCGCACAATTACTGCGCTATGAATAATTGGCGACGGTCCGGCACGGACACCTACGGATATTGCGGAGACATGCCACAACAGTTTCGGTCCTACACGAAGGGGATAGCTCCCCAGCTTCGGTGGCCCCCAGAGGTATAATTTTGATGGGAACACGGAGGAAATTGTGGCCACGACATATTTTACGTGCACCAGCCACCATTAGTGTACACGACGGTCTTTGGTCGGCTCGAGAACCGAACCCACAATTTTCCAATTACGAGCTCGGCGCTCTACCGACTGGGTTACCGTGGTCCGAAATTAAGTTTGTAAAAAAGAAATAAAGAGGGTTATATACTAAAGCTGTAATGCAAAATGGTGTAGATATTATGAATTTCTATTAAATATATATCGGTGAAAGATAGGTGAAAGATAGCAGAATAGGCGGGGAGAGTTATGCATGCGTTAATAAGTAAAGTGTGTTGGGGAGGAGGCGAAGCCTCCTTCGGGGGCTGGTGAGCGGAGCGAGCAGGGGGCAGAGCCCCCTGGTATCTAATAAAAAATGATATATTTGTTTAATTTGAATCGAACCTGTATATTTTTTATAAACTGTATGTAATATAGCGTATACCACATAGTGTACATACATTTAGCGCAGTAAGAGAAACGTATGGCACCACCACTTCGAAGGCAACCATATGTGGAACCCGATAAATCCAAATTCATTACTGTAACTTTATAAACAAATAAGAAATTATCATTATACTGTACATTACATGAAAAAAGTTTTTGTGATTAAAAATCTA
Source organism: Salticus scenicus (assembly GCA_963930645.1). Taxonomy (NCBI): domain Eukaryota; kingdom Metazoa; phylum Arthropoda; class Arachnida; order Araneae; family Salticidae; genus Salticus; species Salticus scenicus. Next base: position 219,828,357 of record OZ005653.1, on the reverse strand, counting down.
AATATAATAAGCAGTCTAATTATATGAAAATGTATCAAAAAGGAATTTCGTCCATAAGCGTAATGCATTTCAACAATTTTGATTGTCCCTGTGCATGAAGTATTTTTCAATTTCAATAAAATGTAACAGGTAACATCGCAAGAAGTAGAAAACTTGAAAGTGATGTTGAACCAAATTATGGTATTGCTTATAACTTTACTCCATATAGTGGTTCGAATTTGAACTCAAATTTTTACCAATGTAACTATTTATTTTCGAAATTTTGAGCCCAACACATATAAATTTAACGTTGAAAATTTTGTAAAAGTCGCTAAATAATGTTTGTGAATCTGTGTAATGGCATTATTGTAAAAGTATTACATAGTGTGGTATGTTTCAGAATAACTATCTAAATATTTTTAATCGCATCAATTTCAATAAGTTACATCATTCTTTGTTGGTTTCAGCTAAATTAGCCTAAATTGCGATCATTGTTTTAGAGATACGTGAAATTATTTAGACATATATTATATATTTGACAGTGCAAACTGTAACTAAAATAGATTGTGGAAGTATAAAGGCAGTTTTTATATTATGGATTTTTAAAACTGTTTAGAAAAAAAAAAAAAAAAAAAACTAATCTAAAACAAGGACTTTTCGGAAATATTTTAGGATTATTTAGATGTCAGAAAAGAAAGATAAATGTTCTTTATTTTTAGCACGCGTCTAAAAAATGGCCAGTACTTTGGTATACTGATTTTTCTCTCTTTCAATATGTCAACTTTAGATTTCTTTAAAAGCCATTTCAGTCGTATTTTCAAGAAATGAAATTTTCTGGATTCAATATTTTCAGATACTGGATCATGATTTATTTCTGAATTGATTTACAAAATTTTTTATTTCTTTTCTTTTAGTATAGTGCATTTGAACTTTGATATTCACTCATACAACGTAACTTCGCATATCTAACAGTATTTTTCAAAATATATTTTTTGTAGTTACGAATTTTCTTTTTTTCAATGAAAATTGCGCTTATTTTCATTTTTGAAAGTGATTTCCATTATTTTTATTTGGCAATTTACTTATATTTTGGAGACTTTCTAAGTAATTCAATAAATTTTACTGCAATGTTTTTGAATCTATTTATTGTTTTTATAAATATGAAACAACGTTTTGGATATTACTAAAAGTTGGTATTATTTTGTGTAAAAACAAAGTAATCTGCTGATACATTTGTAATACTATTGCTAAAACACTAATTTTATTTTTATTGATCGTATGTATTATGCATCGTGTGTTTTGAATATTATTGAGTGAATTCACATCGTTTCTTGTTTCACGTTTGTAGAGTTTTTAAAATAAATCTTTATATACTCTATATGTTTATCACAATGTACTTTATAGGTTTATTAAATACAACGTGTCTTTTGTGTTAGACAGAGTCCAATAAACAATTTAACGGGATTCGGCATTATTGATTTTATTTTCATATAAAATCTTATATTTTCATTTGCTATTTATATATTGAACTATATTAGGTTCTTTCAGTAAAATATATGTTTTGGCAGAAACTTTATGGTTTTTGATATATTTTTCCGAGATTTCAACTTTTTAATTGCATTTTTTCAGTTTGAATTTTTTCATATATTCATAATTTTCAAAGTGATAGAACTTCTACAGATATTTAAGAAAAGACTTAATATTTTTTGGGTTGTTTAAAAAAAAAACCTACTTAAAAGAATTATGTATGAATTTTGCAATGTTTTTAAAAGAAAATATATATAGATATATAAATATAGCAAAAATCATGTTCTTCCTCCTTTTTTTTTTTTTTTTTTTTAGGACTGAGGGCCTATTAGTCTCAGACAGGGATTTTTGCGTTGTCGTTTTCGATAGTTGGACATTTGTCGAAATCGTTTTTCGATAGTTAAACATTTATCGAAATTTAAAATTGATCGAAAATATAATTGAATAATTTGAAAGCGATGTTATAATTGGGAAGAAAAAAAAATAATAGCCCTCCGTCCTAAACTAAATTCTGCTTTTGCCAGAATTTCATCTTTTTTTTTTTTTTTTTTTTTTTTTTTGAAAGAAAAAGAAAAGAAAATTAATAATAATCAGTATCGTAACAAGAGATATCGAAAAAGTTTTTTTAAAATAATTTTGAATTAGGAAATAAATAGTGCGCGTGCAATAATATGAAATAAAAATATGAATTTAATGATTTGATTTTTTTTTTTTACTTAATTTTAACGTCTAATACATATTATCTCCGAAAAGTCAGATCAAATTTTAATGTGAAATCGCTTTGTCAGTTTGAATCATAAAAGGATACTTTTATTTTATTTTTGTTAAAATATTTATAAATATAGGTACTATAATGATTTTTTTCTTTCTATTTTTATTCTTACATAGATATGCAGTTTTTAATTTTTAACCCCAAAACTAATTAGTAAATTTCAAAATTCATGCATAATTCCTTTCAGTAGGTTTTTCTAAACATCCAAAATGTCTGAAAAATTTTTGTATTGTAAAGAACATGGATTTATGAAAAAATACAAGCTGATTAAACGCAATTTAAAGACTTCAAATATGTAAAAAATGTATCAAAAACTACAGAATTGTTTCTTGAATGTATATTTTACTGAAAAAACCTAATATACTTCAATTTATAAATATTAAATTGAAATTTAAGCTTTCATATGTAACTTTCAGTGGTGCCGAGTCACCATATTGATAATATTACAACGTGAAGTTGGAATGAAAATCTTCTGTATTATCTATATAAATAAAGCAAAGAGTTTGTCAGCGGAACACATCCGGGTGAACCACTCTTATTTTTGATTGGTCTAGATTTAACTACTTTGGTGATGTAAGTCGGCCGTTTTTTTCGTGAAAACTGATTATTATTATTTTTTTATTTTATTTTTTTAATATAAGATACTGCATAGATGCTAAATATTTTTAAAAGAGCTGTAAAAACCGTTCATTTTTTGTGGGGACACTATATACATCAAGTTATGAGATTTAAATATATTACGTTGCTAAGTTTCACAACGGGATATCAATCGATTGCTTTTATCTTAAAATAAGAGTCTAATATTGAACAAAAAACAGTCTAATAATAAAGAATAAGGAATAACTTTTTAAAATTTAGTAGTTTTGAAGTTCTAAGAGCTGCAATTTTTAAATTACAGCGTACTTATTTCCCCTACATAATGCATTAAATTTGTAAACAATTGTTGATTCATTCTTGAGAATCATTCACATAAGACTATAGAGCATTGTTGCAAGCCGAGTGCAAAACGGAAGAAATATTTAATTTAATTTATTTTGTAATATGTTATTTTGACATTTTGACCTGAAAATGAATTTTTAATTTTGTTAAAAACCCAAAATGTGATATAAAAAAGAAATAGAGATTCAATTCTTCTGAAAACTCATTTAAATTTAGTGACCAGCGAAGCGGGCGTAGCCTGCTAGTTGAATTATAAAATAAGAAATAGTAATGTCACTCGTTTAAAAATTTACAGAATAGAAACTAGCAGAATTTTGGTTGAAATAAGAAATTCTCCATCTATGAGTAAAATTGCGGTCATTTCAATAAATATTTATTTTCTGACAAAATAAATAACAGTAGAAATTTAGGAGACTTTTAATAGAACAAATTATATCATTTTTATGTTTTAAAATTTGAGTAATGTTTCCACTGCAAGAAAGTAGATTGTTACATCGCACTAAATTATATTTTTCAATTTTTTTTTTTTTTTTATCTAACAAAAACAACGATTGAACATTAAAGTTTATCCTGTAATTTAGAGAGTTATCATATTTGCTATTATTATCTCAAATCTTTTAATTGAAAAAGGTATATATATATATATATATATATATATACATAACATATCGAATATTTCTGTTTACTTTATTGAGAGGAATTGTTATTTAACCAAGGAGGAAAATAATGCCTGATTATTTCAAATCAACACCCGCAATACTAAATTGGGTTCAAGGTGATCTTACCTTGCATTTATTTATTTTTTTATTTATTTATGCTAAAATAATTTTCTAATATTCCTTCTGTAAAGTTATCTCTCATAGTTTACTCAACTTTGTTTCAGACGTATCAGTTATTTCTTTATTTGCAATAATTGGAAATTGAGTGACCGCAGAAATGTAAAAAAAAAAAAAAAAAAAAAAAAAAAAAAAAAAAAACATGAGATTTGTACGAAATCATATTTCATGTAATATTTTCTATATTCATTTCCAGTGATTATTATTTTTTATATTTGAGATTTTGTGCTCATTTAAATATTCGTAAAATTACGGAAATTCTGATTGAGAGTATTATGTAAATATTTCATCTCATTATCACATTTTTGGCTAAAATTTTAAATAGCTATAGGGTAATAGAATCCCATTTCAATCAATTAATAATATTTTTTATCTTGGCACTGCCGTGGTTAATATTATGCATAGATGATTTAATTCTACATTGTGTTCTTTTATGTTAAACTAATTTATACAGTTATAATAGTGTAAATAATATGCAAAAATAATAATTAATTCTATATGAAAGATTCTACAAATTTTATTTATTTTATTTTATTTTATTTTATTTATTTATTTTTTTAAATGATATTTTTCAAGTTAACATATGTAGCTTTATATTAGTCATATAATTGTGCATAAAAATATAATTTGCTTTTATCAAACTGATATAATAAGAAATACTCACTTACCAGTTTTTGAAAAAGGGTCGAAAGTGCATATTTTTTAAATAAAATTACAAAAGGTTTGCAGCATAAAAATACATACACAGTTAAATTTCATGATAAGTCGTGTTTTCATGTACAAGTTTACGTATCTTTTTCTACATAAAATGTAATTTATCTTTCTTTCTCTTATTCTTAGTATAAAGAAATATTACGAATTTTATAGAAGAAAGTTAAATTCCAAGATATTTTGAAGGAAATATGACAATAACTTTTGAAATACTAAGTTGTAATTTCAACAATCATCTGTAAAACTTTTTGTCAAAAACTTGGATATTGTCTGATTCTAAACTTCTTATCTCCCAGGAAGAAACCTATTTCTTGTAAATGCTTCTATGAAACTTTATCTCAATACCTATTAGTCACGAAATCGAAAAGATTTAAGAGAATTCGTTTTCCAAACAAGAAAAAAAGACACTTTCTTTTTTTTTTTTTTAAAGAAAATAAATAAATAAATAAAATAAAATGAAATAAATATATAAAAAAATAATGACTTTTTAACTACGATTTTTCTAAATTTGTGAAACGAATGAAAATAATTTTTCAATTTACTTTTTAGCTAAAAGTTAAAATTAATCAACTTTGACATTTTAGTATTTTGGGATGTTTTTTACTAAACAAGTATTGTTAGCAAAGATATATTTAAATTCTTGTAGCGTTAAAAAAAAAAAAAAATAAAATAAAATAAATAAATAAATAAAATATTACAATATTTTATCACAAACCACGCTTCTATCTTCGCATGAAACAGAATATATATTTGTTAGAAAAATATTTAATAAATAAATATATATATATATATATGTATAAACGCTCACAAACAAGTAACCATTCTTAATTAACGGTTTTTTATCAATTAAAGCTTTTACCATTATGAAGATATTTGTTTGTGAAAACTTATATAAGAATTTTCAATACGATTTAATTCTTAAGAAAATTTTTTAATGTGTAAGAAAGTTAGATGCATATTAATAACAAGGTTACCACCAAATTTAATCTGCATATTATCAGAGTTATAGTTCTGAGTACTGAGTTATATAATAGTATCTGCCTGCTATATTCATAATGAAGTGAAGAGCACTGCTGAGTACCTTATTTAATTAACCCTTTCAACCCCACTGGGACATATATGTCCCGACCCGAGGATATTTTTAATTCACCCAACATTATAAATAAGCGTGAAATTTATTGGAGTGCCTGCCCCATAGGTTTTCTCTGATTATATCTATATATTAGTTTAATTTTATGTGTTTTGATATATTTGTTATATTCGCTATATTTTTTTCATTTTGTATATATTTTCAAACGCATTGTAAAATCACTTCAAAAACAGGGAACTGAACTTCCACTGTATTTTATATCGTTACCTGAACTCCACTGGAACACATATGTGCCATCTAGAAAGACCAATGGAACGTATATGTCCAAATTCCACAACTGCCCCTACAGTTATTTATTTATTTATTTATTTTTTAATTTAGGCAGAATATTGCTATTTGTATTTCATTTGACCTACTAAAGCCCTTATTTACCTTATTTTTAGAAAAGAAAATTCTGGTAGCGAAAGATTTAAGACAGATATTAAATATCTAATGTTTTTATGTTATCCCAATACATTATATCTGTATAATCTAAATGAAGAAAATCACCAATGTTCATTAAATTATTTTTATGTACAAATTCGTACATTAATTCAAATTTAAGCATCAAAAAATAAGACACTGCGCAAGCTATCTTAAGGAGCAGGGCGTTTCGTATTAATTTATTATAAAACAGTATGCAACTGACTATACTTGAGCAAGATATCATAAATCAGTTACATTATAATTAAAGAACATATTTAAAAATAATTTTATTTTGAAAATAATTTTAATAGCGAGAATCTTTGAATATATAAATTGATTTATAATAAATCAAAATAATTTAACACACACACACACACACACACATATATATATATAATTCTTTTTTTGTGAAAATACAAAACATTTATCGTTAATAATAATTATAAAATTAATAATAATAGGTTTTTAAATGCTAGAAATAATGCATTTTGCAATTTATTATTAAATTTCTGAGATTAATCTTCATACGAAATCTAAAAATTAATTATACACACAAACACACACACACATATATATATATATATATATATATATATATATATAAGGGTAACTAAAAATAAGCAATCTGAAATACAATATGATACTTATTATAAATATTTCTGCTATTTCTTTCACCATAATGTACCCACCTATTATTTATATATATATATATATATATATATATATATAAACATAAATTAATAAATAAATAAAATAACATCATTTGCAAGGGAAGTAGCAGACAAGAAATATTAGAAAACATTTTTAAGATTTTTTTCTTTCTTTTCCTTTTTTTTCCCTGCCCCCCCTTTTTTTTTCTACATCGTTGCTCCATATTCACTACCCGCTCCTGTGGCTCTTTTTTCTGCTCATCAGAGTGCGGTGGTTAATTAACTTTTTTTTTTTTTTTGTCCCTAACTAGATTACTCCTGACAGGTTAGAAATTTTATAAGTGAAGGTACCTGTTTATGTGAAAACTTTTATTTTATTTTATTTTATTTGTTTATTATTTGTTTATTCATTTTTTCTGTAAACCAATTTTCATTGTTGTGAGTATAATTCAACATCACAATTTTTGTATGATTGCTTTTTATTATTATTCTTATTTTTTTTAATAATTGTTTTAAACAATTCTGCAAACTATTTTCAAATCACTAAATATTATTCATAAGTCATTTTATGTACTTGGACGTCACTAATTTACCCCTTAAAGTATGATAGTGGGGTTATTTCATACCACATTCTGATTGTTAATCCCTACTTATTTTTAATGAGTTAATCAGAAATTATGCAAACTTTTAATCTTATTAGGAACGTCTTCGATCGCCTCAATATTCTGGCGGTCTAGAAAAGACTTTTGTTGGTCAGATCTAAAAAGATTCGAAACTTGCACTTAAAATTATTTCTAAATCACTAAAAATTCACATGGCTAAAGAAAATGTGAAATCAGCGCTTGCTGCTTAATCAGGGCTAAAAAAAACATGCATTTGTTTATTAATTTTTATTTTTTCTGCTGCTATTTTGATGTATCCCCTAGAAAAATCCGAAGAACGAGCTTTTTTTCAAAAATCTCAACGATTAATCATGACTATTTGTTCGACTTTCTACATGATATGACATTCTATTTGTTATTTTCTATTGTTTTATTTAACTGCAGTTTTTTTTTTTTTTTTTTTTTTTTTATGAAGAGCTTTAAGCCGATCCAAATATCCTGCTTAAAATTCTTTTATTTTAAACTTGCATTCTCGCTAGATACGTTTTTAAATATTGCATAATTGGTTCACAATTGTCAAATATCAAATTCTTCAAAAGTCTGACGTTGATTTGTGTCGACATTTATATAAACGAATAAATAAATAATATATATAATAAAAGTATGTTATGGTTTTTAATATCCGTAGAAAGAAAAAAAAAAACAGAGCGACAACGCTAAACCAACCCTGAAATTAATTTTTTTTTTTTTTTTTTTTTTTTTTTAAGTAAATTTTGAACTAACTCAAAAATTCAAATTATATTTTGAAAATTATCCCAGGAAACATTTTCATTGATTTATCTTTAGTCTATCGCTACCGTACTTATAGATTAGTCATCAGTATCAGTTCTTTATATTTAGACATTTTACTCAAGCCTTTTAATTTGCCTGTAATTGAGATAACTTTAACCCTATAACTCACACATGTTTTATCTTCATACTCTCACATTTACTTATATTTTATTGTTTACATCGTCTTATTTTATTTTATTTATTTATTTCTCATTTACCTTAAGAATGATCTTACACAAATTCACAATCCAAATGCTTACAATATAAGTCTATGTTTCCTTAATTTGCGACAATCTTTTTTATTTATTTATTTATTTATTTATTTATTTATTTTTTACTGTGGAATATAGAAAAACAATCCTCGATTTTAAAAATTAAATAAAATATACGAATGGGCGTTTTGTTAGTTAGTATTCTTAAATTCCGGAAAAATAGTCTATAAATAAGAATAATGCACTAAGATTGCACTTTAAATTTTAAAAAAAATTATTTTTATTTTCGTTACGACTCACGTAAAATCAATTCTTCTTGTTTATATAAATATTTAATGAAAAGAAGCTGAATTTTGACATATTTGTCATGCTGCATTTGTGCGGTTTTGTTAAATGATGTACTTTAAATTCCGAATATATAATCTAAAAATAAAATTATTATCCTAATTATGCTTTTTCACTGAATTTTAGAGTATTTTTGTTATTTTTCCGTCACGACTCATATTAAATAATTTCTAATATCTTGTATAAATATTAAAGGTACAGAATCTGAATATCTTGCAAGCGCATGATGCGTTTGCTGGTTTTTCTAATTGATGTTTATTATTATTATTATTATTATTATTCAGAATAAATTATCCAAAAATAAATATAATATCATAATAATGCTTTTTCTTTGATTTTTAGAGTCTTTTCGTTCTCTCCTTGCTTTACAACTCATTATTAAGTTATTTATTCTAGTTTTTATAAATATTAAATGAAAAGAGACTGAATTGCTATACAACTTGCAAAAGTATGCTGTTCTTGCTAATTGATGTTATTTAAATTCAGAATAAATTATCTAAAAATAAAAATAATGCCATAATAATGCATTTTCTTAAGAGATTTTAGAGTATTTTCATTCTTCTCTACCTTTAAGACTCTTATTAAATTATTTCTTCTAGTTTTTATAAATATTAAACGAAAAGAGATTGAATTGCAATACATATTGCAAAAGTATGCTGGTCTTGCTAACTGAAGTTATTTAAATTCAGAATAAATTAGCTAAAAATAAAAAATAATGTCATAATAATGCATTTCCTTTAGGTTTTAGAGTATTTTTGTTCTTTTCTTTCTTTCAAGACTCATACTAAATTATTTCTTCTAGTTTTCGTAAATATTAAATGAAAAGATACTGAATTCCTGTATATATTGTCAAAGTATTCTGGTTTTGCTAATTGATGTTATTTAAATTTCGAACAAATTATCTAAAAATAAAAATAATGCCATAATAATGCATTTCATTAGAATTTTAGAGTATTTTCGTTCTTTCCTTCCTTTATAACTCAAATTATTTCTTCTGTTTTTTATAAATATTAAATGAAGAGAGACTGAATTGCTATACATCTTGCAAAAGTATGCTGGTCTTGCTAACTGATGTTATTTAAATTCAGAATAAATTATCCAAAAATAGAAAAAATAATGTCATAATAATGCATTTCCTTTGTATTTTAGAGTATTTTCTTTCTTTCCTCCCTTTACGACTCATATTAAATCATTTCTTTCAGTTTTTTTTTTTTTTTTTTTTTTTTTGTAAATATTAAATGAAAAGTGACTATATTGCTATACATCTTGCAAAAGTATGCTGGTCTTGCTAATTGATGTTATTTAAATTCAGAATAAATTATCTAAAATAAAAATAATGCCATAATAATGTATTTTCTTAGGAATTTAGAGTATGTTCTTTCTTTCTTTCTTTCTTTATTTTTTTTTCATTACAACTCATATTAAATTATTTTTTCTAGTTTTTATAAATATTAAATGAAAAGAGACTGAATTGCTATATATCTTGCAAAAGTATGCTGGATTTGATGTGCTTCATGGTAATTGGTTTGTCAGATATTCTATTTATTTGAATATCAACTACATTCCAAAAAAGAATTTCGTGTAACAACCTTGTTAGAAGCTTAGAGGAAAATTTTCAAGCATCTGTATCCTGGACAGCTGTGTTGGAGAATTATGCATTTTTTCATCGCTCAAGTATTTCCTGTTCTATGCATTAATATTTAACAGGATGTTAAACCGAGAATATTGCTTCTAGTAAAGTTTTTACAAGTAGCAATTTATAGAGTGCTTTAAAAATACCATGTAATGGATTCTGGGCTCTTATAAATTAATGAAAAATCCAAAAGAACTTTGAAAAGAAAAGAAAAAAATTGGATATATATCTGTACGAAAATAAATAAATAAATAAAATTACAATCATTATTAATGAAAACGCCTTGAAAATTCTTTTGAGGTAATATTTTTTAATGAAAATAAGTGCATTTTTTTTAATCATGTATTTTGCAGACCTTTGTAGTTTAAAATATTAGTTAAAAATATATTTTATTAAATGTTAACTGAATTTACTTTAATAACTGCTTTGAAATAATTGTACCCGATGCTTTTACAGATATTTAAATTGAATGATGAAAAATTTATTAATTATAAAGTATTTATTAATTATATCAATAAATAAAAGCTAAAATATATATGGTAGATTTTCAATTACTTGAACTTATTGTTTTATTGCGTTATATGTAATACAATCTTTACATTTTTTAATGTTATAGATATTATTAAATTAATGTAGTTATTAAAACAATTGCTAATTGTTACAATTAACTAATGAGTATAAAAATGAGTATAAATATATTATTGGCGAAACGTCTGTGGTGAACTCTAGGTGGAGACTTAATATGTGTAGATAACCTGTATAGATTTTGGTACCTAGATCGTTTATGGATCGTGTATAAAGATACGTCATCTTTTTTTTTTCATATCATTGCGGTCTATCGAGAGAATTTGTGTGTGATGCAGTACGTAAAATCCCTTTATTGACTTGAAAATTGGTACACATGTTCAGCCGCTATACAGAAATATTTGTATAGATTTTAGTGTCTATATTGTTTATGGATCGTGTACAGGGACATACCAAAGGTTTTCTTATCAATACGGTCTATGAGAAGGATTTCATTTAAATTCATTTTAACATTCTTATATTGCATTCAACAAAATAAAATCATCATGCATTATTGAGATGCATAAAAGCATGTTTCCTGTAGAAATTATTGTTTAGACTTAAAATTAATGTACAGGACCTCACAAAAATGTTTCGGCAATGTCACGTCATCACCAAATTATGTCAAATTTCGGATAGTTATTCATGAGCTACATATAATAAGATGTATATTTTTTTATTAGATAATTGCCGAAACGTCAATGGATTTCTCCATATGGAGACTCAAAATGTTTTTGGGTTCTGTCTGTGTGTCTTGTCAGTCTATCTGTCTGCATGAATGTATGTCTCGCGATAGCGGCCGCAAAAGTCACTCTATTGACTTGCAATTCGGTACTCATGTTTATTAACCATACAAAAAGAGCTGTATAGTTTTGGGTGTGTACTCTATTTGTAGTTCGTATACAGGGACACACAAAAGTTTTTCTTTCCGCTCTGGCATGTGGACAAAATTTGTATGTCTCGTGATAGCGGCCGCAAAAATCACTTTATTAATTTGCAATTTGGTACGCATGTTCATTAAATACACAGAAATAGGTGTATAGTTTTGAGTGTGTATTGTATTTGTAGTTCGTGTACAATGGCACACCAGAGTATTTCTTACCATTATGGCCTATAGATATAATTTGTGTGTGTCGCAAAAGCAAGTGCAAAAACACTTGGATTGACTTGAAAATTGGTACACATGTTTTGGCGCTATACAGAAAGAGCTGTTTGGATTTGGGGGTCTGTATTGTTTATGCATCGTGTACAGGGACACACCAAAGTTTTTCTTATCATTACGGGCTATAAGAGGGATTTCATTTAAACTCATTCTAGCATTGTTACACTGCATTCAACAAAATGAAATTAACATGCATTATCGAGATGCTTAAAAGAATTTTTCCCGTAGAAAATGTTGCTTAGTCTTAAAATCAATGTACAGGACCTCACAAAAATGTTTTGACAATGACACGTAATCATCTAAATTCTGTCAAATTTTGGATAATTATTCATGAGCTACGTAGAATAAGTTGCATATTTTTTATTGGTTTATATAGTATTTATGGTTCATTGACAAGGACGCAGAAAAGAACCTTTCTCTAGAAGAAAGGTATACATATTATAAATAATTTATTTAGAGGACCACACAAAACAATTCTGATGACCAAATCTATTGAAATTTTATTTTTCCGACTGAGTGAAAAGAATGCCTGGACCGGGAATCGAACCAAGGATCTTTGACTCACAAAGTCAAGGCCCTACCAATTGAGCTATCCAGGCCGACAACCGGTCAGCATTACTCACTCAGAGACAACCTTTTAGGCAGAAATATATGGTCTATCATGTAGATAGCTCAACAGAAATAAGCCGCAGGTTTCTGTTGAGCTATCTACATGATAGACCAGATATTTATGCCTAAAAGGTTGTCTGAGTGAGTAATGCTGACCTGTTGTCGGCCTGGATAGCTCAATTTGTAGAGCCTTGTCTTTGTCAGTCAAAGATTCGGGGTTCGACTCCCGGTCCAGGCATTATTTTCACTCAGTCGGAAAAATAAAATTTCAATAAATTTGGTCTTCTTCCAATCAGTTGATTGTGTGATTTAAAAAAAAAAAAAATGTAATTCTGATGACATTCTGTAATCGTCCAGTAATGTTAATTTTGGTTCAATATTAATGAGTTCCAATGAATTAGTTTGTTCTTTTATTAGTGTGTATAAATTATGTGGCTCGTGTACAGTGACACTCAAAAGAATTTTCTACATTTACGATCTATACACGGTATTTCTTATAAGTGCATTTGAACATGATTACACTCCATTAAACTTAATTAAATACGCAAACATTAATAGAATGTTAAAAATCAAGATACACTGTTAAAAATGGTTTCTTAAAAATTAGCAAAATTATCTCTATATAGCTCTGAAACAACATATACTTAAATTTGAAAACTTGTGTACTCATTTTTGAGTATACTGACATGCTCAAAAATGGGGTTGACTAATAAGAATCTCAATATTCCCATGTTTGACATGCCAATGTACTCTAAAATGAGTACATAGGTTTTCAAATTTAAGTATATATTGTTTCGGAGCTATTTTGAGACAATTTTGCTCATTTTTTAAGAAACCATTTTTAACAGCGTATCTTTGAAAAATTGTCGGCATAGAATAGGCAGTTAGTTTACAGAGCTACACAAAATTGTTCCGATAATTTAAGCAATCATTTTGCATGAAATTCGGTACAAGTGCTTATAAAACAAAAGGAATCAACACAAGACTATGAATTACAAGAAAATATATATATATATATATAAATAGATAGATTTATATACAAATGGCTATAAACAGACGGATACAGCGGAGAATTGAAGGGCGCGATAGTCCCCCATCATAATCATACCTATTAATGTACTAAATTAATCATATGTATAATTATTTTAAATACTATATAATAATTAAAAATGATTTGCTGAGTATGAATGATACAAATAGGATGTCGAAGCTCCTGATCTGCAGATCCACTAGTTTATTTTACTGTTTAAATTTAAAAATGTAATGAATATTGCATATATATTTAGGATTTTAAAGCATCATTCAATCCAAATTTAAAAATAAAAATAAAGAATGAAAAGAAGTTTTAAAATATATTTACGGTCATCAGTCTTATTATCAGTGTCATTATTGCTTACTGACATCATAAAACTAATTTCCTTTATAATGAAAGGTGTAAAATATATGCTATTAAATTGTTTAGGTAATTAAATTATTTAATTAAACGTAGTCGTCCTGTATATTAAATTACTTGTCCCAAAGGCTTTGCCGCTGAAATTTTATACAATACGTATTTAATAATACGATACTCGGTTAAATCAAATTCCGGTGTTTCATCTTACATCTTCTACATCAGTGAAGCCGTTCTGGTGAAAATTTTAGATGAAATTTCATCTTTCAAGAAGGCAATATCTTAAAATATCATACTGAATATAATTGACCTTTTCGACTTTTTGTTTTGATTCTGAAGATCAAAATCATCATTTATGGATATAAATCTGAGTTAATCTTTTACTTGACGTTCAGTAAGGTTTAAGATTTCGGTAAAATGATATATCGGTTCTAAAATATAATAATAAAATAAATCTTTCTGGTATTATCACGTAACATAACTTATTTGAGTTGAAGCTTTTTTTTTTTTTTTTTTCATACTGTCGTTTCTTCTGATTTGATATAAGTATTGTTTTTCATTGATAAAAATATGGCAATGTTTTGATGAGTAAGTATAATAAAAATAATTATTTAAATAAGATAAATAATAAAAGTAGATTATCCTTATAACATTAATAATGCTGTATAAGAGAATTAAAAGTTCAATTACATTTTATTTACTCAATTACATTATAGCAATTTATCATTTAACCCCATTGGTTTCACTGCAAAACCAAACATTTAACCATTTGCTTACTGTTCGTACTTTAAAGCACCCTTAGTTCAAAAGGTGTATAAAATTGAATTTTTCGAATAAATGTAAAAGATATTTATAATAATAGAACGTGTGTACCCCACTTTACCTTTAACCACTAGACGCTACGAGTAGTTGTTTTTGTTCCAGAAAGTTTTTTATAAAGTGCTCTTGCTGTTTTTTGCTCGGCATTTTTCGCGATTTTCACGCGTGTAGCGTGAAATATAACCGTAGCGTATAATATAATATATGCTAATGTAGCGTATAATATATAATATAAAAGCGTTTCTATATAACCTCAAGAATCTCCCATTAGTCTTAGGGAAAAAAATATAATGAATAAAAAAAGTAAATATATTTTTAAACTATTTTAAGGTTCAAATATCTTTTTCGACCTGTAAACTCCATTGGTATACTAAAGTACCGTCTCACAAAATCATCACCAATTACTTTGATGATATGAAATGCAACCTTTATGGAATATATCTTTAAAAAATACACTGAAGTAACTAAAAAAATATGATTCAATTACATTTTTGTGTCTGTTTTATAATGCAGTAAATAAAGGGTTAACATTTTTTTCCATGCGATAAATTTTCAAAATTGTTTCCTTGCTTTAATCGATTTTTAAACTTTTCTGTTAAGTTGATAGCAGCGCTACTCCAAAATTTAAGAATTGGTGTTTCGTAGGAAGTCAGATTCCGAAGTTAAAGTAATTATAAGGTAAAAAGAACTTTTTATACTCCACGTTTTTAAATTTTCTGTTGAATCGTATAAACTTGACAATTCTATGTCTTAATAAATACTTTAAAAAAATATTTTGATGAATTTTCCCATCAACTTGAAAGAAAATGATGAAATGCGTAATAAAGGGAGCAATTATAAGAGATTTTCAAACATTTATTAATTCAATAAAAGTATTAAAAGTTGTCATCGTGTTCAGAGGTATTCTGATAGTTTCAAATGTCTAAATAGTCGGGAAGTTAGTTAAAAGTCGATTGCAAGATTTGTACTGGACAAACAAACAAGAATGCCAGTTAATAATAACATGGTAATGATAAATTTCATAGTAGGCGTGAGTGCATAGTTGTTGCTTTGATGATGCACTCTTGATTAGTTTTTCCATCTGATGAAGAAATTATCTTATCGTAAAACAGTTGTTGTTTTTTTTATTTTTTATTTATAGTGCTACTTACAGAGTTATCTCTTAATTATGTTAATTAGTTTTTAATACATTAAAGTTAGCAAATAAATGCTTCAAACATAAAATTTCTCAAAAATTAGACATGCTATACTTGCTTTTCACATATTTATGATCAGTTATGTCTCAAATAGCCATTTTTGTATTTAGTTCAACAGTTTTTAAAATTAAATACGAAATGAAGGAAAAGGATTAATATTTTTAAAAAATGATACTTAGAGTTGAAGTACTACTACAAATTTGCAGAATTTAATTAATTAATTAATTTTTTTTAATGTATTTATTTATTTTAATTTTAATTTTAATTTATTTATTTATTTATTTATTTATATTTATTTATGTATTTATTTTTATTTTCATTTTATATTATTTTACTTTTTTTTTGGGGGGGGGGGGGGGGAAGCACTCACTTTTGTCATCGTTTTTGATAAATTGTCTTTCATAGATGAAAATGTACAGTCTTGCTTTAGATTCACGAACTAATCCCTTGAAAATATGTTCAGTTCGAAAATAGTATGCTGAACATAAGTTATATCAAATTTCCTCAAAAGTATTTAATGTACATATTTTAAATTATATGCGATTCATTTTATTAAATTAGGAAATACGTTAAATATTTATTTAATTAATTATGTGAATGAAACAAGCGACGTGTGGTTTAAAGAAAAATAAAATATAGTGTAAGCTTAATTGACAGTTCACATGCAGTCGAATTCTAAAACTTTGATACCCCCAAACCTTTCCGAATTTATTCAGGTATGCAAAAGAATTAATAATTCAGGTCTGTTATGATTAAAACGTTTAAATTGAGATAATAAAAGAAATAATTTAATTAAAACACATAAATAAAAAATTTTACCTTCATGTAATCGTAATAAAACTTCTTTTAATATTTCTAGAAAAAAAAATTATTAAATTTTATCTTTTAATTTTTTTTTCATCTGAAAGATAAACAAAAACTCATTAATTAATAAAATATTTAATAATGTGGCTTTTATGAAATATAAATAAGTTTAATGAAATTGAAAAAAGAGGACTCATAAATTAATTTATTTTATATGAAATTTAATTTAATATGCAAGTATTTAATTTCGACATCAATGTATTTTGGAAGTTATTATTATTATTATTTTAAGTTTAATACTAATTCCAATGCAATTAGCAATTTTATCTAAATTCATCTTGCCAATGGTTATAATTTAAAATTTTGAATCAAATGAATTAACTTACCGTCAGTTACAATCATTGGTAAAAATGTAATTTTTTATCTGAATAGTAAATTGCATTATTATTTTTTCTCCAATTTATTATAAAAAATATAATTGTGAAGAGCTAAAAAAATATATCACTGATAATTTTGTTTTGCTAGCTATTCATTTGTGGGGGAGGGGGGGGGTTGCTTCTTGTTATTTTCTAGCTGTAATAACTTTATTTAGAGGCTTATAATTAAATATAATGATGAAAAAAAAATGTAGTTATATTCTCACGCGCATTTGCATTGAGTATTCATCAATATATGCAGATTCTTACCTATAGATAAAATGGACTTCTGAATTTGGTTGTAACCTATCGTCAAATTCGTTATTATCCTAACCATCCTCATTGATTATCTTCACTGTCAAATCTAATTTGTAGCCTGCAGAAATTCTTTCTGCCAACTCTAAAATCACTAAAATCAGAGATCAACAACAAACACACATATTCGTGCAAGGATAGCTTGAAATATCAATTATATATTTTTTGTTCTTACCTTTAATGTTCCCCTACGAACCTTCTTTGCCCCGCCTCTCAAATTTTCCATGCTTTAAATTTTATATTTTTCCTTCACTCAGCGCTGTTAGTGATTGACACTGATTACAAATGATTGCCATCTCAGCTTCCAAAATATTTTTTTTTCCTTAGTTGCTTTGCGGTGATCGCGGCATGAAGAGGCTTCATATTATTTTTTTCTTGTTGTTGCTGTTGCTTTTTCTCTTTTCAGCTTCATTAATTTTGTATTTAATATCACTATGACGGATTCTTCGTGCGTCTTGCTATTGAAACATTCAGATATCTCTATTACGGATGAATTATCCAGAAAGAAGCAGCACATTGCTAGAATGAACTGTTTATAACTTGTGATAACATTCTGTAGCTGCGAACAATAAAAGTTTGTTACTTTTTCTTTTACCTATGAGCAACCCTAAAGGCACATGTTGTTTACAGTTAATTAATCTTTGTTCTAATTATAATGAAGATTCCGTATGTATATAATTATTAGCCTATTCATCCTTTCGGAAGTATCATTTTTCTTTTTTTATAGTTGAATATTTCGAACTGAAGAATTTTTATTTGTGCGAGTATAATTAATACCATTATAATTAACGAATAAAAAAATATGTCATTATTGAGTTTTAAGCTTATATGTATTCTTATTATTGATTTATTTATTTTTCATTATATTTATTAGATTGATTCAAAATTTGTCTTCTTTAATGGAAATATTAAAAATGATTTTTTTTTTATATTTTTCTTTGTTTTGCTAAAAATTTTTTATATATGTGCTAAAGAACATTTTTTTATTAATTCTTATGCTAACTGGCGTACTTCACTTGATAATTTTATGTCATTACATTTGAGATATATACACTATTATTATTATATTATTTGTTTAGATACACTTAGTTGTTAGACAATAAGATTATTTGCATGTTTCAAACTGAATAATTCCAGTTTATGTGATTATAATTAGTACCATTAAAATAATCGAATAATATGGTTGTAAATTCAGGATTTCTAGTGCAGCATATAGGAAATATTCAGTTGATCCATTTTCCTTATGATACAAGTTTAATTTTTTGTTTTCAGTGCAAAAATTTCTCTATATTACATTTTTTGGAATAAAGGAGATTATGTTTTTTTTTTTTTAAGTGATTAAATTTCAATATGTTTAACTTTGTTACGCTATTTGATATAAATAAATGTAACTTTGCATGTGAAAATTATAGAATATTGAAACAAAAATTGTTATAAAGAGAGCAAATTGTAAAAAACACAATAAACTAAAAAAAAAAAATAATAATAATAAATAAATAATAAAAAATTGCAGCAATTGTTTCCGGTTGAAATAGCACGAAGACCCTTCATCAGGCGAAACAAAGTGGGCACTAGTGCAGCAAAAGTAATTTGCTGCAATTGTGCTTTTTGTTAAACTCACGAAGGGATGTGTTATTATTTCAACCTAAAAGAACTGATGCACTTTTTTTTTTTTTTTTTTTTTTTTTTGGGGGGGGGGAGGGCAATGATTATGTTTATTTACAAATTTTTCTATTTATTACTACAGTACAAAATCTCAAATCCGGAATCGTCCGGACCGTGGCCTTTCCGGATTTCGGACTTTTCCGGATTTTAGGTCACTTTCTGATTTACGGCAATAAAAAAACGGACATCTCCATTCCGAACGCTCTTTTAGTTAATAACTAGCTTACGCCGCCCGATTGTGCGATTTCTTAAGAAATTGGAGACTCTCAAGTAACATGTACAATACTTTGAATAAACACCATAAAATTTTTCAAACAAAACGCAGGCAGCAACGCTTGCGCTTTGTTTGCCGCACTCGTGCCTCCTTCGTTTGCCTGATGAAGGATCATGTTTTCTTTCCATCCGAAACGATTGTTGCGAGCTCTTACATTTTATGGTGTGAACTCTTATTACTTTTAAACACCAATTCTTTGGTGCTTTTTTATTATAACTCTCAAGTATCCAGAAAATCTTGAATATTTTTCTTTTCCCCTACATCAAATGGTACAAAATTGATATTTTTTTCCCCTTCTTTTTAAAACAGCAGGCAGATGATCAAGCTTTCTTTTTTTCTCTCTGTGTTTATCTTCAAAATCGCACATTTGAAACCACAGTAATTATCACTGAGAAATGTAATCGGTTATTTAGAATTAATTATCACCAGCTGTCAAACTTAACCAGGCTGCCACAAAGAACTTTTTCGCGTTGTTGATAGTCCAATGGGATCTTTACTCTCTCCCCAACTCTCTTCAATGTCCTTGAGTGAATAATTTTCCGACGTGCCATACTGAAAGATGATTTTGCAGTTTTATACAGATGACGTTATTTGAACTTTAAGCGAATATTCAGCATTTGACCTGTGCCAATTCATTTTCATTAGGTTTGGAAAGCAGATTCTGTAAATGTTTAGGGCTGTGTGTTAAGTAGATCGGGAAAAAGGGTAAAAGAAGAAGGGAATACAATTTCAGCTGAAAAAAAAAATATATATATCGTTCGGTTGAGTAAAGAGATAACGGAATTAAGGAGAAAAAGGAGAGTGCATTTGTCTTTGTAGTTGTAAATATTTGAGAAATTTATCCGCCAATTAGCTATTTTAAAAATGTTTTTAGAATTCCATAAAACTCATATATGTTATACAGGTTTTCGAGATTTACTATAGGACGCTTGTCATAAAAAGTTGTACAGGTAACACAAATGGTTTCAGTAAAAAAAAATCATAAAATAATTTGGATACATTACAGTCTAAGAGACATTTCTTATCAGCGCACGTAAAAATCTTTATACAATGCTAAAATACAGATCAACATAAATTTTATAGATGCAATAAGAAATGGTTCCGATCAAAAGTGATAAAATAAATATTTGTGGTTCATTTAATAGTGATGCTCAAAAATATTCTTATACGTTACGGGAAATTGAGGGGGAAAGTATTTCAGTTTCGTAAAAGTGAAATTATTTTTCTCACTTGCATTTAAAAAATAATAATTAATAAATAAATAAAATAAAGCAGTTTGTTATGGCTACCACTTTTTTTTTCTTTTCCTATAATAGTTTATAGCAATTACATATTAAAATTATTATTTATGAAAATTATTTTCTGTGATGGAGGGTTTTAAAATTTCTGAACACGATTTGACAATTTTTAGAAAGTTTCACTCTGTAAGTGTGTATAAAAAAATTGTGGACGCTGTATCTCACGAACTAATGGACGGAATTTAACCAAATTTGTTATTTAACCAAACTTGATTAAAATCGTTCCCTATTACATTTGAGGATCATTCACTCAACACATGGCTCTATATTTCTACTTCTTCGTAATTTTCAATATGACACACTATAGGAAGAAATTTTACATAAATGATTTCAAATAAATGATAATTTTTTTTTTTAAATTTTTATTATGAATTAAAAAATAAATATTTAAATAACTAACAACAAACCAGGAAATTTTTTTTGTATAAGTTGAAGAATCGTTCGCCCTTCCCCATCAGGGGATAAATTTTCAGTGCTGGTATTTTTCAAATGAAACTCACCAAAAACTTTCAATTAAATGACTGAATTAAATTTGTGGAAAATTAAAGCAAAGTTATATAATTATTTAAAAAAAAAAAAAAAAAAAAAAAAAAAAGAAGAAGAAGAAGAAGAAGAAAGCATTTTTTCAGAAGTTGGCACAAAATTGATTTATTATTATTTATTATTATTATTACTATTATTATTATTATTATTGAGAAACACTGTTCCAAAATGAAAATAGTTTGCATGCATTCAGGAAAATGATTTTAACAAATTATTTGCACTACGCGAATTTGCATAATACAAAATATAGAAGAAAGTTTTGTGGTGCCACACCATACTAGTTTTTGTCAAAAATTAAAAAATCAATAAATTTGCTTTAAAATATCACAGATGTATAATATAATCGTTCGTTTAAAGATACTGGCGAATTCCTTTCAAGAATACCCATAATGGAAATTTACTCTATCTGGGTATACTTCTCCCTCAGGGGTGAAGGAAGCGATGCTTGTACATAAAAATAAAAAAATAAAAACTCGAAAGAAGTAAACTTTTTAGACTACTATCACTTTCATAAATTTTTAAGACACAAAGAGACAGACAGACAATTTTCAAATTATGTTCATCAGAAAAACCCAAAACGTGTAAAATCTATCGAAATCTAGATGTCGAAAATTTTCCCGAATCTAATGCTTTCTTCTTAACTACACTGAAGGAAGAAAAAATAAATAAAACATGCACTATAAATACTTATAATTGTTCTAATAACTTTCTCTCGTCCATACAGTATAAATATATAAATTAAGATCCATAATTTTTATTTTATTAAATCAATTAAAATAATAATAACAATAATAAAATACTAGAAAGTTAGCGACTATCATAATTTACTAAAACGGATCAACTGGATATTTGTTATACATTTCTAGAAATCCTTTTGTTACAACAATAGATTTAGAGTCAGACATTAAAAAAAAAAATAGTATTTAAAAAATAATACAAAAACAAATTAATAATTGAATTACTTACTCATATATTCTTTTTACGAGATTTTCAATCTCGCACCCGCAGACTACAACAACGAACAAGAACTTCGTATGAAATAGCGGACAGCGAGGGAATTTCAAATCAACAGGAAAAGTATCACAGCGCCCTCTATGCATACAAATTGGTTATGGCCTAATAATTTGTGGCCACAACATGAAAAACATGATGTTGGCCGTGTGGTGATAGCCTGCATAAGGCCAACTGTGTTAATGCCACTTCTGGGCCACCGACCATTTTTCTTTAGGCTTCCATCACTGCTGGCAGCCACAAACGGCCCGCTGCTGGAGTTATATGGGGCAACCGGCAACTGATGGCAAGTGCAGGATGCCAGCAGTAGGCCATAACGAGTCCACCAGTATAAGTTTTGCTGGGTAGTTAAAAGTATTTTCAATTTCTTTTCTATCCATTAAAAACAGATACAGTCGAACCTCGTTAACGTGAATCTCATGGGGGATAAAAAATATGTTTATGTTATCAGTAGTTCATGCTATCAGTAACTCAGAAACTATTTTTCATTTGACGAGTACTGTGGACACAGTTCATGTTAAAAGTGATTCACTTTAACGCTGTTTACGTTAACGAGGTTCGACTATATATGTTTGAATTAATAATATTTATAAAATGAAGTGACTGTAGGGCCAGTCTGAGAATGAAATGTCCCACCCATCAGTTTATCGTTTTCTGCTTTAATCCATTTTCATTATCCTAATTTTCTGTTTAACGATATTTTTACCAATTCCATAGTTTAATTTTCATGTAGTCCCATGTTATTTCTTACGTAATAATCCTCTTAATGCAAGTTTATGCAAAATATTGTTCCATACTAATTTATGAAAATGTTTAATTTTAAATAATTTTAGAAATTTTCAAATTGGAATACTAATTTCTTGGATGTTCTGGTCAGTTTCATTACTGATATTTTTTAACTAATGCTACTTCATAATCGATGAAAACAATTCTCAAAATGCATGTTTAAGCAAAAAATGTGTCCTATTCTGCTTTGAAAAAAAAAAATCTTACAATGTGAATAACTTACGAAATTTTTAAAATGAAATGCTGAAACTCTATTGGACGCAAGTCACTATCATAAATGATAGCATAAAAGTTGTCCGATTTTTCTACGATCATTCATTTTTTATACTATGTCTGACTAAACTAATTAATAAATGAATTTTCTAAACCAAATAACTATTTGACTCATCAGCGAACAAATGCACTCAACAACCGATCGATCCTGTGATTTTAGGGCTATTCAGATCTTAAAACGTATAAAAATGTCAAAAAAGCTGAAGTTAAAACTTTAACAAACATTAAAGTTTCACATACTTATAGTATGATGAGCAACTAAAATTTATTTTAGTACGAAATAAAATATAACGTATAAAAACGTTCATAATAGATAAACGTGTTTTATCCACCATGCCAGCAGTCATTGACCTAACCCAAGCTAAAAGCAACTTCTTCCCTTTTAGCATGTATACATAAAGCATATCAAGAATGATTTAACTGTAACCACGCTTTCTAAAAACGGAACAATGCAAAATGTTAGTGTCTTTAGGGATCAAGGTTAGGAAAAAGAAAAAAAGAAAATACTCCAAACAAAAACAGTTCACTGCACAAAAACGCATAAATAATAAAAAATGAATGTCAAATGCCAAGCTGGCTTTAAAGAAAAGCGAAAGAATAAAGATCGATTTTTCTATGATCATTCATTTTTGATATTATATCTGAGTAAACTAATTAATAAATGAATTTTCTAAACCAAATAACTATTTGACTCATCAATGAACACATGCTAGCAACAACAGACCGATTCTGTGATTTTAGGGCTCATCAGACCTTAAAACGTATAAAAATGTCAAAAAAGCTGAGGTTAAAACTTTAACGAACATTAAAGATTCACATACTTATAGTATGATGAGCAACTAAAATTTATTTTAGTACGAAATATAACGTATATAAACGTTCATAATAGATAAACGTGTTTTATCCACAATGTCAGCAGTCATTAACCTAACACAAGCTAAAAGCAACTATTTCCCTTTTACCATGTATACATAAAGCATATCAAGAATGATTTAACCGTAACCACGCTTTCTCAAAACGGAAGTAAATGGTTGTCAAGAACAAGGCAAAATGTTAGTGTCTTTAGGGATCAAGGTTAGGAAAAAAAAAAAAAAAAAAAAGGCTCCAAACAAAAACAGTACACTGCACAAAAACGCATAAATAATAAAAAATGAATGTCAAATGCCAAGCTGGTTTTAAAGAAAAGCGAAAGAATAAAGATCGATTTTTCTACGATCATTCATTTTTGATATTATGTCTGACTAAACTAATTAATAAATGAATTTTCTAAGCCAAATAACTATCTGATTCATCAACGTACAAATGCACTCAAAAACAGAAAGATTCTGTGATTTTAGGGCTACTCAGATCTTAAAACGTATGAAAATGTAAAAAAAGCTGAGGTTAAAACTTTAACGAACATTAAAGTTTCACATACCTATAGTATGATGAGCAACTAAACATTATTTTAGTACGAAATAAAACATAACGTAAAAAACGTTCTTAATAGATAAACGTGTTTTATCTACAATGTCAGCAGTCATTGACCTAACACAAGCTAAAAGCAACTATTTCCCTTTTAACATGTATACATAAAGCATATCAAGAATGATTTAACCGTAACCACGCATTCTCAAAACGGAAGTAAATGGTTGTCAAGAACAAGGCAAAATGTTAGTGTCTTTAGGGATCGAGGTTAGGAAAAAGAAAAAAAAATGCTCCAAACAAAAACAGTACACTGCACAAAAACGCATAAATAATAAAAAATGAATGTCAAATGCTAAGCTGGTTTTAAAGAAAAGCGAAAGAATAAATAAAATTCAAGTTATTTAGACACTGTAACAGTTAAAAGTTTTTTCAGTTGGTCTGGAGAAACTCTTTTTCTTTCTGTCTTTTGTATTTTGGTAGTTTGAAAAGAGGCCATTAGATGGTCAAATATGTCTTATTTTTTTTTCTTACATCACGGTAATGGATGGGGATTTTATGCATACATACATTTATATATATTTATATACATGCGTGTGTGTGTCCATTTCATTTTCGAAGAAATTCATGCTTTAGTTTTAACTGCTATGACTTTATGACATGGGATAAAATATTTCAATATGTTATAGGTTTTGGTTTATTAATCCTTACGAAATTTATTAATGTGTGATTTGAAGGGAAAGTATTTATTGTAGTAATAAGTTGTCATACGATAAGGAATAACAACTAATAAATTTGAGGAAAATAAATTGTACGTTTTATTTTTTTATTTATTTTTTACTTTTTAATAATCTTGTTAAAATAACTAAAAAAATGTAATAATTTATTTTTTTACGCGAAAGGAAAAACTGTGTTTAACAATTTTAGGCGATTTGATTCATAATTTGTAATGTTAGTACGGAAATGAAAATAAAATCAATCTGTGAAAAGACGAAAAATTTCACATATATTCATTTAGTGGACTTTTAGTTAAAGGTCATATATTTGTTAGTAATTAATGTGATAAATGTGATCACCAAACATTCTTTTAAAATTTTTCTGAACAAAATATTTGGAAATAATTAGAAAATACTTTCTTTTGTGTATATGTGGTGGTGTTAAAAGACTTTTACACCAAGTAATCGTATAAATGTAAATCTGTAGAAGAATTGAAGGACTTACGTTCCCATCATAAAGCAACTTTCATTACTCGAAAAGATCTTTCTTTTGGTTTCGCTTAAGTGAAAATATTTATTATAGTTAAATCAAAATATTAAAGTATTTCCTTTAAAAATAGTCTAAAATACATCGAGTAACATAAAATATCATAAAATAATTATATATTTCATAATAAATATGACTGTTATAGTTTCTCTTATTGCAATATAACACACCTTCTTCTCACGTTTATCGAAACAATACAATCAATTAAAATTTTTCAGAAAACATATATAACTAAATATTTATAAAATGAAATGAAGCAGCAAAATATTATAGTATACTAAACACACACATACACACACAAGTGCTTAATTAAATTAATAGATTTAATATATAAAGTTAAATAAAATTACTTTTGATGTTATATTCATCTAAATTAAAATACATTTCAGTTCAAACTTTCAGTCTATTTAAAACTGTCTATTTTAATATTTAAAT